>JASDDO010000024.1:127390661-127990661 GCA_030015575.1 Agapanthus africanus
CGGCAGCGATATCCGCTAAAATGAACCAGATGGTCCTTATGATCCAGAATATGGCTAGAATGATGGTCCATTCGGAACCACGAATAAACCACCGGTAATCGCTCTTAAAGAAAATGGTGACACTTCAAATTCTCTGCGAGCTTCATCAATGGCTGAAGAAGAAATGATCCCAAAAGAAAAGCTGGACGCATATATCGCTCAGCAAATCAAAACTCACTATGCATGTGAAGCCGTAAATAGGTCAATCAAGACTGGTCGACCGTATCCGTCATGCTACGATCAAATACAGTACCCGTCAGAATATATACTTCCGACGTTCCACATATACAAAAGAACCGGGAATCCTCACCAGCACATCCCGCGATTTAAATCCATGTGTGGCAACACTGGAGGAAATGATATACTGCTCTTTCGACAGTTCGTCAGCAGTCTGGCGGGCACTGCGTTCAAATGGTATGCGGAACTCCCAAATGACCCCGTGAACACCTTCGAACAAATAGAGATGCTCTTTTGTCAGAGATTCGCTAGTGTAAATACACGCACTACCCGGACGGCGTTTGATTGGTCGTTAAAAAAGTGTGTTTGTAAAGTAACCGCAATCAAGACGGCGTCGCTAGTAGCTAGCCGCGATGAGTATGGGTCGTCCACAGGGAAACGTGAAATTTTTTCTTGTTTTAGACTAGTTGATAAAAAAAAGGATGATTGTTTGCCGTTACGGATATAGAATTTATAAAGAAAAGACTTGTAGGGTTCATATGACTTAGTAGTAATGGATGAATAATTAAAAATGACTCCTTTATCTTTTAATAGTTTAAAACTAGATTGATAGTGATGAATGTAGATTAGGGTTCTTAGAAGAAACTAGAGTTTCCCCACTACTAACCCTTGTCCTTGCATTGATCTTTATTCATGTCTAGCCCTTAACAAAACAAGTGTTAAACTAATCTCAAATCGTGGTCGTGACTATCAATAAATTAGTAGCGCGCCCGATAAGGAGGTTGCCATTTATTTTGCTAAAATTTATAAATTTTTAAATGTATAAAAGAAGTTAAAAGATTTTCTCATCCATGATTCTACCCTATCCTACAAACCCTAGCAAGCTAGGAATTACTCACTTGTGATTAAAAATTTAGAAGATAGGTTGAAGAAGAATGAAAACATAGTTAAGACGCAGAAATGTAAGTGCAGAAAGTATGTGCGGAAATTAAATGCAAAAAAAAATACTAAAAACACTACCTTTATTAATCAACTATTGCATTTACAATTTTTCTCCTTAAAAAGTAGAATACAAGAATCCTAGTTTTCTCTAGATCTCTCTCTTGTGGGAGGTAGATGAATAGATGATGATCACTCGGATACGTGGACCTCTTGGATCTCTTGATCTCATCGGTGATGATTTTCAATGTGCAACTCTTGGTCCCTTATATAGTCCCATAAACTAGAAACCCTAGATGTCATCTATGAATATATGTTGTTAAGATCAAATACCCGAAATATCACATCCAATGGCCCAGATTGCGCCGCGGAACCGTCGCATATGGCCTTGTTTGGCCGCGGTTCCGCCGCAACCTAGTGGCATCAAGTTTTGGGATTTTTTCTGGTATCTTGTGTTGTCATGTGGAGATCCTTTTGATATCTAGATTCTAAAAATAATACTCTGAGTCTCTTCTGTTGCTAGATCTTTCGATTTGCTTCTAAATTTTGGCAGATTCGGTTTCGATAACCTGATTTGACTCGGATCTCTTACTTGGATTCCAGATCTGAGCTAATATCTGCACAATATCTCAAGTCATAGTGTTAGTTGCATTTGGTATTTTTGATATATTATCCTAACCATTTAAATGATATAATATCTTAAGAATATTGATTAGAAATATTTGATATGACATATTTTAATTACAAAGATTTCATATAAATATTATAAACATATATCTTCCCTTATTATGTTAATTATAATGTAGAAATATATGATAATAAACTTTTTACAAATAAACTCTCATATGTTCTATATTTACAATAAACATATTTTAGTACTTAACAATAATAGGGAAAATGTTCATTCAAATGTGCAATATTTTAGACTAATCAGCGTTGGTCAACGAAAGGGTTCGACCGAATGAGACCTGAGTTCAATATGTTACCCGATGGTGATATTTTTGGTCAAAATACGAGCAACGCAAAGATGGAGCTCCGACCGTGGGAATGTTCATAGCTACTCTTGACCCGAATTTAAAGGTGTTCCTATATATGGTCCTATTCAAGCCAACGACCTTCCAAGAGCTCATAGATAAAATGGCTCGGTTGGATCAGATGGGTCAACACACATCCTCTTCCAATGAAAACATATGAAGAGCATAGACAAGATGACATTTGTCGCCGATGCCCAACAAAAATGAGCGGCTCTGAAGTAACCTGTCGCCGAAATAGCGACGGCATGGGTTTTACCCTTCGAAAGATTAGGATGCGAATACTCGTTACCCCGAAATATATGTAGGGGGCATATTGCTCGCTGGCGGAGGAATCTCCATGTGAGATAGTCCTTTCTTCAAATAACAGAAAGGATATTAAAGAACCTATAAATAGGTCCTACAATCAAATGGGGTAGCCTGCTTGAACCAAAAAACCATGGAAGGGATGTGGAATCCATGTCCACTTTGAATCAGATGATGAGGGAAAACCCACCAAGTCAAGTTCATTCTTCCAAGGAAGAAGAAGACTCAGCAGAAGGAGCGACGCGATATCTCGTTCCTTCGTATATGAAGAAGATATTCCGTGAGTGTTAGGAAGCGACATTGATGAGCAGGGGGTAGGTGCCATGTAAAATGCCCGGTATTTCCCGCAAAACAATCCGATTAGTGCGATGGTAAAATAAGCAGTCCAAGAAGGTAAAGATAGCTTAAAGCGTGAAGTGTCCATGCAAACAAAGGACAGGCCGCAGCGCCTCAGAAAGCAAGCGTTGGAAGGAATGTGTTATGCAACTCCCCGACCAAATGATAAACTATAGACTGAAACGTCCCTAAACTAGCATTTCACCCCAAACACGGCGATGATGGACCGAAATGTTCCTAAACTAATAATGGACCGGAACGTCTCTAAACTAGCGTGTCGTCCAAACACAGCGATAATAAACCGAAATGTCCTTAAAACTAGTATGAGCCTTGAGATCTATATTGCAATTGAAGTCCCATCGACGAAGATTGTAACTCGAGTCCCACCGGCTGCATAGCTACTCCAGCGATGAAGCCACTCCAAGGCCCACCGGCAAATAGATGGGTCACTTGCGTCAATGTTACTTTCGAGGGTTCTACCGTTCGCAAAATAAACGGTATGTCCACAACCAAATAGATACGGATGAAAACCCGAAGGGCGCCGTAAGTAAAACAGCGGGACCGCCAGCGAGTTTATGAAAACCCGAAAGGGCGTAATCTCGTTAAAAAAAGAGACGGTATGTCTACAAGCGAAATGGGCACGGATGAAAACTCAAAAGAGCGCCGTGAGTAAAAACAGCAGGACTGCCGGCGAGTTTGTGAAAACCCGAGTGGGCGCAAACCCGTTAAATAGAAAAAATGTGTGCACCTGCAAGGCTCTCCTGACCTTGTGAGGAGAAAATATTTACGTGAGATTCTTACGACTCACAAAGGATCAACACACTTAGGAGTCCATATGATTCCTACGGAGAAATTACACTTGCGAGATCCTCACGACTCGTAAAGAGAATTCCCCCCTATGAGACCCTCACGGCTCATAGAATTCAAAAGTCTTAGGTTACAGGGATCTATACCTGTTCTTAAGCCGTCATATCCCCCAAGTTGCCCTACAAATAGTTCGAGATCAACTCTTGTATACAATCCACGGGCATAAATAAATATATTCCCCACCAAGTTCGGCTGATGGCGAGAAATATCTCCATACGGTGAATGACACTTGTAAGTCTTCTCGAATTACAAAGAGAAAATACTCTTGTAGGATCCTTATGACTTACAAGAGAAAATATCACTTAGGAAATCTCACGATCCTTAAGAAAAAAATACACCTAGAAGATCCTCACGCTCGTAGGGAGATATAGTTTTATGAGACCCTTACGGTTCATAAAGTCAAAAAGCCTTAGTCGACAGTATCCTAACCATGTTTGCTAAGCCATCTTTGTTCAAATCGACAAAGGCAGGTGATGATTCGCTCCTGATAATATTCCAGTTGTAGCAATGCTGATGCCAAAATTGGTATCAGAACCCAAGTCCCCGACTCGCAACAAATTCGGCGATAAAAAAAATATGTATAGCCGAAATAATTAGGCACCGCGATAAATAACCGAAATGATTGGGCAATCGCGACTTTCGCGATATAAAAAGTTGAAAAGATAAAGCGTCATAGAAATATAAAAAAATTAATAAAATAAAATTTTTCTGTCATGTAGGATGGTCCACACTGATCCCTGTATACAATCTATGGCACAAATGAAAGAAAGGGGAACCATATTTTCCCATCATGCTTCGTCAAAAGAAGAACCAGATATTGATGGCACATATACAACCTAGAGATTATTTGGACGTCCTTCTTTCGCCAACAAAATACAGACGCGACGTCAACAAAGACTCAAGGGTCAAATAAAAGTGGAGTGACGGCAAAATCCTAGCTCCAGATCTCGATGGCAACATCTACAGCCTAGAGATCATCGCGACGTTTCTCCTCATTCCAACAGAGTGATAACGCAACTATCAAATGAAATCGGAGCAATGGTATATTCCTAACTTCATATCTCGACTGCGATACATACATACAGTATAAAGATCACTCAAATGTCTACCTTACTTCAGCAAAGAATCGGTACGACACCGAAACAAAAACAAAAACGAAGTGATAGCATATTCTTAGCTTCGGGTCTTGACGGCAAGCCTAAAGACCATTGTAGATCATCCCACCTAAGAAGGGTGCGGTTATGACTCATTGAGGTTTCAAATTAAGCCTAACCTCAAGTAAAAAGTGCCATGGCAAATACTTAATGCTTGATCTTCCGATTGTAATACGGATATTCCAGCCTAAGAAGGTTACTTGAAGACGTCTTGTTCAGCCTCAGAAAGGATCAGAGACACGGCAGTCGTGGGGCTACTCGAGCAGCAACCTTAGGGACTGCATATCGAGAAATACATCAGCCAACACGACGGTACGATAGAATTAAACCTAGTCCCACAAACCTAACGAGCCCCTGTCATAAAAGAGTGGGGGTTATCTACATCCAACGTTATGGTGAGTTTGCCTGTAAATCTAAGGGAGGTAAACTAAAAACACTCCGAAATGAGTGAATAAACTAGAAACTCCGAAACGAGTAAATAAACTAATTTCAGTGCAAAGAGAAGAAAAAAAAGTGTAGGTATGAAAGGAAAAGATACTTTCCATTCATATTTCAAAGAAAAAAAGGAACTACATACTCTTGGCGCGGCTTAAAAAAAGGGGCCGCATCATCCCAGATCTACAACGGCAAAATGCTAAACTCCGGACACAGATTCTCAAACTCAAAAGTAAGTTTGAGCAATGCGCCTTCAGCTTCGTTGACCATATTTTTGTGCATCTTCTCTTAGATGCAAGTGTTGGGGTCACCACCAATATCCTCCATCCTCTGATATGCTGATACTACCGCTTTCTATTGAAAGATGCGGTGCAAGCTGGCGATGAGATTATCTCTCCGTTTCTTCGAGATCATCACATCAGATATACTGAATGTACCTTATCTTCAGCATCATCAATAGCCTGGAACGGCATAACCTCAAGACGTCCAGGTAAAGCTTCCCAGATCGAGCCTACGATGATCTTCAAAAGGGACAGCGGAGGAGCAATCGACCGTTGTAATCATTGAAGCGATGCATCACCTCATCGTATTGGATATCAGTGTACTTCTGGCCTTGAAAGCGACCTTGTATGCGAATTTCTTCGTAGGAGACAATTTCCTCGATGTCATACAAGTGACCGACCATTGTACCTGAAAAAGGATAAAAGAACCATCAACAAAAGTATGTAAGTTCATTTGGTGGAATTACTAACTCCAAAGCTAGTGAACCCCATGAAATCAAAGTGGCGGATCATTAATGATGAGACATGTGCCCATTGTGAGAATCAAAAGGGATTCTCATTAAATGAACAGTGGAGTTAAAACTCCTAATATCTCCCGAAAAGTGGGTTCTTTTAAAAACAACAACAAATTTAAATCTTACAGGATATTAAAACCCTAAAACCCTAAAAAGGGGAAATATCCAAGAACAGTAAAAGAAAATTAAAGGGAATAGAATTCCCAAAATTCCTAAGAATCAAACCAGAGCTAAGCCCTGCAGAAAAAAGAGAATTAAATTCCCCCAATGATGGAATTAAATCCAGAAATCCTCATGTTAGGAAACTCATGGGATAAATGATGTAATCAAATTCCAGAAAACCCCATATGTTAAGATTGACAATAGGGTAAAACTCTAAGGAGAGAATCAACGATTCTCAAGAATGTCCATTGACTTAAATCTTTGATATGGACACCGAGATCCACGATCTATAAAAAAAAAAATTTAAGATCTCGTAAAGACCGTTTCAAGAAAAGAGCTAAACTCTGTCAAATATGTTAATGGGTTTAAAATCTAAAAAAATACCCAAAAGATATTAAGAGCTAAGCTCTGTTCATAGTCCTTACCAGAAATTTTGGCAGAGTTGACTCAGTTCAAAGGAATTTTGAGGGCAGAGATCTAAACACTGAACGGGAATTAAATTCTCAAGGAAAGGAAAACTTAACGAAGCAGATGAAGTAACAGTAGTCACTTCAAGGCCAAAGGCCACATTTATAGGACGTGGTGGGATCGGTTCAACTTCCCACTCCCGTAAGCGATCCAACGGTGGTAAAATTGACACCGTTGCACTTATGTGCAAGCCACGTGAGAGCAACGTTGGGGGAATTTGTTCCCTTATAAAAAGGGGGAGAAAAGAAACGGGGAAAAAAGAATTCCTATAGCTTGGACTCACGTGTTAAACACGTGAGCGCTTATATGCAAAATATATAAGCGCTGAAAACAAATAACTTAAGGCCAAACTGACCTCACGTGTTAAACACGTAAGCGCTTATATACAAAGCATATAAGCGCTGAAAATAAATAACCAAAAAAGGTAAACTAGTCTCACGTGTTAAACACGTGAGGCTAGTTTGCAAAGCATATGAGCACAAAATATAAGTAGATTAAAACCCATACTGGGGTCACGTGTTAAACACGTGAGAACGTGCTTTTTGAAGCACTAATTTCAGATAGAATTAAATTCTATATAGAATTAAATTCTATTTTTTGGAAAATACCCCCCTGATCTTTCTAAAAAGAGAAAGATTCTCTGTTAAACAGAGAGCCGTTGGATCAAGAATCCAATGGTGATTAAAAAGTATCAAATGATAGAATTAAATTCTATTAGGGGGAAATATCTCCCAGATCTTTCTAATATAACAAAAATATTCTCTGTTAAACAGAGAGCTGTTGGATCAAAAGATCCAATAACAGAATTAAATTCTAATATAGAAAAATAATCTTTCTAAACAAGAAAGATATTCTCTGTTAAATAGAGAACTCTTGGATCAAAAATCCAATGGTGATTAAAAAATCACCGTTTTGAATCAAGAGATAAAATAAAATTCTATATACGGGAGAATATTTCCCTAATCTTGTTAAAAACAAGAAAAATATTCTGTTAAACAGAAAATCATTGGATCAAATTTCTAACGGTGGATAAAATCCCCAAACAATTTTTGAGACCAATTAAATACATTGGTATCTCTCAAATGAAATATTTTCTCAAAACTGATCAACAATTTATAATACCTATATAGAGGATGTCACTCCCCGCTTCCCAGAGTGCGCTAAGATTGGCACATGACAGAGCCAACCATGCTACATGTGGATAGAAAATATCCCTCCACAGTCACATTACGGCTGTCTATAAGATATCAAGAACATGAAAGTAAAATAAACTATCTAGTACATGTCCATATGCCAGAATAAACGAGTCAAGAAATAATATGCGGAAGCAATAGATCCAATAAACAATAACATCTGGAAAGTAAACATAACTAAACTGGATACTAACTGGATACTAACAGGATCCTCACTGCTCGGCCTGACGGCAGAAATACTCCTGATCAGCCTGCGACAAAGGTAGAGGATCTGGGCCATGCAAAACCCAGACGTCAGTGCGTCATAATATCAACAATAATATAATCAAGGGTAGCAGGACATGCAGGCACGAGTATGAACACTAACAAGTCAACAGGAATATGTAACAGTGAAGTATATCAGTATAAGTGACGTGCAGTGATCAATCTAAACTGTGCTACTGGGTTATCTATTCTAAAGTCTTCGAAATCAATTAATGTAATCCTCATCGTAACCCATCGGTGATTATTCCGTAACGCCCGGAAAAACGTTAAACAATAGGTATTCCGTAACGTCCGGAAAAACGGCAAACAATAGGTATTCCGTAACGCCCGGAAAAACGGCAAACAATATGATAGCCCTTTGAGTTACGTTCGGTTACATTCTTGATTTTCCCATACCCCCAAATTATGTGTTCAAGTCAGGTATTGCCAATTGATATCTAATACCAATACAGAATCAAGCAGGTACAGGTTTTGTCTATGCAGACAACAATAACGTCCATCAGGACAACATGTCAGGATTGTCGGCATTAGAAACAGGATCAGGTAACATGTCAAGTAATGATATATCAGGTCATGTCAGGTAGTGTACATGTATCAAGTCATGTCAAGTAGTGGTGTATCAGGTCATGTCAAGTAGTGCACAGGTATCAAACGAGTGCTCATAATCAAACTGTAGCAAGTATTGAATCAGGGTGAAAGTACGGATGTACAATAAAAGCATGGATGCATAAATATCGATCAGGGGTTATATCATGACTAAGTAGGATGCACAATATCAAGCATGGGGTACTAATTTATTAATAATATGAGTTAATGTAATATGGGGTGCAACTAGTTATGCATAATTAATGGTATGGATACACAAATAAATATGGATGCATAAATAACTATCAGGGGTTACAACTATAGTTTCATGACTATGTAGGATACACATTATCTAGCATGGGGTGTTAATGTAGCAGTAAGATGAAATAACGTGACTTGTAATGCAAAAAGATATATAATTAATGGTATGGATGAACAATTATCGATTAGGGTTATATTTACTGTTCCAAGACTAAGTGGGATGCATATTATTAAGCATGGGGTGTTACTACAATAATAATATGAATTAATATGATCTATAGATGCAGTTATATATATTTTAAATGATATGGATGCAAACGGGTATCCGAAAATGGTAAAACTTTAATATGGATGTATAATGTGATAAACGGGTAATATTTTACTCATATGGATGCATAATAATGTACCTAGCATGTAGCAAGATGAATTAGCATGCGACTAGATATGTAAATAGTGATATGGATGCACACGGATGTCCGAAGACGGTAAAATAGTAAAATGGTAATGTGGGATGCATAATTAAACAATAAGTAATGTTATTATGCACATGTGTGCAATATATTGTAGTATAGCATGTAGCAAGATTAACTTGCCTCGATTGGATCACGCGACGGATACGTACGGCACGTCCGACGT
The DNA here is from genome assembly GCA_030015575.1 of Agapanthus africanus. NCBI lineage: Eukaryota > Viridiplantae > Streptophyta > Magnoliopsida > Asparagales > Amaryllidaceae > Agapanthus > Agapanthus africanus. The sequence continues at coordinate 127,400,311 of JASDDO010000024.1, forward strand.
CGGTAAATCGTCGCAACGCACACACGGCACGCGGGACGAGGGCAGAGGCGAGGCATGGGTTTCGTTCGTAGGCGGGAAAACATGAAGAAGAAAGGGAACAATGCTTTTCTTTATATGGGATTTAAAAAGTATATCAAATATATATATATATATATATATATATATATATATATATATGGAGAAGAGATGCAGGGGTTGTAAATATTGAAAGAATTAATATTTATAAAGTAACAGAGAGAGGGGGGGAGAGAGGAGAAAGAAAAATGGGTTGTTAGTTTGTTAGGAAATTAGTTTAGATTTAAATTTAAAAAAATCTTTTATTAGTTAACTAAATTTTAATTTGTATCAATTTATAAAATTAATATTATATAAATAAAATTTGATATTCTGGTAAATACAAATATAGTTCAAAACACGCCCGGGTCGGGTCTGAAATTCAGTTTTCAAATACGAAAAATATACATGTCGACCAAAATTAAAATTAGATATCCGGGTAATGAAAATGCATAACCCCAAGAACGGATGCACGTACGTGCGCGTAGCTATCCAAACAAGTACGAATCACTGAACGGGACGAGAACAAGATGCGAGGATGCTACCACAGGGTCATGGATATCATGCAGGTCATGCAATATATTTTTAAACTATTTTATGTGACTTAAATGTTATATAAAAAAATGCAGATGCCAGGTAAAATGCTAGTATGCAAATGAAAGTGCACGAGTCCACGTATCTAGTCAGGATAAATCATAAATATGAATCAAGACAGGTTTCAAACATGTGGGTTGGGTCGGATTGAAATACAGATGTCAAAATACTATTCGCACCCAAAACACAGTAAACCAAGAAACTACTATAAATAAAGAAATACGTGAACTAGAACTGGTATAAATGAACTAGGGTGTTACAAATGATTTGAGACTTCAAGTCTCATATAGAGAGAACTCCCATAAGCTTCTGCAAACAAAAAGTCGGAAGCTGCAATAAAGAATTAAATTCTCTTCGAAGAAGAAGATCTTCCTCCTTTCAAACCCTACGTAAAGAAAAAAAAAAGATTAAATATATCTCCATTGCCTAGCACAAACAAAAACAATGGTTTAACCCTTCATAAAAGAACTTAATTTTTTCTCTGGATCTGAGATCCGTAAGACAAATCTCTCATAAGTTGAGAATTTAATTCTCATCGGGAAGATTCTGTTCTTCATACTCAAAATCTAAGGAAAAAACTTAGAAAAAATAAGAGAGAGAAGAAACATGTTTCAGGAATTTAATTCCTCTGAAAACAGGGTTTAATCCTATAAAGAACTTAGTTCTTATAATAAAAGAACGTAAGAACTTAGTTCTAAAAAAAACTTAATTTCAGATCTTCAAAACAAAGATCTTGATGATTATTAATGGCTAAAAACGCACTTAACAGAGATTAAATCTCTAAAAGAAAAGGAGCTCAGCACTTCACGTGCTTCCCACGTGAGCGCCCAAAAATATAAACGTAGCGCCTCACGTGTTTCCCATGAGAGCGTCCAGAGATGAAGACTCAGCGCCTCACGTGAAACACACGTGAACGCTGTATAAAAATGTTGAGCACTGTAAATTTAGTCAAAATATTTAAGTGTCTAGCACTGATTGGACATCGCCCATGTCTGAGCGCCTCACGCGCTTCCCACATGAGCGTCAGAGCAGCAAATAAGTGCATACCACTTCTGAATACACGAAAAAACCAAAGACCGAGCAGACTGGGCCCAAATTGGCTAAGTCTCTGATGTTTTCTTGCAGCTGATCCCAAATGCTCTATTATTGGGTCTTATTAAAATTTTATGATCCTAAAAATATTGCTAAGTTGATCTTAGTCCCAAATAGGACTAAGTATTCTTAGTTAAAATAAATTGAGCCCAAATGCTCATATATTTAAGTTGATTTTAATCTAAAACATATTAACAGTCCTTAAATAAAATATTCCTTGAACCGATGGAATACATACAACCTAAGTTCAAATCTAAAATATATACGAATTTGGACTAATCCGCGCCTTACGGGCGACGACAAAAACTAGTCTCCAATAACAATCCACGGGTAACCAAAATAAAACAAATACAATATGGCACGAAGTGACCTACCGGAGCAGGAGAAAATGGTTATCGCAACGCGATAACGCAATTAACTGCAGGGGCTTGCGTCTTTAGGGAAGAGCACCCCCACAATAAAAAAAACCCTCACAAGTGAGGGGGATCTGATAAACTGCTATATTGGTCGCATCTATCCAAACCTCCGATATACGGTGCCATAAATTAACTTGGTGTTTTCGGAGAGGTGGGTGAATATATCCAAATAGTATCTGCCCCCAAATTCAAGCTAGACGTCTCAACGTTTCATTCCAGTCTTCGACGGTAAACATGAAATAATTGGTGAATTTTGAAAGTTGAAATAATCCTATTAATTATAACCTTTTAAATGAACAAAAAATATGATGTTAGGCTCAGATAATTAAATTGTGCAGAATTTTATACTTGGTGGCTGAATCTGCTAACTCAGATAATTTAATTGTGCAAAATGAACCTACTATCTCGACTGGATTAGACTCGGAAGGTGTTCCCTGATCCCTTCTGGATTCTAACCACCTCGCGCCAAGAAAATGACCGCTAAAAGAAAATTGATTACCACTGCTTTTAATAAGCATGTTTTCTGTCATGTGGTACTATCTCTTCGTTCAAGGATTCTAAGCAGAAATCAGGATGGACATACTATCAGTCGTATTCGTTTTTTGGATAAAAACAAAAGTAAGCAAGGAACTTGATTTTTTTTTTTGAGCTCTTGGAGAGGACATATATTCTGCCTTTAAGAATCGGGATTTGCAATGCATTTAATTTAGCGGCTGCGAACGCGTTTGAAATATGTAGAAGCATTTTTTGTTTCGTATGTATTTTTCAATGATGTATCGAGAATTGTTTATCTCGATGCATAAGTCATGCATCTTGTAAATATTTTGTTTTTTAATTTATTTTATTGAGTAAGGCATTCTACTGCTTTTTTCCTAAAGAAAAAAAAATGATATTAGTTTCTAATAAATTATTAAGCTAATCTCACCGTAGCAAATATAGTTCTCACTGCATAGTTCTGAGTTAAGATTAGTGGTGAAATGAGGAACTTCCATATCTGGCGATCGAGGCACTTGCGATAGAGGAAGTATAGTTTATAAGAATATGAAGTCGGCTAGATGGGAAAAGAAAACTCAGCTAAAAAGAAGAGAATAATTCCTGCCAACGTATTTTATTTGTTAGCATTCACCATTTACAATTTGTATTCCTCTTCTTATTGATAATTGATACCATGCATTTCATGGCTTATGCCTGATCAAATACCTCCAAATCATCACTAAGTATATTTTATACATTTAGAGCATAGGAATTTAGTTACTCAGCACCTAATTAAATTTTCTTTATTGCCATATATTTCAATAATACGAGTACTTATATTTAGGCATTGGATGTTTAGTGATACCAGCTTGCACATAGATGCATGATTTTGTTCATGATCCACTCATGACATGTGTAATTAATTACTTTATACATGCTTCTCCTAACTTCTGATTTCCTTTGACATCATGTAGTATTTAATTACTTATCACATAACAAATTCGAAAAATGGCCCAGTACCTTCAATAAGCCCACTAGCCCATTTCTTCTAAGGGACAACCTATTCCAAAATGACACAAAAAATGATCCCGAACAGTGGCATCCAGGAAAAAAATAAAAAAGGACACGAAACAACGACAATTTACGATTAGCTTCATTTCTTTTCGTTTCTTTTTTATCTGCTGTACCAGTTTCATTAAAACTTTGATTTAATGAAGCGCGAGGATTGTTGCTATAAGGACGTTTTTGTTAAATTTTCTAGCCGACATGCATGTTTATAAGGTGTTGAAAATTAAAAAAAAGTAACAAATCAAAATAAATGATAACTGTGGAGTCCGAGTTTTAACAAATAATATGAGGAAGATTTAATTCAATGGCACCATATATTTATTATTTTCATATATACAATGCAATACAAAATTGCTTATGCCTATCATATCTGATCAGGCATGCATATATACATGTGTTGACGATTTGATGTAAGGCTAGATATCCAGGATCTTCTCTTTTGACAAAGGCACATTGGAGAACCGAAGAAGAGGCTTTCCGATTAATATATACATACATGACTGTATATGGTTCTAGAAAAACAGTGTATGCAGTACGCTATGCATTGAGTCTGGCTATGACACTTATAACCGTTACAAAACCGATAAAAAAAAGGTTTTGTTCGGTTCGGTCGAGTTCGGCTTTTCCCTCCTTAAATTCAGTCAAGCAAAATTTATTGCCCCCTTTTTCCAAGTGAGAATAATTGTTTGAGTACATATAGGTGTTATTTTCTCATGAAACTGGTGACTTTCCTAGGTAGATGCCTACAAAAATGAAATAAAATTTAATTCTATATGTGAAAAAGGGCCACCACAACTGGACCCAATGTGACAATTGCTCTATGCTTGAATGTACCAACTTGTTTTGAAATGGGCTGGTGCCAAGTCAAGATCATGCATGTTTGGGTCCTGAGCGCCTAGGGAATGGACTCGAGCCAAACTAGGCCTGAGCCCTATGTGGCCCCACGTTGTGATGCATGCATGGTTCATGCTCATGCAACATTCATTTGTATTTGTATTCATTTCTTTGTCTCACCATTTACTGCTTCTGTTGTTTCACCTTGATTTGGACCATTTCTAAAACACTAACATGATGCATGTGTCTAGCTCTCTGGTATTTATCATTTGGGTTGATTTTACATGGGCGTTCTTGCACGTGCATCGCACGTGTATACTGCAGGGGTAAGTAAACTATGCGGAGTCTGATCGATTAGCAGAAGCATCATTATATCAAAAAAATACCAAAACAATCTATATATTGAAAAGATAAATTTATGTGAAGACAGAAAACTCTCAAACTTTATTGGCTTTCACGCTCTCTAGCTTAATATTCTCAATGCTATTTCTCTATCTCTTAATTACAAACTTTAAACATGAACTCTTTATAAAAGCAACACAGGATAAAATTAAATCTTTTCAAATTAACTATAACTTTATCTCTAATCTAAAACTAAAACTAACTTAATCTAATTCAACTAACTATTCAATGTGTAAAAAAATGAAAAAAAATCAACTATTTAAATTTAAAACTTAAATTTAACTCTAATCTAAGAATTAAATTAGTATTTTCAACAAAATGAATATATTTTTGTGACACACATTATTATTCATTCTTAAAACTCGAATTCAGCAACAAGGAATCTCTAAATATAATTATAGCTTCATATTAAATATTTGTGATACACCTTTAAATTGAATATTTTATGGTGAATTGTTCATTGAAAAGCAGGAACTAATATATACGGGATGGTTTTTCACTCTAGTTTATTTATAAATAGCTTTTTGTTACAATTATGCTTTTCAAGCATATCATTTATATCGTTACAAAAAGATGACTACAAAATTATTAAATTGTTGCGTGTTATTAATCTGAAAAATATTGATATTTATATCTGACGCGTGTCGGATCACATCAAGATGTTACCTTCCGTAGATCTGCGGTTGGCGACGATGGACGGCTGGGATTGAGTTGGAGGTTGCCTCCTGATGCGTGTGGATCTCAATGGATTTGAGGTGGTTGAGGCCGAGCTATCTGCAAGGAAGCCCCGGGGTGGTTGTCCTATCGAGGACCCTCCGACGATCAAGTTAGACCGGATATTTGAGCAGAGTAACAGCCTAGTGAGGAAAGAATGACTTACTTGAACTGTCTGAAATATGGGTTTATATAGTGGTGGCAACAGGCAGACAGGCGCGAGAATCACGCTGGCCGTTACGCCCCCGGCGTCATGCCCGCGTGATAGGCGGGATCCCGCATTAATGACGAAACATGATCGTTAATGGGGGATCGTGATGGCGTGGAACGCGGGACGTGGCCGGCGGATATCTCGCGCATGGAGAGATTCGAGAAGGTGAGGCAGATGCGCCTGCGATTGGTGCCGTTGGTCGGTCGATGAGACCGAGGAATATGAGCTCGGCGGGAGGCTCGGGGACGAGCGGGGGGCCGAGGTATCTTGGTTCTGCGATAGCCCGGAGGTGAGCTGAGAGGGCCGAGGAGGCCAATTGTGCAGGGGCTCAGAGACGAGCCAACGGTTGTTTGTAAGGCGGGCATAGGAGCGGTGTGGAAGATTGCAAAAGGTTGGCCACGTCCATGGGCCGTAGACCCAGGGTATTCTACCGACGTACCGTTCCTGGACTTTTCTTGCTAGCTTCGGGACACGTCATCTGCCACGTGTCACGATCTGGGAAATCGACGATATCGAGCATCATCATTAGCCCCCCACTCTCGTCTCGACCCGCTCATGGGTCAGGTCGAGGGTGGTCTGCCGGGTCACCCGAGGTGAGCTCCTTTTCGAAGATATCGTAAGTGCGCATTCCCGGGCAATCAGCTGTATCTTCTCGATGACGTCAGCGGATCAGGGATTAGATCTTACATTAAAGAGGATGCGCCGGATCGTGCGTACGTTTGCCGAAGCGACTGCCCACATGTCTGGCGTTAGTTGGCTGACGCGACGGGCCGCAGATTTCCCGTTTCCGACGGGGTGCGACCAATGCGTGCGAGACAGGTGGAGCGATGGGGGCCGTCGAATGCGATAAGTTGTTTCGGCGGGAAATGACTGTCGCCGTTGGATGTGTACGCCGGCAGCTATAAATAGAGATGGGTCCCCATCAGGGCCTATACCTCTTCATAATTTTCTCGTCTTGAGTCTCGTTAGCTCGGCGCTTTCCTTCTTAGGTCGGGATATCTGCGTTTTGCTCTTCCGAGGACTCATCCCCTCCATCAGGTTAGATGTCTTCTTGTGAAGAGTCTGTAGAAATAGCTCGGGTAGAGTCTAGGGAGCCCCCTGTAGGTTCTTCCTTTTCTTCTTCTGCTTCTTCTTCTTCTTCTGAGTCGAGCCCGTTTCCTCCCTTAGCAGAACAAATAGACCGATCCAGGATTCTTTTTGTCCTCGGTGCCCTGTCCCAGAAGAGAGCTGGGGGCGTGGCCGTTCCTCGGGCTGACCCGAGCTCCGCACCAAAGGAGTCGCCGGCGACGGGGCCATCTGCCTCGATCCGAGCCCCTGATGATTGCCGCGGTGGCGGTCAGAGGCGTCCGCGGGTTCCCGAACCCCAGACGAGGGAAGAAGAAGAGGACGAAGACGAGGTTCCTCTTAAGAGGAAGAAGACGGTCTCACACGCACTACCGACTGAGATTCTCGAGGGGATTCCTGTGCAGGAGGGGGACGCCTGTTTCGTAGTCACGTCCGGGCTTTCCATTGCTGCTGGCCTGCTCGCTGATATGGAAGAGTCGGTCCGAGGCAAGATTCCGCGAGGGACCCTGAGGGCCCAAGTGGCAGCTATAGCTCAGGAGGCTGTACATGCACGCACTCCCTTATGTGTTATTTTGAGCGCCCTTTTCTCAGTTCGAGCGTTTCTGAGTCTCTCTGCTGTTTTTCATCAGGTCCTTCAGCACTGCGCCCCCGTTGCTCGCATGAAGGCCGAGGAGACTGCCCCTGCTATGAGGTTGGCGAGGAGTCTTCTTCGGGAGCCGAGGACCTGCAACTTGAGCTGCGTCAGGAGAGGGAGAGAATGGCTGTCCTTGAAGTCCGATTGGCCGCCGGGGAGCTCATCGTCTCAAAGTGCCGGGAGTTCCATCGCCGGCTAAGTGAGTCCCACCGAGCCATCGAGGCTAAGTTGGCGGAGCTGACCGATCGCTATGCAGCAGTGAAGAGAGCAAGGGATACCAGCAGACGGGATGCCGAGGCTGCGCATCAGGAGGCGAATGTCGCCGAGGTTCGAGCTCGAAAGGCGGTGGCCGATTACAAGGGGTCGAACCAGTTTTACGCCGACCTCGGCGAAGCCTCTTCCATTGTATGTCATGAAGCTCATGATGCTGTCAAGGTGCAGTTTCGGAGTTTGCCGATGGTGAGCTCCGCGCTCGGGTCCCACTTTCGTTGGTCATGCCTCCGGCAGATGGTGGTGAGGGAGGGGATGTTGCTGAAGTGGAAGCCCTAGCTCCTGGGGATGGTACCGAGGAAGGTGGGGTCTTGGCGGGGCTTGTGGTCTGAACTTTTTGGTTTTTCCTTTTTCTCTTTCTTTTTGTAAGCCTCCGGGCAATTTGGTAAGGCTGGGGAGCCCAGAGTACCTTGTAAAAGATTTTGGAAGTTTGAATGAAATTTAGTCTTTTTTCTTCTGCGTGACAATGCTTTCCCGCGTGAGTGCTTGAGCTTGTCAGTTCTGCCCTCGATCAAGCATTAGGCTGCAGGTCGATGGCCCGTGTTTTAGATAATGATTGCCCTTTGAGTGCTTGTCGATTAACCACTGTGAAAGAAGGTCGGTGTCCTCCGGCCCCCGGAGTCAAGGTGGTGATCATTTACTTGAATAGTGTAGAGGAACCTTTGTTGCAAGAGGGTTGTCGCTTTCCAAAGAATTGGCCGAGCGTTATTGCTGCTCGGTGCCTCTTAGCGAGGGCTTGGATCCTTAGCGTGGGAAGGGCCATAGCAGGCCTGCTAAGGACGGGCCGAGCAGAGTTGCTGTCCGGTGCCTCTTGGCGAGGGCTTTGATCCCTGGCGTCGTGGGATAGTGAACTACCATCCAGGGATAACCGAGCAAGAGCGAGCCCAGTTGCCTCTTAGTGAGGGCTTTGATCCCTGGCGTCGTAGGGTAGTGAACTACCAGCCAGGGATAACCGAGTAAGGGCGAGCCCGGTTGCCTTTTAGTGAGGGTTTCGACCCTTAGCGCGGGAGGGGCCATAAGAGGCCTGCTAAGGACGGGTCGAGCAGGGTTGCTGCCCGGTACCTATTGGCGAGGGCTTTGATCCTTAATGACGGGCCGAACAGGGTTGCTACCCGGTGCCTCTTGGCGAGGGCTTTGATCCTTAGCGCGGGAGGGGCCGTAAGAGGCCTGCTAAGGACGGGCCGAACAGGGTTGCTGCCCGGTGCCTCTTTGCGAGGGTTTTGATCCTTAAGGACGGGCCGAGCAGGGTTGCTGCCCGGTGCGTCTTGGCGAGGGCTTTGATCCTTAGCGCGGGAGAGGCCGTAGGAGGCCTGCTAAGGATGGACCGAGCAGGGTTGCTGCCCGGTTGCCTCTTAACGGGGGCTTAGATCCCTGGCGTCGTGGGGTAGCGAACTACCAGCCATGGATAGCCGGACAGGATAGCCGCTCGGCTGCCTCTTGGCGAGAGCTTCGATCTCTGGCGTTGTGAGGTAGGGAACTACCTACCAGGGATAACTGAGCAGGGTAGCCGCTCGGCTACCTCTTGGTGAGGGCTTCGATCCTTGGCGGCGCAAGATAGCGAACTACCAGCCAGGGATAGCCGAGCAAGGTAGCCGCTCGGCCGCCTCTTGGTGAGGGCTTCGATCCCTGGCGTTGTGGGATAGGGAACTACCGGCCAGGGATAACCGAGCAAGGGTGAACCCGGTTTCCTCTTGGTGAGGGCTTTGGTCCTTGGCTGTGTAGGGTAGCGAACTATCAGCCAGGGATAGCCGAGCAGGATAGCCGCTCAGCTACCTCTTGGTGAGGGCTTCGATCCCTGGTGTTGTGGGGTAGGGAACTACCAGCCAGGAATAACCGAGAAAGGGAGTGCCCGGTTGCCTCTTGGTGAGGGCTTCGATCCTTGGCGGCGTAGGGTAGCGAACTACCAGCCAGGGATAGCCGAGCAGGGTAGCCGCTCGGCTGGCTCTTGGTGAGGGCTTCGATCTTTGGCGTTGTGGGGTAGGGAACTACCAGCCAGGGATAACCGAGCAAGGGCGAGCCCGGTTGCCTCTTGGCGAGGGCTTAGATCCCCGGCGTCTTGGGGTAGTGAGCTACCAGCCAGGGATAACCGAGCGAGGGAGAGCCCGGTTACCTATTGGCGAGAGCTTAGATCCTTAAGGACGGGCCGAACAGGGTTGCTGCCCAGTACCTCTTGGCGAGGGCTTGGATCCTTAGCGCGGGAGGGGCCGTAAAAGGCCTGCTAAGGACAGGCTGAACATGGTTGCTGCCCGGTGCCTCTTGGTGAGGGTTTTGATCCTTAAGGACGGGCCGAGCAGGGTTGCTGCCCGGTGCCTCTTGGCGAGGGCTTTGATCCCTAGCGTCGTGGGGGTAATGAACTACCGGCCAGGGATAACCGAGCAAGGGCGGGCCCGGTTTCCTCTTGGCGAGGGCTTCGATCCTTAGTGCGGGAGGGGCCATAAGAATCCTGCTAAGGACGGGCCGAGCAGGGTTGTGAAGAGATGGTCGGCGGTCCGTTTCTTCCGTCTGTTCTCGACGAAGTGGCCGATAAATTGGGTGGCCAGCTCGTCGAAAGTTGAGATCGAGCGTGGCGCGAGTCCTCGGAACCAGTCTCGTCTGGAGCGGATGAGAGTGGTCGGGAAAGCTCGGCATTGGGCGGAGTCAGAGTTGTCTTGGAAGCTCATTCCTGCGGTGAATGCGTCCAAATGGTCCTTCTGGTCAGACTTACCATCGAAGAGGGCGACCTTTGGGGGCTTGTTCCGGGAGGAGACATGGACGGCGAGCAGCTCCTCGGTGAAGGGTTTTGTGAGCGAGTCGGCAGCGTACTTAGCCCCGTTGCTCGAATGATGACATTCCTGATGCATACCTTCGATCTTCTTCTCGAGGGCGTCAAGTCGGCCGTGGTATCCCGACGATTCGGCACACTCTGATCTTTGGTCTCTGCTGTTGGAGACCTGTGTCTGGCCGTGGCCCCGGTTCCTTTCGATGAGGTTCTTTAGGTCCCCTGGCGAGGTCGTCTTAGAGCTGCCGTGACGAGTCCCGTCCGCGCGAACCCGTTATGGGAGGGGGTGCTGGTCATGCCTTGGCGCAGGCGAGCTGACCGACACCTCCTCGGGAGGGACAGGGGCGCGATGGGGCTCAGGTCGAGGCGCTCTGGCGACAGACCTCGGTGTTGAACTGTAGGGTGCCCAGCGGGTCATAAAATATGTTGGCCCAGGAGATCTGCGGCCGTGTGTGGCAGCGAGGCGGTGGTCGGCGGCGCCGACGCGAGCGAAGTCTTCTCTCCCTTTGTAGGGGTCCCGGTTTCGAGGTAGGGGAGCGGCGACCTGGGGAGCTTGCCCTGCCGTTTGGACACGGACGAGCGCATCCACGACGGACGCGAGTCGATCTATCCGAGCGGCTTGGGCATTGATGGCGTTCGGGGGAGGAGATTCGTCCGCGCCTCCGTTGGGGGGGGGGGGTTAGTGCTTAGATCGTCGCGGTGATCGTTCGCCATTGAGTTGAGATCGGAAGGTGAACTTTGTTCAGTGGAATCAAGAACTTCCCACAGACGGCGCCAGCTGACGCGTGTCGGATCACGTCAAGATGTTACCTTTCGTAGATCTTGGCGACGATGGACGACTGGGATTGAGTTGGAGGTTGCCTCCTGATGCGTGTGGATCTCAATGGGTTTGAAGTGGTTGAGGCCGAGCTACTTGCAAGGAAGTCCCAAGGTGGTTGTCCCACCGAGGACCCTCTGATGATCAAGTTAGACCGAATATTTGAGCAGAGTAACGGCCTAGTGAAGAAAGAATGACTTACTTGAACCGTCTGAAAGAAGGGTTTATATAGTGGTGGCAACAGGCAGACATGCGCGAGAATCACGCCGGCCGTTACGCCCCCGGTGTCACGCTCGCGTGATAGGCGGGATCTCGAATTATTGACGAGATAGGCTCGTTAATGGGGGATCGTGATGGCATGGAACGCGGGACGTGGCCGGCGGATATCTCGCCCATGGCGAGATTCGCGGAGGTGAGGCGGATGCGCCTGCGATTGGTGCCGTCGGTCGGTTGATGAGACCGAGGAATATGAGCTCGGCGGGAGGTTCGGGGACTAGCGGGGTGCCGAGATATCTTGGTTCTGCGATAGCCCGGAGGCGAGCTGAGAGGGCCGAGGAGGCCAATTGTGCAGGGGCTCGGAGGCGAGCCAACGGTTGTTTGTAAGGCGGGCATAAGAGTGGTGTGGACGGTTGCAGAAGGTCGGCCACGTCCATGGGCCGCAGACCCGGGGTATTCTACCGACGTATCGTTTCTGGTCCTTTCTTGCTAGCTCCGAGACACATCATCTGCCATGCGTCGCGATCTGAGAAGTCGACGCTATCGAGCATCTTCAATATCGCTCTGGTACAGAAATAAATAATAGATAAATAGAAATTGTAATGGGTTTGTAATTTCTAAAGCAGAAGAATATAAGATGGAAACCCCAAAAAAAAAAGGGAAGTTGAAGGACAGTAAGGAATTTAAGAAAGCAGTGAATGGGATTGTCTTCATGTGAGATAATAGAGAACTCCACTGACTTCATCAGAGCGCGAAAGTGAATGCAGAATGTGACAGGGAATAATTACAGATTCAACCCAAAGGACATCATGCGCCAAGGACACCACTGTAAATGTCATATGTGGGTAGAAGTGTCTTTTTTTTTCCTCTCCATTTTTTTCTTCTATTTTTTAATACTATATGTTTGGCAGAAGTTACTTTATAAGTTAATTATTCTAATTTTGCTACAATAAAATATCACTGTTTGACAGAAAATTATCAATTACTCAACGGGCGACCAACATTAATCAAATGATCATTGGTTATTTTATTTAAAAATTGAATAATTGTTGGTAAAACATTTAACGACGATTCGGAGGATCCAAGACTATATATGTTTAGGGTTAGGTTTGAGTTATTTAACAAAGAAGAAGAAGATGATCGATGATGATGAACAAGAGGTGGCGAGGTGGCTAGGGCAGTGAAGGCGAGACGGCGGAGAAGGGCGGAGAGGTATTAATTGGCCAGGGTTTGGATAGCTAGAGGTTTAGTTAGGGTTGAGTTTGGGTCAGTTTAGGGATGAAGCGGTGACATCGAGATGACTGGTAAAGCAGCGACGAGATGGCTGAGATAGTGACGATGAGATGGCTAAGGCGGCGGCGAGAGAGAGGAGGACTTTGAGGTGCATGGTTAGTGTTAGGATTTTGTTTGGATTGGTAGGAAAGAAGAAGAAGAAGAAGAAGAAAGATGATGAAGGTGAGGCCGTGACGCGGCTAGGGCAGCCACAACGAGATGGGAAGATTGACAAGGTGGCTAAGACAACAACGACGTGGTGGCAGAGGAGGAGGACGGCAGTGAGGGGAAGGGTTTTTTTTGAAATCAAGCCAGGCATTTACACTCTCAAAAGGTGAGGAAGTTTGATCCGAATGAATCAGAATTTCTATTCTATGATCCACCGGTTAGGGTTAGGGTTAGGATGAAGTAGGAGGGACAAGTTAAGTGATGACATTGACATGACAATAAGGAGACGTGATACTGTTAGTCATTGTGGTTTTTTTAGTTTTGAAAGTATTTAATAATTTTGTATAAACACTTTTATGTAAATATTAGCTGGTGTTGCTTTCTCGTCGAAGCAAAGTCATGTGATCGAGTGAATGCGAAAATGAAGGAGCCAACGAATCAATGACTCTTGAGGGCATGCAAGCTACATACGTTCCCCTTGTCCTTTTCCCCTTGGTTTCTATTATTAGGGAAACCCATCACACAAAGTCTTTTAAATGCAAGTACATGCAATTTTTTTATATACTCAGCACTTCCGTATTAGTTAAGTCTCGTTTTTTATGCTAAAATGTATATGGGCACTTTATTATAATTCCAAATTAACGCATTTGAATCACTCCATGTAAATTTCTCAACTCTAGCATTTCTTCTACGTACTGGTTAAGTGCCGTCTTTGTAATAGAATGTATATATAAGCATTTTATATATTCTGAGTTGCTGCATTAAAACTCTAAAAGTCAAAGAAAATATCTTCATACTCCTAAGTAAAATTCGAGATTTGTATTCCCTGGTCTTTAGGGAAATAAATACCATAGCATTGTATTCTTTTTGTGAAAAGATTGTTCCATATGAAACAAATTAAAGAAGCTTTGAAGACAAGGAGAAAATCATAGGTACGAGCATACTTTAATAATGGGAGAGCCTCATGCACTAGTCTCTCATCTCTGCCACTTGATCTGAGGAAAGCAATGCATGGTGCTAAAGTGATCTATTGTTGCTTTATCGTGTCATATGCAGTCCCACGATGATATCAAAAGCTTATACAGCACATTCATATATGATTGCTATTGAAAGGGAAGAAGAATAAAAAAAACCTCAACAATAATTGATGAAAACAAAGATATTAATTTGTAATTTGATGCATCCCATGTGTTGTTTCTCACATTCTAATTCATGCATTTCAGATAGGCATGCATGGGAAAGTCGATTAACTTTCCCGTTTGTTAATTAACAAGCTTGGTATATATCTTGTTCAGCATTCATGGACCATGATACAAGCTAGCTAGTCAGAATAGAATAGTTGATTTAATTGATGATCAACTGACACAATATCTTGTGTATCTTGCGCCAATAAACCAATTGGGAGGTTATAATTAGTTCGTCTTTGATATGACTTGAAGAGATATTTGACGTGATTGTGACTAATTAACTCAAAGTTGTCTTCAATTAATTAATACGCCTGCAAACTAAGGGGCAATAAATGCTAGATCGATGAAGTAAGAATGTCTTATATATGCGTTGCTCTTTCCCCACACATGCACGCTTTGGTGCTAGTGCATAAGCTTCAGACTAAAAATTCCATACAAACTCCGATATACAAAGTGGGAGATTTCTGTGTTTTTGAAATCACCACTCATGACTCAACCCATCTTCTTTCAATAATTAGGTTTCCGTACATTGGTAGATTTAGTTTAATATGGATATATATATATATATATATATATATATATATATATATATATATATATATATATATATATATATATATATATATATATATATATATATGAGAATAATGGAGAAAAGAGGCCATAGGAGGGAATTTCCTCCTATGGCGTCGGAAAAACACACCATTCATCGTGTTTTCCGACGATCGGACTCCATCATCTTCATCGTTATCATCTAAGATGTGGGTACACCAAATTTCATATGATTCTACAACCTTTTCACCGTTGATTTAGCAATGTAAAAAGTTCTAGTGTCGGTAAACCGTTAATTTTGAACCCACTAATTCAACGGTGAAAAAGTTGTAGAATCAAATAAAATTTGGTGTATCCATATCTTAGATGATAACGATGAAGATGATGGATGCCGATCGTCGGAAAACACGATGGAGGTTCTATTTTTTCGACGCCATAGGAGGAAATTCCCTCCTATGGCATCTTTCCTCCATTATTCTCTCTCTCTCTCTCTATATATATATAGAATAACGGAGGAAAGAGGCTATAGGAGAGAATTTACTCCTATGGAGTAGAAAAAGCACGTCATCCGTCGTATTTTCCGACGATCGGGATCCATCATCTTCATCGTTATCATCTAAGATGTGGGTACGCCAAATTTCATGTGATTTTATAACTTTTTCACCGTTGATTTAGCAATGTAAAAAGTTCTATTGTCGGTAAACCGTTAATTTTAAACCCACTAATTTAACGGTGAAAAGTTATAGAATCATATGAAATTTGGTGTACACATATCTTAGATGATAACGATGAAGATGATGTGTGCCGATCGTCGGAAAACACGATAGATGGCGTACTTTTTCGATGCCATAGGAGGAAATTCCCTCCTATGGCATCTTTCCTCCATTATTCTCTCCCTCTCTATATATATATACTCACTCTCTCTCTCTCTCTATATATATATATAGAGAGAGAGAGAGAGAGAGGAAAGAGGCCATATGAGGAAATTTACTTCTATGGCGAGGAAATTTACTCCTATGGCGTGGAAAAAATACAACATCCACCAATTTTTTCGACGATCGGCCCCCATCATCTTCATCGTTATCATCAAAGATGTGGGTAAATCAAATTTTATGTGATTCTACAACTTTTTCACCGTTGATTTAGGAATGTAAAAAGTTCTATTGTCGGTAAACCGTTAATTTTGAACCCACTAAATCAACGGTGAAAAAGTTGTGAAATCACATGAAATTTGGTGTACGCACATCTTAGTTGATAACGATGATGATGATGGGTGCCGATCGTCGGAAAAAATGGCGGAGGTTGTATTTTTTCCACGCCATAGGAGGAAATCCCCTTCTATGCCCTCTTTCCTCCATTAATCTCATATATATATATATGCACTGTCAAAATCCCCATGCATGCAATATCTGTATAGTTATCTGAAATATCTAGTTTCCTGCAATATGCATGCCGTTGACCGACATATCTGTATAGTTTCATGTATTATGTATGTGCATATTGCAGGTTACTATACATATCTTGGATGTATCCGGTTTATCGACAGGGGAAAACTTTTTCGGTTTTTCGGCTTGACAATCTGCCCAAAAAATTATTATTGCATAATTATCCCAGTCCAAACCAAGTAATGTTGATTATTATGCCGCAAGGTGTTGGGGCACATGGCACCAAACACCCTCCCTCCGCGCCCCCGCCCCCACCCAAAAAAGAAGAAGGAAAAACCCTTATGCTTTAATGATTGCTCCGATAAAATCCAGACGTGAGACCCAAAAAGAAGAATGGACAATTTTTTTTATATCAACCATATTTAAATAATAATTTTTTAAAAACAAACCACTTTAAAAACATATTACAAAAACAAACCAGTTTCTGCGGCATCATGTCAGCGCCAGCTGACGCTGGCATTAATAAAAAAATTTAAAGAACTCAATTTGAAACTGTACCCATTAGAAATTTAATGGATGCACTTTCAATATGCGCCCCTTGCAAATGCACTGTCAAATTTTTTTAAGGAACGCGGTGGAAAACCGTGCCCATTACAAATTTAAAGGACGCACTTTTAAACCGCGCTCAATACAAATATAATGGACACAGTTTCAAACTGCACCCGCTACAAATATTTATTTCATCACTGGACACACTTTAAAAGTGCACCCATATATTTTAGTAAAAATAATGGGGTGCACATTCCCCAATTTAAATAGACACGATCTATTTAATTTTCTCATTCCTCTCTCTTGATACAATCTATTTACTTTCCTCATCTCTCTGTCTGTGGTCTCTCTCTCAAGTACTCTCTCTCCTTCCTCTATCTCTCTCTACTCCCCTTCTCTCCGATCTCTCTCTCTCTTCCCTCCCCCCTCCATGGCAACCTATCTTCCCCCCTCAGTCTCTCTTTCTCTCATCTCTCCCTCTCCCTCTCTCTCTTTCTCTCGCGATCGCTCCTTCTCTGTCCTCTCTCTCTTCCTCAGTCGGGATCTGACATTCTATTTCACGTGTAGATTTAGGTGGAAATTCACCGGCGAACAATCACCTTCATCTTCGCCATCCTCGTCATCACCATGAGCATCAAGAAAGTTAGCAAAATCCTAATTTTCTTTAAAATAATTCATAAAAATATTTGGTTCAAATTTGGTGTTGAGAAAGCAATTCGAAAAAATTGGATACATATTAGGGGTTTTCCCCGATTTTACTTATAACGGATCAATGGGTAGGATATAAGTTCTTGCAACTTGTTACATGGTAGAAATATAGATTTTATTGTAAGTTTATGTAATTAGATTAGTATAAATGTGAAGATAAATAAGTAGTTTGTTTGATGAGAACTCTCAAAACATGCGTCAATTTTTCTGACGGGTGGGAAAATGACGGATAATTACATCCATCTAATTTGCTATTTCGGTGGCTAATTATTGATTGGAACAAATAATATTCCTGATATATTGGAGGAAAAACTAAGATGACTAGAGTCAAGAAATCTAGCACATACAACGAGCTGTGCCAAGTAGTGTACAAAACTACCAAAATCAAGCCATTAAGGTTCAATATCTCCTTAATATACAAATGGCCGACGGAGCATGAATATACCACCATTGAAGTATCCGATGATGAGGATACACAAGTCATATTTGTATCGGAATCGAAATCGATCGAGCTGTTTTTGAAGAAGGAGATATTGACGTTCGCTCAACTGCCCGAACCTTATTTTGAAGTGTCTGATTCTTTTTTTCGAGCATCCGAGTAATACCCGTAAGGAGAAATGACACGCATGCTCAATATGAATGCTGATTCTATCGGATTCATGTCTCCCACCAATGATGAATAATATATAGATCAAAGTTACGTAGGTGAAAGCATATCAAGCGGGATGCCAGTGAATTGACAGTTTACGAAGTAAGTATTATCTTGCATATCTTTATATTGTATGTACATTTAACGGAACACTATTTATTAAGAATGGAGGTATGCTATAGTTACTAAATATACATAAATTTGTGTGCAGTTCTTATATACCGCCAGCAAGTTATAATTGCATGTCACCGCCAAATTTCGGTTTTAATTGCATGCCAATGCCAAGTTTCGGCTTCAATATTATTCCTCAAAATACTGAGCATATGCAGTCATACATGTAGAGTGTTTTTCGTCACCCCATTGAGATAGGAATGTGCGCCACTTGTCAGGTGTATACAGATTCCTCCTGCCTAGGATAGGGTGAGGTTTATTTATTGTGGGGATCCGAATCTCCGGCAGCCGTGGACTAAGCAGCCGTTAATTACCCCTCGCCTTTGGAGCGAGAGAACCTCCGATTGACGGGTCAAACTGATCATGCGAACTCAATGTGCAGTGTGCGTGTATTGCGTTTTGAAGGTGTTTTGGACGTATCGGGGGCCTCGCAGAGTTTACGGGGGTTCCGCTACCCGGATAGCAGGCTGAGGGTCAAAGGGGCTAGTAGCCCCCTTGCGGGGTGCGGGACAACGCCCCGTTAGAAATTTTTTCTAATAGAATTTCTAACGAGAGAGGTGATGAGTATATATATGTCAAGTGCACGCGTGGCAAGGTGCGCACCTGCCAAATGGAGCACCTAGCAATAGGCATGCCTAACAAGTGTGCACCTACCGGGACGTGCGCCTAGTAAGGTGTGCACTTGACAAGGTGTGAGGGAATGAAGTCCCGAATTGGCCAAAAGGTCCAGTAAGATGCACACTTAAGAACGTACGCACCAAGTGAGGTGCACACCTAGGCCGGTGTGCACCTAACGGGTGCGCACCTAACCAAATGGGTACCTAATACGGTGTAAGTAGGGTCGAAACCCAATGAAACAATAGTCCAAAAATATTAAGATTTTGACTTTTGAAGATCAAAAGAGCCTCTTTTTCCCTTTTTTGAGGCCTCCTGACATGCGCACTTTGAAAAAAAGAAAGGAGGAAGAAGAAAAAGACTTGCGCAATAAAGAGTGGCTCAAAACTCAAGATTTTGGTTATTTGGGGAATCAAGATTCAGATCCTTTCTAAACGCCATAGGGGGCCTTTTATAGGCTTAAATCTTCTACATTTAGCCCCATGGTCTGTACAAAATTGGTTTTTGCCTATTAAAAACAAAAATTATATTTAATTTTTCTTTTTCTTTTCTTTTCTTTGGCCAGCCCCTTCTTCATGCTTGGGCTTGACTTGGGCTCGGGTTCGGATTTGGGCCTACTTGGCTTTTGATTTTAATTTTGGCTCTGATTTTGAGCCTGATTTTGATTTTTGAGTTTGGCAACGGGGTGCAAATTTTTACCCCAACAATACAATACGGGATGGACACCGTTTGCAGACGATAGGTCGGGATTTCGTCGGTATGAGGCTGAAACATCAAGTACCATACAAGTTCCTGATATTGGTTCTGCACATCCAACCGATATATCTGCTACGGATGCAGCGGGGTTGGAACATAATGCAGATGAAAATGATGATGATGATGATGATAGTGATGAGGATGAGATTCAAGCACAAGATAGCATCACTACTACAATAAGGTGTTGCCCCTACGGATAACGTTATCCGTAGGGGCAATAAAATGTTGCCTCTACGGATTAATCCCTAGGTTCCTGTAGTTGTTCCTGCGGTACTATACGAATTAATTTAAAAATATTAAAACGTAATTTGTTATTTGGTTCTACGGAGCCGCAAAAGAAGGACCTACAGTTTAATCCGTAAGGGAATATATATGGGTTATTAATAAAAAATAAAGCACAGAAAATATAATTTGTTATTTGGCCCTACGGAGCCTCAAAAGAACGACATACGGTTTAATCCGTAGGGGCAGATAAAATGGTTATTAATAAAAAAATAAAGCACAGAAAAGTCCTCGTTCCCAAAAAAATTACCCTCATCTCTCTCCTGCGCGTGCCTCTCGTCGCCACCCGCCCTCCCACGCGCGTCTCTTCATCCCCGAAATCACCGTCGACTTTCTCGTCGACTTCCTCTTCGCCACCGCCCGCGCCTCGTCGCCGATTGCGCCTCTTCGCCATCGCCTTGTCTTCGCTATAGGTTAGTAAATTTCTTATTTTTACTTCTAATTATTCATTTGTTTCTGTTTTTATTGATTAGGGTGAGGGTTAGGGTTAGTGTTAGGGTTCAGTTTAGTGTTTAGGGTTCGGGTCAGTTAGCGTTAGCGTTAGGGCTAGGGTTAATTCGGGTTCGGGTCAGTTAGGGTTCGGGTTCGGGTCAGTTAGTGTTAGGGTTAGGGTTAGTTAGTTGCGGTTAGGGTTAGGGTAAGACTTGGGCTAGGGTTAGGCTTTCATTATATGGTTAGGGTTAGGGTTAGGGTTTGGTTCAGGTAGGTGGCTAGGGTTAAATTGGGTTAATTAGAGGCTAGGGTTAATTTGGGTTAATTAGTGATAATTTGAAAGGGTTAAGATGTTGATTAGGGTTAATTAGGTTAATTTGGATTAAGTTTGGGTTAATTAGGGATAATTTGTGTTTGGGTAACGATTATGGTTAATTAGGTTAATTTGAGTTATTTAGGGTTAGGGTTTAGGGCGCGCTAGTTCATTCAGTAGGATACTTGATAATAACGTATACGTACAACTTTAATTACCATAAACGTAAGAAAAATTTACCCTAAACTAAAATCTTAGAACCCTTAATAACGAAACGTAAACGTAAACGTAAAATCTATTCAAGTTAAATGTTCAAGTTAAAACCAATATATGATACTCGATGATAATATGAAACTTTCATATTCTCATCCATACTGATATATGAAAATCAAAGCGCCACTTAGTCCCCGTCTATCGGTTAACATACGTTCGATATTCACCGTGACATAGAACTATACGAAAGATTTTAAATATCAGACGGTATAGTTCGGTACTAACAACCGTCGTATAGTCTATGTGACGAGAAGATTCAATCGTATGATAACCGATAGATTTGTCCAGTGTGGACAAGTTAGGAATGTATAAAGCAAACACCTGCATTCACTTGTGTTTTCATCCATTTCGAGTTATTTCGTCGGTACTTTTCCGCTGGTTCTCCATGTACAAATATAGATTAGATGTTCATTTCAACGTTGTTTCACAGCTTTGAAATGATTATCTATTCTATTATAGTGTACTCGGAGAACAACGGGGAGGTGCTGCCGAAATTTACTCGAAACGGTTGAAAACACAAGCGAATGGGTTTCTGCTCTATACATTCTTAATGGGATAGAAGTCTTACCCTCGACAGCCGAAACACACACATACAACATGAATACACAACAAACGCATACACAACACATACACACTAACAACCCTACATTAAGCAAAATCATAAATTGAAACACACATATATAGAATACAACTCATACATAGGTATCCTCAAATCTAACTTTGATTATCGATAACTTTTTCTTTTCAACGACAAATGCACACACAAAGTATATACACGGATTTTCTTCTTTGTCAGAACCACTCAGAATAGTGGGATTGCGACGGTAGGATCAGATGGTGTGATTTATTATGGATACTTAAATTGTATACTTGGCATCCAATATCTTGGACGATCAGAACCTTTTTATATATTTCAGTGTACTTGGTACGATACACGAACCGATACGGATAAGTGGAGAAACAATCTCGGTACTTGGAAAGATGAATATGGATTGACCAGTGTGAATACACTTCGATTTTACAGTCAGGACGATCCGTTTATCTTTCCGAACCAAGCGTTCCAAGTATACTACTCATAGTGTTTGAAGCATCCGGGATGGAGTGTCGTATGCCGTTGAAAACCCAGGGATGTTTACGATGTCCCAGAATTCGAGGACAGCGATGGGGATGAAGAAGAGAGAAGATTTAGAATGCTCCGACCGTCTGTTTCAAAAGACGGGTTGTTTTCGGCTGATCATGAAGTTACGTGGGTTAGAAATGATATCGATGATGAAATCCAAGTAGATATGACTAATGCGTCCACGAAACAAAAAAGGTTATCAGTAATGTTATATTATTAATTCATATTTTACGATCTATACATATATAGTCAATATTTGTAATGATTGTCTAATGCGTCCACGAAGATTTGATGACGATGACGGGAGCAGCGAGGGGCGGCAGTAGCTCCAGCCGCGGCACCGGCAGAGGCAGAGGCAGAGGCAAAGCGGTTTTGCCGCCAGGAGAGCTTCGTAGGGAGTTTCAGAGGGCCGGTCTTGCACCCTGATCGGAGACCCCTTCGGATGGCTCCTTCCGTGTGGACTTTACAACACCTCCAGGTATATTGCACGCATATTCATTTTGAATGTAATATTATAGATATACATGCATATTTATGTCAAAATTACTTATATAGTCAATGTTTGATTGTCTAGCTGTTGGTGGTGCGTCCACATCAGGGACAGAGGCTACTCCCATACCTCCAGGTATGTTTATATGTTCTATAGTGCATGCATATTGATTCATAATGCTATATCATAAATATACATATATTCTTTTTGCTCTTACGTACTTAGATAATCCTTTTTTAATTGTCTAGCTGTAGGTGGTGCCTCCACATCTCGGGCAGAGGCCACCACCGCACCTGCGGGTATGTTTATATATATATCCTATAGTGTATACATGTTGATTTAGAATGCAATTACTTATATAGTCAATGCTTAATTGTCTAATTATAGGTGGTGCGTCTACGTCTGGTGCAGGGGCCACTCCCACTTTCATACCTTCCGTTCAGTCTGCAGGTTAGCATGAATAAATATAAAATATTTATTCATTTTACATATCCTTTAAGAATAAACATGAACTACATATAATTTTATCGATATTTATTTTCTAGTTGGAGGGGATGCGTCCATGTCCGTGTCACCGGCTGTTCCTCGCCGGAGGAACTATCGTCCCACTCGTGCTGCTGCTCGGGCCCAGGCTCGTGCTTCTATCGCTGGAGGTATATATCACACTTCATTTTTTGTTAAACCTTGATTTTTTAATAACACTTTGTCTTAATATTGATTGTCTTGATATTTCTTGTAGACGCAGGGCATCCCCATCCCGAGCGGGGGACTCGAGGCCCGAATCAGTCCTACGGGCTGAGGCCCGACAGAGCTAGGGGGAGGCAGCATTCCCCCTCTTCTTTACCCCTGATTATCGCTATACCGGCGATTATGCCGAGAGGTTCGGCCGGTATATGGGGGATGAGAGCCGCCCCGTGAAGAAGTATCCACTTCACGTTGAATGGGGCGACCAGCACCAATGCTCATTCGCTCTCTTCTGGGATCATGCTCGGGTATTAATATATATTTTCATTTGATTTATCCAATATATTTATTATTAACACTTGCAATTTAATAACATTGTTTTTTTATATTTGCGGTTGGATTACGATTTTCAGCCTGTACCCGACCCTGATCACCCTGAGAGGGTGCTCGATCTTCACGCTCTGTACCATGGCCTGATGAAGAACATGCAATCAAAAGTCCGATACAATAGGAACAAGCTGAAGATCGAATTCTATTCCCTGTGGATGGCGACTCCCGAGGCAGAGAGAGCGGCTCTCCTACATACTTCGGCCTTTGCGAGAGTCGACGTAGATATATGACCTCTCTTGTGGCAATATTTCGACTCTCAGCGCAAAAAAGTTTGTATTTTAAATGTAATTCATTGTTTAGTATATAATTTATTTTTTTGTGTTGCTTAATTAGAAAACTAAATCTGAATGTGTTGTGTAGAAACAGACGGATCAAAATAAAGAGAATAGAAAGTCGGCGAAGAGGGGTCGCCCCACTTATACAGGTGGCTTGAAGAATATTACTCGTGCCATGGAGGCATCGATAAATTACAATAGATCTACTGTGATATAATATAATATTAAGAGTTATTTTATAATATATATAATTTTTTTACGAATTGCAGAGATCTCAGACCCTGGCGCAGGGTGGTACACCGAGCGTACTGACCGCGTATCTTGCCGTCCACGGCACTTCGACAGATCCCGCCACGGGCGAGCTTCGATACCCCGACATCGCTACCCAGGAGTATTGCGTAAGTGTTAATATTTATTCAACCCCTATTTGAAATTTTTGTTTTGAAAAGATCAAATTTAAATGATATACTTATATTTTACTGGTTAATATGGGTGTAGGAGCGGGTGGTTGAGCAGGCGGAGGCATCGGGGATTGATTTTACTGGACAGAACGATCCGATGCTGCTGACCCCAGTTCTAGACGCCGCACACGGAGGGCACCACGGAGGTTGGGAGAAAGGCCGGGGACTGGGTCCTAGCAGGGCCCATATGAGGTTGGACTCCACTCCATCGGTTATTTCCTCTATCTCCCATGAGCGACGTCTAGAGCAAGATATTGCCACCTTGAAGGCCACCGTCCAGGAGTTGAAGGAGATGATGATATGTATACTACTTAATAGTAAAATATTATATCATATTATAGATAGCAACATATCCAATATTAGTACGTAGTCTGAGCTTATTTGGTTGTAGACTTAGCTTTGATTAATCATACATACATAGAACTGTCTAATTAAAATAAACTACAGTTTTCCAAACTAGATATCCAAACGAGGCCTAAGTCTCTAAGTATTCATGGATTAGGGTTTCGCAATAACCTGATAATGATACGAATTCGACTAATACACGGTTCTTACTCGTTTATTACACACAAAACTGAACAGACGCGACTGGGTACTTCGGCTGAGGCTCCACATGCATCTCCTTCGGCTGCGGTTCCACATGCATCTCTTTCGGCTGCGGCTCCACAAGCCACTATTTCGGCCGCGGTTGCGCAGACCACTCCTACAGCTCCACAGCCCGCTCAGACTCCCACACAGTCCGCATTGGTCGAGCTGTTGACTCAGGGTTTATCCGAGGAGTAGATGCGCCAGATTATGACGATTATCAGAGGTGGAGCTGGACCGAGCTAGGGTAGCTTTTGATTTTTATATTTTAAGCATGTATATACTTATATGATACATATTGTATATATTTTGGACGATATTGGTGGTGTTTGCGTGTTCATGATGATTTAGATTAATATCGTATTCTGTTTGTTGATTTCTTTTATATATTATGCGTGAGATGTTGAATATGAATACTGCGGTATTTGGTTATATGATGTATATATTATTGTGCACAGGGCGAGAAAAAAACAGACATCCATTTTTAAAAAAATAAACCTGATAATTTGTCCCTACGGATTAATCCGTAGGGACAACATTTACACCTACAGATTAATCCGTAGGGACAAACTTTGCCCCTACATATTTATCCGTAAGGACAAAATATCAGGATACCTGATATTTTGCCCCTATAGACTCAGTAACAGGTGTTAGAATTGTCCCTACGGATTAATTCGTAGGGGCATAATGATAGACCTATGGAGGTATAAATCTGGACCTACGTATTACTCCATTGGGGCATGTATTTGCCCCTACGGAGTAATTCGTAGGGGCAACTATTTTATTTTATAAACCGATAAATTAAATAAATATTTTTTCCCTACGGATTACACTGTAGGGACATATGGACCTACTCATTAAGCTATAGGGGTAATTATTCAACCGTAGGGGCATGTTTAAGGTAAAGACTTGCACCTGCGGCGTTTGCAACTACGGTGACTTTTTGTGCCCCTACGAGTATATCCCTAGGGGCAATGGTTTGCTCCTACGGCTTTATCCGTAGGGGCAAACCCTATTTGTAGTAGTGTATGCAAATTGCACATGTCCTTGATGATGAGAATGATAGGCAACAGATTACTATTTCATGTGTTAATAATGATTACATTGCGTTTGAAGATCCATGTAACAACGCCAAATTCGGTGTGCATAAAATTCATTTAAACTTAATATACAATTGGGGTATTTACAATTCCTGTGAATGCTATAAGTATTTGTTTTAATTTAGAACAGCAAGAAATCACTTGTAGCTCATTGGTAAAGCCTTGTACTGCTGTGACGTAGCCCCTGTGATCGAATCCCATCAGCCACATTATTTTTTTATTTAATTTTCTTTTAACCTTTTAGATGTCCAGGAGTTTGCACGAGCACAACACGTAAACTGAAGAGTCACATATAAAACAAACGAGTGCACTGCAGTATACCAACCAACCCCGACACGTAGAAAAAAACCCAGCCCAATCCGTCGGGAATAGGCCGACGACACTTGCATTGGGGCCGGCGGCGTCGGTCTCCCCCATCCCAAATTCTCTTATATTTTACCCCTTGCAATGTTTGGCCTACCCCACTAACCCCACATTGCATGTTTACTCTGAATTATTCTAGAGAGCAATAAAATTCACATTTAATCCTATTTTATTACAAATTTTAATACACTCATTCACTACACTAAACCCAAGATTTTCCTATAAATACCAACCCTCATATCACCCCTACCCACTCAAAAATCCTTGCCAAAACTCTCAAGAATTTCCAAGTCTTTATATTGTGCAAGTGGAGTTAATAAAGGGCGAAGCTCCGACGAAGTTCCGTCGACGATACGAGGATTTTCCGGCAATGAAACGACGCACCGGCGCTTCCCCTCTCTTCCACTTTCTCCCCTCTACCTTCTAAGCCAGTAAGTCCCATTTCCCCTTCTCATCTTATTCTTTAAAAAGTTCCATTTCTAAAACCCGACAGAGCGGAGTTAGTCCGACTTCTGATTCGGTTTTATTTAAAAACTACATTTTTCTTTAATAATATAAAACTATATTCTCATATGTTGATTAATAAACATTAAAAAATTCAACAAAACAACTTTCACATCAAAATAATCATTTTTGTAACTTTTATCATACTTTTTCAGAAAAATACCATGTGGTTTAGTTTCGACATAAACCATCATAATTCCTTGCTATACTTTTAGATAGTCCACGAGGTAATGACCTATCTTCTCACAACACACAGATCTATCATAGCACGATGAATTTTGGGATAATAAAATACGGGAAATACGACTTTACAAATAAATCCCTTTAACATATAAAACCGTTTTCTTTAAAAAAAAGTGTATTTAACTTTCCATGCAATTGAGCCTCTATAACCCATTTTGGGGACCCCGTTCGGGATGGTGCGGATTATCGTACATTTTCTTGCTTATTAGAGCGAGATGCAGACCTCCGCTAGGAGCATTCGATCTCGATGGAATTTTTATACATTTTTCTTTAGAAAATAAGATTTCTACAAGAAAATAAATAAATAATTTTAATTAAACGTCTATAAATCTATTATCAAAATATCTATTTTGATTATATAAATATTCCAAATTTTCTAAATCAAATGACTCACTATTACATGAAAATATCATCCAAATACAAAACAAGTACAATATTTCAAGAAAATACCATATACTATGGAAACTGGGTTCTATTTACTAGAAATTGCACAAATGTAAAATACACATCTATGAAAACTCTAAAGACTATAATTAAATATTTGAGGTGTAATTTGAAATTATACCAAAACTATCTTTACATAACCCCCCTCAAGTTATACTAAATTACAATAAGGACCGTAGTAAACATAGGTTTAAGCGGGACCAATCTCTTGAGCCTCAGGAAGCCGGAGATATGGGTGCTTGCCTATTTAAGGTAGACAACTTAACAAACGGTGTTATCAACACGGTAATTGTCTTGGAAAAAGACACAAATCCTACTGTCCATATGCAGCAGTTACCGATAACACCAAAACAATCAGGATTTCAAGTTCTTTTAAAAGTGTCTGACTCAGACTGAGTCTCAAACTAATCAATTCGACTTGAATGTGATTCAAGCACAAACTACAATACAACATGATTCAATATGAATCCATCTATTCAATTT
Source organism: Agapanthus africanus (assembly GCA_030015575.1). Classification (NCBI taxonomy): domain Eukaryota; kingdom Viridiplantae; phylum Streptophyta; class Magnoliopsida; order Asparagales; family Amaryllidaceae; genus Agapanthus; species Agapanthus africanus. The sequence continues at coordinate 127,428,384 of JASDDO010000024.1, forward strand.
ATATCAATCTGTATTGACCGAACCGAACTATAGATATATTCCATTTACATGTTCTTCTATTATATCCGTTCCATTACTAATATCATGGTTTCGGTAAATCATCCATCTATACAATTTACAAGACAATACAATACAATCAACACAATCAAGACATCGCGGGGGTTTTAAGGGGTAGATTGGTACGAAATGTGTTAGAAGTGGCACGAGACTGCAACCATAAGACACCTAACCTGAATCTCCATTGCCGTTGTACCGTGACTGAACGGTTCCTTGTACTCCGTATACCTTAGTCTCCGGGATAGTGAAACTCCTCTCGTATACACAGGCCTCTTCTGTACCAAGCTACAAACAGCAACGTTAACACTAAATAACAACATTAAACAACTATACTCTATTCTGTCTATTCTATTCTTATCTATCTACGGGACTTACCGAGCGACTTGTTCGCTAACGACATTCTCTTTCTTCTTCTTTGGAATGTCGTCAGGTGTTTCGGAATCACTAGAGATCGAACCCAGCAGCGAAGATTTGGATCAGTTTACTGAAGACCCGGAGTTTTAGATTCACTTGTATATTACATTTCATTTTCATTTCTGTTATGCCATTGTTTAGGCATTGCTTTAATTCCATGTATTTTCCTTTCAGTTGTATTGTAAGAAGAATTTTTAATAAATAAAGTTGTTGTTTATTTACATCTTGTCTCTTGTGTACATTTTATTTTATATTGCTTAGATACGCTTAGCGTGTTTACTTATGAGTAAATACGTAGCGGCCTCGTCACGTCCTCTGCCCGACGTGGCAGGTTTTGTTGGTGGTCCATGCAGGTCAGCTCTGTGTGGACATACATGTCAGCTCTGTGTGGACATGCAGGTCAGCTCTGCGTGGACAACCTAAGCAATATAACACAAGAACCAGCAATTAAAAACATTCTTTACACTTCATATTGCTTGATTTTCCAATTTCATATATTTTGACTCTGTCATAATCCAAAATTTTCTTTCAAGATTATGGATTCCCCAAACAATACCAGCACCAACTTTAACAACACTCCACCACCCCTACCGATTACACCTACCGTAGCTGCTCCGATCAATGAGCAGACGGTTTTGCTTGAGGCGATCCGTAGCCTCCTGGAGGGACAGCAGCAACAGACTGCTATCTTGATGAACCGTCCCGAGGCAGAAGCACCTGGGGTGAAGCAATTTAGGGCCTTGCATTCTAATCAGTTCTCAGGAAACAGGAGCCCCTTAGAAGCTGAGGAATGGGCTCAAAGTATTGAAGATGACCCGGCAGCAGTATAAGTGCCAGTGCCAGAGGTCGCTTGGGTTCGAGTTGCAAAGCTGCAGCTCATTGATAATGCACGGGTTTGGTGGAAGGCGGAGGAAAGCCATCTCACCCAGCCAATCGAATGGAAAACTTTCCGTGACATGTTCGATGCAAAGTACTTCCTTGAGACTGCCCGCTTTGATATGGAACAACAGTTCATCCATCTGCAACAAGGTTTAATGTGGACTAAGTCAGTAGATGAATATGACGCTGAGTTCACCATGCTCAGTCGGTAAGATACGTCTCAATATTTCGATTTTAAAATATCATATACTATACAGCTAACACCATACCTTAACAGATTTGCGGCACACCTGATACCGACGGATGAGATCAGAGCCTGACGATTCCAACAAGGGTTAGATCCGGAGATCTAGGCTGCACTAGCCACAGGAGATTTTCCGACCCATGAATCGGCTCTGAAAGCTGCCCGCCGTTATGAAGCAGTGGTGAAGATGAGGGGCAGACCTCAGTCTGCCGGGATGAAGCGCCCTGCCAACCAGATGGCAGGAGGAGCCTCTTCAAGGCCACCTTTTGTACCAAGGAGACTGGGAGTACCAAACAACCGGCCTAGCCCAGCCTTTTGTACTTATTGTAGGAGAGATGGACATCTGATGAAAGACTATTGGCATGCAAATCGCTTTTGCTTAGTCTGCGGCTCGGCTACTCATGGTATTAGGTCTTGTCCTCGTAGACAAAACCCATATGCTGCACCCAGGCCAGCAATCACATACCCGTGGCGCCCAGCCATACAGGCACCTGCTTCGAGACTTGCACTACCTGCTCCACCTCCTCGAGGACCGACTGCACCTCCTCCCATCAGTTCCATCAAGCTCAAAGGAACCCACCTCAAGGACCAAGGAACGGACAGAGGAATGCTCCTCCAGCTAGGAGGAATGTGCCGAGGCGACAGGCTTTCATAATGACTGTGGAAGGGGCTGAAGCCACCGGCCAAGTCATCATTGGTAACACTTCCCTTTCAAATTCTCTTTCAGTTCATAGACATACCTATATATCTTTTCCCTTATACCTAAAATATATCCCACATAACTTAGGTACAATCTTAGTAGCCTCACTTCCTGCACCCGCATTAATCGATACTAGAGCATCTCATTGCTTTATGTCGCAACGGTTCATCTGAATTCATGCGATTCCAGTCACACCGCTTGTATCCAGCTGGAATGTCAGTTCAGGAAATGGCGTTCTAAAGGCAACAAAGGGATACAACCTATGTCCAGTGTTCGTCTGCAGCAGAGAATTCTACGTTGACTTCAAAGGTACTGGACATACCGAACTTCGATGTCGTCTTGGGTATGGATTGGCTCGGAACATTCTATGCTACCATCGACCGTCGTCAAAGGAGGGTAGTATTCGAGATTCCAGAGCATCCGGTCTTCTATTTCAAAAGTGGAGACCGTACCCTGGAGCCAAGAACTTACAAGGCGAAACCAAAGAATGCAGTGATTGCGGCAATTCAAGCGGAGGAAGGATCAAAACCAGAAGTAGTTCGAGAGTTTGACGATGCTTTTCCTGACGATATATCAGGTTTGCCTCCCGATCGAGCTCTTGAATTCAGCATTGATTTAGTACCAGGAGCACAACCGGTGATCAAAGCACCGTATCGATTAAGTCCGGAAGGTTTGAAAGAGGTCCGAACTCAGTTGAATGAATTATTGGCGAAAGAATGGATTCGTCCCAGCACTTTAAGTTGGGGATCTCCAGTTCTACTCATGAAGAAGAAGGAAGGTTCATACAGAATGTGCATTGATTATAGAGCCTTGAACGAAGTAACAATAAAGAACAAGTATCTACTCCCACGCATCGACGATTTATTCGATCAGCTAAGTGGATCTTCTTTTTTCTCCAAGTTAGATCTTCGTTCGGGTTATCATCAGATGAAGGTCAAGGAATCTGATATCCATAAAACGACATTCAGAACCCGCTATGGTCATTACGAATTTCTTGTGATGCCATTTAGAGTGACCAACGCACCAGATATATTCATGAACCTGATGAATCAAGTTTTCCAGGAGTACCTTGACCGGTTTGTTGTCATCTTTATCGACGACATCCTGGTGTATTCTAAGAGTCGGAAAGAACATGCCGACCACCTACGAATTGTCCTGGAAATGCTACGACAACATCCACTCTACGCCAAGTATGGCAAATGTGAATTTTGGCTAGATCAAGTTGGTTTTCTCGGACATATTGTATCGGACGAAGGAATCTTTGTGGATCCAGCGAAAGTTTCAGCAGTAAGCGAATGGCCGACACCGAAGTCAGTGAAGGACATTCGAAGTTTCTTGTATCTAGCTGGATATTACAGAAGGTTCATTGAAGGATTTTCGAAGATAGCAACACCCCTGACCAAGCTCACACGTAAAGATGAAGAATTCGTGTGGTCAGAATCATGCGAGCAAGCTTTCGTAAAACTCAAATCAAGATTGACATCAGCGCCTACTCTCGTTATACCGGACCAATCTGGAGGTTTCGAAGTGCATTGCGATGCATCTGATAAAGGATTAGGATGCGTTCTACATCAGCACGGAAAGGTTGTGGCTTATGCTTCAAGACATCTGAAGATTCATGAGCGCAATTATCCGACGCATGATTTGGAATTGGCAGCCGTTATCTTTGCTCTTAAGATTTGACGCCATTATCTTCTTGGTGAGCGAGTGAACATATACACAGATCACAAGATCCTGAAATATGTGTTTACTCAGAAAGAGTTGAATATGCGGCAGGGACGATGGTTAGAAATCATAGCGGACTTTGACATCAACCTGCAATATCATCCAGGGAAGGTGAATGTGGTACCTGATGTTCTTAGTTGCTAACCATTAGCAATGCATCTCACCGCTCAGTGGAAACTTCAACAAGACTTGCATCAGATGGAGATTGAAGTGATCATGCCAGGTAACGCTTCAAGTTTGATGAACTTACAAGTTCAATCTACCATTGTCAATCAGGTCAAAGTAGCTCAAGAAAGCGATGCTAAGTTGCAAAAGATCAGAGAACAAGTAGAGAATGGACTCAGAACAGACTTCATCATTCATGAAGATGAATCTTTAAGATACGGCAGCAGACTGTGTGTACCAAAAGGTTCTGTTCGGGAATAGTTGATGAAAGAAGCCCACAGTTCTCCCTACTCAGTACACCCTGGAGGTACAAAGATATACAAGAATCCGCGTCAAAATTACTGGTAGCATGGAATGAAGTGTGAAGTAGCCAGAAGCGTCGCTAAATGCTTGGTGTGTCAGCAAGTAAAGGCTGAACATCACAGGAAAGCTGGATTACTTCAACCGTTACTTATCCCAGAATGGAAGTGGCAACACATCACGATGGATTTTGTGATTGCACTCCCTCGCAGCACAAAAGATAACGATGCGGTATAGGTTATTGTGGACCGACTCACGAAGTCGGCTCACTTCATCCCATTTCGAGTTGGCCAATCAATTGAGACATTAGCAAAGAAGTACATGGAGGTAAGAATCTAAGTAAGATTTTAAACTCTTCAAATATGTACTATCTCTGATACCCATGAACTCATACAGGAGATTGTGAGACTTCATGGAGTACCGGTCTGCATTGTCTCCGATCGTGACACCATGTTTCGATCACAATTTTGGCAAAGTCTGCAAGCGAGCTTGGGAACAAGTCTGAACTTCAGCACAGCTTATCATCCATAAAATGATGGTCAGTCTGAGTAAACTATTCAGATCTTGGAAGATATGCTCAGAGCATGTATGCTAGACTTCGAAGGATCGTGGGAAGATCATCTACACCTTGTGGAGTTTTCATACAACAACAACTACCAAGAAAGCATCGGAATGGCACCTTTTGCAGCGCTTTATGAAAGGAAGTGTCGATCGCCATTAAGTTGGGATGACATCGGAGATAGAGAACTCCTTGGACCTGAGATGATAGTAGCAACTGTCGACGTAGTTCGTACTTTCAGGGAAAGAATGCGCATAGTCCAAGATCGATAGAAGCACTGTGCTGATGCAAAACGCCGTCATTTGGGGTTCTATCCGGGAGATCACGTATTTATGAAGATATCTCCGAACCGCGGAGTGATTCGTTTTCGAAGACGAGGTAAGCTAAGTCCAAGGTACATTGGACTGTTCGACATACTCGAACTAGTTGGTGAAGTGGTTTATCGCTTGGTACTTCCATCTTCATTGGAAGGAGAGCACAATGTGTTCCACATATCCCAACTCATAAGGTATGTGAGTGACCCCAGCCATGTACTTGATCACTCCGAAATCACTATACAACCAAACTTATCCTGTGAGCAACAACTTGTTGAGATCTTGGATAGAAAAGTGAAGTCAACTTGGTTCGAGTGATGTGGAGGAAAGACACCCCAGGAGAATCGACATGGGAAAGGGAAGATGAGATGCGTGCAAGATATTCTCACTTATTTATAAACTAGTCCTTAAAATAAATTGAAAATTTCAAGGACGAAATTTTTGTAAGAAGGGTAGACTGTAACAACTCCAAATTCGGTGTACATAAAATTCATTTAAAGTTAATGTACAATTGGGATATTTACAATTCCTATGAATGCTATAAGTATTTTTTTAATTTAGAACAACAAGAAAGCATTTGTAGCTCATTGGTAAAGCCTTACTCTGCTGTGACGTAGCCTCTGTGATCGAATCCCATTAGCCACATTATCTTTTTATTTAATTTTCTTTTAATCTTTTAGAAGCCCAAGAGTTTGCACGAGCACAACACGTAAACTGAACAGTCATACATAAAACAAATGAGTGCACTGTAGTATACCAACCGACCCCGACACGTGGAACAAAACCCAGCCCCATCCGTCGGGAATAGGCCGGCGACACTTGCATTAGGGCCGGCGGCGTCGGTCTCCCCCATCCTAAATGCTCTTATATTTTACCCCCTGCAACGTTTGGCCTACCCCACTAACCCCACATTGCTTGTTTACTTTGAATTATTCCAGAGAGCAATAAAATTCATATTTAATCCTATTTTGTTATAAATTTTAATACACCCATTCACTACACTAAACCCTAGCTTTTCCTATAAATACCACCCCTCATATCACCTATACCCACTCACAAATCCCTATCAAAACTATCAAGAATTCCCAAGTCTTTATATTGTGCAAGTGGAGTTAACAAAAGGCGAAGCTCCGACGAAGTTCCGTCGACGATACGAGGATTTTCCGGCAACGAAATGACGCACCGGCGCTTCCCTACTCTTCCTCTTTCTCCCCTCTACCTTATAAGCTAGTAAGTCCCATTTCCCCTTCTCATCTTATTCTTTAAAAATTTCCATTTCTAAAACCCGAAGGAGCGAAGTTAGTCCGACTTCCGATTCGGTTTTCTTTAAAAACTACACTTTTCTTTAATAATATAAAACCATATTCTCATATGTTGATTAATAAATATTAACAAACTCAACAAAATAACTTTCACATCAAAATAATCATTTTTGTAACTTTTATCATACTTTTTCAGAAAAATACCATGTAGTTTAGTTTCGACATAAACCATCATAATTTCTTGCTATATCTTTAGATAGTCCACGAGGTAATGACCTACCACCTCACAACACGCATATCTATCATAGCACGATAAATTTTGGGATAATAGAATACGGGAAATACGACTTTACAAATAAATCCCTTTAACTTATAAAACCGTTTTCTTTAAAAAAAAGTGAATTTAACTTTCCATGCAATTGAGCCTCTACAACCCATTTTGGGGACCCCGTTCGGAATGGTACAGATTTTCGCACATCCTTAGGCTTAGTAGAGCGAGATGCAGACCTCCGCAAGGAGTATTCGATCTCGATGGAATTTTTATATATTTTTCTTTAGAAAACGAGATTTCTACAAGAAAATAAATAAATTATTTTAATTAAATATCTATAAATATATTATCAAAATATCTATTTTGATTATATAAATATTTTAAATTTTCTAAATCAAAGGAATCACTATTACATGAAAATACCATCCAAATACAAAACAAGTACAACATTTCAAGAAAATACCATATACTATGGAAACTATGTTCTATTTATTAGAAATTGCATAAATGTAAAATACACATCTATGAAAACTCTAAAGACGATAATTAAATACTTGAGGTGTAATTTGAAATTATACCAAAACTATTTTTACATAACCCCCCTCAAGTTATACTAAATTACAATAAGGACCCTAGTAAACATAGGTTTAAGCGGGACCAGTCTCTTGAGCATCAGGAAGCCGGAGATATGGGTGCTTGCCTATTTAAGATAGATAACTTAACAAACGGTGTTATCAAGGTAATTGTCTTGGAAAAAGACACAAATCCTACTGTCCATATGCAGCAGTTACCGATAACTCCAAAACATTCAGGATTTCAAGTTCTTTTAAAATTTTCTGACTCAGACTGAGTCTCAAACTAATCAATTCGACTTGAATGTGATTCAAGTACAATCTACAATACAACATGATTCAATATGAATCCATCTATTCAATCTATATCAATCTGTATTGACCGAACCGAACCATGGATATATTCCATTTACATGTTCTTCCATTATATCCGTTCCATTACTAATATCATGGTTTCAGCAAGTTATCCATATATACAATTTACAAGACAATCCAATACAATCAACACAATCAAGACATCCCGGGGGTTTTAAGGGGTAGATTGATACCGAAAGTGTTAGAAGTGGCACGAGACTGCAACCATAAGACACCTAACCTGAATCTCCATTGCCGTTGTACCGTGGCTGAACGGTTCCTTGTACTCCGTATAACTTAGTCTCCGGGATAGTGAGACTCCTCTCGTATACACTGGCCTCTTCTGTACCAAGCTACAAACAGCAGCGTTAACACTAAATAACAATATTAAACAACTATACTCTATTCTATCTATTCTATTCTTATCTATCTACGGGACTTACCGAGCGACTTGTTCGCTGACGACATTCTCTTTCTTCTTCTTTGGAATGTCGTCAGGTGTTTCGGATTCACTGGAGATCGAACCCAGCAGCGAAGACTTGGATTGGTTTACTGATGACCCGGAGTTTTAGATTCACTTGTACATTACATTTCATTTTCATTTCTGTTATGCCATTGTTTAGGAATTGCTTTCATTCCATGTATTTTCCTTTCAGTTGTATTGTAAAAATAATGTTTAATAAATAAACTTGCTGTTTATTTACATATTGTCTCTTGTGTACATTTTATTTTATATTGCTTAGATACGCTTAGCGTGTTTATTTCTAAGTAAATCGTAGCGGCCTTGTCATGTTCTCTGCCCGTATACTGGGAAGCGGGGCGTGACAATCCACTTGCCGATAATAAGACAGATGCTCACATGTTATCTACAGCGGTAATGGAGAATGTCAAATTTTGCGCTGGTAGGCTTTCGGCAGTCGATATTAAAAGTGGGTTGAAGGTTGGGGATTTGTTCGAGAATAAGGAGAAGTTAATTCAGGCAGTCAGTTTTTGGTCAGTTAAACACGGAGTTTCTTTTAAACCAATCAAGACTACCACGACTAAATACACCGTCGTTTATAAAACAGACGCGAACTGCCCGTGGAGCTTTCATTCATTTATCTCAAAGAAATCACCGACAGGATATTGGCAGATAAAGAAGTGTCATTCCCCACTTCCCAAGATTCAAAATTTCGGGATGTAACTCGGCCAGCCATGCTACCCACGGTAAGGAAATATCCTCCTATAGTCACATTACGGCTGTCAATCAGTAATCAAGAATAATAATATAACTATCTATCTCTAAACATGTCAAATAACCACAAACGATAACAAGAAATAGTAGCAGAAGCAATAAAGATCCAAAGAATAACTAACCATCAATAAGAGCTATATCAGTGAGATGGTCCTCACTGATCGGTGATCTTTTTGAAGTACTCACGATTCTCATGTGCTTAAGTCAAGTATTTGAGCCATGCAAAATCCAGACGTCGGTGCGTCATAAATATCATAATAATAACCGAACAGTGTGCTATACCGGATGTTATGTGCAGAATAAGGTATGAGTATAAACAAACAATCATGGGTGTTATAACAGCAGGCTATAAGTATTCAATCATGTATGTTTACTGCCGAAAACAGAGACGAATTGGGATGGGTTATTTTGCCTGAATTTGGGGGCAGATACTATTTGGACATATCCATCCACCTTTCCGAAGATACCAAGTTGATTTATGGCACCATATATCGGAGGTTTGGATAGATGCGACGAATATAGTAGACTTTATTAGATTCCCCCTCATTTGCGAGGGGTTTTTGATTGTGGGTACGCTCTTCCCTGTAGGCGCAAGTCCTTGCAGTTAATTACGTTACCGCGTTGCGATAACCATTTTCTCCTACTCCAGAATGTCACTTCGTGTTGTATTATATTTGTTTTATTTTGGTTGCCCGTGAAATGTATACGGAGACTAATTTATGTCATCGTTCGTAGGGCGCGGATTAGTCCAAATTCGTATATATTAGATTTGGGGCTTGAACCTAAGTTATATGTTCTGTCAGTTCAAAGGATATTTTATTTTATTTAAGAACTGTTAATCTGCTTTTAGATTAAGATCAAACTTAAATATATATGTGAGCATATAAGCTCAATTTATTTGAACTAAGAATATGTTAGTCCTATTTGAGACTGAGATCAACGTAGATATATTTTAAGGATCGTTAAATTTTGTTAAGATCCACTAACAGAGCATTTAGGCTTAGTTGCAAGCAACTTCAAAGAGAATTAGCTAATTTGGGCTCGGTCTTGGGCTTTTTTCTTTTATTCAGAAGTTCTAAGCACTTATTTGCTATTCTGGCGCTCACGTGGGAGGCACGTGAGAGTGCTATGCACTTAATACAGCACTCATGTAGGAAGCACGTGGGGCGCTAGGTATTTGTTTCTGGGCGTTCATGTGGGAAGCACGTGAGGCGCCGAGTATTTTATTTTGTGTGCTCACGTGTGTTTCACGTGAGGTGCTGGGCTTCTGTTTCGGGCGCTCACGTGGGAACCACATGAGACACTGAACTTCTCTTTTATGAACGGCCATGCGTGTTTCACGTAAGGCACTAGGTTCTTTTAGAGATTTAATCTCTTTTTATAGAAATTTAACTTCTGTTTCATGGCGTTTTGGCCATTAATGATCATCAAGATCTCTGTTTTGAAGATCTGGGATCAATTTTATTTAAGAACTAAGTTCTTCTGTTTTTTATGAGAACTAAGTTTTTTATATAAGGTTAAACCCTATTATTTTTTTTGAAGGAATTAAATTCCTGGAACCTGTGTCTTCTCTCTCTCTTTTTTATCTAGTTCTTTTCCTTACATCTTGAGTCTGACGAAAAAAATCTCCCGATGAGAATTAAATTCTCAACTTGTGGGAAGATTTGTCATACAGATCTCAGATCTAGAGGAATACCTAAGATCATTTTTTTGAAGGGTTAAACCCTTGTTTTTGTTTTACTTATGCTAGGCAAAAGAGATATGTTTATCTCTGCTTTTCTTTACCAAGAATTTGAGAGAGCGAGGATCTTCTTCTTTGGGGAGAATTAAATTCTCATTTTTTCAGAGAAGCTTATGGGGTCGATTCTCAATTTGAGACTTGAAGTCTCAGATCCTTTATATAGGAGAGGCAAATTGTTAATTAGTTTGAGAAAATCTCTCATTTGAGAGATACCAATTGATTTAATTGGCCTCAAAGATTATTTAGGGGATTTTATCCACCGTTGGATTTTTGATCCATGGCATTTCTGTTTAACAGAATATATTTTCCTATTTTCAACAAGATCGGGGAAATATTTTCCCATATACAGAATTTAATTCTGTCATACGGTGATTTTTAATCACCATTAGAATTTTAATCCAATGGTTCTTTGTTTAACAGAGCACATCTTTTTTTGTTTAGAAAGATATAGAGAAATATTTTCCCATCTCATTGGATCTTTGATCAACAGTTTTCTGTTTAACAGAAAATATCTTTCTTATTTAGAAAGACCATAAAGATATTTCCCCCAATAGAATTTAATTTTATATCCGATGATTTTAAGTCACCATTAGATCTTTTGATCTGATAGTTCTCTATATAGAATATAATTCTATGAGAAGCTAAAAAGTATATTCTCACGTGTTTAACACGTGACCCCAGTATGGGTTTCAATCTGCTTATATTTAGCGCTCATATGCTTTGCATACGAGCGCTCATGTGACTCCTGTTCTTCGCCAAAAACAGAGACGAACTGGAATAGACCGTCTTGCCTGAATTTAAGGGCAGATACTATTTGGACTTCTCCATCCACTTTTCCGAAGATACCAAGTTGATTTATGGCACTGTATAACGGAGGTTTGGATAGATGCGACCGATAAAGCAGACTTTATCAAATTCCCCCTCATTTGTGAGGTGTTTTTGATTGTGGGGACGCTCTTCCATGCAGGTGCAAGCCCTTGTAGTTAATTATGTTATCGTATTGCGATAACCACTTTCTCTTTCTCCAGCAGTTCACTTCGTGTCGTATGTATTTTTGTTTATTTTGATTGCCCGTGGATTGTATACGGAGAATAGTTTATGTCATCCCCCGTAGGGCGTGGATTAATCCAAATCCGTATATTTTAGATTTTGGTTTGTTTTATTTAATGACCATTAATCTAGTTTGAGATTAAGATCAAGTTAAATATATGAGCATTTGGGCTCAGTTTATTTTTAACTAATGATACGTTAGTCTAATTTGAAACTAAAATCAACTTAGCAAAATTTCAAGGATCATTTTTATTTCAGATCCAACAACAGAGCATTTGTGCTCGGTTGTAAGAAAACTTGTTCAGAGAGGCTAAGCCAATTTGGGCTTAGCCTACTCGATCTTAGGCCTTCCTTTTTGTTTTACTCAGGAGTGCTAAGCACTTGTTTGGAGCTCTGTCTCTCACGTGTGAGGTGCTCAGATATGAGCACTGCCCAATCGATGCTAAGCACTTAGTCATTTTGACTGAGTACAGAGTGCTAAGTACTTTGTATGGCACTCATGTAGGAAGTACGTGAGGCGCTGAGCATTGATTTTGGGTTTTGTTTATTCACCCTTTTTTTCTTTATACAGAAGTGCTAAGCACTTGGTTAAAACTCTGACGCTCACGTTGTTGGTTATATGTATGCCCTAGAGGCCATTATTGTACATGATTGTATATTATAGTGGATACTTGGACATTGTAACATTTCAGATAATATAAAATATTATTTTTGAAATTTAATATTAAAATAATATGTTTCTCGAAAACTGCCCGATTTGCGAAATTGGGGTTTTCGAAAAAGGGTATAAATATATACCGATAATTGTGATATAAATGAAAATTAAAAAGATTTATTCATTTAATAATATATTTAACGGATTTGGCAATTTTAAAATTTATTATATGCAGTTTTGATAAAAACCCGATTAGTGCACTGCTAATCGCGATTAAGCCAAATCCGTGTTTCTACAGTTTTCATGGTTAGTGCACCATGTCATGTTCCATTTAGTTACAAGTTGTATTTGTGTTGCTTTATGGGTATTATGTGATTTGGTTTTGAAATTTAAAAGAGAAAGAATAAAGGAAGGGTAAAAGGGTAATAATAGAGTGAGAGGGTTAGAATAAAAGAAAGAGAGAGAGAGAGGGCATCAGCCCATGCCCCTCCCCATTTCATTTCTTCTCCTCCTTATTCAACCTCACCTCCCTCCTCAAAGAACCCTAGATCTATCTCCAAACAATCCCCAAAACCCTAAACCCCTTTCACAAAAATTAATCCCTATCTCTTCCTCTACACTTTGAACCGAGCAAAGTGGGATTTTGACGACATTGGGAAGTTAGTGCTTCCTAGAGTGGACTAGATGAGGTATAACTTCTTTCTTTTAGTTTAGTTTTGTACGATATCGTGTTTTAGTGTCGTTTTGTGATGTCGCTGACCTGCTATGACCCCGAGTATTCACTGGGAAAACAAACAGTGTGGTAATATTGTGCTCGTAACCCTAAGTGACCAACTGAAGAACGAGACCTTCCCCATCGGTTTTAGCTGGCGACCATTGGGCAAAATCCGGTGACCTCGGGTGTATAGGAGAGTTAGGGTTTGGGTTTTGTAGGGTAGTTACCTGAAGGTGTTTAAGGGGGTTTGGTTCTACTTGATTTTTCTGTAATGATTATAGGTGAAATCTGGGAGCAGTTAGGAGTGTTTACATGACATGGTGACACGATTCCTGACCTGAGCCATAGACCTGAATCCGATGCACGAACTTAAGATTTGTTCCGTATTGTTATGTGACTTTTAGTGTGCATACAAGGTATCTGGAGCAACCTAGGGAATTTCTGAGAGTAGCAAACAATACCAGGGGCCTAGATACACTACTAGGAGACCACTCTAACCTGATGAACCCAAACAGAGACCCCTGGGCCGGCGACATCGGATTTTAGGTGGAAGTGGCCGGCCACTTGGTGAGGGTAGGGGCCTAGGTTGGTCCAGTAGGTTATATATACTATACACATAACCCTATACTTGTTTGCTTAGATTTATTTGACCCGAGTCAAAATCTGGGAACACTTGTGTGTGATTTAGGATATGTTTTCCATATTTTGAATGATGAGTTTTGATATTGGATTCGTTTTTAGTTGTCGGATGTTTGTACATCGACAACAAGAGTTGTTTGGTTGGTTTTGTACGCAAATGCTATAGGTTCTAACCTACGAGCAATGCGCGTGCCATTTTGGATTTTAGAACTTGATTTTAATATCGTTACGATATGTGTTGTTATTGTAGGTACCTTCGCGTGGATTCCGAAGCGACGGAGCGAGGCGTCATCGACTTCGGCGAGCGAAGACTACGGTGAGTGGATCTATATCCACGGGGGAAGTCGGGTGGATGACGTATAGCACCCCCGCAAGATTTTGATGGAAAACTGATTTATAGAATATGGTTAGGAAACCTAGATTAGGAAACTAGGGTTAGAATGAGATAGCTATGAAACCATATTAGAAACTAGAGGATAGTTAGAAGCGATATGTTACTACTATCATAGGATGACGTTTAGCGATATTGCCGTTTAGGGTACTGTAGGACTAGATAGTCGATGTAGATGCGTCATCCGAACCATACCTTTTTCTAAACCAAAGAATCATATGTATCTTTTAAATATATACCTTGAGGGATGTTACGGATTTTCAAATGATATCTTTTCCTTAAAAACATCGTAACCCCTATTTTCAAAACTACGATTCACTTCTTTAAAAATCTGATTGTATGGTTCGGGTGTGTATGTTAGATTAGATACTTATACTTAGTAGAGATAGAATGTTTATGTAAATTCGATTTGATGTGTGATATGATGCGATGAAAGACTATAAGACAGATATGATGATATGATGATATGTTGGTATACAGATGCGAGTCGATCGGGATGATTTATATCCTGTCGGTCCCCTGATATGGGATTATTGCGGATGTGACCTGGGACATAGGTATATATATATATATATATATATATATATATATATATAGAATGTTGTGAATCATGGATGATAGGCCGTATGTGATATTAGGCCGTACCCTCATTTGTCGTATAGGATGTTAGGATCCCTATTAGCTTAATGCCGCCGTACGACGATTTTCCGTGCGTGATGAGTTTGACTTGATGATTGATTCTTACCCTTGACTAGAGGTTGTCGTACGATGGATTATACCGTACGCAATGTTGTTAGGCTGGATGCCAACTGTTAGATTCACCAACTCGACCATATTAGATATGTATACCTTATAGCTGCTAGCTGACGGTTTACCTTATGATGCATTCATGTTGTTCACATTGTACTACTTATACCTGTGATAGTATACCTGCACCATTATCGATGATGCGTATGTTACACGTACACAGATTGTAGGCTCATACACTTCATCATCGATAATTTCCATGTCACTACACAGTAGGATTGCTGCATCATGATATGACTCTTTGCATAATATGCTTATATATACATTGATATATTCATACTTGCGCATATACATATTGTAACTACATAGATCACTTGTTTTATTGGGAGATTGGGAACCGCATGTTATATTTTAAAAACTGGAATCATTTTAAAAGAGCAGTTTCCCTTTAATATGTCATATAACTGTTCCATGTTGCATGATATATTGATATGCTTACATTTCTGTTATACGTCGCATACATCATGCTTTACGCTTTTACGCATTGAGATATGCTGTTTTCATGAGATTTCTGGATTTGAGAACCGTGGCTATTTTAAAAGAAAGCATGTATTGTTTTAAAAACCCGGTTTCTCTTGATATGATATTTCAATGCGTCCACCATGTGTTTTCTCGGTTATGAGAGTGGCATGTGAAACCCGATTCGAGGAGCGGTAGGCACCGTCTGCGGGTACATGGTGGACCCGGTGAGGTACCCCGGGGCAAGAAGACTCGTATATGTTAGACGGTGAGCCCGGCAGGGGAGCACTACCTACCGGTTATAGTATTTGGACTCGGCAGTTATCCGGAGGATACCGACCGGAGTAGCGAGATGGATATGAGGGCCGACCAGGGTGTACGGCGCCTGAGATATATGAGGATTTACGTGTCGATGCTAGACACGGTTTTCATGATGTTTCGAGTGTCGATGCTAGGCACTCAGGTTCCATGATTTTGATGTGTCGTGAGGGACACCATTGATTTATACCCTCATATTTTCATGCATATGCTTTTATGATATTTACATGCATGATGTTGTTGTGTCAGTGGTTGACGCGTGGACTAGATCCATATGCATACATACATTGATTATACTGTTGGATGTTATACACATGCTTATAGACATTGATTACCTTGTTGGCACATATACCGACCCGGTCACCCTAGATATCATAGTATTACCTTTATAATATAGTTGACCTAGGAGTCGTTATTTATTCAATTTCTACTTGTTGATATATTTCTATTCACGAGTTGGCAACTCATCCCCGTTGTGCCACAGTTCTTGCAGGTTGACCGCTTGGATCAGTAGCGGCTTCGCCGGCACACAATTACATTTGGGTGTTTTGCATTGGTAGGTGGGACACTTGTATCGTACCCACTCTTGTATCTATATTTCTTATTGTATCCATCAATCAATCAAAATTAGTAATTTGTACGAGTAATGAGACTTAGTGGGATTGTGGTTGCGAGACTTAGAGCGAGGGGTATTCCGCTACTTGTGCTTGATGCCTTGCTTATTTATTTATCTTTTGTGGTGAACTTCGCCGTTGGGTGTCGTATACTCATATTTACTGTCTTGCGTGGTTGTGATCCTCCGTTTGGCGAAGAGCTAGCTCCCGCTTAGGGATGCCATTATTCTTATTATGTACTTGTGGTTTTGGATCAAAATATACAAAGGAGGTGCTGCCCAAATTTTCAAAAAGACGAAACATGTTTTTTTAACTTGCATAATCCACTTTCATCTTCTTGTTCTTTTTTTTTTGGCATTAAGAAAACTTGATTTCATTATACCTTTATTTCAAAACTCCACCTCCTTTATTTTTCTTAAAAGGTTTAGATTTTTGGGTTTCAGCTTACTTGAATTACGTTACGCCTTTAGACGTTGCGTGATTTAAGTGCTGGTCATGAGCTAATATTTCGGGTCGTGACAGACATCTATAGAGAGGAATTTCTTGCTCGACATGATAGTTGTTCTCCTACGAACACAGAGACGGAACCGCGTAGATCCGTCTTGCCTGAATTTTGAGGGCAGATGCTAATTGGTGCTATCCGTCCACCTCTCTGAAGATGCCAAGTTGATTTATGACACTATGTATTAAAGGTTTAAACGGATGCGGCCGATGTAGCAGAATTCGTCAGATTTCCCCTCGTTGAGGGGATTTTGATTGTGGGGACGCTCTTCCCTGCAGGCGCAAGCCCCTGCAGTTAATTACGCTACCGCATCGCGGTAACCACTTTCCCATTCTCCAGATGGTCATTTCGTGTCGTGGGTGTTTGTTTTGTTTTTGGTTGCCCGTAGATTGTATACGGAGACTAATTTATGTTGTCGTCCGTAGGGCGTGAATTAGTCCAAATCCGTATCTTCTTAGATTTGGGTTTGGGATTGGGTTTAAAGATACGTTAGTCTCATTTGAGACTAAGATCAACTTAAACGTTTGTTAAGGACACATTAGTCTAATTTTAGACTAAGATCAACTTAACGAGATCTTTTAGATCCGACAAAAGAGCATTTGGGCTCTATTGTTTAGTTTAGGGACTTTGCGGTCCAAGGTTAGTTTAAGGACATTACGGTCTAATGTTAGTTTAAGGACATCTCGGTCCGACATTAGTTTAAGGACATTACGGTCCAATATTAGTTTAAGGATTTCTCGGTCCAACATTAGTTTAAGGACATTACAGTCCAGTTTAAAGACATCATAATCTATAAAGGTTAAGGACATCATAGTCCATGGCTTAAGGACCCCACAGTCCAAGGTTAAGGACATCATAGTCCATAGGCTTAAGGACCCCACAGTCCGTAGTTTAAAAACGTCATAGTCTATAAAGTTTAAGGACATCATAGTCCATGAGTTTAAGTACCCTACAGTCCATGGAATGATTGGCTATCGGGACCCGTCACCTCTCTGAAGACGTTGAAGGATTACAACGACAAATATCAAAGGAGTGAAGAGATGTACCTTTGAACCAAAATTGATTGGGAAATCTGTAGTCCAATTTGGGACTAAGATCAATTAATTAGATTATGAGCACATGGGCTCAGTTAAATCTGAGTTGAGGACTTATGGCCAACTTGGGCTAAATCCAATTAGGTTTGAAATGTTGGACTTTTGTTGGGACTGTTGAACATTGGTCTGAGCTCAGCTCCCCATTATTTAGCAATGCTAAGCATGGGTCTGGGTTCTGACCATATTTTTATCTCTTATTGAGTGCTGAGCACTTATATATCATATGAGATGATTAATCTTGGAAGACAAGAATGTATTTGAGGCTCAGCCAAAAGGGGAGTCTTGCCTCTGGAAAACTTAGTCAATTTAGGCTAAGACTGGTTCAAATATAGTGTTAAACACTAGAGTACATTCGGTGATCACGTGTTCCCACGTGACATATTTAAAATAGTGTTAAGCACTAGGGACGAGGCGCTCAAAAAAATAGTGTTAAACACTAAAATTGAAACACTCACGTGGGATCACGTGAGGCGCCTGAGAATTGGGCTAAACTTTCTTTATTTTATTCTCAGAATATGCAGGTAAGTGTTGAACACTTAATTTCCATGATTATCATGTGCGGACACGTGATGGTGCCCACAGCCTATTCTGCTCTTCTTATTTTGAAGATTCTGTTCAAAGGTCACGTGTGAGCACGTGACTTGATCTTGTTCTTTCTTTTTTGATCTCAGAGGGGGATGATCACGTGTTGACATGTGACCATGCTGGGTACTTGATGCTTTTACGTGCATAGAGAGTTTTTAAGTCTCTTATTTAAGAATTAAATTCTTATAGGGTTAAACCCTGATTTTGTTTAGAGGAATTAAATTCCTATGTATATGGAAGAATTAAATTCTTTAAACCAACTCTCCCTTTAAGTTTTGGATCTGCATGGCAGAATCTCCCCGATGAGAATTAAATTCTCAACTTATGGGGAGATCTGCTTCTGCAGATCTTCAACCATGAAGAAGAACTAAGTTCTTGTTTTAAGGGTTAAACTCTGTCTCTGTTGGAGGAATTAAATTCCCAATTGTTTAGAGGAATTAAATTCCTATATGTTTGAAAGAATTAAATTCTTTTATAGGGTTAAACCCTAATCTTGTTGTAGGAATTAAATTCCTATGTGCTTTGTGGGAGAATATAATTCTCTGAACTTAGGTCTTCTTTTAGGTTTTAGATCTGCATGGCAGAATCTCTCCGATGAGAATTAAATTCTCAACTTGTGGGGAGATCTGCTTCTGCAGACGTTCAACCAAAAGAAGAACTAAGTTCTTATTCAGAAGAGTTAAACTCTTAATTTGAGAATTAAATTCTCCTTTTTCTTTTGTGGGAGCTTATAGGATGACCTCTCACCTAAGATTTCTTTCTTTTCTCAAGAAACCTTCTTTTCTCTCTGGAGAATTAAATTCTCTTCTTTTTTCTTTCCGTTGTTGTCTCTCTTTTCTCTTCTCTTCTTGGCTCTTATTTATAGGAGAAGAAAAGAATCAGCTTGTTTAGTCAATCTTTCATTTGAAATATTTTAATTGATTTTGTAACCAACATGATCTTTTAGATCACTCAGTGAATTTTATTCACCATTGGATTTTTAATCCAAAAGATATTTTGTCTGTTATTCCTGGAAAATTTCAGGAAAATCTTTCTATAAATTGGTGATTTTTAATCACCATTGGATTTTTAATCCAACGGTGCTCCACTTTATAGAGCACAATCTTTTTTGTTTGGAAAGATTTAGAGAAATATTTTTCCAGTTAGGGTTCTCGATTCCCTCTTAATTAGAATTTAATTCTATTAGTTCAAAAGGCTTAAGAGCCTGTCACGTGTTGGCACGTGACCTTCTGATTGACCATTTAATTAGAATTTAATTCTATTATTTCAGAGATCTTAGGATCCCATCTCGTGTTGACACGTGACCCCCTGATTAAGCATTTTAACCAGAATTTAATTCTGTTGTTTTAAAGAGCTCAGGAATTATCATGTGTCAACACGTGACCCTTGGTCACCTGTGGGCACATGATGCCCCATTGGGGTTATTCCCTGTTGTTTTATTATACCTTTTTCTGTGGGTTTAAAGGCCTACCACGTGTAGACACGTGACTCCACTGATTGATTGTTTGATTAGAATTTAATTCTATTAATTAGAGAGCTTAGGGACCCATCACGTGTCTGCACGTGACCTCTGGTCACGTATGGACACGTGAAGCCCCATTGGGGTATTCCTTACTGTTTTATTATATCTTTTAATCCCTTTCAGGGAGTTAAAAGGCCCATCACGTGTGGGCACGCGACTCCTGTTTGATTAGAATTTAATTCTTATTACAACAGAATCCCCAAGAAACCATCACGTGTCAGCATGTGACCTTTGGTCAGGTGTAGGCATGTGATTCCCCATTGGGGGTTTTCCTGATAGTTTATGAAGGAACAAATACCCCCACAGCGTTGTTCTCACATGTTTGCATGTGAGTTCAATGCTGTCACCTTTTGTGGCCGTTGGATCTGCCTAGAGAAGGGGGTAGATGAACCGTTTCCCATCACATCCTATAAATGCAGGGGTCTCTTCAGAAGCGCCTCCACTTTTTCATCTTCTTCCTTACTCATTTTCCTCTGAGAATTTAATTCTCCTCCTCAGAGCTCAGTTCTCTGTTCTAAAAAAACATTTTTCAGAGTTTAACTCTGTCCAATAAAGAATCTTTTCTTCAGGTAATGGTTTTGAACAACCGAAGAACTTTCATATATAAAAAGAACTCTTTTTGGATTTTAAACCCACACCAAGGGTTTTTCCCTTTAAAGAACCCATTTTTCTGATCTTTAGGAGTGCACAATCTCTGGGTAGCAAACCCATTGTTGGGCATTTTTCTTATCTTAGAGGTTTGATGACGGCCTCTATTTCTTTCTGGAATTTAATTCTATTTTCAAGAGCTTAGCTCTGCCAATTTTCTGGGAATTTAATTCCTCTAAAGAACTTAGTTCTTCAAAGAGAACTTCTTGGGATTTTCTTGCCCTGAGTTGTTCTTTGCAAAAATGTTTTCAGAGAGATCCTTCATGATTTGCATAGAGTTCTGCTGTGGGTTTTCTCCTTGGGGAATGTGTAGAGTTGTTTGAAATGCACTGTTCATTTATTGAGAATCTTCCTTTTGTTCTTATAATGATTACCCTGTGTCATCATTAGTGAGCCGCCATCTTGATTTTGTGGGGTCCATGTGTTTTGTAACCAATGGTCCCATAAAATAAGTTGTTTGTCGCTTTCTTCCACTGTCTTCTTACACACACACACACACACACACACACACACACACACACACACACACATATATATATATATATATATATATATATATATATACATGCGTGGGCTTTGCTAACAGTTTCTTTTCCTTTGTTTCAGAAATAATGGCTTCTGTTCCATACTTCTCTTTCACCTGCTCGGAGGCTGCCTTTCCTTAGTCACCGTCTGACGAAGAGGTGATGGCGATGATTAGAGCTCACGACCCTGATTGCACCAATTTACTTTTGTGGGGGACCTGATACAGTCATATCATTCGCGGTCGTCGAACCTTTCTTTGCCAGGTACCAACGGAGGCCTATCCGCCCATTCTTGCCGATGGACCGTCCGTGGAATGCTTTTGCTGTAGAGGTGGCAAATTGGACCCCTACCGGCCGGCTCGAACCGTCGACAACCGGGATACCAAATCAGCCTGTGCCGGCCATAGACAACTTGGGGCGTCGTATCTGCCAAAGTGAAGCTCAGCCTTGGAGACAAGTTTACAAGATAGGGCTTACCCCTCGCCATCCCACGGGCTACTTTCTCTGGGCTCGTTACATCTTGTCCGCTCATCGTGCGCGACTGTAGAGGGTCGGGCTTTACCAAGCGGTGTATGCGTCCCTCTTCCATTATCAATCTCCCCATGTATGGTGGGTTAAAGCTTTCCTAAATCAATGGAATCTTCCCACAAATACTTTCTTGTTAGGGGACCGTGAAGTTTCGATCTTTTTGGAAGAGTTTTGCGAGATCTCGGGTTTACTGATCAGGGGAGCGCCTTACGAAGAATTGTTGCCTCCTGACGAGTATGTTTTCGAGACTATGCTCGCTATGCTTGAAGGCTTGTCGACTGAAAATGCCGTCCACCATAAGTACCCGAGTCTAATTAAGACGCTGGAGATTTTTGAGAAGCTATTCACGGAATCAGAAGAACAGGGCGTCACTTTCAAAAGCTTTATTTCCTACTTTCTTTGTGGAGACGTTCTATCAAAGGCGGCTTCGAAGTTCGTGAATATCAACGACCCCTTCGGGTTTGGTTTAAATAGGCTACCGGCTAGAGAAGAGGATTTGCCCCAATTCTACATTCCAATCTTGTCAGCTATACCTTTCGAGTCGATCGCAGCTCCTGGCATGGACGAAGAGACTTTCTTCATTGGCTTTATCAGCGTTTGGCTCAGCTGGTTTGTAGTTCCAATGCACCGTCGATTCATGAGAGCTTCGGTCATTTACCCTACTCATCGCATCGCCGAAGGGACGCGACTAGCCATGGGCATTGCAGGGCTGTCGCATCTGTACCATGGGCAAAGCAGTGCAGTTAATACCTTAACCCCAGGCGTGAATGTAGTGGATTTTGCTCTTCATTATTTTACGTCATGGATTGAGATGTACGTGCTAGGGGCATTTGCCGCGCATCAGAGACCCAGGTTTTATGATGCTTATACCTTTCTGCGGCTCATGAGGTTAGTGGACGCTTCTGCTTCTGATCCGACTCAATTAGGAGCTCTTCGTGTGCTCCTCAATCTATATGCTAATTGTCACGATCCGAAATTGGCCCGTGACGGCCCTAGTACTACGCAACGCCCTAAGACGTAACGTAGTAAAAGAAAGCCAAAACCCAGAAATCTAAACCAAGAAGATATGGAAAAGATAATATAAGTTTTTGAAACATTTGAAATCGCAACCCAAATTCTTTAAAAGTTCTACTTTCTTTCTTTAAAATTTTGGCAACACCCCCTTTTTGTAAAAACCAATCAAGATGAATACAACACAAATATACGACGCCGAAGCGAAGAAATAAGACAATAGAGAGAAAGCTGTATATAAAAGACAACAAATCCACGATAATATACAATATCTTCCTCACCAAATCTCTAAGTCAACCACATAATAGTAGATGGAGAGTACAAGATACAACGAATGTACAATACAAAGTACAGATAACCACCAAACCCACCTAAGCAAAATAGTATTGTGAGCTGATGCGGTATCTGTAGCAAAAGATGATAGCTGAAAAGAGGAATAGCCTGCCTCGACTACTCTGGGAAACAATCTGAAACACCTGTGGCACAACGGGGGTGAGTTGCCAACTCCTGAATAGTAGATAACATATGCATGTAATCGCAGGAATGTACGTACATCATGAATCTAAGATATGCGATTTCAGTAATAACATGTCATGTGAATGCAGAATAATGGAAAGTACACTAGCAGGTACAATCAATAGGTGAAGCAATAGTAACATGACAATAGTATGCAATAACCATGCAATAGGGATATGAGAATGTAGATATGCAACTATCATAAGGGTACACTAACAGGTACTACCAATATATGAAATTGTGCATAAAATAGATAAGTGTGAGGTATGTGGTGGAATATGTCATTTCCACGGAAACCTGACATCGTGGCAGGATCACAATCCATCAAGAAACTCAAATCCACAAATTCTCAAATCAACCCCCAAACTGGGCTCTCACGTCATATAAGTCTCATATCACCTCAAAGTACAATATCGAATAGCTCTCCTATATCTCGAATGTACAAATCAACAATCTCTTTCATATCCAATATCCAATCTCAATGAATCACCTATATCCCAAGTCGAATCTAAAGTAAATTTCTATCATCCTATATATATATATATATATATATATATATATATATATATATATATATGCAGAAATAAATATGATGGGGGCAATACACATATATTAGCGTCTCATTCCACTAATATTGGTGTAAGGGTATATATAACAACGGCTAAATTCCCTGTTATATATACAAAGGTGTTAAAAAAATATCATGAAAACCATGTGCCAAGTATCGACACAGAAATCCTGATCACATATCATACGCTATCCCGAAAGCACGAGTGCCTAGCTCTGACCTTCGCTTTTCGACGTATGCATACGTACATGACTCCCAACGGTATCTCCATGATCCCCGCCGAGTCATCAGTACTGTCACCGGTAGGTACTAGCCCGCCTCCAGGCTCAATCGGCAACATCCATCGATCTTCTTACCGAGGGGAACCATACCGGGCCCCACCATGTACCCTCATATGGCAACCACACCTCGTAGGGAGTATATAATCAGAACCGATAAATCTCATGGTGGCTGCGCAAATATCATATCAAGAAAACCGGGTTTTTCAATGTATGCATAATTTCATGAACTCCCGCGGTTCCCAAATCCAGAAATCATCATGTGAAATCCAAATAACAATGCGCAAATCAAGAAATAAATTTATGCGATATATCTGAAATGCGAGCATATAAATGAGAATATGTAGCTGAAACCAGATGTATGTGAAACCAATAAGGTACAGCTAAGTAACATCAGTAAAGGTAAATACGTAACTGCAACTGAATAGGTGTGTAACATACATGTGTAGCAATGTATAGGTATCTACTTATAAGAACTGATGTCGTATACCCCCCTGGGTATAAGTAAAACATGAGCAAGGTATGCCTGTAGCTATATCGTAAGGTGTATATGTACCTATCACTAATGGTATGATACACTATAGGTATACCGATAAGCTAGATGTCATGTTTGATACGCAATAGTATCTATAAAGGTTGGTGTGTGACATAGCAATTATTGACGGTGTGTGTGTAACATGAAATCCGTGCTCGTGCAACATGAACCGTCAATAATACGTGCAGTGCCCTACGGCTACTAATCACAGTATAACTATATCAAGGAAATAAGGTAAAGGCGCAATTCTAACAATGACGTAGAATATGCGACAAGTATTTGAATCCTAGCCCAGACGCTTAACGCCTTGCGGGCGATTCCCCTGTAGATGTTAAATCTACTCACCTACGCTCCACGCTAGGTGAATCCTACCATCTGCTCCCCCCTGTAGCAGTGTCCATAGTCCCTGCCTGTAAACCTGCAAATAAGACACAAAAATCATATATAAGCCAAATATCTCGCAAAACGCGATATCGAACCCAAACGAGAAACTCGCGTCGCGAACTAAACGCGCGTGTGCACGATACACTGAATCGTGTGTATACACGTCTAAAACCATCGCGACACGCCGCGATACGCTGGATCACAGAACCCTCTCACGTATCGCGCGTATCGCGCAAACACAACGGACACCAAATAGGATATTTGATCCCAGATTTTTCTACAGGTCAAATCTTACAAAACTAGACATGCCAAAGCACTAGATAACACAGCAGAGAACCCTAGCCAAGACCCAAACACCCCAGACCCCTACTTGGCCGCAAATTTCGGCCAATACGATTAAATCTGCGGCCTGGTTTGGGAGAGAGGGGTTCGTGTTCTGGTGGTGTGTTCTAGACCCAGTGAGCATGCTCCAGTATTCTCAAATTTAGTCTGAAGGGTCCGGGTCAATAGTAGATCTCAAATTGCCAAAATATCGCATAAAAACGACAATTTTCACTAAAAAGGAAACCCTATGGTATTTTAGTGTAATCTAGGGTTAAGCTCAGTTAAGGTGACCCTAACAACACTTAAATGGGTAGGGTTAACTAACACAATCATCATATAACCAAACTTCCACACAAAACACCATAATCTAGCACTAAACTAGCTATTTAACACTAATCGAAGCTAATCGATGCACAACTTAAGCAACTAGGGGATTGGGTTAAGAAGTATACCCTGAAAAACCCTAGAGAGCAGGAGAAGAAGTGCATGGAGAAGATGACGGGTTGCTACTGCTGCTGGGGCTCCTGTTGCTGTTGCCAGATGATGCTGCTGCTAAGCTGATGTTCTGCTGCTGCTGCTTCTGGTATTGCTGCTGCTGATGGCTGCTGGTGTGAGTGTGTGTGTGCTTGTGAGAGAGAGTGAGAAAGAATGAGATAAGAAAATGAGAGGGAGAATGAGAGAACAACCATGACCCCCCCTTCTCACTCTCTTTCCTCATTAATGAGGCATGGTTCACACCATGCTCCTATTCCTTCTCTCTCTCACACAAAGTCAACATTCAACCCCAAAATAAAACACTTTTAAAATTCATTTTCAATTTAAAACAACCATGCACACTATTAAACCCAAAATCACCTAAACAATATTTATCTTAAAGAGAATGGGTTAATCCATCATGCTTGCTAATCATGGTCTAACCCCATCTCTAAACCCTAGTTATCATGCACAAGTGTGTGTGTGTCTAGAAAAATTCTAATAAAATACTGATAAAATTGGATAAAATATTTAAAACTTACTTTGGTAAAATTTTTATTAAAATCCATACATTAAAATATAATTAGCCACAAAACATATTCTAAGGTGTTACAATCTCCCCCCTTAAAAGAAATCCGTCCCCGAATTTAAAAATATACTGTTACGCGTACCTTCAAAGAGAAGATTACAACTCTCAAATCTCGCTCGCAGCCTCCCAAGTGATTACCTCACTATACGGCTACGCCCAAGAAAAACCCTTCACAGATGGCAAGACCCTAGACCGACGTTTCTCCACCTGCCGAGCCATTAACACAATTGACTGCTGGTGAACGAAAGATCGCGTCAAGCTAAAAAGTCTGTGCTAAATCATGTGAGAAAGGTCGAGAAGGTAATTGTAAAGTATCATCACAAGGAATACGGGGTGAAAATCCAATAATCTGGGTGGAAGTGCCAATTTAAAGGCAACGAAACTAACTCGCTTATAGGATCTCAGAAGTACCTAAATCCTGGGACAAGCTTCCCAAAATCCAACACGTCATTCATCGGAAAGTCCGTAGGAATACTTGATCTGTCCCTGCGAACTCGAGTCTATGACCAACACAGTCGGCATAAGACCTCTATTTGCGCAAGGCTACTCCCATCCTGACCTGAACAACCGGATCATCTCCGAAGTCTCTAGACTAGCTGGGGTCCAAAATCCTACTTACGCAGAGTCAGAAAAACAACAGACTGGTGATCGACACGACCTAACCCCTAAACCTAAAGGTGGCCGATTGGAGTGTCTCCTGATAACGATTATCGAAGGAGAACCCTAACGATGGCGAGTGACGATCCCCAACTGCCGACAACAATCAACACAACACACAACTTAACAAAAACAACTGAGCACATTGAGTATAACCGGATGACAAGAATCCGAATGGAGTCACACCCTGACTAAGCTTGGATAGAAACCATAACGAAATTCGTGGAGATCTGCTCCCACTCCTACTTCGGAACGGTTAAAAATTGCAACTCTCCAGCCGGCCTCAGATGCTCGACCCAAGCACACAACAAGACAGACACCTTGAAACGAAACCTGAAACTTCTCTTTACATCCCTGTCCACCCGTAACTATCTCACAAGTCACGTTAAATGTTGGTGGAACTTGAATGCATAGAGAGAGTTGACAGATGTGCATGTTCTAGGATTACACGTCTCTACCTGATAACATCAGGTACACCCATGCGTCCCTAACTTAGCACACCATGTCACAAATCAAGGACTCTGAATTATTACCCAGCCGAGTATGCTCAAGTATCTCTGACGAACGAGCATCGGCGGACAGTGTCTCGCAAAAACGATTTAAGGAAAGTGGTCGGGCGCGGACATGAGCAAGCTGTCCCCTCCGTAGAGACGAACTAAAGCTGTACTTGACGATCACACAAGAACTGTAAATCTGCAGAAGACTATCACAACAATCCAAATCCGCTGCAGGAAGATGTATAATAAGCTCTGGTGGTCCGTAAAAATCTGACATGACTCTCGAACAGATAGTGTCTCCAAATCTCCAACACAAAACCACCGCGGCCATCTCCAGATCATGAGTGGAATATCCTTCTCGTACTTTCTCCAAATGTAGGGAAGCAAAAGCGATAACTCTATAGTGTCAACGCAGTACACACTCGAGCCCTACTCAAGAAACATTATAGTTAAACAATAAGGTCGCCCGAACCAGAAAGCAAGGAAAGAACTGGTGCAGTTGTTAACGGAATCTCCAACTGCCGAAAACTCCGCACACATGCCCCAGTCCACAGAAAAGAAACCTCCCTTCCGGTCCATTCAGTCGACGGTGCAGTACTACTCTAGCAATCCTGCATGAAACGGCGGTAAAAACCTGCTAAGCCCAACAATCTGCGGATCTCCGTCCTGCACACAAGTCTGGGCCTAAGCTGTACGGCCACGATCTCCCTCGGAACCATACGAAACCGTCTCCCGTGACAACAAGACCTAGGAGTCGACACAAACAAGCCTGAAGAAACACTCCGAGAATTTAGCAAACTGCTAGTACTCTCCCAGTATCTGCATAACAAATCCTCAAGTGCTACTGCTGTCCCTCAAGACACATTAAATAGACCAGAATGTCGTAAATGACAGAACAAAAACTGGTCGAGGGACGGCCTGAAGAAATCTGGTTCATCACATCTACGAATGCTGCTAGGGCATCAGTGAATCCAACGACTCACAAAAACACACAAAGCCCGTCGCACGCATAAGGCAGCCTTCGGAATGACATCACCTCGGATTTGCAATAATGATGACCCGATCCCAAAAAAACTTAGAAATGCCTCGCACTATGGAGCTGATCGAAGAAATCGTCACGGCGAGGTAAAGGATACCTATCCGCATCGTAAACCGGTTCAAGTAACGACCCGTCGATACACAATCCTAAACTGCCCTCCTCCTCCTTGACGAACAGAAATAGGAGCCTCCTAATGCGAAGCACTCAGACGCACAAAACTCCCCAAACCATAACTCTGCAGCTGATCCTTTAGCTCCCTAAGCTTCGCCGGCTTATCCGGAACAACGTCGGAAAAACTCTCGCACGAAAAGAACCCGGTCCAACAATCCCACTATGGCTCCGGTATCACGAATGAACACCAAGAATCCACGACATCTCCTCAGAAGCCGACTAGCGAAAAAGGCTGAATTCAAGCTGTGAGAGGTGGCACAACTATCCACCTGCACAACAAGAACTGACCTGCCGAGAAAAACAAACCTGACTGTTTTCTCACGGTAGTTCACAGACA
Organism: Agapanthus africanus; assembly: GCA_030015575.1. Classification (NCBI taxonomy): domain Eukaryota; kingdom Viridiplantae; phylum Streptophyta; class Magnoliopsida; order Asparagales; family Amaryllidaceae; genus Agapanthus; species Agapanthus africanus. Next base: position 127,457,606 of record JASDDO010000024.1, read on the forward strand.
CCTAGCATGTAGTTAACCAGTCCGTGCCTAGGAGAACGTCAAATCCAACATCTCTAGAAGGATCGAAACGATGGACAAATCTCTATCTCCTAACTGATTGACACACAACTGAATACGTGTCGCGCAACAAAAGAATCGCTGACAGAATTTAACACAACTACGACTAATCTACCCAACCACGGTACAAGCATGAAAAACAAACGAATACATCAAAGAACATATAAATTAAGGGTACCTGAAAACTCTGCATTGGACGCCTGCGCGTCCCGATGAGTAGAAGCAAACTCCTGTGTCTGCCCTCTACCCGCAACTGGCTGAACTCCACTAGTAGACTGAGCCTTCTGAGCGAACCTTCCACGTCCACGGCCTCTCTGAATATGATCATGACGAGGTGCTAAGGAACAATCCCTGACTAAGTGCCGAAGGATTCCGCATCGAAAACATCCACGCGCTGACTGCTGACCATCCTGGGGATGAGAGCTGAACGACTGTCCTCGTCCTAAGCCTCTGCTACTACCGCGACGGCCACGAAATCTTTCTCGATGACCAAACCTCTGTCTCTGGGCTGGTGCACTGGTACGAGTCCTCCACTGTCCTGGAATATATGCCTCGTCAACTGGAGCTGCAACCACTGGTGCTATATAGGTGACGGACTGCTGCATGCTGATAGTAAGTGACAACTGAGTAACAGGGGTGACAACCTCCTGTCGTAGCTCCCGAACGACATCAACCAATGAACTCATCGTCTGGCGGAAGTCCTGCATCTCTGCCAAAAGCCTATCAATAGTATATGTCGTAGGCTGATCCGTCTGCACCTGAGCAACTAGAGTGCCATCCTGGTCAGTACTCGTCTCACCCGAGCCAACTCTGACCTCGGCCCTCGCTGCATCACTCTGAGTCCCCATAGTCATCGGCGGCAAGGCTAAGCAAAATAGATATAAGATTCGATGAGAATAAGGAATCGAATCTCAAGGATATGAATCATCAAGGAAGGAATTTCAAGCAAATTGTACTTAGGTCACTTAATGAAAAGTACCGCATCGTGGGTATGCTGCAGACATACACACACTACGTTACTCTGCTTAAGCTACCTACTCAATCATACTAAGGTCATCCTACACTCTGAAAGGTAAAACCTAGCGCTTTGATACCAATTTTGTCACGACCCGAAATTGGCCCGTGATGGCCCTAGTACTACGCAACGCCCTAAGACGTAACGTAGTAAAAGAAAACCAAAACCCAGAAATCTAAACCAAGAAGATACGGAAAAGATAATATAAGTTTTTGAAACATTTGAAATCACAACCCAAATTCTTTAAAAGTTCTACTTTCTTTCTTTAAAATTTTGGCAACACCCCCTTTTTGTAAAAACTAACCAAGATGAATACAACACAAATATACGACGCCGTAGCGAAGAAATAAGACAATAGAGAGAAAGCTGTATATAAAAGACAACAAATCCACGATAATATACAATATCATCCTCACCAAGTCTCTAAGTCAACCACATAATAGTAGATGGAGAGTACAAGATACAACGAATGTACAATACAAAATACAGATAACCACCAAACCCACCTAAGCAAAATAGTACTGTGAGCTGATGCGGTATCTGTAGCAAAAGATGATAGCTGAAAAGCGGAATAGCCTGCCTCGACTACTCTGGGGAACAACCTGAAACACCTGTGGCACAACGGGGGTGAGTTGCCAACTCGTGAATAGTAGATAACATATGCAGGTAATCGCAGGAATGTACGTACAACATGCATCTAAGATATGCAATTTCAGTAATAACATGTCATGTGAATGCAGAATAATGGAAAGTACACTAGCAGGTACAATCATTAGGTGAAGCAATAGTAACATGACAATAATATGCAATAACCATGCAATAGGGATATGAGAATGTAGATATGCAACTATCATAAGGGTACACTAACAGGTACTACCAATATATGAAACTGTGCATAAAATAGATAAGTGTGAGGTATGGGGTGGAATATGTCATTTCCATGGAAACCTGACATCGTGGCTGGATCACAATCCATCAAGACACTCAAATCCACAAATCCTCAAATCAACCCCCAAACTGGGCTCTCACATCATATAAGTCTCACATCACCTCAAAGTACAATATCGAATAGCTCTCCTATATCTCGAATGTACAAATCAACAATCTCTTTCATATCCAATATCCAATCTCAATGAATCACCTATATCCCAAGTCGAATCTCAAGTAAATTTCTAACATCCTAATATATATATATATATATATATATATATATATATATATATATATATATATATATATATATATATATATATATATATATATATGCAGAAATAAATATGATGGGGGCAATACACATATATTAGCGTCCCATTCCACTAATATTGGTGTAAGGGTATATATAACAACGGCTAAATCCCCTGTTATATATACAAAGGTGTTAAAGAAATATCATGAAAACCATGTGCAAAGTATCGACACAGAAATCCATATCACGTATCATACGCTATCCTGAAAGCACGAGTGCCTAGCTCTGATCCTCGCTTTTCGACGTATGCATACGTACATGACTCCCAACGGTATCTCCATGATCCCCGCCGAGTCATCGGTACTGTCACCGGTAGGTACTAGCCCGCCTCCAGGCTCAATCGGCAACATCCATCGATCTTCTTGCCGAGGGGAACCATACCGGGCCCCACCATGTACCCTTATACGGCAACCACACCTCGTAGGGAGTATATAATCAGAACCGAGAAATCTCATGGTGGCTGCGCAAATATCATATCAAGAAAACCGGGTTTTTCAATGTATGCATAATTTCATGAACTCCCGCGGTTCCCAAATCCAGAAATCATCATGTGAAATCCAAATAACAATGCGCAAATCAAGAAATAAATTTATGCGATATATCTGAAATGCGAGCATATAAATGAGAATATGTAGCTGAAACCAGATGTATGCGAAATCAATAAGGTGCAGCTAAGTAACATCAGTAAAGGTAAATACGTAACTGCAACTGAATAGGTGTGTAACATACAGGTGTAGCAATGTATAGGTATCTACCTATAAGAACTGATGTCGTATACCCCCTGGGTATAAGTAAAATATGAGCAAGATATACCTGTGGCTGTATCGTAAGGTGTATATGTACCTATCACTAATGGTATGATACACTATAGGTATACCGATAAGCTAGATGTCATATGTGATAGGCAATAGTATCTATAAAGGTTGGTGTGTGACATATCAATTATTGACGGTGTGTGTGTAACATGAAATCCGTGCTCGTGCAACATGAACCGTCAATAATACGTGTACTGCCCTACGGCTACTAATCACAGTACAACTATATCAAGGAAATAAGGTAAAGGTGCAATTCTAACAATGACGTAGAATATGCGACAAGTATTTGAATCCTAGCCCAGACGCTTAACGCCTTGCGGGCGATTCCTCTGTAGATGTTAAATATACTCACCTACGCTCCACGCTAGGTGAATCCTACCATCTGCTCCCCCCTGTAGCAGTGTCCGTAGTCCCTGGCTGCAAACATGCAAATGAGACACAAAAATCATATATAAGCCAAATATCTCGCAAAACACGATATCGAACCCAAACGAGAAACTCGCGTCGCGAACTAAACGCGCGTGTGCACGATACGCTGAATCGTGTGTATACGCGTCTAAAACCATCGCGACACGCCGCGATACGCTGGATCACAGAACCCTCTCATGTATCGCGCGTATCGCGCAAACACAACGGACACCAAATACGATATTTGATCCCAGATTTTCCTACAGGTCAAATCTTACAAAACTAGACATGCCAAAGCACTAGATAACACAGCAGAGAACCCTAGCCAAGACTCCAACACCCCAGACCCCTACTTGGTCGCAAATTGCGGCCAGTACGATTAAATCTGCGGCCTGGTTTGGGAGAGAGGGGTTCGTGTTCTGGTGGTGTATTCTAGACCTAGTGAGCATGCTCCAGTATTCTCAAATTTATTCTGAAGGGTCCGGGTCAATAGCAGATCTCAGATTGGCAAAATATCGCATAAAAACGACAATTTTCACTAAAAAGGAAACCCTATGGTATTTTAGTGTAATCCAGGGTTAAGCTCAGTTAAGGTGACCCTAACAATACTTAAATGGATAGGGTTAACTAACACAATCATCATATAACCAAACTTCCACACAAAACACCATAATCTAGCACTAAACTAGCTATTTAACACTAATCGAAGCTAATCGATGCACAACTTAAGCAACTAGGGGATTGGGTTAAGAAGTATACCCTGAAAAACCCTAGAGAGCAGGAGAAGAAGTGCATGGAGAAGATGAGGGGTTGCTACTGCTGCTGGGGCTCCTGTTGCTGTTGCCAGATGCTGCTGCTGCTAAGCTGATGTTCTGCTGCTGCTGCTTCTGGTATTGCTGCTGCTGATGGCTGCTGGTGTGAGTGTGTGTGCGCTTGTGAGAGAGAGTGAGAAAGAATGAGATAAGAAAATGAGAGGGAGAATGAGAGAACAACCATGACCCCTCCCCCTTCTCACTCTCTTTCCTCATTAATGAGGCATGGTTCACACCATGCTCCCATTCCTTCTCTCTCTCACACAAATTCAACATTCAACCCCAAAATAAAACCCTTTTAAAATTCATTTTCAATTTAAAACAACCATGCACACTATTAAACCCAAAATCACCTAAACAATATTTATCTTAAAGAGAATGGGTTAATCCATCATGCTTGCTAATCATGGTCTAACCCCATCTCTAAACCCTAGTTATCATGCACAAGTGTGTGTGTGCCTAGAAAAATTCTAATAAAATACTCATAAAATAGGATAAAATATTTAAAACTTGGTTTGGTAAACTTTTTTTATTAAAATCCATACATTAAAATATAATTAGCCACAAAACACATTCTAAGGTGTTACAATAATGAAGGTGGAATGGTATTTAATGATCGAATCCTCTTTTGCTCCTTCGGGACCTGTTCAACAGTTGTTTGATTTGTCGAAAGAGAGAGCACCATCTTTGAAGCCCAAGGAAGCCATGCACTTATACTCGATCAGACCCGGTTATCTGGTGTTCCGTCGAAATGATGCGGCTCCTTTCATATGGTACAATCCACACCGCTTTGCCCGGCAACTGGGATATGACCAGGGTATCCCTTTCGAGGCATTCACAGTGGAGCCCAGTCCTTCTTTGGCAACTGTTCGTGACGCCACCCATCATTTCATGAGACTAAACACCGGTTCTCATTTCATGATCCCCGAGGCCGATTACATTCCGAGGTGCATGGGGGATTTCACGGGTTAGTATCGCCACCGGGTTAGTCCAATCATTGCCGAGGAGAGGAGGATACTTTTTGGGCTTAGAGCTCCCGCCCCACTCCAGGCTACGGGAGTCCCACCGCGACCGTGGAAAATGGTTCGCCCTCCCTTGAGGGATACTGGTACCGTACTCATTCTTGAGGCGGCGGATGTGGAATTAACTCCGACAGTTGGTATACCAATGTGCACCAGAGCTCAGGCAAGGGCCTCTGATAAGGCGCCGGGAGCAGTTTCATCGGCTGCGGCATCAGCGATGGTAGTATCCTCATCAGTTGCACCGCCGAGAGAAGACACTGAAGGCGAAGTGGGTCAACGCCGCAGCAAAGCACCGAGGGGAAAGAAGCGATCGTCTTCTGGTGTTAGTTCTGGGTCAAAGATGCGAAGGAAGACGGTCACCAATCTGCTCGACTTTTTAGTGGAATCCGAGCCTATCTTTCAGGACGAGCCAATAGCTATGCAAGAGCCGGATGGTGGTCTTCTTTTTCTCGGTTCATCTGCCGAGTAAGCCGCACAATTGGCTGACGCTATAAGACGCTCCCAGGATGAAACTGAGAATGTAAGGGTCCCGAAGAGGCCTTATCCTGCCGTCATCTTCTACGAAGATCCTCCATCGATTCGGCGGATATTTATAGGTCCTTTGGAAGAGGGAGGCGAGATAGCTCTTATGAAGCCTAACTCGGCCGACGCCGAAGATACGCTGTCGTTGTGGACTGGTGGCCACGAGTCTACCGTCGCACCCCGGCGAGCACGAATTCTTGAGAAGGAACGCCGGCTTGAAAAAGCCATACTAAAGGCTCCTTTGCGCATTGGTATACTTATATATCTTTTTGTAGTATTTTGCACTGCTCATATATATATATATCCTTATCTTCGTGAAAACTTTGCAGGGACTTCGACAATGGCAGAGGATCTGAGTTCGAGTCGCGCCTTGACTATGGACTCTGTAAATATCCCCGATGAGACACTAGTAAGTGTGGAGGGGGTCTATACAACTGCTCTTCCTGCCACGGAGCTTCCATCGGTGGTTCCCGTTCCCCCGGCGCTTTCCCTCCCGGAAGTGGCATCTTTATTGGCCGCGGAATCAATGGATCTCTCTGGGGATGGCCCGGAGACTATGGGACAGGTAATCGAGGTTACCGTCCTTTCATTGGAGCCTGCAGTGGTGGCCACTACTTCTCAATTGGAAGTTGTTATACCGGCCCACGTCCCCGATGATATGCCTGGGGGAATAGAGGAGGCCGCCGAAGCTGCTATCCCTCCAGTCCAGAGCGGGAGGAGTATCGAAGGTAGCTTTCTATATTTTATTTTAATAGTCTCTCCATCATCTGAACCTTTCTGTCTTTTCAGAATTGCGCGTGTTGGCGGCGTCTATTGTTGATCTGTCTCATAGAAAATCCTTTCAGCGTTTGTTAGAGATGGCCGCTCCGCAGGCGATATCCCCTCAACGCATCGTCCTCTCTTCCGAGCAAGGTTAGCTTTATTTTCCTTCTCCTCATGGCATTATTATTATTTTGTATAACTATATTGATGCTTTCTGCAGTTCTAGAAGCTGATGACGAAGTTGATATTCTTGACAGGCCTGGGGACCCTTCAGACCCTTCTTGTATGACTGTGGGTAAGTAAAGTTTCGACGCTGTTCCACCCGCTCTTTGCTTGCAAGTCTTGCTAATTTCTTTTTATGAATCTTAACAGGTTTGCCAGTTCATACCACGCTGGAATCTCGCATCATCATGCCGCTCGTCCCCTACGCTCTACGTGCCTCGGAACGGATGGCAAAGCTAAGCCTTCACTCTTTGTCAGCTCTGATCGAAGTCCTTCGTGCTGGTAGTTTGATCACGGCCGAAGAATTTGCCGCCGAAGCCAACAATTCTCTCCCCTTTCTTGCTGCTTACCATAGCGAAACATTGGTGCAAGTCACGGTTGAGTTTTGTCGTCGGTAAAGGCTTGCTTGCATATTCTTGAATGTACACGTCTTCCTTCAGAAGTTATGGCTGCAAAGGCGAGCTTGCGGGGGCTGATCAAACGATGCGCCGCAAATATGCTGTCATGCGAGAAGAGGCTCAGCCGAAAATTTTTGGAAAGGAAGTTGGCTTCAACTGCGCTGGGGGAACTTCAAGCTAATCTTACAGCCAAGACCACTCGGGCGTATGAACTTTCCCGGGTGCTTCAAGAAGCTATCAAGGAGGCAGTAGCCATTGATAAAGCCGTCATTTTCACTCGCGAAATGGTCGAAGCTCATAAAGTTACCGAAAAGGAGCTTGAAAGTCGGCTTGCCTCGTACCACGCCCAACAGTCTCAAGCGGAGGCCCGTCTCTTAGCGATAATGAATCACGAAGCCGAGGCCCAGCGGAAAAAGGATGAACTGGAAAATCTATTAAATCGTCCGCCGGCTTGAAGAATTGTATATTTTTTCTTTTTATTCTTCTTTTGTACATACTCCTGAATGAGAGTATTTTTTGATTCTTTCATCAATTGTACGTTGTATTCATTTTGATTCATGAATAAAAGACATATTTTGCTTCATGGTGGTGTGTCCTTTTTTAGTAAATGCATTTTGTGGATAGTCTATTTTGATCTCCTTGCAGGACAGCGATAGCTTAGGAGTCAGGTTCAGATTTGCCTCCTAAGGCTTTCTAACTTTATGAGCCATGAGGGTCTCATAAAGGTATTTCTCTTTACGAGTCGTGAGGATCTCGTAAGTGTATTTTCTCCTTAAGAATCGTGAGAATTCCTAAGTGTATTTTCTCTTGAGAGTTGTAAGAATCTCACAAGAGAGTTTTTCTTGCTTACGAGTTGAGAGGACCCTTAAGTGATTGTTTCCTTTCTTGTCGGAGAGTGTGGCCTGTAGAAAATCTACCTTGACCTCTCTATGATGGCTTGGGAGACAGGGTTAGGATCTGCTACCTAAGACTTTTCAACTTTATGAGCCGTGAGGGTCTCATAAAGAATTTTCTCCCTACCGGTCGAAAGGATCCCGTAGGTGTATCTTCTCTTTAAGAATCGTGAGGATTCCTAAGTGCGTTTTCTCTTGAGAGTCGTAAGGATCTCACAAAAGAGTTTTCTCCCTTGCGAGTCGAAAGGACCCGTAAGTGATGGATGAGGTTGACATTATCCGCATTTCACGGGGTCAGGGGTTGATTATCCGCATTTCATGGAGTTAGGAGTTGCTCTTGCCATTTCCCACGGGGTCAAGATTGACTTTATCCGTGTTCTACGGTACCAGGATTTGCTCTGGCTGTTTCCCACGGGGTCAGGATTGACTTTAGCCATGTTCCACAGGACCAGGATTTGCTCTGGACGCTTCCCACGGGGTCAGGATTGACATTAGCCGTGTTCCACAGGACCAGGATTTGCTCTGGACGCTTCCTACGGGGTCAAAATTGACATTAGCCGTGTTCCACAGGACCAGGATCCGCTCTGGACGCTTCCCACGAGGTCAGAATTGATATTAGCCATGTTCCACGAGACCAGGATTTGCTCTGGATGCTTCCCACGGGGTCAGGATTGACATTAGCCGTGTTCCACAGGACCGGGATCCGCTCTGGACGCTTCTCACGGGGTCAGAATTGACATTAGCCGTGTTCCACGAGACCAGGATTTGCTCTGGATTCTTCCCACGGGGTCAGGATTGACATTAGCCGTGTTCTACAAGACCAGGATTTGCTCTGGGCGCTTCCCACGGGGTCAGGAGTGACATAAGCCATGTTCTACGAGACCAGGATGTGCTCTGGACATTTCCCATGGGGTCAGGATTACATTAGCCGTGTTCCACGAGACCAGGATTTGCTCTGGACGCTTTCCACGGGGTCAGGATTGACATTAGTCGTGTTCCACAGGACCAGGATCCGCTCTGGACGTTTCCCACGGGGTTAGGATTGACATTAGCCGTGTTCCACGAGACCAGGATTTGCTCTGGACGCTTCCTACGGGGTCAAGATTGACATAAGCCGTGTTCCACAAGACCAGGATTTGCTCTGGATGCTTCCCACGGGGTCAGGATTGATATTAACTGTGTTCCACAGGATCATGAGGGGTTGACTCTCGGTTGTCTGTGCATCGCCGAGTCATGGAACTGGGAACTTTGTCGCAGCTCCGATTTGCTGATGTTGCGTCTGTTGTAATGAGACGAATGTTGAGATGATCTCCAGGCTGTCAGTGAACCGTCGAGATTTGGCTTCTTTTTCTGATGGAGCCTAGTGGGAAGGTATGGTTCCATTTTTGTTTGTGCCCCCAGATTGTATACAGGGATCGATGTGATCTCACCTGTAGGGCAAAAAGTTTCATTTTATATATTTTTCTTTCCGCGATGCTTTATCATTTCAGCTTTTATATCGCAGAAGTCGTGATTGCCCAATCATTTCGGCTATTTTTCGCGGTGCCCAATCATTTCGGCTATTTGTTTTTATTTACTCGCTGCTTTTTATTGCGAGTTGCCTAACCATTTCGGCTATTTTGTATGCATACCTTTTTACTTGCTGATTTTGTTGCAAGTTGCCCCATCATTTCGGCTATTTCATATGCATTTGCTTTGCTGCGAGCTTAGGATTTGATACCAATTTAGGCATCAGTATCGCTACAACTGGGATATTGCCAGGAGCGAATCATCATTTTCCTTTGTCGATGTCGAACAAAGGTGGTTTAGTAAGCAGGGTTAGGATCCCGTTGACTAAGGCTTTTGACTTCATGACCCGTAAGGGTCTCATAAAGGTATTTCTCCCTACGAGTTGTGAGGATCTCGGAGGTGCGTTTTCTCCTTAAGAATCGTGAGGAGTCTTAAGTTTATGGTCTCTTATAATTCGTAAGTATCTTACAAGAGTGCTTTCTCCTTATAAGTCGAGAGGACTTACAAGTGTCTTTTGCCATATGAGCATATCCCCAGTCTCTGGTAGGACTTTATTAGGTTAATGTTTATTCACGCCCGTGGATTGTATACAAGGGTCAATATTGAACCCCTTGTAGGGCAATATTGGAGATTGTGATGGCTTAAGAACAGGTTCAGATCCCTGTAGTTTAAGGCTTTTGAATCTTATGAGCCGTGAGGGTCTCATAAGAGGGTTGTCCTTACGAGTTGTGAGAATCTCGCAAGTGTAATTTCTCCTTAAGAATCGTGGGGATCCCTAAATGTGTTGTTCCCTTGTGAGTCGTAAGGATCTCACGCATGTATTTTCTCCTCACAAGATCGAGAGGACCTTGCAAGTGTCTTTTAACGAGATTGCGCCCTTTCGGGTTTTCACAACACTCGCCGGTAGCCCTGCTGTTTTTACTCACGGAGCCCTTTCGGGTTTTCATCCATGCCCATTTTGCTTATGGACCTACCGTTTTCTCTCTCTTTTTAATTATTTTTTTATATATTTTTTTTGTCAGCCTTGGGATGCTGCAGGCCGTAGTAGTTTATCGACGTCTCGGTCAATAGCCAGTTTTAGGACATAATGGTCCATTGTTGGTTTAAGAACGTTTCGGTCCGTTGTTAGTTTAAGGACATTTCGGTCCGTCGTTAGTTTTAGGACATTTCGGTCCGTCGTTAGTTTTATGACATTTCGGTTCGTAGCTGGCTACTACTTATAGAGTTTGGGCTTAGGAAGATAGCGAGCGGACATAGGCGTCGCCATTTATCGTTAATCTAGGCCGTGACTCGTCAGGCGTAGTATTTTTTCAAGAATCGACCGTTTATTTACCTGAAAGGTCTTTCGCCATGCATGTCCATGAGTAGATAGGTTCCACCCTGGTAAACTTTGTTTATGATATACGGGCCTTCATAGTTCGGCTCGAATTTTCCTCTTTTGGCACGATTAGGGATTATAGGTCTTTTGACCACTAGCATGAGTTCACCTTGGCGGAATGTTCTCGGCCTAGTCAATCTTTTGTATGAGCGCGTCATCTTTGTTTTGTAAGCCTCTAGGTTTTGTTGTGCCATGAGCCGGGTTTCATCAAGGACGTCGAGCTCCTCAAGCCGAAGGTGAGCATTCTCTTCGTCCGTTAGCTCGTAATGAACTGCCACTCGTAGAGTGGGTAACTCTATCTCGAGGGGGAGTACCGCTTCTATGTTCGTGGACGTTTTGAACGTAGTTCGATACGCCCAGAGAGATTCATGCAGTCTCTCGTGCCAGTCCCTCTTATTTCGAGACACCGACTTTTTCACGATCTTCGTCAAGGTCTTATTGAAAGCCCCAGCTAGACCGTTAGCTCGGGGATTATCACTACTAAAATAGGGGGTTGCCCCTACGGATAACGAAATCTGTAGGGGCAGATTTAGTTTGGCCCTACGGATTAATCCATAGGGCCAAAAGGTTTCCCCTACGGTCCTTACATATTAATTTAAAAAATATTAAATCATAAATTGTTGTTTGCCCCTACGGAGCCGCAAACTAAGAACCTACGGATTTATCCGTAGGGGCAACTAAATAGAGATTTAATTAAAAAGGCACGGATCGATCCCTACGCTCATTAGCTAAAAATTATTTTCCCAATATCGCGCGCGAACCCAAAATCCCCAAACCTTCGTTCCCGCCGATCGCCTGTGTTTCGTCGCCATTATTGTCGTCGCCAGCGCAGGACAATTCTCCGTCGCCACCGCCTGGTTCATCCTCATCTCCGTTTTCGTCGTCGCCTCCTTTCGTCGTCGCCTCCGATCGATCGTCGACGCCTCCACTGCACAGGTTAGGAAATCTTAAATTAAACAAATTTTTGATTATTTTAGGGCTAGGGTTCATGGTTTGGGTACCGATGAGGCATCCGTTGGGGTTAGCGTTAGGGTTAGGGTTGGGGTTGCGGTTGGGGCTGGGGTTGCGGTTGGGGTTGGGGTTCTGCAGGGGGTTGCGGTTGGGGTTGGGGTTGGGGTTAGGGTTGGGGTTAGGCTGGGGTTGGGGCTGGGGTTAGGGTTAGGGTTAGAATTATGGTTGGGGTTGGGGTTGGGGTTGCCCCGTTTCGTATCAGAACTCGAGTCTGACATCGTAGATCTTTCAGCCATTTTGGTTATATTGTTATCATGATGTTAAACTCTTTATGCTCTCATCAAATTTTTAGGATCTTTGTAATTTGCTTGCTCTGTTTGGGGTTTCAGTTGATCCTCATTAAAAAATTGGTGATTGATCTCTTCAATCATATTATATCTATATTTAAAATTTTTGTGAAGCCTTCAGAGTTTGGAAAAATCTAGAATTACTGTTGAAATTCTGGCAACATTCAAAAACTGTGTATATGATGTGTGTGTGTGTATGTATGCATGTATATACAGTTGAAATTTATCTTTCTTCTATGATATAAAACGGTTAAACCGAGGAAAATTACTGGGGGAATTTTTGCTAAAATGTCTTGAGAGGGGGTTCAAGTGATGTGATAATTTCATTTGGTAATCTTTTACTTATTTTACATCTCTTATTTTTTCATGCAGAATCTGAATAGGTTTCTTGCAATTTTGCCTATCGATCAATTATTATATTTATTTCTATTTTTTGTGGATGATTTGGCTTCAATTGAATGGAGGCGATGATGGCTTGCCCTCAAGCTTCCACTTTTATGAGCTTTATAGTTATGAGATTGGCGAGGCAAGCTGGTTTGTAGCCATCTTATTTCTTTTCCTAAATTCAAATCCAAATATAAACTGTCTGATTGAGAGAGAGAGAGAGTATGAGAGATTATGTATTATTCAATGTGTTTGGAAGCTGGCATGTTCTGAGCGTCATCTCTGCATGAAAGCTATGGTTTTGCAAAGGGTTTGCCCTAACTATTTTCTGTGGGGAAGCTGAAGGCCTGAAGCTTCATCAAACTCAGGATTGGATTCTGGTCGGGTATTGTAAATTCTTGTGAAAGTTCCGTTCAAGATTTGTTCAGAGCTTGCATAACATCTTTTTCATCTCTATGAGATCTTTATGCAGTCATTTTTTTGGGTTTATATATTTCTAGAGCCCGTTTGACTTTGGACTTAGGATAACCCCAAATCTCTTTCTTATTTTGATTCCTAAGCTGGCATATCTGAGGCTCGTATTCCAGTATCGTTGCATGAAAAGCTAGGGTTGCGAACATTTTTGCAACGATAATTTCTGTATGACAGCTTAAGCTCACATAAAACTTAAACAATCTTGAAGCACCGCAGTTTTTCACTAAACTATTTATATTGCTGCAAGCGTCCTTAAAGTGCTGCATCTAAGTGTATTTTAGTGGGAAAACCCTTGAAAGCCAAACTTCATGGGGGTTTGCTGTTTGCCTTCTCTGTAGCTAGTTTGAGGTTTATTTAGTTTTGGATTTGTTTTGCAACACTCTCTGAGTTCCAAATCAACAAAAAGCTGAATGTTGAATCACAAGCAAGAAGCAGCCAAACTGGCCCTAAAGTAATCCTGAGTGATGATAATTTGCCAGGGAGTTTAAAATTTATAGAAATGGCGAGGCAACATTGGATTTTCTGCAAGTATTCAAGCAACCTGTTTGCAGCCATCATTCTATTTGTGATCCCAAGTATAAAACTCAAACATGCCTCTTATTTAGTTTACTTTAATTTTTTATTTATGTGATATGTGCGTATGTCTTCCCTTCTATTTCATATTTTCAGGTTCTCCCAAAAGAAATTATAATAACATGTCACATCTTCTTTAAGCAGCATAAGTTAATTGTTTATTTATCTATCAATTCTTATGTGATAATCTGTTCTATTGTCTTTCTGTTTCTTTTGGCAGCGTGCTCTAAAGGTATGAAACAATACTTGAATTCTCTGTCTTTCATCTCTGATATGGTGGTTCTTTTCCTTTTATTGCTATATGATGTTTATGTTTTGCGTAGATAGAAGGACATGTTCTGGGCTATGGTGTGCTTATACAATGTATTATCTTAAGAAGGGTAATACCGTGTTTTTCTAATATGGATAACTTGTCATTGTTAATCCATCTTCTTGAAAACGGTTTATACGGAGGAAGTATATTTCGTGGTACTTGAGAAAAATATATGTTGAAGTCAAAAGTTATCAAGATTTAAATGCTCCGCTTGTAGTCTTCCAAGATATTTTATATTCCAAGGCAAGGTGACAATAATTTCATGCTTGTGCACGATTTGGTATGCAGATTCAAGGTTATGCATGGCTACGACCCTTTCTTATGGTTTCTTATCTTAATTTTCTGTACACAAGTAGTTTATAAAGGCAGTTAGATCATATCACTATACGAAATATTGTATTGTGTTGTATTGTGTATGGTAGATCACACACTAGAAAACCAAGACATTGCATGCCTGTGCACGTTTTGGTATATTCCTCAAAACGTGAAACAAATTTGATTTAATAAGGGAAAACTTAAAATAACAACCTTTACTAAAAAAATTATATATGCTATTACTTAGTAGTTTATGGTTTTCAGATGCAAAATCCATTTGAGAAATACTTTTCCTACCCACTATTAATCCATATTCTCAATATAGTCATCATAACCTACAATTTATATGATACAGTCTAACATGGCCCATGAGTACGTCAGGATTAAGGACTGGATGTATGTGAATTGGCAACAACGTATGCAACCTAAGTTTGTCACTGGAGTTTCTACTTTCATTGAATTTGCACACGCACATAATAAGAATGAGAAGACAGTAATGTGGCAGAAGAAGAAGGAGAAGACAGTAATGTGGCAGAAGAAGAAGAAAATGACATTCCTTGTTCTCTGTTTCAGCATCAATCTTCTGATATGAACTAATGATGGTTTTCACATTGGCTTTTCCTTTTAGAGACTTCTTAGTGTCCAATGGAAAGTATACATCAGATTTGTGCAGGTCAGGTTCTTCTATGACTTTCAAGAGTTTCAACCGATTCTGTAAATTACATCCTGGTTGGGTGATACTTTTATCACTTCTCACTGCAGGTGCGCTCTCTAATATCCATTTTGAATGTAATATTATAGATATTCATGCTTGTTTATGTCAAAATTACTTATATTGTCAATGTTTGATTGTCTAGTTGTTGGTGATGCATCCATATCAGGGACAGAGGACACTCCCGTTCCTTCAGGTATGTTTATATATCATATAGTGCATATATATTGATTTAGAATGCTATATCATAAATATACACACATTCCTTTTACACTTACTTAGATAGTAATTTTTATTATTATCTAGCTGTAGGTGGTGACAGTAGTTGACAATAAAATTTGTCATCTTAGAAATTATGATTTTTATATGTGCTCGCATGCGGGAATGATTGTAAGTCGTGGACCTTGTCTAGTCGTCCAACTCATTATCATGTGCTGCTTGATGAGATTAGATTTGCGCCTGATGATCTACAAGAGCTTGTTCACTCCCTGTCTTATGTGTAAGCAGCGCTATATGCGAGTTTACCTTGTTAATATGTATGTACTAAAATTAATTAATATTATTCAAATTTTGATACATGCAGATACCAGAGGAGCACATCTTCTATCTCTATAGGTAAGGCTTTGAATTTGTTGATTTTGGTATTTCTTGTCAATTTTATAGACCAGTATGTGCTAAATATAATGTTCTAACAGTTGTTAGGGGGAAGGCAGCATTCGAGGTTGCTGACCCTAGTCCTGGACGCCGCACACGGACGGCACCACAGAGGTTGGGAGAGCGGCCGAGGATTGGGCCCTAGCAGGGCCCATATGAGGTTGGACTCCACCCCGGCGGTTACTTCCTCCGTCTCCAGTGAGCGACGTGTCCAGCAGGAACTGGAGAACTTGAGGGCTACCGTTCAGGAGTTGAAGGAGATGCTGGTATTTATACTAATTTCTAGTAAAATATCATGTCATATTATAGATATCAACATATCCATAATTAGCACGTAGCCTGAGCTTATTTGGTTGTAGACTTAGGTTTGATTAATCATACATACATATTTAATTAAAATAAACAACGGTTTTCCAAACTAGATATCTAAATGGGGTTTCGAAATAACTTGATAATGATACGAATTCGAATAATACACAGTTCTTACACGCTTATTACACACGTTAGGTCCAGACGCGATAGGGTACAGCGCCGAATTGCATGGTTTATTGACCGAGGAGATGGCGCGCCGGATTCTAGCGTTTATCAGAGGTGGAGCTGGACCGAGCTAGGGTAGCTTTTTGATTCTTATTTTTTGAAACATGTATTTATTTATATGATACATATTGTGCTACATTTTGAAACGATATTGATATTGATATTGATATTGGTTTATATTTATATCATATTCAGTTTTTTGGTTTCTTTTGTATATTATATGCGTGAGATGTGATTATGAATATTGCGATATATATTGTGTGATGATTAATTTTATATTTGATTGATGTATATATTATTGCGCACAGGGCGAGAAAAAATCAGGCAGCCCTTTTTTAAAAAAAAACAGATAATATGTACCTACGGATTAACCCGTAGGTACACATGTTGTCCCTACGGATTCATCCATAGGGGCACAATATCAGCATTAACTGATATTTCCCCCCTGATCTCAGTGCCAGGGGGTTGGGAATGCCCCTACGGACATATCCGTAGGGGCCATTGCTTCGCCCCAACGGATTCATCCTTAGAGGCACAATATCAGCATTAACTGATATTTCCCCCCTGATCTCAGTACCAGGGGGTTGGGAATGCCCCTACGGACATATCCGTAGGGGCCATTGCTTCGCCCCAACGGACTTATCCGTAGGGGAAACATATCAGGATTTCTGATATGTTGCCCCTACGGATAGGTACCTACGCAGGTATCCGTAGGGGGTAGTACTTGGACCTACGGTTATGTCCGTAGGTACAATTAATATATTTAAAAAACCCATAAATAATATACCTTTTTTTACCCTACGGCCTACTCCGTAGGTGCAACAGGACCTACACAGAAGTCCGTAGGGGTAAGATTTTGCCCGTAGGGGCAAGTTCAGAGCTTCAACTTGCACCTGTGGCCTTTGCACCTACGGGGTATTTTTTCGCCCCTACGCACATCTCCGTAGGGGCAGTGGGTTGGCCCTACGGATAAATCTGTAGGGGCAACCCTTATTTGTAGTAGTGTATAGACTGAAGAGTATCTCCAGTCTATGTTATGCTGTTGTATGAAGCGGCTGATTTTGTGGCTTCTATAGACTGGCCCGTTATCGGAGATAATCCGTCGTGGAGTGCCAAACCGGTAGATAATGTGTGTTTTGAAGAAATGGAGAATATTCCCCGTCTTTACTTCCTTCAGCGGTACTGCTTCTGCCAATTTGGAGAAGTAATCAGTTGTCGCCAAAATGACTCGATGTCCTCTGGATGATGCTGGTTCGATGGGCCCGATTATGTCGGTTCCCCACATTTCGAACGGCCAGCTAGCCACCGTTGGATGTAGTGGATTTGGATGCTGGTGGATAAAGTCCCCGTGAATCTGGCATGAGTGGCACTGCTTCGCGTATTCGAGGCAGTCTTGGATCATCGTGGGCCAATAGTAGCCCATCCTTTTGATCTTCAGCTTCATCTTCAGCCCGGCTTGGTGAGAACCGTAGAGTCCGTCGTGAGTCTCTTGGACGACTCTCCTTGCCTTTTCAGGTCCCAGGCATCTTAGCCATAGAGAATTAAATGATCTCTTATACAGAGTATCATCGACGAAGGCAAAAGATAGAGCTCGTTTCATGAGTTGATGTCTTGAGGACGCATCTTCAGGCGTTCGACGGGATTTGAAGTAATCTATAAAGACTTCTCTCCAATCCTTAGCCTTTTTCTGGTCTTTTATTTGTAGGGTCGTTTGCTCGGTAGCTCCCTTTTCTTTGGACGACTCGGGAGATATTTCTGCTGGCGCAAGAACCCGACGGATTTGCACAACGATCCTCGCGTCATCGAGGTTCTCATCGGCCTGTTCTTTAGCGAGCTTGGCTAATGCATCCGCCTTGCTATTTTCCGCACGCGGTATGCTTTCTAGGGTGTAGGAAGGGATTCGAGTCAGCAGTTGTTGCACTCTCTCGCCGTACTTTACCAACTCTGGTTTGCACGTTTGATAGTCGCCGTTTACTTGACTAACGACCAGCTGGGAGTCTCCGTGTATGAGGAGGTTCCCGATTCCCATATCGACATCGATCTCAAGACCTGCCATCAAAGCTTCATATTTGGCTTCATTGTTCGTCCTCGGCTCTGTTAAGGAGAAAGCAAAGCGCATTATCCCTCCTTGTGGAGTAATAAAGATGAGGCCTATCCCGGATTTGATTATGGGGGTGCTTTGTTTGCGCTTCTTCATGGAAGATGCTCCATCGAAGCAGAGCTCCTATGGTTATCATTCTCTCTTCTCACCCCGTCGATCCTGTCAAACGCGTGCTCGTCTGGCAATTCACAGTTCAAGGGAGAATCGGTAGGTATCGGATGCTCAGCAAGGAAGTCGGCAATGGCCTGGCCTTTTACTGCCTTGAGGGGACGATAAGTTATCGAGAACTCCATCAAGAGCATGGCCCATTTAGCGAGCCGCCATGTTAGTATGGCCTTTGACATCAAATATTTGAGAGGATCCACCTTCGATATGAGATGGACCTCATGTGCCAACGCATAGTGTCTGAGCTTCGTTATCACGAAGATCAACGCCAGGCAATATTTTTCAATGGGTGAGTAATTATTTTCTGCCCCCAGGAGAACTCGACTCAAATAGTAGAGGGCTCTCTCCTTCCCTTGGTCATTTTCTTGTGCCCACAGCGCGCCTAAGGAACCTTCGAGGGCTGTTGTATACAGGACGAGAGGTTTTCCTTTAACGGGAGCGGCCAGTACCAGCGGATTCTGCAGGTATTGCTTGATTTCGTCTAGTGCTCTTTGGAATTTGTGATCCCAGATGAATGGGGTTCCCTTCTTTATTAGGTGACTGTATGGACGACACTTGCTGGAGAGATTGGCTATAAATTGCTGGATATACGCGAGCTTTCCTTGGAGAGACCGCACTTGCTTGAGAGTCTTTGGCGGAGGCATTTCCATGATCGCTTTGATCTTCGACGGGTCTATCTCGATGCCTCGGTGTTGGACGACGAATCCTAAGAATTTGCCCGAGGAAACTTCAAACGCACATTTGAGAGGGTTCATCTTCAAGTTATATTTCCGAAGGCGCTGAAACACGATTTTCAGATGCTCTAAATGTTCCTCGTATGATTTGATTTTAACTACGAGGTCGTCAATATAGCATTCGACGATTTCATGTATGAGGTCATCGAAAATCTTCGTCGTGGCCCTCTGATAGTTGGCACCGGCGTTCTTTAGACCGAAATGCATCACCTTGTAGCAGAATATGCCTAAAGGGGTCCGGAAAGCGGTATGCTTCTTGTCCTCGGGATGCATGTTTATCTGATTGTATCCTGATGAGCCGTCCATGAAGGAGAAAACTTCGTGAGTGGAAGTATTATCTATCATCAGCTCAGTGACCGGTACTGGAAAGTCGTCCTTTGGGCAAGCTTTGTTGAGATCCCGAAAGTTTACACATATGCCCACCGTCCCATTTTTCTTCATTACCGGGACAATATTGGCGATCCAGTCAGGATACTGAACCTCCTAGATGAAGCCGGAGTCGATTAGCTTCTTGACCTCGGCGTTGATGCTCATCTAAAGCTCGAGTCGCATTCTTCTCGGTACTTGTTTGATCGGTTTGACGTCTGGAGAAATCGCCAATTTGTGGACAACAATCTCTGGATCGAGTCTCGGCATCTCTGAATTATTCCATTTGAAGCAATCTTTATACTGCATGAGCACGCCTTTGAGCGTAGCCACCTTTTCTTTAGACAATAGTTCACTGACGAATGTCGGCCGTGGGTCGTTTGCTGTCCCCAAGTCAATTTTTCTGAGGTTGTCTGCAGTAGTATGTATCCCATCTTCCGGTTCTTTTGGCGCCGGTGGAAATTCTGAGATCAACTCATCTTCATTATTTTCGAAGCACCAAGAAAGTCATCCACACTCTCGGGTTCTTCTTCTGACAGCGTTATCACGTGACAGGTACGAGATTGCTTCCAAGACCGATATTGGTCTGGTTCTACTCTCATCGTATAAGTGGCTTTTGATCCATGTTTCTGTGGTGGACTTACCCTCCAACTGCTGGATAAAGCGAACCTGCCTTGTTGATATTGGTCTTCGACCCAGTTCTTGAAGGTGAAGCAGTCTTCGAGAGGATGTCCTATTGCTCGGTGATAGGAGCAATAGTCTGGGTGAGAGACCTTGTCTGCTTGCTCGGGGTGCTTGGACTCCGGGAGTGTCATCATCTAATGTTGTATGACAAGATCGAATATCTTCTTTGTGTTGTCTTGGGGAAAAGAATATGCTCGACCCATCTTCTTTATAAGAGACGGATCCCATCTGCTCGATTCTTGATCGCGCGGCTTCTTAGATCTGCTATGCTGATGTCAAACGTTTTTTCCGTCCTTTGGTTTATTTTTGCCTTTGCACCGGGTCTTTTGTATGATAGGTTGGCGACGAAGAGTATTGTCATTCTCCGTGGCCTGTTGAAGGAGGCGCTGCGTCCTAGCTTTCTCGTAAATGGCCATTTCGCGGCTATGGTCATACTGTACCTTTTGACTCGCTTCCCTTATTAGCTTGTCCATCTGTTCTTCAAACGACGGACTTGGCATTTTTATGGCGGGACCTCGTTTTGGTTCAGGGTTAGCGTCTTCTAACAGAGCATTTCTTTCTTCATCGAAGTCATGTACAACGTAGCAGTCATGGAATCGTTTCCGTCTCTTGGATTGAACATATCCAAACCTGATTGTTTCTATTCTCCCGTTGGGCAATTTTCGCTGAGTTCCGGGGACATCCCAGATCCTATTGTAGAACTGAGCTTGTCGAGCAGTCTGTTTGAAGGGAGCGCCTTGGCGTCTCAACAGCCTTTTTAATCCTTCTGTGTAGTATCTGGGCAGACGGA
This sequence comes from Agapanthus africanus, assembly GCA_030015575.1. NCBI lineage: Eukaryota > Viridiplantae > Streptophyta > Magnoliopsida > Asparagales > Amaryllidaceae > Agapanthus > Agapanthus africanus. The sequence continues at coordinate 127,478,765 of JASDDO010000024.1, forward strand.
TGGGCTGGAGCCTGTCAAGTGTCGAATCGGCACCATGCCAAACTTTTTTCTCCACCTTGGTTTCCGTTGATCGATAAAAGAGGATCGCCTTTTCATCTCTTCGCCTGGGAGGGACGTTGAATGTCTACAGTTCCTGCACACTATAGGTATCAAGCGCGTCAAGCTCTTTGTAATACTCTTGCGGAACCATGGCAATTTGCAAACTCCGACCATCGCCAGCGAAGGCTTGTATTGATGGACGAACGGAAAATATGGCATTGACCTCATCGTCCGAGTCGCTGCCGAAGATCAACGTAGGGGTGGACGGTCCCGACTTGTTGCATTGGGGCAGCCCCGAATAAACTATTTCTTCTTCCTCCTTAGTGTCACTCCCGAAGACTGGAATAGTGGTGATAGCTTTGTTCTTCGGTTTATGGCATCTTTCCGTGTCTTCGAAATCTAATAAGAAGTATTTTGCATCCTCATACTTTCGGACTTCATTCACGGAGAATGGGTTTAGTTCCCTTGTCACAGTATACTCGAGACCATCCTTGAAAGACTTCATACACTGATGTTGTACTCGTGTAACCAAGGCCTGCCGAGCAAAGCATTATAACATGTCTTAGTATCAATGACGTGAAATTTGATGTCCGTGATGAGCAGCCTAAAGCGTAACGTCAATTTCATAAACCCGAGCGTTCGTGATGACTGGGAGTCAAACCCGGAGATAGTGATTTTATCACGAGCAGGTGCTGAATGCTCATGCAGATTTCCTTCAACACTCTTACATTGAGAAGGTTGACGGAGGACCTATTGTCGACCAGAATTTTGCCTATCTTGATATCATGATAGTATCCGGAGACATAAAGGGGACGGTTATGCTCGCACGTCCCGAGGAGAAGGTCTTCATCGCCGAAAGTGATATCGACTGTGTGCACTTCTTCCAGCTCGTCCTTCATCTTTTCTTCGGCGAGGAAAGCTTGGAATTGCTCGGGCTCTTGTAGTGCCTTGATCAAAGAATCTCTTGCTTCTTTTGATAACAAGTGGGCATCGAGAATGCTTAGCAGTGAGGGTATCTTCCTCAGGTGTGCCAGAACGTTGTAATCCACCTTACTTTTCTTAGGCGGATCCTTGGCTGTCAGCTCTTCGACGGCTTGGTCATCGAGGATGATATCCTCATGGACCTTTTCTTTTCCCTTATCCTTTTTGTTCGACCCCTTGTTTATGGGTCCGAGATTCTTTTCAGGTAATGTGCGATTGCGCAGCTGATGTTCTCGCAGCTCTTCGGTTCTTCCTCTTTTCCCGAGGTGGATTCTTTAAAGAGAGGGCCAAGTGCTATTTCTTCGTCAGAGTCGCTCCCGAAGGTGAGAACTTGAGATCCCCCGTAGTCAACCATATGACAGTTACCGGCAGTTCTTCCACGTCCGTCTGTCGCATTTTTCCGCTGTCGACGAGCTTCACGCTTCATCCTCTTGAAATGCTTCTTATGAGCAACATACCCTTGCCACCAATTTCTAAAGGCGTTGCATTCTTCATTAGGGTGTGCAATCCTCCGATGATATAAACAGTAATTAGAAAGCACATCCTCTTCATTAAGGTGTATTTCATCAGAAGTGTTTCCTTCGGAGGGTGGCAGCTTCATTCCCGTCGATATGAATTTGTCGAATCTTTTCCTCGTCTTGAACCTGCTTTTATTTCCGACGGATATACTTTGATCTGATGGGAGTGCTTCAACCCTTTCATCCATTTGCCGGCGTTTGGCCTTTTCAAATATTGCCATCTCGTGCTCTCGATCAGCTTTGCTTTTCAGAAGAGCTTCGTTCAGGAATGCATCATTCATTTCGTTTGACGGTCCTAGAAGTTCCAGCTCAGGATCTGCCCTCAGTTTCTTTGCATCAGGAGCTTCTTCACCGTTTATTAATGAGTAAGAGATCACATGGCAGCTTGCCACATAATCTTCAGATTCATCCGACGAGTCTTCTCCATTGTCGTCATCTCCGTCCTTAAGGAAGTGGCTGAGAAATTCTTGGAGTGTGACTGGGGTCCGTGCCTTCTGGTTATATTCTTCCAGCGCGTCAATATGTTTTTGCAGGTCTGTGCTCTTTTCATCAGGCTTCACGGGCTTTTTGGTCTTTTTCTTCTTCTTCGAAGACTTTGACGGCTGGGTGTGGGCGCTTTGACTATCACCACCAATCTTTGGAGTTGGGCGCGGCTTCAGCATTCCCTTTACGATTTCGGGTTCCAGCGGACTTTTCCATTTGATCGCCGGGCATGTTTGGAGATCCTTCAGCATTCTTTTGATTTTGGCTGAAAGAGAGACCTCCCATGGAGCTTCTTCGACAAAAGAGCACGATGCCCCCAGTATGTCTCCCCTTTTAAGAGTGTGCGGTTGAGGCGGGCTTACTTTCCAATTCTCGGATAGGGCGAATTTGCCCTGTTGGTATTGATCTTCAATCCAGCCTTTAAAGACGAAGCAATCTTCAATTGAATGACCTATCGCTTGGTGATAGGGGCAATAATTGGGATTATTAGCCTCATCGGGTTGCAATGGGTGTTTTGGATTCGGCAGATTGATGAGCTTGTTGCGCACCGCTAGTTCAAACAATCTCCTCATTTTATCCCGGGGAAACGAATAAGGGCGTTTCATTCTCTCATTAAAGAATCGCCGTTTCTCGTCTTGGTGATTAGTTAGGTTTGGGCCACTGGGCTGCTGTTGAGCATTGGCGACGAAGGTCGCTTTCCCTTTCCCTTTTTTATTTCGAGATTCCAGCTTTGAAGAAGACGGTCTATGACCCATCTGGTCCATTTGGGCTAGTTTGTCAATCAAGGCTTGGAAAGTGGTCAACTTGAAGAACGTCATGAATTGTGAAATGGTCGCTTGAGGATCAAGAGTACCCATGAACATGCCTACCGCAGGCACTTCTTCGATGCGCTGCTCGCACTTCGACCATAGATTCCGCCACCGTATTGCATACTGAACCCATGTTTCTCCAGGCTTCACCGTGGCATTGATCAATGCCGTGATTGGGGCGCATTCACTAGCACTCGCGAAACGCTGGGTGAATAGCAACTCCATCTCTGCGAATGTCTTGACAGAGTCATTTGGGAGTTCGGAATACCACTCGAATGCTGTCTCCGACAAGCTGCTAACGAATTGGCGAAGCAGTAGCTTATCGTCACCTCCGGTGTTGTCGCACAAGGCTTTAAATTGAGCGACGTGCTGATACGGATTTCCCGTCCCCTTATATACGTGGAATTTGGGGATCATGTATCCCGGCGGGTACTTTATTTGGTTGTACCAACCCGGATAGGGTCGTCCAGTTTTAACAATTTGCCCAACCACTTCATTCGCCTGATGAATTCGTATCTGCTGAGTGATGTAATCATCCAGGGCGGCTTTTGAGATGGTCTCCTCCTTGACCCTCGAACAAGCTGGCAGAGGATTTGATGTCTCTCCTTTATCATCTTCAATTATTACTGGAGGGTCTTCGACTGGAGGGTCCTCGGCGGGAGGGTCCGGCTGGATTATCATGCCCACCATATCTTGGAATAGAAGGGCCATTTGTTTTATATTGGCCGCTTATTCCGCGGCCTTTTTGTCCTTCTTCTCAAGCATTCTCCAAAGGAATTTGGCATCAGTTTCCTGCTCACGGCGCTGCTCCGAGGATATCTCCGGGCTTGCTTTCGGTCCCGTAAGTGCAACCATTTATGTCAACATTTCCTAGAGCTTCTGTTGTTGCTCCTGGGCCTTTGTTACGGATCTGGTGAGTGGTCGATGGCCCGTAGAGATACAGCTATCCTCTTTCCCGGATGCCATATAGACAGTATGTACCACCATGCCCCCAGGCTTGGGGCGTTTAGATTCAGTATTCTTGTGATTCGTCGCAGACACCAGGATTTTCTCTAGCCTTCTCCTTTTGTGAGCGGTCGAAGTTGAGGGGGGCATTACAGTGGGCACCCAAGTAGTTTTCACTTTCTGTGGTTTGACAGGGTGGTCCTTTTCTTGTCGAACCTTTATCTTTTTCTGTCAGCGGGAGTAATCTGGATCAATCATTGAGTCTTGGACTTGACGCCAGACCTTGTAAACTTTAGAGGACAGCCGTTGAGGGGGCTGTTCGAGCTTCGCCTTTGCGGAATTCTCCACAGGTGGAGGAGACCTTTTCAGAACAGCGATCGGAGAGTTCTTGCGAACCCTCCTAAGTTATTCAAAGCTATTCCCGGTTGGAACAGCAGCATCAAATTCCACCATCGGATTTGGCGGAGTCAGTCCAGAGGGTGAACTTCCCCTAGCTTTCCTCACTCGGCGCCAGTGGCGACGTCGAGCATATCGTGCGGCCGGGATCACCTCCGCTGTTGGATGAGCTTCTTCGTGCCCCTACTTTGAGGAGAGACTATTATTGGTGCTAGCCTGTCGAAGACTAACACCCGTTGAAAGGGGTAGTCAGTCTTGCGAAGGCCGACTTTCGAACAGGGGAAACAACCTTCATGACTTCACGTGGAGTAGGAGCTGAAACGGACAGTCTTGTGAAGACCGACCCTTTAGCAGGAGAAGCCGCTTTGGGGACTTCAGGAGTAGGAATGGCTATCCGTTTTAGGATAACCTCTTCAGGAATTGTGGGCTTCTTCATGGGCCTATCTGAGCTTTGGCCCAGTCTGTTGAAAACTGAGCAGTGGACTTGGGTGACCCGTTGAATGGGGCCGCAGTAGTTGCAAGCCGATCAAAGACCAACTTCTTCGGAGCTTCTTGCGATGGTACAAGAGCGCTGAAGCTTGTTAGCGGGATCATGGTCCCGAAGAATAGCCCAGTGGTGGCTTGGGTCACTTGTTCCACCGGCATTCTGAAAAGGGAAGCCGCTTGGGGCCCGTAAGTCACTCCTCCGGATAGGACGGAATGAGAGTTGTAGCAGCTGGAACAGTTAGAGGCCATTGATGTTCTTTTTTCTGCACGGGAGTAAAACCAAATCTTAGTACCTCGAACCCAAGGGCAATCATATCAAACCGCGATTCGTTCGCGAACACGACACATGAAGTGTGGAGTGGAAAGAGGAAAAGGTCCCACCGGTGTGCCAGAATTTGTTCTCCTCCGAACACAGAGACGGAACCACGTAGGTCCGTCTTGCCTGAATTTAGAGGGCAGATGCTAATTGGTGCTATCCGTCCACCTCTCCGAAGATTCCAAGTTGATTTATGACACCATGTATCGAAGATTTAAACGGATGCGACCGATGTAGCAGACTTCGTCAGATTCCCCCTCGTTGAGGGGTTTTTGATTGTGGGGACGCTCTTCGCTGCAGGCGCAATCCCCTGTAGTTAATTACGCTACCGCATCGCGGTAACCACTTTCTCCTTCTCCAGATGGTCACTTCGTGTCATGGGTGTTTGTTTTGTTTTTGGTTGCCCGTGGATTGTATACAGAGACTAATTTATGTTGTCGTCCGCAGGGCGTGGATTAGTCTAAATCCGAATCTTCTTAGATTTGGGATTGGGGTTAGGTTTAAGGATACATTAGTCTTATTTGAGACTAAGATCAACTTAAACGTTTGTTAAGGATACGTTAGTCTAATTTTAGACTAAGATCAACTTAACGGGATCGTTTAGATCTGACAAAAGAGCATTTGGGCTCTATTGTTTAGTTTAGGGACTTTGCGGTCCAAGGTTAATTTAAGGATATTATGGTCCAATATTAGTTTAAGGACATCTCGGTCCGACATTAGTTTAAGGACATTACGGTCCAATGTTAGTTTACGGACATCTCGGTCCAATATTAGTTTAAGGACATTACGGTCCAGTTTAAAGACATCATAGTTTATAAAGGTTAAGGACATCATAGTCCATGGGCTTAAGGACCCCACAGTCCGTAGTTTAAAGACGTCATAGTCTAAAAGTTTAAGGACATCATAGTCCATGAGTTTAAGGACCCCACAGTCCATGGAATGATTGGCTATCGGGACCCGTCACCTCTCTGAAGACGTTGAAGGATTACAACGACAAATATCAAAGGAGTGAAGAGATGTACCCTTGAACCAAAGTTGATTGGGAAATCTGTAGTCCAATTTGGGACTAAGATCAATTAATTAGATTATGAGCACATGGGCTCAGTTAAATCTGAGTTGAGGACTTATGGCCAACTTGGACTAAGTCCAATTAGGTTTGAAAAGTTTGACTTTTGTTGGGACTGTTGAACATTGGTCTGGGCTCAGCTCCCCATTATTTAGCAATGGTAAGCATGTGTATGGGTTCTGACCATATTTTTATCTCTTATTGAGTGCTAAGCACCCATATACCATATGAGATGATCAATCTTGGAAGATAAGAATGTATTTGAGGCTCAGTCAAAAGGGGATTCTTGCCTCTGAAAAACTTAGCCAATTTAGGCTAAGACTGGTTCAAATATAGTGTTAAACACTAGAGTACATTCGGTGATCACGTGTTCCCACGTGACACATTTAAAATAGTGTTAAGCACTAGGGACGAGGCGCTCAAAAAAATAGTGTTAAACACTAAAATTGAAACACTCACGTGGGATCACGTGAGGCGCCTGAGAATTGGGCTAAACTTTCTTTATCTAATTCTCAGAATATGCAGGTAAGTGTTAAACACTTAATTTCTATGATTATCACGTGCGGACACGTGATGGTGCCCACAGCCTGTTCTGCTCTTTTTATTTTGAAGAGTCTGTTCAAGGATCACGTGTGAGCACGTGACCTGATCTTGTTCGTTCTTTTTTGATCTTTGAGGGGGATGGTCACGTGTTGACATGTGACCATGCTGGGTACTTGATACTTTTACGTGCATGGAGAGTTTTTAAGTCCCTTATTTAAGAACTAAATTCTTTTGTAGGGTTAAACCCTGATTTTGTTTAGAGGAATTAAATTCCTATGTATATGGAAGAATTAAATTCTTTAAACCAACTCTCCCTCTAAGTTTTGGATCTGCATGGCAGATTCTCCCCAATGAAAATTAAATTCTCAACTTATGGGGAGATCTGCTTCTGCAGATTTTCAACCATGAAGAAGAACTGAGTTCTTGTTATAAGAGTTAAACCCTGTCTCTTTTGGAGGAATTAAATTCCCAAGTGTTTAGAGGAATTAAATTCTTATATGTTTGAAAGAATTAAATTCTTTTATAGGGTTAAACCCTAATCATGTTAGAGGAATTAAATTCCTATGTGCTTTTTGGGAGAATATAATTCTCTGAACTTAGGTCTTCTCTTAGGTTTTAGATCTGCATGGCAGAATCTCTCCGATGAGAATTAAATTCTCAACTTGTGGGGAGATCTGTTTCTGCAGACGTTCAACCAAAAGAAGAACTAAGTTCTTATTCAGAAGAGTTAAACTCTTAATTTGAGAATTAAATTCTCCTTTTTCTTTTGTGGGAGCTTATAGGATGATCTCTTCCCTAAGATTTCTTTCTTTTCTCAAGAAACCTTCTTTTTTCTCTGGAGAATTAAATTCTCTTCTTTTCTCTCTCCGTTGTTGTCTCTCTTTCCTCTTCTCTTCTTGGCTCTTATTTATAGGAGAAAGAAAAGAATCAGTTTGTTTAGTCAATCTTTCATTGAAATATTTTAATTGATTTTGTAACCAACATGATCTTTTAGATCACTCAGTGAATTTTATTCACCATTGGATTTTTAATCCAACAGATATTTTGTCTGTTATTCCTGGCAAATTTTAGGGAAATCTTTCCTTGTATAGAATCTTTCTATAAATTGGTAATTTTTAATCACCAATTTATTTTTAATCCAAACAGCGCTCCACTTTACAGAGCATAATCTTTTTTGTTTGGAAATATTTAGAGAAATATTTTTCCACTTGGGGTTCTTGATTCCCTCTTAATTAGAATTTAATTCTATTAGTTCAGAAGGCTTAAGAGGCTGTCACGTGTTGGCACGTGACCTTCTGATTGACCATTTAATTAGAATTTAATTCTATTATTTCAGAGATCTTAGGATCCCATCACGTGTTGACACGTGACCCCCTGATTAAGCATTTTAACCAGAATTTAATTCTGTTGTTTTAAAGAGCTCAGGAATTATCACGTGTCAACACGTGACCCTTGGTCATGTGTAGGCACGTGATGCCCTATTGGGGTTTTCCCTGTTGTTTTATTATACCTTTTTCAGTGGGTTTAAAGGCCCACCACGTGTGGACACGTGACTCTACTGATTGATTGTTTGATTAGAATTTAATGCTATTAATTAGAGAGCTTAGGAACCCATCATGTGTCTGCACGTGACCTCTGGTCACGTGTGGACATGTGATGCCCCATTGGGGTATTCCTTGCTGTTTTATTATATATTTTAATCCCTTTCAGGGGGTTTAAAGGCCCATCACGTGTAGGCACATGACTCCTGTTTGATTAGAATTTAATTCTTATTACAACAGAATCCCCAGGAAACCATCACGTGTCAGTACGTGAGCCCTGGTCACGTGTGGGCACGTGATGCCCCATTAGGGTTTTTCTTGATATTTTATGAGGGAACAATAGTATGCTATCTGATTGCTCTTTATCTTAACATGTACACTTGTATCATTATACTGTCTCTCCGTTACATGCTGATAAAGCCTTTAGGATGTGTACTTGACTACCAGGATTATGATGCAGATCATATTAGTGGGCCAAGGTAGTCCACAAGTTCATCCTTTACTTGTTCCTAGTCGAGGGAGTATCGAGACAGGGCATCGATATTCCTGAGTAGACTAGTGTGTACGTTTCTTGACCCTGTATAGGGGCGATGGTTGATCCCACATCCATTGGTGTTTGACATAACAGATTGTACACAGGTGCTCATTGGAGAATAGGTACACCGAATATGACTCGCCGAGAACTCCTAAATGGTATTATACCTATCGTCAGAAAGCAGTTCTCTGGTGACACTGGTACATGTTTGTTTGTAGACCCGAGATCGTCATAAAGTCTTGTGTGATTCCCACTATGCTTTGATTTCTTCCCTACTACGCTCAAGAGAGCGTGCAAACTGGTGGTTTTTTGGGTACAGTCCCGAGTCACATGGAGGCAAAGAGCGATATAAGGGGTTTCGTCTCTCTCGGTATTGGGGGTTGATATTGCGCTATGATCGATTGGCTATAACAGGAAGTCCCTGGCCAGAGATGATGATGAGATTTACTGGTAAGTGTTATAAAGGGTAGCGATCCCGCGAGGGTGAGCTATCAGTAGTTTCTCGACCCGTTATGAGCCTTACATCGGCATGACTTATCAAGTTATTGGGTCTGACGTTTACCACCCCCAGAATCGATATGCGGCATATCAGACGAAGAGACCGGACTGTATGGTAGTGTTACTTACTGGATTCACAGGAGTTTGGACAAGCTTGCATGTTGATCTTATGATCGCTCAATACCTGGGTAGCCGTTACGTCCAGCTAGTAGCGCTGATGGCTTGTGGGTGACTGATATGATAATCACCTACTGCTGGCGTATTAGAGTCCTACACAGAGGTTTTCTGGCTCAAGCGAAATGAAATAGGGAACATATGTGATATGTGAGCGACCGAGATTAATACGTGTATATGATACAGTATTCCAATCTCGCGATATAGGTTATATGTGATATAACCGGATTATTGAATCAAGTGTTGATTCAATAATATGTTATGTGTGTATTTGATATACATATAAATGATATTAGTCGGTTGCATGTGATATAGCCAGATTATTAAATCAAGTGTTGATTTAATAATTGAATATATAATTATATATTTGATATATTAATATATATTAACTAATATTAGCTCACTTAAGAATTTCTTTTCTACTAATACATTTAAATATATATGTGATATATATTAATGTATTTAATTTTGTGTCATGCTTGATGATACATTGGACATGGGTGTATGAGACTCATACCAAACTAAAAATAATTTGGGGATTTAATTATTAAGGGATAAATCAAAATTACGTGGAAAATGGTATGGTTTAGGATGCTTGTGGAAGCATGTAGAAATCTTGACTTAGTCCACTAATTTTGTTTTACTCTAGATATTTATGAACTCAACCATTATCTTTAGCCATGGTTAAGTCTCTACAAATATCACTTGTGATATTTTCTCACCATGGTTGATCACTTCATTATCTTCTTCATCTCATTTTAGCTCTCTAGGTTTTGATGATGTGAAGAAAGAAAGAGAGAAAAATAATTCTAAAGTGAGCAAAACACCTACTTCATCAATCTATATACCAAACTAGCCATTTAGTATAGCTTGTTTAATTCACTAATTCCTCAATTAGTGAAGAGGTGGCTTGAGTTAGAGATTCTTCGATGTAGATCATCTTCGGCCTCGAAGATCTTTGAGCAAGCTCGTTCTTTTTGCCTAGTGGAGCCTAAGGAGTGTCCGAGAGACCACTACTTGGAGCTAAGGGACTACTACATAGAGCATTAGAAGTGAAGGACTGGTCTACAAAGGTTGTATTCCTATTTCACTTAGTGTAAATTTTGTTTACATGCTTTAAAACCCTAATTCTCTAGTTCGATTCTTAGGTTCGGGTTGCTTAGCACACTAGATATTTTAAAATTGCATACTCGATACTTGCCAAAACCTAGCGGTGGTGCTAAGTGACCCCAACACACGTATGAAGCGCGTGAGGCGTTTAGCCTTTTCATTTTGGGCATTCACGTGGGAAACATGTGAGGCACTATAATAGCGCTAAGCACTAATTTTTCTCTGGTGCTCACGTATGTTTCACGTAAGATGCCAAGTTCTTTTTCTTTGTAGAGATTTAATCTCTGTTAATGACACTATGGCCATTGATGATCATCAAGATCTCTATTTTGAAGACCTTGGATCGTTTTTTCTATTGGAGAACTAAGTTCTTCTTTTCTTTTTATAAGAACTAAGTTCTTTATGTAGGGTTAAACCCAAATTTCGGAGGAATTAAATTCCCAAAACATATGTTCTTTTCCTTTTTATTTCTCTTTTTAACTTAGTTCTTTTCTGAATTTTTGATTCTCAAGAATAAGATCTTCCTGATGAGAATTAAATTCTCAACTTGTAAGAGACTTGTCTTATGGATCTCTGATACAAAGAAAGAACTAAGTTCTTGAGAAGGCTTAAACTCTTGGTTATGTTAGGTAAAGGAGATGTTTTGATCTCGATGTTTTTTTCTTTAGCTAGGGTTTGAGAGGAGGGAAGTTTTCTTCTTTGTTGAGAATTATATTCTCTTGTTGTTTTAAAAGCTTTCTGTATTTTTCAGAAGTTTATTGGGGGTTCTCTCTATATGAGACTTGAAGTCTCGGGTCCTTTATATAGTAGAGACAAGTTTGCTAATTAGTTTTGAGAAAATCTCTTATTGAGAGATTCCAATTGATTTAATTGGTCTCAAAATTTGTTTGGGGAATTTTATCCACCATTGGATCTTTGATCCAAGAATTTCTGTTTTACAGAATATGTTTTCTTGTTTTTAACCAGATTGGGGGAATATTTTCCTATATATAGAATTTTATTCTATTAAACGGTGATTTTTAATCACTATTGTATTTTTAATCTAAGGGTGCTCGGTTTAATAGAGCACAATCTTTCTCTGTTTAGAAAGATATAGGAAATATTTTCCATCTCATTGGATCTTTGATCCACCAACTTTCTGTTTAACAGAAAATATCCTTCTCATTTAGAAAGATCAGGGAGATATTTTCCCTCAATAGAATTTAATTCTATATTTAATAACCATTGGATTTTTGATCAATGGTTCTCTGTTTAATAGAGAAGATCTTTTTCTTCTAGAAAAAAATCTGGGAGGTATTTGTTTGATAGTGAAAAAGTGTTTTGTAAATAACCGCAATTAAAACGGTGTCGCTAGTAGCTAGCCGCGATGAGTACGGGTCGTCCGCGGGGAACGTGAATTCTTTTCTTGCTTTAGACGAATTGATAAAAGAGATGGGTGATTGTTGTTATTCTATTTTGAGACGGATATAAAATTTATAATAAAAAGACTTGTAGGGTTCATAGGACTTGGTAGTTAATGGATGAATATTTAAAAATGAATCTTTTATCTTGTAATAGTTTAAACCTAGAGAGATAGCGATGAATTTGGATTTGGTTTTTTGGAGGGAATTAGGGTTTCCCACTACTGACCCTTGTCCGTCCATTGATCTCTATTCATATCAAGTCCTTAAATAAATAAGTGTTTAACCAATCTCAAATCGCGGTCGTGACTATCAATAAATTGATAGCGTGCCTGATAAGGAGGTTAACATTTATTTTGCTAAAATTTATAAACACTAAAATGTTAAAAAGAAATTTAAAGATTTTTCATCCATTATTCTACCCTATCCTACAAACCCTTGCAAGGAAGGAATTACTCGCTCTTGGTTAGTGGTGATTTAGAAGAAAGGTTGAAGATGAATGAAACCATAATAAAGATGCAGAAAAGTAATTCGTAAAATTAAATGATTAAAGTAAATGCAGAAAAATAAATACAAAAAGAATTATAACAAAAAACTACCTTTATTAGTCAACTATTTCATTACAATTCTCTTCTTAGAATGTAGATTACAAGAACCCAAGTTTCTTTAGATCTCTCTTCCTATGGAGGTAGATGAATAGATGATTATGTGATCACTTGGATGATTTTGAATGCACAGCTCTCGATCCTTTATATAATCCTTGAGACCAGAATCCTAGATGCCATATGTGAGTCGATACAGTTAAGATCATGATCCCAAAATCCCACATCAAACGGCTATCAAAGAGCCGCGGTTCCGCCGCATTGTGCCACATATGGCCGCGGTTCCACTGCATCCTAGTGGAATTGGGTCTCGAGATTTTTTCTGGCTTTTTATGATATTTGGAGAACCTTTTGAAGTATAGATTCTGAAAATATTGCTATGAGTCTCTGCCGTTGCTAAATTCCTCGATTTGCTTCTGAAATTTGGCAGATTCGGTTTCGATATCCCGATTTGACTTGGATTTCTTACTTGGATTCCAGACCTAAGCTAAAACCTGCACAATATCTCACATGAAATTGTTAGTAGAATTTTATAATTTTGAGATATTATTCCAACCATTTATATGATATTAAATTTTAAGAATATTGATTAGGAATAATTGATATGATATGCATATTTTAATTACTTATGTTCCCTTCCGAAACAAGTGACAAGACGTGATAAACGTCTAGCCTGAATTTCGGGGTAGATACAAATTGGTGCTATCCGTCCACCTCTCCGAAAATGCCAAGTTGGTTTATGGCACCATGTATCGAAGGTTTGAACGGATGCGGCCGATGCAGCAGATTTCATTAGATTCCCACTCGTTTGAGGGGTTTTTGATTGTGGGGACACTCTTCCCTGCAGGCGTAAGACCCTGCAGTTAATTACGCTACCGCATCGCGGTAATAACTTTCTCCTACTCCAGATGGTCACTTCGTGTCGTGGGTGTTTGTTTTGTTTTTGGTTGCCCGTGGATTGTATACGGAGACTAATTTATGTTGTTTCCCGTAGGACGTGGATTAGTCCAAATCCGTATTTTCTTAGATTTGGGTTTGGGGTTGGGTTTAAGGATACGTTAGTCTCATTTGAGACTAAGATCAACTTAAACGTTTGGTAAGGATACGTTAGTCTAATTTTAGACTAAGATCAACTTAACAGTTTGTTAAGGACACGTTAGTCTAATTTTAAACTAAGGTCAACTTAACCATTTATTAAGGATACGTTAGTCTAATTTTAGACTAAGATCTACTTAACGGGATCATTTAGATCCAACAAAAGGGCATTTGGGCTTTATTGTTCTAGTTCAGGGACTTTGCGGTCAATTGCCAGTTTAGGGACATGGTGGTCCAATGTTAGTTTAAAGATATCGCGGTCGAGGTTAAGGACATCATAGTCTGTGAGTGTAAAGACCTCACAGTCAAGGTTAAGGACATCATAGTCCATGGGCTTAAGGACCCCACAGTCTAATGTTTAGTTTAAAGACATCACGGTCGAGGTTAAGGACATCATAGTCCGTGAGTTTAAAGACCTCACAGTCAAGGTTAAGGACATCATAGTCCGTAGGCTTAAAGACCCCACAATCCAATGTTTAGTTTAAAGACATCACGGTCGAGGTTAAGGACATCATAATCCATGAGTTTAAGGACCCCACTGTCCAATGTTAGTTTAAAGACATTACGGTCGAGGTTAAGGATATCATAGTCCATGAGTTTAAGGACCCCACAGTCCAATGTTAGTTTAAAGCGGTCGAGATTAAGGACATCATAGTCCATGATTTTAAGGACCCCACAGTCCAGTTTAGAGATGTCATAGTCTGTGAAGTGTGTGGTTGTCGGGACCCGTCACCTCTTTGAAGACGTTGAGAAATTACAACGACAAATATCAAAGGAGTGAAGAGATGTACCTTTGAACCAAGGTGGATTAAATGATTTGTAGTCCAATTTGGAACTAAGATCAATTAATTATATTATGAGCACATCGGCTCAGTTAAGTCTGAATTGAGGACTTATGGCCAACTTGGACTAAGTCCAATTAAGTTTGAAGTGTTGGCCCTTTATTGGACCATTAGACATTTATCTGGGTTCAGCCCCTCATCATTTAGCAATGCTAAACAAGAGTTTGAGGGCTCTGATAACATTTTTGTCTTTGACTGAGCATTAAACATTGTGGTTCTGAGTTTTACTCAATTTTGAGATTAAGTTGAAGGGGAGGCTTTTGCCTCTGGAAACTTAGCCAATTTGGCTAAAATTGGCTTTAAAATAGTGTTAAACACTAGAGGACAACAGTGTTAAACACTGGAAATAAAACGCTCAAATTAGTGTTAAACACTAGAGAGGAAGGGGTCACGTGGGGACACGTGAGGGCACCCAAAGGTGGGGCCAGATCTTCTTTACTTTGTTCTGCAGATTAGTGTTAAACACTTTTGATCTTCTGGCCATCACGTGTTGGCACGTGATGGATATTTATGCGCTGATTATTAAAGCATTTATCAAGGGGTCACGTGTAACACGTGAGAGCGCCCAAATTAAAATCCGCCTTTGCTTTATTCTCGTTATTTTGGAGGTCACGTGGGAGCACGTGAGGCATTGCCTCAGGGCTTTTTTCTTCTCATTTTTGGGGGATCTGTTTAGGGGTCACGTGGGGACACGTGATCTAGTTCTTTACATGCATGGAGATCTTTCAAGTCTCTTTATTTTTTAAGAATTAGATTCTCTGTAGGGTTAAACCTTAATTTCGTTTTTAGAGGAATTAAATTCCTATGCATGTGGAAGAATTAAATTCTTATGTAGGGTTAAACCCTAGTTCTGTTTTGGAGGAATTAAATTCCTATGAATTTGGGAATTCTTATATAGGGTTAAACCCTAGTTCTGTTTGGGAGGAATTAAATTCCTGTGAATTTGGGGGAATTAAATTTCCTAAACTCAGTTCTCCCTCTAAGTTTTGGATCTGCATGACAGAATCTCACCCCGATGAGAATTAAATTCTCAACCTATGGGGAGATTTGCTTCTGCATATCTTCAACAAAAGGAAGAACTAAGTTCTTATTCAGAAGAGTTAAACTCTTAAATTGAGAATTAAATTCTCTTTGTTTTATGGAACTTAGATCTCTTTACCCTTTCTCACCTAGGGTTTCTTTTCTCTGAAGAGATTTCTTTTTTTTTTTCCCTCTCTCTTGAGAATTAAATTCTCCACTCTTTTTTTCTCTCTGTTGTTGTTATCTCCCAAAAAAGTAGATCCCTTCTCTTCTTTTTTTGGCTCCTATTTATAGGAGAAAGAAAAGAATCAATTTGTTTTGTGAATGTTTCATTGAAAGATTTTGTTTGTTTTCATAACTAATATGATCCTTTAGATCATTCAGCGAATTTTATTCACCGTTGGATTTTTAATCCAAAAGATATTCTGTTTGTTGTTTTTGGTGAAATTTAGGGAAATCTTTCCTTGTCTAAAATGTTTCCTTAAATTGGTGATTTTTAATCACCCTTGGATTTTTAATCCAACGGTCCCCAATAATCCTTTTTTTGTTTGGAAAGATTTAGAGAAATACTTTCCCAGTTAGGGTCTTTGATTTCCCTTAATTAGAATTTAATTCTATTATTTCAGAACGCTTTTAAAAGTCTATCACGTGTTGGCACGTGGTCCCTTTATCTGATTATTAAATAGAATTTAATTCTATCAATTAAAGAGTTTAGGAACTTGTCACGTGTTGGCACGTGACCCTCCTGATTAAATATTTTATTCAGAATTTAATTCTGCTTTTTAACAGTGCTAAGGAATCATCACGTGTCAGTACGTGACTTTTGGTAACGTGTGGGCACGTGAAGCCCCAGTGGGGTTTTTCCTTAGTGTTTTATTATACCTTTAATTCTTTTCAGTGGGTTTAAAGGCCCATCACGTGTTGGCACGTGACCCCACTGATTAATTATTTTCAAATATTTATTTTATTCAGTGCCTACAGGCTTTGCCTGTAAATGGTCACGTGTCTGCATGTGATGCCCAGTCACGTGTGGGCACGTGATGTCCGGTCGCGTGTGAGCACGCGATGCCTCATAATTTTTGATCCCGGATGAATTATGAGGCCCATAATATATCAAATCGAAGGATTTTTCGAGACGCTTTCGATACCATCAGAATTTAGCTGTTTATCATTCAGGAATCTATCAAAATGCAGCCCGGAAAATATTGGTTCGTATTTTCTTCCTTAGATTACACGTGCATAGCATATTTTCTCATAACGTTTGATCCCGGATGAATTATGAGTCCCATAATATATCAAATCGAAGGCCTTTTCGAGACTCTTTCGATGCCATCAGAATTTATCTGTTTCACATTCGGGAGTTTGTCAAAATATAGCCTGGAAAATACTTGTTCACATTTTCTTAAACGTATCGCTGCCATTTGATACCTTGGGCTCTTTTGCGCAGAATTTTTTTTTTGTGGGAAAAAATGCCCCCCACTACTTTGCCCATGTAAGTATATACGTGGGTGAAGTAGTGCAGAGTAATTCATAGCGTATGACCAGTTTTGGGTTGGTATATAATTTTCAGAATCTTGATCTGAGAAGATAACGAGCGAACACAATCGTCGTCATTTATCCTTGACTCAAATCTCGACTCTTAAGAGATATAGTTCCAAACCCTCAACTTCATGAGCCGCACCCTTCTATTTCTTTATGTTTTACTCTGCCGTGAAGTAATTTTTATGCTCATGAGTAACTTCTCCATTTCAGTGGCATGTAGCTTTAGCAAGTGTGACCCATAGATGGTAGATAACAGTTCATCTTGAACTCTTTATAAGATAGCGATGGCTTAAAAAACAGGGTTAGGATCTGTTGCCTAAGACTTTCCAACTTTATGAGCCGTGGGGGGCTCACAAAGGCTTTTCTCCCTACAAGTCGTGAGGATCTCGTAGGTGTATTTTCTCCTTAGGAGTCGTAAGGACTCCTAAGTGCGTTTTCTCCTGAGAATCGTAAGGATCTCATAAAAGAATTTTCTTTATGCTTAGGGACACTAATTTCCCTGCAAGTTGAGATGAATCGAGAGATTCTCGCAAAGACACTGATTTCCTTGCGGGTCGAAACGAATCGAGAAGTTCTCGCCAAGGACGCTGATTTCCTTGCGGGTCGAAATGAATCGAGAGGTTCTCGCCAAGGACGCTGATTTTCCTGAATCGAGATAAGAAGCGATGGCTTAGGAAATAGGTTCAGATCTGCCGCCTAAGACTTTTCAACTTTATGAGCCGTGAGGGTCTCATAAAGATTTTTTCTCCCTACGAGTCGAGAGGATTTCATAGGTGTATTTTCTCCTTAGGAATCGTGAGGATTTCTTAGTGTGTTTTCTCTTGAGAGTCGTAAGGATCTCACAAGAGAATTTTCTTCCTTACGAGTCGAGAGGACTTGTAAGTGATTGATGAGTTGACCTAATCCCGAGTCTAAGCATTGCTTCAACAGGAAGGTCGAGGGTTGACTTTGGGTTGTCTGTGCACCGCCGAGTCATGGAACTGGGAACTTTGCCGCGGCTCCGCTTTGCTGACGTTGTATATTCCTACAGAGTCACTGATTTCTCTGTGGGTCGGCACGAATCGAGATGTTCTCGTCAAGGACGCTGATTTCCCTGAATCGAGGAGGTTTCCATGGACACTGATTCCCTGGGGTTGAGACGAATCGAGGTATTCCTGCAAAGACACTGATTTCCTTGCGGGTCGACACGAATCGAGATGCTCTTGTCAAGGACGCTGATTTTCCTGAATCGAGGAGGTTTCCAAGGACACTGATTTCCTCGGAGTTGAAACGAATTGAGGTATTCCTGCAAAGACGCTGATTTCTCTGCGGGTCGACGCGAATCGAGATGCTTTCGTCAAGGACGCTGATTTCCCTGAATCGAGGTATTCCTGCAAAGACACTGATTTCTCTGCGGGTCGATGCGAATCGAGATGCTCTCGCCAAGGACGCTGATTTCCCTGAACCGAGGTTCTGCCAAGGACACTGATTTCCCTGTAGGTTGAAACGAATCGAGGTATTCCAGCAAAGACACTAATTTCTCTGCGGGTCGACGCGAATTGAGATGCTCTCGTCAAGGACGCTGATTTCCCTGAATCGAGGAGGTTGCCAAGGACACTGATTTCCCTGGGGTTGAGACGAATCGAGGTATTCCTGCAAAGACGCTGATTTCCTTGCGGCTCGACGCGAATCAAGATGTTCTCATCAAGGACGCTGATTTCTCTGAATCGAGGAGGTTGCCAAGGACACTGATTTCCTCAGAGTTGAAACGAATCGAGGTATTCCTGCAAAGACGCTGATTTCCTTACGGGTCGACGCGAATCAAGATGTTCTCGTCAAGGACGCTGATTTCCCTGAATCGAGGGGGTTGTCAAGGACACTGATTTCCCTGGGGTTGAGATGAATCGAGAGATTCCTGCAAAGACACTGATTTCCTTGTGGGTCGACTCGAATCGAGATGCTCTCGTCAAGGACGCTGATTTCCCTGAATCGAGTTATTTCCAAGGACACTGATTTCCTCGGAGTTGGTTGACTTGTTTCCGAGACGGAGCGTTGATCTGGCGGGGAAGTCATTGGTTGACTATAGGTTGTTTGTGAACCGTAGAGTCTTGGAACTGGAGACTTTGTCATGGCTCCGATTGATGGTATAGCATCTGTGTCCTGCTGGAATGAGGAGGCACACCGTTGTTGGTCTTTGGGCGGTAGATGTGGCCATTGAGATTTGGAACTAGGGACTTTGCCATGGCTCCGCTTCGTTGCGACTCTGAGGTCGGTTGTTGACGTCACGTCTGCATCTGGTTGAAGTGATGAGAAACGTCGTTGGTGATCTCTAGGCTGTCTGTGAACTGTCGAGTTTTGGAACTAGGGGACTTTGCCATGGTTCCGTTGTTTTGACCCTTGGGTCGTTTGTTGACGTCGCATCTGCATCCTGCTGGAGTAAGGTCAAACGTCGTTGATGATCTCTAGGCTGTATGTGAACTGTCGAGATTTGGAACTAGGGAAGTTTGCCATAGTTCCGTTTGTTGATGTTGCGTTTGCATCCGATTGGAGGGAGGAAGAATGCCGGTATTGATCTCTAAGCTGTCGATGTTGACGTTGAGACCGTGAAGTTAGGGATCTTCCTTCGCTTCGTTTGTTGACATTATATCTGCAATATTGCGACGAATGACGGGATTGTCTTTAGGTTGTCTATGAACCATTGAGATTTATCTTCACTTCGACGAAGCCTGGTGGGACGATATGGTTCCCTTCTTGTTTGTGCCCATGGATTGTATACAGGAGTCAATGTGACCTCACCTGCAGGGTAAAAAGTTTCATTCTTTCATCATTTTTTATAATTCTTTACGCGATGCTCTATCATTTCAGCTTTTTATATCGCGAAAGTCGCGATTGCTCAATCATTTCGGCTATTTTTCACGGTGCCCAATCATTTCGGCTATTTTTCTTTTTACTCGCTGCTTTTTATTGCGAGTTGCCCAATTATTTCGGCTATTTTTGTATGCATACATTTTTACTTGCTGATTTCGTTGTAAGTTACCCCATCATTTCGGCTATTTCATATGCATTTTTGGCTCGCTGATTTTTTATCGCGAGTGTGGAACTTGAAATCTGGTGCCAATCTTAGCATCAGCATCGCTGTGACTGGAATATTGCCAGGAGCGAATCATCATTTGTCATTAAAGGACTTGGAATTTGATACCGATTTAAGCATCAGTATCGCTACAACTGGGATATTGCCTGGAGTGAATCATCATTTGCCTCTGTTGATGTCGAACAAAGGTGGCTTAGCAAACAAGGTTAGGATCCCGTCGACTAAGGCTTTTTGACTTTACGAGCCGTAAGGGTCTCATAAAGGTATTTCTCCCGACGAGTCGTGAGGATCTCGTAGGTGCGTTTTCTCCTTAGGAATCGTGAGGATTCCTAAGTGTGTGTTCTCTTATAAGTCGTAAGGATCTTATAAGCGTGTTTTCTCCTTGCAAGTCGAGAGGACCTACAAGTGTTTGTTCACGGTGTGAGCATATCCCTAGTCGCTGGTGGGACTTTGTTAGGAAAAGGTTTATTCGTGCCTATGGATTGTATACAAGGGTCAATATTGAACCGCTTGTAGGGCAGCATTGGAGATTGTGATGGCTTAAGAACAAGTTTAGATCCCTATAGCTTAAGGTTTTTGAACCCTGTGAGCCGTGAGGGTCTCAAAGGGGAATTCTCTTTACGACTCGTGAGGATCTCGTAAGTGTGTTTTCTCCTTAAGAATCGTGGGGTTACCTAAGTGTGTTGCTCCCTTGTGAGTTGTAAGGATCTCACGCAGGAGGTTTCTCCTTACAAGGTCGAGAGGACATTGCAAGTGTCTTTTAACAAGATTACGCCCTTCGGGTTTTCACAAAACTTGCCGGTAGCCCGGCTGTTTTTACTCACGGAGCCCTTTCGGGTTTTCATCCGTGCCCATCTTGCTTGTGGACGTACCATTTTTTTTATGAGTCTGCGCCCTTTCGGGTTTTCACAAACATCGCCGGTAGCCCTGCTATTTTTACTCACGGAGCCCTTCGGGTTTTCATCCGTGCCCATTTTGCTTATGGACATACCTTTTTTTTTACACCATGTCAGCCTGGGGATGCTGCGGTCCGTAATAGTTTATAAACGACTCGGTCGGTTGCAAGTTTTAGGACATTGCGGTCCATTATTAGTTTAGGGACATTTCGGTCCGCTGTAGCTTCGAGGCGAAGTTTCGCCGGATGCTTTATGAACAAGTAGGTTTCTCCTTGATAGGCCTTGTCACATAATCCAAGGGTTTTGGCACTGCTCCTGCCCCTAGCTCCTCTACGTTATTTCCTAACGCCGAGTGAGCTGCTTTGTTACCAAGCGTCAAATGTGCGATCATGTGGCAACTTGCCATATAATCTTTGGATTCTTCTGATAAGTCGTCTCCCTCATCATTGTCGTTATCTTCATTCTCAAGGATGTGATTGAGGAACTCTTGAAGCGTGACTGGGGTTCGCGCCCTCTGGTTGTTTTCTTTCAGCGCGTCAATATGCTTTTGCAGATCCGTGCGCTTGTCGTTAGACTGCGCGGGCTTTTTGGTCTTCTTCTTTTTCTTCGAAGACTTTGACGTCTGGGCCTGAGCGTTTTGACCTTTGCTATTAATTCCCGATGTTGGGCATGGTTTCAGCATCCCGTCGATGATCTCCGGCTCTTGCGGGCTTTTTCACCTGATCGCCGGACATGTTTGAAGATCTTTCAGCATTCTTTTAGTTTTTGCCGAGAGAACAACTTCCCATGGAGCTTCCTTTATGAATGAGCACGATACCCCCGGCATGTCCATCTTTTTCGGAGCATGTGGTTGTGGCGGATTTACCTTCCAGTTTTCGGAAAGCGCGAACTTGCCCTGCTGATACTGGTCTTCAACCCAATTTTTGAAGACGTAGCAATTTTCGATCGGATGACCCAATACTCGGTGGTAGGGGCAGTACTTAGGATCGTTGACGTCGTTCGGTTGCGGTGGGTGTTTCGACTCCGGTAGAGTAATGAGTCCATTGCGCACTGCCAGTTCAAACTGTTTCCTTGTTTTATCATGGGGAAATGAGTAAGGACGTCTCAATTTCTAATCGAGGGACAGTCGCTTGTTGCTTTGGCAAACAACCCGTCTCGGGCCACTCGGTTGTTGTTGAGCGTTGGCGAAGAAGATTGCTTTCCCTTTGCCCTTTTCATTCTGAGGCTCCGGCTTTAAAGGGGAAGGCCTATGGCCCATCTGATCCATTTGGGCCAACTTGTCAATTAAGGCCTGGAAAGTAGTTGGCTTGAAGAACATCATGAACTGGGAGATGGTTGCTTGAGGGTCAAGGGTGCCCACGAACATGCCTACCGCCGGCGCTTCTTCGATGCGTTGTTCACATTTCGACCACAGATTCCGCCATCTTATTGCGTACTGAACCCATGCCTCTCCAGGTTTCACCCTAGCGTTAATCAATGCTGTAATCGGGGTGCGTTCACTAGCACTCGCTGGGTGAATAATAGATCCATTTCCTCAAGTCTTGACGGAGTCGTTGGGAAGTTCGGAGTACCACCCAAATGCCGTCTCCGACAAGCTACCGACGAATTGGCAGAGCAAAAGCTTATCATCACCCCCGGTGTTGCCGCAAAGAGCCCTGAACTGAGTGACATGTTGATGGGGATTGCCTGTCCCCTTGTACACATGGAATTTGGGGATTGTGTATCCCTGCGGGTACTTTATTTGGTCATACCAGCCTGGATACGATCGCCCTGTTTTAACGATTTGGCCAGCCGCTTCATTCGATTAATGAGCTCGTATTTGTTGAGCTATATAATCATCGAGCGTAGCTTTAGAGATAGTCTCCTCCTTGTCTGCCTACAGAGCCGGCAGAGGATTTGATGTCTCTCCTCTATCATCTTCAATTATTACTGGAGGATCTTCGGCTGGAGGGTCCGGCTGGATCATCATGCCCACCATATCTTGGAATAGAAGGGCCATTCATTTTATGTTGGCAGCTTGTTCCGCTGCCTCTTTGTCCTTCTTCTCAAGGATTCTGCGGAGGAATTCAGCATCAGTCTCTTGTTCGTGACGTTGTTCCGATGACGCCTCCGGGCTTTCTTTTGGCCCGGTGAGTGCGGCCATTGCAGTTAGCATCTCCTGGAGCTTCTGTTGTTGCTCCTGGGCTTTTGTTATAGATCGCGTAAGCGGTCGATGACCTATGGTGATGTTGGATGTATATGCCCTAGAGGCCAGTATTGTATATGTATACATATGGATACTAGGAATATGTATGTACAGAACAATCTTGCTAAGTTTTATAGTATATTATTTGACTTTTCTTTATCGGGATATCTGTATTTATTTGTATTGTTGTTATATCTAGCTTGCACATATTGATAAAGACTCGATACGGTGGTATACTATAGTGGTTTGTCTTTATCTTAACATGGCATATGTCATATTCGTTATTACATATTGCGGTTACATGTTGATAAAGCCCCTAGGATCTTGCTTAACTACCCGCGTTGTGATGGCGATCATACTTTTGGGAGTAGGGTAGTCCATAAGCACATCCTTAAATGGTTCCCAGTCGCTTGAGTATCGAGACTGAGCACTGATACTCCAGAGTAGACTGGTGTGTATGTTTCTACCCCCGTCGGGGGAATGGTTGGTCCCGTAGCCATTGGTCTGATGCACCTAAGATCGTATACAGGTGCTCACTGGGTGTGAGTACATTGGACGGACTCGCCGAGAACTTCCATGTGGTACTATACCTATCGTCAGATGGAAGTTCTCAGGTGACATGTGTACAGGTTAGTCTTTGGACCCGAGATCGGCATTTGTCTCATGTGAGTTCCCACTGAACTTTGATCACTACTCTACCACGGCTCTACTGAGTCGTGCAAACAGGTTTTGGTTGGGTTCCGTCTCGAGTCACATGGAGGCAGTGAGTGATTGACAGGGATTCGTCTCTCCCGGTATAGGGAGTCGATATCGCACTGTGATTCGATTGGTCAGGACCATAAGACCTTGTCCAAGGCACTTGGGATTTACTGATAGGTTGATCAGTAGTTTCCCGGATTGGTCCTGAGCCATATCGGCACGACTTATCAGGTTGTTAGGGTCTGACGTTCACCATCCCCTAGACCCGGTATGCGATACTCTTTGACGAAGAGACCGGACTGTACGGATATTGTCACGGATAGGCTCAGTAGGAGATCCGGATGAGTTTGCTCGTCGGCCTTCTTTTTGACAGGTACCTGGATAGCCGTTACGTACAGCTAGTGCCGCTGACGTGCTTGTGGTTAAACTCACTGCCAGAGTACTGTCGAGTCTTTAGAGTCCCACACAGAGGGTTTCCCTGATTCAGGCGAAATGATGTAGTAGCCGTATTGAATACGTGCAGGGTTCGATCGATTGATGTACTTGGTACTCGGATTTTCGATCGGACATTTTGTAATACTAGCCGGCTCGGTTTTGAGCCGGATTATTAAATCAGGTATTGATTTTATAATTTACGTATATGTATTTCGATATATATATTCTAGTATTACGTTCTTCGTGTTATTCTATCTCTTTTGGGCGTTCGGATTTTTATCTGATTGCCGGTATATTTTTACAGTAGACTGAAATCCGTATTTATTACAGATTTCCTTCTAGAAGGTGGCCACCTCATTTAGTATTTTCCATTTATTTCATAAATGGAAATGAGGTGTAAAGTGAGAGGAATGGGGGGAATGGAGTTGACCATGCTTCAATAGTGAACAAATGAATTTATAATTCATATGTAGTTACTATTGAAGCATGGTTGTGGATTTTTTATTCTAAAAATTCATATACAAAACATTGGTATTGATTTTCTCTCTCCAAGGATGCTTCATAATTTCTTGAGCTCTCATTCCTCTCTTTCTCTCTAGCTTCCTCTACCTTCATCTTCTTCCTCTTCACTACCTTTTCATGTATTGAGAATCAAGTGAAGAGGCAAGAAAGAGATAGCTTTGCACTTAGAAATCCAAACTACATCCTAGACTACTTGGTTTAGCAAACCAAGTTTTCTAGTTGCTCCTTTTGTTACATAGTTAGGAGTTAGAGCCATGGATCATACTCCCCGGGTGGATCATCTACGACAAAATGAGGCCGGAGAACAAGCTTGATCCCGATGGACCGATGGAGCCGGATTTGGAGTTCAAGCATGTTCAAGGAGCTTGCTAGGAGCTAAGGATGAAGAAAGAAGACCGAAGGACTTGGTTCGTTTGGTGAGGTTTCTATCATAGTAGATAGCATCTCTTTGTTATGCTAGTTGGTTTTATTGTAAAGATTCGGGTTTTGAGTTATCTTTGCGCCCCTTTTAAAACCCTAGAAAAAATTTTGTTCCGCAAACCGCCTCGTTTGGAGGCTCGGGCGTGAGTATAACCCAACATGTTATCAGAGCCATCCCATACAACATACACTAGCTTGTTTAAACGTGTTTAGAATAACGATCGACTGAAAATTTCAAAAACCGCATTTCAATTCATATAGTTTATGTCGATTTTTAAAAGTGCTCGAAAAATCAATTTTATGGTCCCAGAAAATCATGCAGGCTTTTTTAAGAACCCTGAAGAAATTTGGTCACGTGTTCCCTCCAAACCGCCCTGGATCTGCCGCGCAAACCCCCTATTCGTGGCAGTTCCGCGGCCGTTTTGGGGCCCACGTGAACAAAATTTCTTCTGAGCCTCTTATTTTTGGAAATTGTGGTTTCTGGAATAATTACTTTTTGGGCCCAGATTTGTTACAGTGTTGGTTTAATACTTGGGGCCCACTTGGAAAGTTTAGTCGATCGTAATTTTAAAATACGTAATTTTATTTTCAGTACCTTCACTTTTATCTGCGAACGGGAATGTTACTCGATCGGTAAAACTCGTCTAACTGCTATATGTTCCTTTAGGCGGGTTTTGCGAACGTGACATTCGCGTTGATGTTGTGTGCTTGTGCTGTGATTGTGGTTGGATTGTCGTGGTGGATAGCGTGTGGTGCAATGTTAGAAATACAGTTTATAATTCATTTGTACATTTGTTATTGCGGGGCGAGCATCCGACATGTGGACTGCCGTCTTTGCCGTTTGTATATTATTTTGGGGCACGATCGGGCTGAGGTCAATGCCACCTTTTGTACATATTATTTTCTTATTCAGTACTAGGATTACCCCGCGGTGGAGTGCACGAATAGCCGGATTCTAGAAGGCAACAAGCCCGCATCTCATAGTGTAAAGACTGAGGGGGTTTCATTCTCATGGCGTCGAGACGGAGGGGGATTCATTCAAGAATTGGCAGGGCTATTTGCCGCACTCGTAGGGGGTACAAGTTTACATTTCACAGGCTATCCACACGACAGGGAACGTCGGGTTTTATTTGCGGCTCAAATGAAACCCGGGGCTTCAAGATTATCCACTATTCTGTATTGTTATCTGTGATGTTGTTTACTATCATGCCTGAGACGAATGTTATATATACTTATATATATACTAGTAGATGTTGTATATGTTTTGCACCCACGCTAGTCCAGTCCCCGCTCTGTCGTTAGTTAAGTAACCTAACGGGTGATGACGGTGCCCCGTGGCGAATGTGGATGGCATATACGTACATTTTATTTTCTTTCTTTTCTGGTGTGATAGGTTACAAATTGATGGGACCGCATTAATTTTGATTAATGAAAGATAATAAACCTAAAAGATGTTGTTGGAACCAAGCTTTAAAAACTGACATTACAGACGTTCTCTTTTGCTTTGCACAGTGGTATTTAGTTTGGAATATCCTGCAGCTTATTCGACGAGACAAGGGCCGAGATCCCTTCACCGGGAGTGACCCCTTGAGTAAAAGTTTGCATCAGGGTAATAACTTCACTATAGTCGATTATTTTTCGCTTTGCATCATGGTATTCATTTTAGAATATCCTGCACCTCATTCGACGAGGAAAGAGCCGAGATCCCTTCACAGGGAGTGACCTCTTTAGCAAAGGTTTTTGCAACTATATATTTATAAAACTTCTCAGGTTCCTTTAACGATATCAAGTTCATTACGTTAACGGGTTTTTCGCCAAAAAACCCATTCGTAGCTCTCCGTCATTTCAGATAAAAAGCAGTTAGTATTCGTGCTATGTACGTTGGTCTCTATCAAGGCATAGTGTACGGTAGCTAAGTGTTGCTTATCCGTTACATCTTAGGATGTGATTAATTAGGACAATCGCATAGCCACTTTGGTCTCTATTAAGGGCTTATGCGGGTGGGTCTAAGTCAATCCAGGACAATGACGGGTTGAACTTGACTTGCGACTTATGGTACGTTGGTCTCTATCAAGACCATATGTCGTTAGGGGCAAAAACCATATCGGGAGTTTCAAACATACAGGAAACTTGCAGATTTAGCATACCTTCTGGAGTATGGTGACTAGAGTGGATTCCATCTAGTGCATCACACAATGATAGTTGGATCCCGATCCCACTGATGAGTAGGATTACTCTCGGGAGATTATCACACTTAACAATCAATGCTATAAACCAAGTAGGTGTCTAGAAAGGTGTTAGCGGGGCTATGCCTCCAGGGAAAAGAGGTTATTTAATTAAGGAACTTCGCGAAAGTGTTGAAAAACCTCCCTTGAAGTACCAACACCAGCCTGGCTGAAAGGTTAAGCAAGTATTGTGACGTGCGATTAATCCTGACTAGTTATTCTTTTAGGGTTTGAAGAAGAATTTGAGAAAACAGTGGGAGCCATCCTGGTTAGATAAATTGATAAACCAATCTAATCTTACAAGAGCGCACGCTGAGTGTTTTCCCTCTCTCTCTCCAGTTAGTAACCATTTCACGCCCTAATCAAGATAATAAAATGTATCGCTTGACCGATCCGAATTCTTATTCGGGGCTGGGGAATGTCGGTTCGGCTCTAACTTACGACAACTGTCATAAGTATGAGCAAGGGAAAGAGGAAAGTTTGAATTCATTGATAACCCCATCGAAGAAGAAACACATTGTTGCATCTTCTTCAGGTGTTCTTGTTATTGAGAACTGTTTTTCGGTCAGTTCTACCTCCTGGGTACTAGATATCGGATCATGATCTTATATCTGTAATTTATTGCTGGGACTGAGAAAAAGTAGGATAGTTGGACCTGGTGATATGTCCCTCAGGGTAGGAAACGGAGCACAAGTTAATGCTGTGGCCGTCGGTGAATATCACCTAGTGTTGCCAAATGACATTGTTATGATTTTGAAAAATTGCTACTATGTACCTTCCATGCTTTGCAACATCATATCAGTTTCTTTACTTGATAAAGATGGATATAACTTTGTTCTTGATAGAAATATCATGAACATTTACCTTGATAAGATATTGGTTGCAGAAGGTACACTGTGTAATGGTATCTATGTTCTAAATCAGAATACGGTTCTCAATGTACAAAACACACGCAAGAGGAAGAGTTCAGATACGAACGAATCCTACTTGTGGCATTGTAGACTTGGTCATATCGGAGAGAAAAGACTGAGTAAGTTACATAAAGATGGACTCTTGAATACGTTCGAATTTTCATCTTATGAAACTTGTCAGTCTTGTCTTAAAGGAAAGATGACCAAATATCCGTTCACCGGGCATGGAGAAAGAGCAGCAGAGCTCTTGGGACTCATACACAGTGATGTATGTGGTCCGATATCTATACATGTAAGGGGTGGGTTCTCGTACTTCATCACATTCACTGACGATCTCTCTAGGTTCGGATATGTGTATCTCATGAAACACAAATCTGAAGCTTTTGAGAAATTCAAAGAATTCAGAAAGGAAGTAGAGAACCATATTGGCAAAAGTATTAAGATCCTCCGATCTGATAGACGGGGGGAGTACGTGAGTACGGAATTCAGGGACTTTCTAAAAAAGAATGGTATTCTCTCTCAGCTTACTCCTCCGTATACTCCACAACACAACGGTGTGTCGGAGCGGAGGAATCGTACCCTATTGGATATGGTTCGCTCCATGTTGAGTAATGCTGAGTTGCCTCTTTCATTTTGGGGGCTTGCGCTTGAAACCGCAGCATATCTGTTGAATCAGGTTCCATCAAAATCTGAGCCTAAGACTCCATATGAAATATGGAGTAATAAAAGAGCATGTCTTAAAAGGATTAAGATATGGGGTTGTCCGGCCTATGTAAAAAACCAGAATCCGGACAAACTTGAGGCACAATCAGTTTTATGTAAGTTTGTTGGATATCCCAGGTATTCAAATGGATATCTATTCTACCATGTCGATGAACAAAAGGTTTTTGTCTCTCGACACGCCACCTTTCTTGAAAGGTTGTTTCTTGAAAAAGAAATAAGTAGGGGTACGGTAGAATTGGAAGAAATTCCAGAAGGACAAACTATAACTGAAGATTTGGTAGAACTAAAAGATTCAATAGTACCGGACGAACCTCAGCCACTCCGCAGATCTAGTAGGATTTCTCATCCGTCCGAGAGATACTATGGTTTTCTCATAGACGGGGATCGAGAGGATTGCATCTTGGAAGAAGATGATCCTACTAGTTTCACGTAGGCAATTATCAGTAGGGACTCTGATAAGTGGCTGGATGCTATGCAATCTGAAATGGAGTCCATGTACACCAATAAAGTGTGGACCCTGGAAGTTGCTCCACCGGGGGTAAAACCCGTTGGATGCAAATGGATCTACAAGAAGAAATTTGGTGTAGATGGGCAGGTGGAAACCTATAAGGCTAGACTCGTTGTAAAAGGTTTTCATCAAAGACCAGGAGTGGACTATGACGAAAACTTTTCTCCAGTGGCTATGCTCAAATCCATTAGGATCCTGCTTGCCATTGCTGCCTTCCATGACTATGAGATCTGCCAGATGGACGTAAAAACGGCCTTTTTAAACGGAAGTTTAGATGAGTGCGTTTATATGGATCAGCCAGAAAGTTTTATAGACAGTGGGAGCAGCGGGAAGGTGTGCAAGTTGCTCAAATCCATTTATGGATTGAAGCAAGCATCGCGGAGCTGGAACATCTGTTTTGATGAGACAGTCAAGGACTTTGACTTCATCAAGAACGAAGATGAGCCTTGTATTTATAAAAAGATTGTAGGACGAACTGTCGTGTTCCTAGTCTTGTACGT
The DNA here is from genome assembly GCA_030015575.1 of Agapanthus africanus. NCBI lineage: Eukaryota > Viridiplantae > Streptophyta > Magnoliopsida > Asparagales > Amaryllidaceae > Agapanthus > Agapanthus africanus. The sequence goes on from JASDDO010000024.1 coordinate 127,508,800, forward strand.
GGACGATATTCTTTTGATAGGAAATGACATTCCTATGCTACAATCGGTCAAGCTATTCTTATCACAAAGGTTCTCCATGAAAGACATAGGTGATGCCTCGTACATTCTGGGGATCAAGATCTACAGAGATAGATCCAAGAAATTATTGGGACTTTCACAGTCCAGGTATATAGAGACCGTACTAAAGAGATTTAGTATGGAAGATTCCAAGCGCGGTAACATACCCGCATTGCACGGAATCACCCTCTCCAAGGAGATGTCTCCTAAGACTGACGAAGAGAGGGTTCGCATGAGCACTATACCCTACGCTTCGGCAGTAGGATCTATAATGTATGCGATGCTATGTACAAGACCAGATGTAGCTTACGTGCTAAGCGTGGTGAGCCGGTATCAGTCAGACCCAGGTGAGGACCACTGGACAGCAGTAAAGAACATTCTCAAGTACCTGAGAAGGACTAAGGAGATGTTCTTAATTTACGGTAATGGAGACCTCAGGGTCGAGTCCTTTACCGACTCAAGCTTCCAGAGTGACAAAGATGACAGCAAGTCTGTCTCGGGTTTTGTGTTTACCCTCAACGGATGGGTGGTATGTTGGAAGAGTTCCAAACAGGATACCGTCGCAGACTCGACGATGGAGGCTGAATATATTGCTGCAAGCGATGCTGCAAAAGGGCGGTCTGGATAAGAAGTTCATACCTGAACTTCAGGTGGTTCCGTCCATTGTTGATCCTATACCAGTGTACTGTGATAACAATGGGGCTATAGCTTTAGCGAAGGAACCACGGTCCCATCAGAAATCCAGGCACATCTTAAGGCGGTATCACCTGATCAGGGAGATCGTAGATCGCCAGGAGATTGAGGTCCGGAGAGTGGATACGAAAGACAACACGGCGGATCCATTTACAAAGGCCCTCCCTCAAGCACAGTACGAGCGACGTTTTGGGATGTTAGGTATGCGGTACGCCAGCAGCAGGCCTTAGAGCAGACGTTGGGTATTCGGTATGCCAATCACTGGCCTTAAGTGCAAGTGGGAGATTGTTGGATGTATATGCCCTAGAGGCCAGTATTGTATATGTATACATATGGACACTAGGAATATGTATGTACAGAACAATCTTGTTCTGTTTTATAGTATATTATTTGACTTGTCTTTATCCGGATATGTGTATTTATTTGTTTTGTTGTTATATCTAGCTTGCACATATTGATAAAGACTCGATACGGTGGTATACTATAGTGGTTTGTCTTTATTTTAACATGGCATATATCATATTCGTTATTACATATTGCGGTTACATGTTGATAAAGCCCCTAGGATCTTGCTTGACTACCCGCGTTGTGATGGCGATCATACTTGTGGGAGCATGGTAGTCCATAAGCACATCCTTAAATGGTCCCCAGTCGCGTGAGTATCGAGACTGGGCACTGATACTTCAGAGTAGACTGGTGTGTACATTTTTATCCCCGTCGGGGGAATGGTTGGTCCCACAGCCATTGGTGTAATGCACTTAAGATCGTATATAGGTGCTCACTGGGTGTGAGTACACTGGACGTACTCGCCGAGAACTTCCATATGGTACTATACCTATCGTCAGATGGAAGTTCTTAGGTGACATGTGTACAGGTTAGTCTTTGGACCCGAGATCGGCATTTTTCTCATGTGAGTTCCCATAGAACTTTGATCACTACCCTACCACGGCTCTACTGAGTCGTGCAAACAGGTTTTGGTTGGGTTCAGTCCCGAGCCACATGGAGGCAGTGAGCGATTGTCGGGGCTTCATCTCTCCCGGTATAGGGAGTCGATATCGCACTGTGATTCGATTGGTCAGGACCATAAGACCTTGGCCAAGGCACTTGGGATTTACTGATAGGTTGATCAGTAGTTTCCCGGATTGGTTCTGAGCCACATCGGCACGACTTATCAGGTTGTTAGGGTCTGACGTTCACCATCCCCTAGACCCGGTATGCGATACTCTTTGACGAAGAGACCGGATTGTACTGATATTGTCACAGATAGGCTCAGTAGGAGATCCGGATGAGTTTGCTCATCGGCCTTCTTTTCGACAGGTACCTGGGTAGCCGTTACGTACAGCTAGTGCCGCTGACGTGCTTGTGGTTAAACCCACTGCCAGAGTACTGTCGAGTCTTTAGAGTCCCATACAGAGGGTTTTCTTATTCAGGCGAAATGATGTAGTAGCCGTATTGGATACGTGCAGGGTTCGATCGATTGATGTACTTGGTACTCGGATTTTCGATCGGACATTTTATAATACTAGCCGGCTCGGTTTTGAGCCGGATTATTAAATCAGGTATTGATTTGATAATTTACGTATATGTATTTCGATATATATATTCTAGTATTACGTTCTTCGTGTTATTCTATCTCTTTTGGGCGTTCGGATTTGTATCTGATTGCCGGTATATTTTTACAGTAGACTGAAATCCGTATTTATTACAGATTTCCTTCTAGATGGTGGCCCCCTTATTTAGTATTTTCCATTTATTTCATAAATGGAAATGAGGTGTAAAGTGAGAGGAATGGGGGGAATGGAGTTGACCATGCTTCAATAGTGAACAAATGAATTTATAATTCATTTGTAGTTACTATTGAAGCATGGTTGTGGATTTTTTATTCTAAAAATTCATATTCAAAATATTGGTATTGATTTTCTCTCTCCAAGGATGCTTCATAATTTCTTGAGCTCTCATTCCTCTCTTTCTCTCTAGCTTCCTCTACCTTCATCTTCTTCCTCTTCACTATTTTCTCATGTGTTGAGAATCAAGTGAAGAGCAAGAAAGAGATAGCTTTGCACTTAGAAATCCAGACTACATCCCAGACTACTTGGTTTAGCAAACCAAGTTTTCTAGTTGCTCCTTTTGTTACATAGTTAGGAGTTAGAGCCATGGATTATACTTCCGGGGTGGATCATCTACGACAAAATGAGGTCGGAGAACAAGCTCGATCCCTATGGACCGATGGAGCCGGATTTGGAGTTCAAGCATGTTCAAGGAGCTTGCTAGGAGCTAAGGATGAAGAAAGAAGACCGAAGGACTTGGTTCGTTTGGTGAGGTTTCTATCATAGTAGATAGCATCTCTTTGTTATGCTAGTTGGTTTTATGGTAAAGATTCGGGTTTTGAGTTATCTTTGTGCCCCTTTTAAAACCCTAGAAAATTTTTTGTTCTGCAAACCGCCTCGTTTGGAGGCTCGGGCGTGAGTATAACCCAACAGGTGATACGGCTATCCTCTTTTCCGGATGCCATATAGACAGTGTGCACCACCATACCCCCAGACTTGGGACATTTAGATTCAGTGTCTTTGCGATTTGCCAAAGTCGCAGGGATCTTCTCCGACCTCCTTCTTTTGTGGGCGGTCGAAGCTGAGGGGGCCGTTGCAATGGGCACCCAGGTAGAGCCATGGAACAACAGCATTGACTTCCACCGTTGGAGCCGGTGGAGTCAGTCCAGAAGGAGAGTTGCCCCCAGCCTCCCTTACTCGGCGCCAGTGGCGACGTCGAGCATGTCGAGCCGTTGGAATTGTCTCAGCTGTAGGGGTGACTTCCTCATACCCTTTGTGTTGGTCAGAAGTTATCGTTGTCAGCCTATTGAAGACTGATGTCCGTTGGGTGGGGATAACCAACCTATCGAAGGCAGACTTCCGAGTAGGGGAAGCAGCCTTGACGATTTCGCCTGGAACAGGTGCTGAAACAGTCAGTCTTGTGAAGACCGACCCTTCGGCCGGAGAAGCCGCCTTGACGTCTTCATGAGAAGGAGTGGCTATTCGCTTAGGGATAACCATTTTTGGTATCGCGGGCTTCTTTATGGGCCCAAATGAGCTTTGGCCCAGTCTGTCAAGGACTGAGGCGTTGGATCTGGAGGACCTGTTGTGAGGGGCCGCAGTAGTTGTGAGCCGATCAAAGACCGACTTCTTCGAAGCTTCTTGCGACGGTAATAGGGCGTTGAAGCTCATTGGTGGGATCATGGTCCTGAAGAATAGCCCAGTGGTGGCCTGAGTCACCCGTTCCACCGGCATAGCGAAGATGGAGGCCGCTTGGGGCCCGTAAGTCACTCCTCCGAACGGGTCGGAGCGAGACTTGCAGTGGCAGTTAGTGCAGTTTTAAGCCATTGATCTTCTGTTTTCAGCACGGAGCAAGACACCAAATCTTAGTACCTCGAATCCATAGGCAACCAGAGCAAACCGCGATTCGTTCACGAACACGACACACGAAGTGTGGAGTGGAAAGAGGAAAAGGTCCTACCGGGCGTGCCAGAATCGTTTGAGGGGTTTTTTATTATGGGGACGCTCTTCCCTGCAAGCGCAAGCCCCTGCAGTTAATTATGCTACCGCATCGCGGTAACAACTTTCTCCTTCTCCAGATGGTCATTTCGTGTCGTGGGTGTTTGTTTTGTTTTTGGTTGCCCGTGGATTGTATACGGAGACTAATTTATGTTGTCGCCTGTAGGACGTGGATTAGTCCAAATCCGTATTTTTTTAGATTTGGGTTTGGGGGTTGGGTTTAAGGATACGTTAGTCTCATTTGAGACTAAGATAAACTTAAACGTTTGTTAAGGATACGTAAGTCTAATTTTAGACTAAGATCAACTTAACAGTTTGTTAAGGACACGTTAGTCTAATTTTAAACTAAGGTCAACTTAACCATTTGTTAAGGATACATTAGTCTAATTTTAGACTATGATCTACTTAACGGGATCATTTAGATCCAACAAAAGAGCATTTGGGCTTTATTGTTCTAGTTTAGGGACTTTGCGGTCAATTGCCAGTTTAAGGACATGGTGGTCCAATGTTAGTTTAAAGACATCGCGGTCGAGGTTAAGGACATTATAGTCCATGAGTTTAAAGACCTCACAGTCAAGGTTAAGGACATTATAGTCCATAGGCTTAAGGACCCCACAGTCCAATGTTTAGTTTAAAGACATCACGGTCGGGGTTAAGGATATCATAGTCCGTGAGTTTAAAAACATCACGGTTAAGGTTAAGGACATCATAGTCCGTGGGCTTAAGGACCCCACAGTCCAATGTTTAGTTTAAAGATATCACGGTCGAGGTTAAGGACATCATAGTCCATGAGTTTAAGGACCCCACAGTCCAATATTAGTTTAAAGACATTACGGTCGAGGTTAAGGACATCATAGTCCATGAGTTTAAGGACCCCACAGTCCAATGTTAGTTTAAAGACATCACGGTCGAGGTTAAGGACATCATAGTCCATGAGTTTAAGGACCCCACAGTCCAGTTTAGAGACGTCATAGCCTATGAAGTGTGTGGTTGTCGGGACCCGTCACCTCTTTGAAGACGTTGAGGAATTACAATGAAAAATATCAAAGGAGTGAAGAGATGTACCCTTGAATCAAGGTGGATTAAATGATCTGTAGTCCAATTTGGAACTAAGATCAATTAATTATATTATGAGCACATTGGCTCAGTTAAGTCTGAATTGAGGACTTATGGCCAACTTGGGCTAAGTCCAATTAAGTTTGAAGTGTTGGCCCTTTATTGGACCATTAGACATTTATCTGGGTTCAACCCCTCATCATTTAGCAATGCTAAACAAGAGTTTGAGGGCTCTGATAACATTTTTGTCTTTGACTGAGCATTAAACATTGTGGTTCTGAGTTTTACTCAATTTTGAGATTCAGTTGAAGGGGAGGCTTTTGCCTCTGGAAACTTAGCCAATTTGGCTAAAATTGGCTTTAAAATAGTGTTAAACACTAGAGGACAACAGTGTTAAACACTGGAAATAAAACGCTCAAATTAGTGTTAAACACTAGAGAGGAAGGGGTCACGTGGGGACACGTGAGGGCACCCAAAGGTGGGGCCAGATCTTCTTTACTTTGTTCTGCAAATTAGTGTTAAACACTTTTGATCTTCTGGCCATCACGTGTTGGCACGTGATGGATATTTATGCGCTGATTATTAAAGCATTTATCAAGGGGTCACGTGTAACACGTGAGAGCGCCCAAATTAAAATCCGCCTTTGCTTTATTCTCGTTATTTTGGAGGTCACGTGGGAGCACGTGAGGGATTGCCTCAGGGCTTTTTCCTTCTCATTTTTGGGGGATCTGTTCAGGGGTCACGTGGGGACACGTGATCTAGTTCTTTACATGCATGGAGATCTTTCAAGTCTCTTTATTTTTTAAGAATTAGATTCTCTGTAGGGTTAAACCCTAATTTCGTTTTTAGAGGAATTAAATTCCTATGCATGTGGAAGAATTAAATTCTTATGTAGGGTTAAACCCTAGTTCTGTTTTGGAGGAATTAAATTCCTATGAATTTGGGAGAATTAAATTCTCATATAGGGTTAAACCCTAGTTCTGTTTGGGAGGAATTAAATTCCTGTAAATTTGGGGGAATTAAATTTCCTAAACTCAGTTCTCCCTCTAAGTTTTGGATCTACTTGACAGAATCTCAACCCGTTGAGAATTAAATTCTCAACCTATGAGGAGATTTGCTTCTGCATATCTTCAACAAGAGGAAGAACTAAGTTCTTATTCAGAAGAGTTAAACTCTTAAATTGAGAATTAAATTCTCTTTGTTTTATGGAACTTAGATCTCTTTCCCCTTTCTCACCTAGGGTTTCTTTTCTCTGAAGAGATCTCTTTTTTTCTCTCTCTTGAGAATTAAATTCTCCTCTCTTTTTCTCTCTCTGTTGTTGTTATCTCCCAAAAAAGTAGATCCCTTCTCTTCTTTTCTTGGCTCCTATTTATAGGAGAAAGAAAAGAATCAATTTGTTTTGTGAATCTTTCATTGAAAGATTTTGTTTGTTTTCATAACTAATATGATCCTTTAGATCACTCAGTGAATTTTATTCACCGTTGGATTTTTAATCTAAAAGATATTCTGTTTGTTGTTTTTGGTGAAATTTAGAGAAATCTTTCCTTGTCTAAAATCTTTCCATAAATTGGTGATTTTTAATCACCCTTGGATTTTTAATCCAACGGTCCCCAATAATCCTTTTTTTGTTTGGAAAGATTTAGAGAAATACTTTCCCTGTTAGGGTCTTTGATTTCCCTTAATTAGAATTTAATTCTATTATTTCAGAAGGCTTTTAAAAGTCTATCACGTGTTGGCACGTGGTCCCTTTATCTGATTATTTAATAGAACTTAATTCTATCAATTAAAGAGTTTAGGAACTTGTCACGTGTTGGCACGTGACCCTCCTGATTAAATATTTTATTTAGAGTTTAATTCTGCTTTTTAACAGAGCTAAGTAATCATCACGTTTCAGCATGTGACCTTTGGTCACGTGTGGGCACGTGATGCCCCATTGAGGTTTTTCCTTAGTGTTTTATTATACCTTTAATTCTTTTAAGTGCGTTTAAAGGCCCATCATGTGTTGGCACGTGACCCCATCGATTAATTATTTTCAATTATTTATTTTATTCAGTGCCTACAGGTTTTGCCTGTAAATGGTCACGTGTTTGCATGTGATGCCCGGTCATGTGTGGGCAGGTGATGTCCGGTCGCGTGTGAGCACGTGATGCCTCATAATTTTTGATCCCGGATGAATTATGAGGCCCATAATATATTGAATTGAAGGATTTTTCGAGACGCTTTCGATACCATCAGAATTTAGCTGTTTATCATTCGGGAATCTATCAAAATACAGCCCGGAAAATACTGGTTCGCATTTTCTTCCTTAGATTACACGTGCATAGCATATTTGCTCATAACTTTTGATCCCGGATGAATTATGAGTCCCATAATATATCAAATCGAAGGCCTTTTCGAGACTCTCTTTGGATGCAACCAGAATTTATCTGTTTCACATTTGGGAGTTTGTCAAAATACAGCCCGTAAAATACTGGTTCACATTTTCTTAAACGTATCGCTGCCATTTGATACCTTGGGCTCTTTTGCGCAGAAGTTTTTTTTTTGGCGGGAACAACTAATATTTCATTCAAATTTTATATGCATACATTTCCCTAATTATATTAATCATAAATGTAGAAACATATGATAATAATCTTTTAACAAATAAATCCACATATATTCTTTATTTACATTTAACACCTTTTAGCAGTTAATAATAGTGGGGAAAATATTCATACAAATGTGCAATATTTTAGCTAATCAAATACCCTCAAATTTATCTTTAATCGTCTCGAGCAAACTATTTATTAAAAAGAATAAGAAAAACCTAACTAGCACACTTTCGTAGGCAACACGATTGCACTTAGCACGTGCAACAAGCCTTTAAATCTCTAGGTGTTCTTAGTAGGAGGAGTGTTATCTCCTGAGAGTTTTCAGCGGATTACACCCACAAAATCCCATAATAAAAGAAAAAAGATGAAAGTTACATACAAAGATAAGAAACATATAAAAGAAAGAACTTGAAAATAAGAATTTCAAACTATACTAGCTTTTTAGTTGCCATGAACCCTATCTTAATAGTCATGAAAAATGTCAGAAATCATATCATCCTTTAATAAAATATTGTCTTTAGTCTTCCTCCTTATCTCTCTTCCAAACATCGATCATATATCCCTACGTGTGTGTAAAAAACATCGCTACACTTACAGAATTCAATTCAAGCTATCATACTCATGTCCATCTTCCTTAGTACTTTTTAGTCGGTGAATGTTTTTAGATGGAATTGTTCACACATTCTTCATGCGACCGTTAATACTTCTTGAGGTACTAACCAACCGATTACGAAATGTGCTCACCCATTAAGGCGCAATTAGCAATATCCTAGTCTTGCAACACCTAAGACTTAAACAGTGGCTCCCAACCCAGTTGGTCTAAGGCACTAGGTGATAATGCACCCTCGCTATATTTTTTTATGCTGCCTTAAGTAATTAGACAACCAGTGTTCATTTTTCTTCACCATTTATATTTTTATTTATATATTTTTTTCCTTCATACTAAAGCTTTTAGACAAGAGCATTTCAAGGTATCCTCTACTATCCCAAGTTTCAAGATGTGTGCAAGTATCAACGTTCAGAAGTTTGGACTCAAGAATATGTACTATTTTTCAGACTTATTTCTATCCTCAGATTAGTCATTCCTTTCATTTTACTAACTCTTAGGACAACAGCTCATGACTACCTATTACTAGCTTTATTTTAAAATATCTAAATTTCTTGCTTTTCTCAAATCTCTTCCTATCTTTTATATGTATTTTTCTCTTTCTAACTTTTATTCACAATTTTTTTTAGTGCTTTTATTTAATATACCGCAAAATGATACGTGAATAAGCACAAACCCCCCAAACCTATTTGCCGCAGTGTCCTCACTGATGTCATCTTTTAAGCTTAAAACTTGTAGATTTGGGAGGAAAAGTTCTCAATGATTAGTAAAGGGGACAAGGGTTAATGACAGTGAAATCCTCCCTCAAACTTATTTTTGGCTCACAATTGTGCAAATAACAATTCTTTTTTTTCTAGAGCCAAAATATTTTTCTCCCCCCAAACTTGAGTAAAACGATTTTTTCTTCATTATTAAGCATTTAAAATTATAAGAGGGGGGTGATAAAATTATTGGTCTATGCAAAACTTTACAAAGACCAAAATTCAACACCAACTATTCGAATATTTTATCAATATAACACCCTGGTTGGTAGAAGAATATATTACAGATAGACGTGAAGAAGCGGGGAGGAGATAAGAGGTGTAATTGAACTGGTTGACGTCTCGGTTGGTAGAGACGAAACAGTGAATGTGGATGAAAACAAGAATATGAAAGATATGGAATATGTAGAATGGTTACATTCTCGTACATGATAAGAAGACGGGGTGGCGGTTCAACTTCTTCGGGTAGAGTTTGATTCATCACAACACCCATGTCTTTTAGAAATGCGAGTTCTTCGCCGAAAATGTCTTCAAAACTTTCATCGATATTCCGAATGATAATCTCATCGAAAAGAAATGTATGATACTCGGACTTCATAAGAGGTTCATATTTAGTGTTAAAGATTTACCCGGATAGCTCAACTAACTCATTCGACAAGTCAAAGGATTCGGACTTGGGTGTGGACTTGTTGATAGAAGGGTCCTTGCGTGTATAATAAATAGCAGGATCAAACAATAACGCACTAGTGGCGTTGAGATCAGTATCGTGAAGGTCCTCAAATTCGTAACCGTCAGAAGCTATCTTGTCGACAGAACATACATCAATTATACGAGCATAAGGTTCGGAGGGTTGACTTCCTAACTTGTAGATGTTAAGCTCAATTGTATCTTCTCAAAGGACAAGTTCATTGAACCGTTACGACAATTGATTATTGCGTTGGAAGTTGCTAGAAAAGATCGACTTAAAATCACCGGAATTTGGTTCCGTAGGTTTGCCACAGGCTGTGTATCTATAACTATAAAGTCCACAGGGAATATAAATTCCCTAACTTTGATCAACAAGTTCTCTAGCTCACCCTTAGGGTGGGTGATAGATCGATCGGCCATCTGGAGAGTGCAGTGCGCAGGTTTCAACTCTCCTATGCCTAATTGCTCATAAACAGAATACGGAAGTAAGTTAACACTAGCACCTAAATCGAGGAAAGCGTGATTGATGTTTTTCCCCCCAATAGAAATAGATATTATAGGACAACCGGGGTCCTTACGTTTCTTGGGCACATGTTGGGTAAGAGTATTGCTCATATTACTTGCTAAGAAAACTTTTTTAGGCATTTAAAATTTTCTTTTCCTAGTGCACAAGTCCTTTAGAATTTTAGTATAGGATGGAACTTGTTGGATAGCATCTAAGAGAGGAATATTTATATTAACTTGCTTAAAAATTTCCACAATCTTCTCCATGTGTGGACTTGGTCTGTTGGGCCTCAACCGGTTTGGAAAGAGAAGCTTTATTAACAAGGGCTGGGTCTAACTCTTGTGGAGAAGTTTGTGGGGATAGAAGGGATCCCAAAATTGGATTTGGAATGATCATAGATGGTAATTCCTTCAAGGAAATGGGCTGAGGGTTCGAGCTTAGTGAAGAACGGAGAATATACTCAGAAGAAGATGTTGGATCTGACGAAGTAGGAGTAGAAGTGGTAGCCGGGGTATCATTTGTATCATCTACTTCAATTTGTTCACCAACTTGGTTATTCAGCTCTCTCTGCGATCTCAACATAGTTACGGCACTTATATTATGATTTTGTTGGTGAAGGATGAGATTTGCGCTTTGTGAGTGGCCAGAATTTGGTAGAGGTTGAGATAGAAGTTTCTCTTTCTCTCTCTCACTCATTGCGGCATTTAACTGTACAATTCGTGCTTCTTTCGATTTTATACTTTCACCGTGGGAAGCAGTTTGTTGTATCAACGTTTGGATAGATGATGTTAAATTAGCCGTCGTTTATGTGGATTGTTTAATAAACGTTACTAAGTTTCGTTCGAGTGCAGAAATTCTATCGGTACCGGCCGTTGGAATATTAGTCTGTGATTGGAAAGAATTATTATAAGGGGCAAGGTTGTTGGCCGGATTTTGAAAAGATTGCGGTTGAAAGGGCTGCTGAATTTGTTATAGTGGCTGTTGTTGCTGTAGGGGAAGCCTTTGATAGTTATTTTGGCTTGCGAACTGATTTTGATTTTAAGTCTGGTTTTGGTTCCAAGCAAAATTAGGATGATTTCTCCATCCCTGATTATAAGTGGATGAATAAGGATCATTTTTAGGTTGTTGCTGAAAAGCAGCATTAGTTTTTCCATGACCTTGAGACGGAGGATTCAAAGGACATTCTTCTGTTAAATGTGATGGGTCAAAATAGCAACCACACACGGTTTTAGGGAGCGTAACTTGGTTTAGGGAGGCTGAAGAGAATTTGCTTTCCATAGCTTCGAGATTCTTTTGCATCGCAGCCATTTCGGCTTTCATTGCGATGGGAGCGTCAAGCTGATGGATACCTGCCCTACATGAAGACGATATTGGTCTAGTGCTCTCCCATTGTAATATTTGTTCGGTGAGATCTTCCAGAAATTGCCATACTTCGCCATCGTATTTTGATATGAAATGACATTGACAGATGGTTTCTAGCATTTGTTTTGTTGCTCGATTAACACCCTCATACACAATGCGGCAAAGTTGCCATCTATCGATTCCGTGATGAGGGCATTGGACAAGAAGATCTTTAAACCGTTCAAAACATTTCCAAAAGGGTTCGTTGGGAAGTTGGGCAAACTAGTTAATCTCGCTCTGAATACGGGCGGTCTTGTGATGATGATATTAAGTAATGCTATAACGAATTCATTCCATTTAGCGATAGAATGTGCAGCGGTGTTATAAAGCCATTTTTCTGCGAGATTGCACAAGGTAAAAGGGAGAAGACGTAATCGCATAGCAACTCCTGAAAGTTGGGTGGTACTCATCATATCACATACGTTTTCGAATTTGGTTATAAAAACGTATGCATCTTCGGATTCAAGCTTGTGAAATTTGGGCAACAAGTTGATGAAGTGGGGTTTAATTTTGTAATTGTCCCCATTGGCTGGTGGAGAAGACCGACACGTAGGAAGAGGTCCGCGTACGGGATAACATCTTTCTTGAAGAGTGATGCGTGGTGGATTTTGCGCACCTACGGGTGGTGGCAAGGTGGTGTCATTAAAACCCGATAGAGGTCCTTCCATTTCAGGAGATGTGGTGGGTGGAGGAGAAATAAAAGATGAAGAAGTATCTACTTCGGAGTCGACAGCAAAAACGAGGACTAGACGGGCACTAGAATTCTGTGTCTAGCCGATCATGCACTAAGCGGGTTTAGTGCAAGTGGCAGTGTGTGATATGTGTGAGAACGATTTTAAGAAAGCTTGTATTGAAAAACATGTCGGACGTGAGGCTTGACTCAACAAATCACAAAATGCACAATCAATCCATAGAACTAGGGTCACCTAGGTCATGTCACTAGACTGCTCCTAGACTTCCAAAGGACAAGATGCAAGATAAATCCTCTACTACCTCCTTATCAATCTTGCGGCTAAGTAAGTGGGAGGTATTCGCTGTACGAATCACCAGAACCTAATTAAGTAACCACTTTCTTTAGTCACACTTGCCTTAGACACCACAAGAAAAATGCGGATAAGCAATAGATTACCCACAACCTTCCTTTGTTCTAATTGAGCGCGACAGTCCTTAGGGCTTGGTCTAGATATTTTTTTATTAATGTAGGGTTATGCATATGCTCGTTTGTGATTTGTGGGGGCCTAGGAAGGGTGATAAAATCCTCACCTAATCTGAATTTGGGTTTATTGCCCCTTAATGTCCGATTTTAGTATGCAAAACAAACCGAAATCAAAACACGCAAAAAGATTTTTTGGCGGCGCTGTTTGCAAAGAATTCTGCAAATAAAATCAGATTATTGGAGATTTAGAGGAGAGAGAAAAAATATAGAAAAATACCACAGAAGATTGAGGGACCAACTCCTCAAGAAAGCCGCGGTTCCGCTGCCAACTGCACCCAGGCGCCGCTGATCCGCTGCTTATTGAGATGTTCTTCCCTTAAAAATTCTTCTGAGCTCTCCAATACTCCTTTGGTGCAAGCTGAAAGTCTCTGAATCTCTATTTGCCTGCTCTAATTACTCCAGATTCCCTTGTAAAACTTGCACAATAATCGTTAAAAACATAAGATGCGGTTTTGGTTCTCGTATATTTTATATTTCCTGGTTTTTATAAGAAATCAACCCGAATAACAAGAAAAAAAATTACGACCGTTTCCGCGGCAACGACGCCATTTGATTGATCATGCGAAAAGTGTTTTGTAAATAACCTCAATGAAAACGGTGTCGCTAGTAGGTAGCCGCGATGAGTACGGATTGTTCGCAGGGAAACGTGAATTCTTTTCTTGGTTTAGACGAGTTGATAAAAGAGATGGGTGATTGTTGTTATTTTATTTTGAGACAGATATAAACTTTATAATAAAAAGGCTTGTAGGGTTCATAGGACTTAGTACTTAATGGATGAATATTTGAAAATGACTCTGTTATCTTTTAATAGTTTAAAGCTAGAGAGATAGCGATGAATGTGGATTAGGGTTCTTCGAGAGAATTAGGGTTTCTCACTACCGACCCTTGTCCGTCCATTGATCTTTATTCATGTTGATCCCTCAACAGAACAAGCGTTTAACCAATCTCAAATCGCAGTCGTGACTATCAATAAATTGATAGCGCGCCCGATAAGGAGGTTAACATTTATTTTGCTAAAGTTTATAAATACTAAAATGTTGAAAAGAAGTTAAAAGATTTTTCATCCATTATTCTACCCTATCCTACAAACCCTAACAAGTAAGGAATTACTCGCTCATGGTTAGTGGTGATTTAGAAGAAATGTTGAAAATGAATGAAACCATAATAAAGATGCAGAAAAATAATTCGTAAAATTAAATGCGTAAAGTAAATGCAGAATAATAAATACAAATGGAATTAAAACAAAAAAATCACCTTTATTAATCAACTATTGCATTATAATTCTCTTCTTAGAAAGTAGATTACAAGAACTCTAGTTGCTCTAGATCTCTCTTTCTATGGAGGTAGATGAATAGATGATTATGCGATCACTTGGATGATTTTGAATGCATAGCTCTCGGTCCTTAAAATAGTTCTTGAGACCGGAATCCTAGATGCTATATGTGAGTCTATACAGTTAAGATCATGATCCCAAAATCCCACATCGAACGGCTATCAAGGAGCCGCGGTTTCGCCGCATTATGCCACGTATAGCCGCGGTTCCGCCGCATCCTAGTAGAATTGGGTCTCGAGTTTTTTTTCTGGCTTTTTATGTTGATATTTGGAGATCCTTTTGATGTATAGATTCTGAAAATATTGCTCTGAGTCTCTGCCGTTGCTAGATTCCTCGATTTGCTTCTAAAATTTGGCAGATTCGGTTTCGATATCCCGACTTGACTTGGATCTCTTACTTGGATTCCTCACCTGAGTTAATACCTGCACAATATCTCACATCAAATTGTCAGTAGCATTTTATATTTTTGAGATATTATTCCAACCATTTATATGGTAATAAATCTTAAGAATATTAATTAGGAATATTTGATATGGTATGCATATTTTAATAACTAATATTTCATTTAAATATTATATGCATATATTTTCCCTAATTATATTAATTATAAATGTAGAAATATATGATAATAATCTTTTAATAAATAAACCCACATATTTTCTTTATTTACAATTAATACCTTTTAGCAGTTAATAATAGTGGGGAAAATGTTTATACAAATGTGCAATATTTTAGACTAATCAGTATTTTCCAAGAGTAGAATTTAAGTCTACATACGGAGGCGCCCTCACGTATTTAACACGTGAGGCTTATTTAGCTTCTTTCATTTGGCGCCCATATTCCTTGCATATGGGCGCTCACGTAGTTAACATGTGAAGTCAATTTAGCCTTTGGCCATTTACTCTTAATACTCATATGTTTTGCATACAAAATAGAATTTAATTCTATGCATAGAGTTTAACTCTATCTGAAGCTATTTCTTCAAAAGGGTGTTCTCACGTGTTTAACATGTGGCCCCAGTGTGGTTTTTTCGTGCTTATATGGTTTACACATAGGCGCTCACGTATTTAACACGTGAGGCCTATGTAGTCTTTAATTGTTTGGTTATAACACATATATGCTCTGCATATAAGCGCTCACGTGTTTAACACATGAGGCTTGAGTCATGGGGAATTCTATCCCCTTTTCTCTCTCTTTATATGAGGGAAAAAATGCCCCTAGCGTTGCTCTCACATGGATTGAACGTTAGCGCAAGGCTGTCCATCTTTACCACCGTTAGATTGCTTAGGGGAATGGGAAGTTGAACCGCTCCCATCATGTCTTATAAATAGGGACTTTGGCCTTTGAGATGACCACTATTTTTCCATCTTCTCATTGACTCTTTTCTCGAGAATTTAATTCTCATTTGATAACTTAGATCTCTGCCCATAGAACTCCTTCTGATTAGAGTTAAACTCTGCCAAAAATTTTTGGTAAGGATTTTGAACATAATTTATCTCGTAGGAAACTTTTTCTCTTGTTTTGGATTTTAAATTCATTAACAGAGCTTGGCTCTTTTCTTGAACTGATCTCTTAAAGATCTTTAAAAAAACTCTTTTTTTAGTAGACCACGGGTCTTGAATCAATGGTCATTCTTGAGAATCGTTGGTTCTCTTCTTAGGATTTTACTCTATCATTGATCCTGTTTTTTGAGAATCTTTGAAATTTAATTCCATATTTTTTGTTTCCCTATCATGGGGATTTCTAGGATTTAATCCTATTATTGGAGGAATTTAATTCTATTGTCTTGCAGAGCTCAGCTCTTAAATTTTTGGAACTTAGGGAATTTTATTCCCTTTACTGTCCTTGAGTATTTTTTAAAATGCCCTCTTTACAGATTTGAATCTGTTGTTATTTTAACAGAACCCGCTTTGTTTTGGGGATACCGAGAGTTTTTAACTCTACTGTTCATTTAATGAGGATCCTTTTAGATTCTCACAATGAGCACATGTCTCATCATTGATGAGCCGCCATTTTGATTTTGTGGGGTCCACTAGCTTTTTAGTTAGTAGTCCCATAAGACCAACCCATAATTTTTGTTGACTTTTGTTTTGTTCCCTTCTTTAGGTATAATGGCATCACTTCCTTACTTTCCTTATACACGCTTAGAGGCTGCTTTTCCCACAGTCGCCATCAAACGGAGAAATGATAGCTATGATTAAGAATCATGTTAAGGATAGAAAGAGCCTTCTGCTATGGGGCGTCTGGTACGGTTACATCATAAAGGGTCGCCGCAGTTTTACGTGTGGAATATCAATGGAACCCATTCGTTTGATTTCGTTTATAGAGTGTCCGCGTACTGCTTATGCAGTTGAGGCAGTTAATTGGACTCCTGAAGGGCTTGAGCCATCAACGACAGGGATTCCTAATAAGCCCTTGGTAGCTATTGACATTCCGGGACGCCGAATTTGCCAAGGCGAAGCTCGACCTTAGGGGTAGGTCTACAAGATAGGCATCATTCCACGGCATCCAGTGGGCTACCTTCCTTGGGCCCGTTATATTCTCTCCTCCCAACACCCCCGTTTGCAGAAAGTGGGATTATACAAGGCGGTGTATGCATCCTTGTTCTATTATCATGCTCCTCACGTTTGGTGGGTTAAGGCCTTTTTGAACCAATGGAATCTTCCAATGCACATGTTCCTACTGGGGGTCATGAAATTTCTATTTTGCTGGAGGAATTCCGAGAAATTTCAGGACGGCCAATTAGTGGAGAACACTACGAAGAATTACTACCCCCTGACGGGTACGTTCTTGCTAGGTGCCAGCCATGCATGAAGGCTTGACGACTGAGAATGTTGTTCAGCACAAGCATCCATGTTTAATCAAGGCCTTAGGTATTTTTGAAAGCCTGTTCGTGGCATCAAATGGGCAAGGTGTTAGTTTTGACGCTTTCATCGCTCGCTTTCTTTGTAAAGATGCTCTATCCAAGAAAGCTCTGAAATTTACGAAGGTCGAGGATCCCTTCGAATTTGGCCTGGAGAAATTGCTGGCTAAAGAAGAAGATCTTCCACAATTTTATATCCCAAGCTCGTCAGCCATGACTTTTGATGCAATTGCTATCCCTGGTATGGACGATGAAACATTCTTTGTAGGCTTCATCAGCCTTTGGCTCAGCTGGTTTGCCATACCGATGCATCAACGCTTTATAAGAGCCTCCATCTTCTACCCCGCACATCGCATAGCCGAAGGAGCATGATTGGCCATTGGTGTTGCAGGGTTATCACACCTGTATCATGGCTTAAGTACCTCTGCCAACACTTCAAACCCAGGTGTAGACACCGTGAATTTCTCCCTCCACTACTTCACATACCGGATCGATATGCACGTGTTAGGCGCGTTTTCTATGCACCGACGGCCTGATTTTTATGAATCATATACTTTCCCACGAGTCAAGAGATTGGTTGATGCTTCCGCTCTTGATCCGACTTAGTTAGGGGCTTTGTGCGTGCTGCTTAACCCGTATTCAAACGAAGTTGGTATGGTTTTCGATGATTGGGTCCTTTCTGCGCCAGCGGGTCCTATTCAACAGTTATTTGATTTGTTGAAGAATGGGGCGCCAACATTAAAATACAAAGAGATCATGCATTTGTATTCAATCTGGCTGGTGTACATAGTGTTCCGATTAAATGACGCTGCTCTCTTCATGCGGTATAATCCGCATCGCTTTGCCCGGCAGTTGGGTTATAACCTGGGCGTCCCCCTTGAAGCTTTTTTAGTTGAGCTTACTCCCTCGCTGGAGACTACCCGTGATGCTATTCATAATTTTGTGAGGCTAAATACCGGTTCCCTCTTCATGATCCCCGAGCCCAACTACATTCCAAGGCCCGTGGCACCCTTCAAGGGCTGGTATCGTCACCGGGTTAGTCCCATTATCATAGAAGAAAGACGGGTGCTTTTTGAGTGTAAGGCCTCTGCGCCTTCCCAAGCCATCAATGCTCCATTGCGACCACGGTCGGTCGTTCGCCCTCCTCTGAGGGACAAAAATTCAGTGCTTATTCCAAAAGCCGCTCGAACATAGTCGGTCCACCGTACTGCTGGTATGCCAGTTCGCACTGGAACCGGTGCAGAGACTCTTGATAAGGCACAAACATCGGTGTCATCAAAGTCGGATCCCGAAGACGAGATTGGGCAGCACCGTGCCAAAGTGCCGAAAGGGAGGAAGCGACCTTCTACCAATACTAGCTCGGGCCTTAAAGGGAGAAAGAAATCCGCCGCCCGTTTACTCAATACTTTGCTCAAGTCTTAACCTCTCATTCATGATGAGCCTATATCTGTGCATGAACCAGATGATGGTCTTCTCTTTTCTGATACATCTGCTAAGGAGGCAGCTCATCTGGCCGAAACCTTGAAGCGATCACAGGATGAGACCGAATAAGTGCGCCCCAAGAAGGGAGGCTTTCCCTAGTTGAGTTCCGGGATGTTGACCCGGCTCCTGTTATATTACCAGTAGTTCCTTTAACGCTGGAAGAAGAACAGGCTCTTAAATAACCAATATTGGCCGCTTCTGAAGACAAGGCCGCTTTGAAGGCGGGTAGGGATTTATCTTCGATCGAAGCCCGACGAGCGCGATTAACCAGAAAAGTGCAGCAGCTCGAAAATGTAATATGTCACGCCCCGCTTCCCAATAGACGGAAATGGTGACGTGGCAAGCCCGCAACGTATCTACTATGAAATAAACACGTTAAGTGTAATTAAGCAATATAACCATGAACAAGAATGATAAGAGTAATAAAATGAAACAACAAATTTATTTACGTTTAACTTTATATACAAATGTTTGAAAATAAAAGATACAACAAACAAAGCAATGCCTAAACAATAGCATACAGAAAGTAAGTGCAGGAAGAACTAGTAGTCAGGCTGAGCCGTAAGCTGGTCCAAGTCCTCCTTGTTCGGCTCTATCTCTTCAGAGTTCGGTCCTCCTGACGAACATTCCAAGGAAAGAAAAATAGAGAGGAATGTCGTCAGCGAACTAGCGCTCGGTAAGTCCCAAAAGAAATAAGAGAGAATAGTATATCATGTGAATAGGAACTAAAAGAGAAAAGGATAGGTAAAATTGTATATGATCATCTACAGGTATATGATAGTTATTCTAACGTGGTTATTTGTAGTTTGATAAATAAGGTATTCATGTATACGAGAGGAGTCCATCTTACCCCATGGACTATGGTAACATGTAGCACAATGCCCCGTCATAACCTATGGGACAACGGCACGTGAATTCATGTAGGTGTCTTTTAAGTGACCTCTCGTGCCACAATATACGTTCCGTACCAATCTACCCCTTTTTCCCCGCATATTGTATTATATGGATTAAGATTATAGGTCTTGGCCGAAACCATGGATATAAAACGTTCAGGTTCATATTCATGATGTATCATGTGTTCAAGCAGCCGTGTCGAGTTCATGTCAAGTTATAACCATGGTTCGGTCAAGTCGAGTCAAGTATACAAGTATGAATTTGATGTTGAATTCAATTATTCAGGTTCATGATCAAGTATTCAAGTTCTTGTTTGATTTTGGGATTCAGGTTTGAGTTTGGATTCATCTTGAGTCAGACACTTGTGAACAGATTTAACTCTTGAATTCTTAGGTTCGGGAGTAATCGGCAACTGCTGCACATGGACGGCAGGATTTGTGTTTTTTTCCAAGGCAACTGCCATTGATAATTCCGTTAAGTTGTATAACCTGAATAGGCAAGCACTCACTTTCTCCGGTTCCCAGGGGCTCAAGAGAATTGATCCCGCTTAAACCTATATTTAAACCAGAGTCCTTAAAATATTGTTTTGAATATCTCGAGAGGGTTCTATGAAAAATATTTTAATATAGTTTAAAAAATATAATCTCGAGGGTGATTTGTATTGTTTAGGGTTTTCATGAGCATGTATTTTAATTAGTAGGTATTTTAATGATAAATACTTAGCTTTTAAAAGTTTATGATGTTTCATTGAAAACTAGCCTTTGTTGGTAACTTGGTGGTATTTTATTAAAAGCTTAATCTTTCATTTAAAAAGATATAATTTCATAATATATTGAAAATACGGATTTATAATTTTTATATAATTTCAAAAAACTATTTTTATTTAGAAAAGTCGCATTTCCTAAAAAACTGTATTTTATTTCCTTTCGAGATCGAATACTCTGTGAGGAGTTCTGCATCTCGCTCTACTTTCCCAAGGATGTGCAATAATCCGTAACATCCAATATCGGGTCCCCAAATGAATGTTGTAGAGACGTATTTACCAAGAATTACAAAATACCACTTTAGAAGAAACCCGGTTTTTTTAAAAGATGTGGTATTTTATTGTAAAAGTTATTCTTTGAACCAACGATATGTATATGTAGACATCATGCTATGAAACCATGGTGTGCATGTGGGGTAGGTCGTTACCCCGTGAAGTTTTTCTAAAGGTATTGTTTTAAAAATATCGAAAAGAGGTGATAATAAAGTTCAAGGTATTTTAATGAAAAAGTTTGTTTATGTTCGTTTCACATGAAAATTTTGGTTAAACTTAAATCTAAACATTTGTAATTAAAGTTAGAAATAGTGAGGTAAAATTAGATTGACCAAGATATAAAGGAAAAGGGAGTTCTAGGTTTTAAAAGAAAGGTATCGGGAATAACTCCACTTTACCGATATATGATTAGGAGATGAATTTCAATGAAAAGAAAGAGAGTTGGGAGGGACTTACTGTTTGGAAATATCAAGTAAAGGATAAGTAAGATGGGAGGGGCTTCGTGGCGTCGCGGGAGCTCTGGAAATGGCTTCGATCTTCGACGGAACAAGCTTGGTCGCTAACTCCACTTGACTCCACTTGCACTTAGCAACTTTTTGAGAGAATTTTTGCTAGAATTTCAGAATGGTGAAAAGCTAAAATATGGGGTGGTATTTATAGTGAAGAATTAGGGTTTGAGAATTAAAATTTTGGATTAAAAATCATTAAAAAGATATTAAATGGTGAAATGATGGGTCTCTGTTTGATTGCAGGGAAATCAAACAGTGCAGAAGAGTTAATTGGAGTCGAAGGGGTGCGTGTGCAAAGCATGGAGCCATTTGGACACATCTCAACCGTCGACGCCGGCCTATAGAGCATTTTAGCTGGTCGGATTTGAGGCAATTGTCTCGAGATTCTTGCCACATGGGTTTTGGGGCGTGTACACTTCATTGCGCCTGTTTGATTTTTCCGAAACTCTTCATTTTCCCGTGTATTGCACGTGAAACTCTTGGACTTCAAAAATTAAAAAGAAAAATCAGAAGAAAAATAATTGTGTCTGATGGGAATCGAACATATAGGCTATGTCGCAGAAGTGCAGAGGCTTTACTAGTGAGCTACAAGTTGTTTCTTACTTTTATTTAACAAAACTAACTTTTAACCCTTACACAAGCTGTAATGCTCTTTTCTGTATATTAACAAGAAAATTTCTGTACAGTGATTTCAGAGTCGTTACACTATACTTCAGGCTCCCTGGCGTATCGGTATGTACCTTTTATATCCCTCTCAGTAAATGATTTGTATTGCTTTCATATCGTATTCGTCTTTAAACATTTTTCTTTTGTAGGGCCTTCCACGGCGGGCGCAGTTTCGAGCCCAAATTGCATCTTAGAGCATTCGGGGATGACTTTTATTCCTTCAGCGGAGGTGTTCTCCGCCGAAAGACGCGACCGGGACGTTGGGACGTCTTGCCTAAATTTTGGGGGCAGATACTATTTGGTTTTATCCGTCCACCACTCCGAAAATACCAAGTTGATTTATGGCATCATGTATCGAAGGTTTAGACGGATGCGGCCTATGTAGCAGACTTTGTCTGATTCCCCCTCATGGTGAGGGGTTTTTGATTATGGGGACGCTCTTCCCTTCAGTCGCAAGCCCCTGCAGTTAATTATACCACCGCATCGCGGTAACCACTTTCTCCTTCTCCAGATAGTCACTTCGTGTCGTATGTGTTTGTTTTGTTTTTGGTTGCCCGTGGATTGTATACGGAGACTAATTTATGTTGTCGCCCGTAGGGCGTGGATTAGTCCAAATCCGTATCTTCTTAGATTTGGGTTTGGGTTGGGTTTAAGGATCGTTAATCTCATTTGAGACTAAGATCAACTTAAACGTTTGTTAAGGATACGTTAGTCTAATTTTAGACTAAGATCAACTTAACCATTTGTTAAGGATACGTTAGTCTAATTTTAGACAAAGATCTACTTAACAGGATCATTTAGATCCAACAAAAGAGCATTTGAGGTCTATTGTTTTACTTTAGGGACTTTGCGGTCCATAAGTTTAAAGTCGTCATAGTCCGTGGAGTTTAAAGACATCATAGTCTGTAAAGTTTAAAGACATCATAGTCTATGAGTTTAAGGACCTCACGGTCCATGGTAGTTTAGAGACATCATAGTCTGTAAAGTTTAAGGACATCATAGTCTGTAAAGTTTAAGAACATCATAGTCTGTCAAGTTTAAGGACCCCACAGTCCGTAAAATATCTGGTTGTCGGGACCCGTCACCTCTCTGAAAACGTTGAAGGATTAAAACGATAAATATCAGAGGAGTTAAAAGATATACCCTTGAACCAATATTGGTTGGGGGATTTGTAGTTGGATTGATTTAAGGATCGTTAGTCTTGTTTGAGATTAAGATCAACTTAAATGTTTTTAAGGATACATTAGTCTAATTTTGGACTAAGATCTACTTAACAGGATCATTTAGATCCAACAAAAGAGAATTTGGACTCTATTGTTTAGTTTAGGGACATTGCGGTCCATAAGTTTAAGGACGTCATAGTCCGTGGAGTTTAAAGACATCATAGTCTGTAAAGTTTAAAGACATCATAGTCTATGAGTTTAAAGACCTCACAGTCCATGGTAGTTTAGAGACATCATAGTCTGTCAAGTTTTTAAGGATATCATAGTCCATGAGTTTAAGGACCTCAAAGTCCATAAAGTTTAAGGACATCATAGTCCAGTTTAAAGACATCATAGTCTAGTTTAAAGACCTCATAGTCTGTAAAGTTTAAGGACATAATAGTCCATGAGTTTAAGGACCTCATGGTCCATAAAGTTTAAGAACATCATAGTCCATGAGTTTAAGGACCTCATAGTCCGTGTGATTTCGGTTCCACCATTTGGGGATGCACCAAAAGTTATTGGTTATTGGGACCCTCCATCTCTCTGAAGACGTTGAAGGATTACAACGACATGTATCAGAGGTATGAAGCGATGTACCCTTGAACCAATATCCCGATTTGGGAAATGGGATGAACATCAGTTTAGATGTCATCTGTTAGGACAACACTAGTCATCTTTGGGACTAGGATTAGTTTGGGGAGACCTGAACATGAAGGCTCGGTTGATTGGTGACAAAAAGGGTCTTGGCTTCGGAAGACTTGGCTAATTTGAGCTAAAGTTGATTTCGCTTAGTCACCCCATAGTGCGAAGCACTGAATTAGTGTTAAACACTGGACTTTTGAGGAGCTCACGTGTGAACATGTGAGGGGCCCCGAAGTGGGCATTGTTCTTTGAGTTTATTCCTTCATATATATATAAAAGTGCCGAGCACTTGGCTCACGTATGAGCACGTGAGGCGCTCGAGGTGAGAACTGTTCTCTGAATTTTATTCCTCTTTCATTTGTAAGTGCTAAGCAATTAGTTCATCAAACTGTCACGTGCAGACACGTGAGGTGCCTTCAAAATGCGAGCGCCGTCTTTCGAATTTTCTCCCTCTGTTATACACCACTGTTTGGGGGTCACGTGGGAACACATGAGGTGCCCCCATAATGGGAGCTATCTTGGGTTATTCCCTTTTTCCTTTTCTGAGTGCTAAGCACTATTGGGCCACGTGAGACACTCTGAGGAATGAAAATTGCCTTTGTTTTATTTTCCTTTTCTTTTTCTGAGTGCTAAGCACTATCAAGGGATCACGTGAGGTCACGTGAGACGCACCCACATTGAGATGTATTTTAGATTTACTCCCCCTTTTGAAAAGCTTGTTTGGTGGTGCGCCAAGAGTTATTGGTTATTGGGACCCTCCACCTCTCTGAAGACGTTGAAGAGTTACAACGACATGTATCAGAGGTGTGGAGAGATGTACCCTTGAACCAAATGCCAGATTGAGAAGGAATGGGATGAACATTACTTTGAATACCATCCGAGATCAATTTTGAAAGACTTGGGTATAATTGGATCTCGGGTGTTGACTTTAGGAGACTTTGCTGATTTGGGCTAAGGTTAGCCTCTCGTAGTGTTAAACACTAGTGTATGCTCAGCGCTCACATGCTCCCACATAAGGCGCTTGAAGTAGTATTAAACACTGAGAATTGAGGCGCTCACGTGGGGTCACGTGAGGCGCTTGAAGTAGAGTTAAACACTGAAGATTTGAAATGCTCACGTGGTGTCACGTGAGGCGCTTGAAGTAGTGTTAAACACTGAAGATATGAAGCGCTCACGTAGGGTCACGTGAGGTGTTTGAAGTAGTGTTAAACACTGAGGATATGAAGCACTCACGTGTGGTCACGTGAGGTATTTGAAGTAGTATTAAACACTGAAGATATGAAGCCCTCACATGGGGTCACGTGAGGTGCTTAAACACTGAAGATATGAAGCGCTTACATGGGGTCACGTGAGGTGTTTGAAGCAGTGTTAAACACTAAAGTTATGAAGCGATTACGTGTGGTCACGTGAGGTGTTTGAAGAAGTGTTAAACACTGAAGATATGAAGCGCTCACGTAGGGTCACGTGAGACGCTTGAAGTAGTATTAAACACTGAAAGTTTGAGGCGCTCACGTGACGTCACATGAGGCGCTTGAGATTCGGCATAGCTTCTTTGAATTTGTTCCCTTTTTCTTTTCTGAGTGTTGAGCACTATTGGGTCACGTGGGATCACGTGAGGCCTCCCCAAAGACTGAAAGCTGCCTCTATTTTATTCTCTTTTGAAAAGTGCTAAGCACTATTAAGGGGTCACGTGATGTCACGTGAGGCGTCCCAAAAATAGGGTTTGTTCCCTTTTCTCTTTTATAAGTGCTGAGCACTTCTCAAGGGTCACGTGATGTCACGTGGGGCGTCCCAAAAATAGGGTTTATTCCCTTTTCTCTTTTATAAGTGCTGAACACTTTTCAGGGGTCACGTGGGGTCATGCGAGACGCTCCAAAAATAGGGTTTATTCCCTTTTCTCTTTTATAAGTGCTGAGCACTTCTCATGGGTCACGTGGGGTCACGTGACTATATCTCGGTCTTTCCCTTTTTTCGTTCCTCAAAGGTATTCACGTGGGGACACGTGAGCTTTTATTGTGTAACATTGAACACTAATATGCATCACTAGGCTGTTCTTCTATGGTTCTGTGGAATCAAGTTCTCCTTTGTTCTTTGCAGGGATTAATTTCTTTTTAAAAGGTTAAATCCTAGTTTTAGAGGAATTAAATTCCCATATGTTTTGTAAGATTTAAACTTTTTTGGACTCGGTTCTTTCCCTTAGGTTTTGGATCTGCATGACAGAATCTCCCCGATAAGAATTAAATTCTCAACTTGTGGGGAGATCTTCTGCAGATCATAACCAGAGAAAGAACTATGTTCTTTTGAGAAGAGTTAAAATTATGGTTTGAGAATTAAATTCTCTTTTTTGTGAGAGCTTTTGGAGAGGTTCCTCTTTTTTAGAGAATTAAATTCTCTCTCTATTTTTTTCCCCTCTTCCTCTGTCTCCTGTCCCTTTGCTCTTATTTATAGAAGAAAGAAAAGAATCATTTTGTTCAGAAAATCTCTCATTGAGAGATGCTGATTGATTTTAAAATCAAGCAAAATGATATTTTAGATCAATCGGTGAATTTTATTCACCGTTGGATTTTTAATCCAATGGCTCTTGTTTAACAGAGAATATTTCTTGTTTGTTTAGCAAGATTATGAATATCTTGTTAGTTTTAACAAAAATAGAATTTTATTCTATCAAATCTTTTTAATTTAACAAGATTTAAAAATATATTTTCTTAATATGGATATCTTGTTAACATAGAATTTTATTCTTGTTATAAGATTAGGAAAATATTTTCCTATGATAGATTTTTTATTCTATCAAATGATCACCGCTGGATCTTTGATCCAAGGGTCCTCTGTTTAACAGAGAAGATCTTTCTAGTTTAAGGAAGATCAAGAAAATATTTCCTATATAGAATTTAATTCTAGAATTTGATAGGAACATTTTAAATTAGGGTGCTCACATGCTTTGCACGTGATTAGAAAAAGCACTCACATGTTTAACACGTGACGCCTATTATGGGTTTTAGTCTTTTTATGTTCAGAGCGCTCACGTGCTTAACACGTGAGGCATGTTTGGCCCTTGGTGATTTATTTTCAGCGCTTATATGGTTTTCATATGAGCGCTCACGTGTTTTACATGTGAGGCCTATTTGGCCCTTTAAGTTTATTTTATTCAGCGCTCATACGCTTTGCATATGAGCGCTCACGTGTTTTACACGTGTGACCTGTTTTTTTTTTAGGATTCACCCCTTTTTTTGTAAGGGAACAAGTAGCTCTTGGCCGAAAATTTTGACGGGAACAAATGCCCCCCACTACTTTACCCACGTATGTATGTACGTGGGGGAAGTAGTGCAAAGTAATGTATGACCGTAGAATTGAGGGCTTGGGAGACTAGTTAGGGTCCTTGTATCCTAAGATTTTTTCCATCTTCATGAACCATAAGGGTCTCAAGATGGTTTTTTCTCCCTACAAGTCGAGAGGATCTCGTAGGTGTATTTTCTCCTTAGGGGTCGTGAGGACTCCTAAGTGCGTTTTCTTTTGAGAGTCGTATGGATCTCACGAGAGAATTTTCTCCCTTACAAGTCGTGAGGACTCATAAGTGATTGTTTCCTTCCTTGTCGATGTTCGACTTCGGAGAGTGTGGCCCATAGATAGTCCATTTTGACCTCTTTGTAGGGCAGTGATGGCTTAGGAGATAGGGTTAGGATTTGCCACCTAAGGCTTTCCAACTTTATGAGCCGTGAGGGTCTCATAAAAACTTTTCTCCCTACAAGTCGAGAGGATCTCGTAGGTGTATTTTCTCCTTAGGAATCATGAGGATTCCTAAGTGTGCTTTCTCTTGAGAGTCGTAAGGATCTCACAAGAGAATTTTCCCGCTTATAAGTCTAAGTGGTTGTTTCCCTCCTTGTCGAGATTCGACTTCGGAGAGTGTGGCCCATAGATAGTCGATCTTGACCTCTTTGCAGGGCATTGATGGCTTAGGAGACAGGGTTAAGATCTGCCACCTAAGGCTTTCCAACTTTATGAGCCGTGAGGGTTTCATAAAGGCTTTTCTCCCTACAAGTCGAGAGGATCTCGTAGGTGTATTTTCTTCTTAGGAATCGTGAGGATTCCTAAGTGTGCTTTCTCTTGAGAGTCGTAAGGATCTCACAAGAGAATTTTCCCGCTTATAAGTCGAGAGGACTCGTAAGTGGTTGTTTCCCTCCTTGTCGAGATTTGACTTTAGAGAGTGTGGCCCGTGAATAATATGCAAGAGTCTATCTTGGACCAACTTGCAGGGCCCCGGTGCTTAGGAAACATGTCCTTATCCCTATCACCTAAAGATTTTCCCTACGAGTCGAGACGAATCGAGAAGTTCCCGCAAGGAAACTAATTTCCTCACTAGTCGAGACGAATCAAGAAGTTCTCCTAAGGATGTCCTAATGTCACAGTTAACCACTGCTCTTTACGACAGAGGCCCATTAGGGTCTGTGGTACTAGAGTTTTATCCGTTGTACCGTCGCGTTGGCTGATGTATTCCTCGATAGGAAATCTTGCTGTTCGAGTAGCCTTGCGACTGTCGTGTCTTTGATCCCTTCGGGGGCTGGATAAGACGTCTTCAAGCAATCTTCCAGGTAGTATTACCGTCGAAAAAGCAAGCGTTATGGATATTCCATGTCGCTTTTTACTTGAGGTTAGGCTTAGTTTGGGAGCCCTAATGAGTCATAACCACTCCGCGCTGGTGTCGGATGATCTCTGATAGTCTTTCAGGTTTTATATGAGTTGCCGTCAAGACCCTGAAGCTAGGAATATTGCCTTCTCTTCGTTTGCTGGCATTGCATCTGCTGTATCGAGACGAATGTCGCGGTTGTCTCTAGGTTGTTGGTGAATCGTCAAGGCTTGGAACTAGGGACTTTGCCATGGCTCTATTGTTGGTGTTGCGTCTGCATCCTGTTGGAGGAAGAACGCTGGGGTAACGTCGCGTCTTCTGTATCGAGACGAACATCGAGGTAGTCTCTAGGTTGTTGGTGAACCGTTGGGACCTGGAACTAGGGACTTTTCCGTGGCTCCGTTGTTGGTGTCGCGTCTGCATCCTGTTGGAGGAAGAAAGCAGGGGTGACATCGCGTCTGCTGTATCGAGACGAACGTCGAGGTGGTCTCTAGGTTGTTGGTGAACCGTCGGGACCTGGAACTAGGGACTTTGCCATGGCTCCGTTGTTTTGTGTCGCGTCTGAATCCTGCTGGGGGAAGAACGCTGGGGTGACGTCGCATCTGCTGTTTCGAGACGAACATCGAGGTGGTCTCTAGGTTGTTGGTGAACCTTCGGGACCTGGAACTAGGGACTTTGCCATGGTTCCATTGTTTTGTGTCGCGTCTGCATCCTGCTGGGGTGACATCGCATCTGCTGTATCGAAACGAACGTCGAGATGGTCTCTAGGTTGTTGGTGAACCGTCGGGACCTGAAACTAGGGACTTTGCCGTGGCTTCGTTTTTGGTGTCGCGTCTGCATCTTGTTGGAGGAAGAACGCTTGGGTGACGTCGCGTCTGCTGTATCGAGATGAACGTCAAAGTGGTTTCTAGGTTGTTGGTGTAAGTCTACGCTAGCGCCCCGGCAGTCTACAGACGCCAAATGCGGAACAAAAACTTTTTAACTGGCGCTATCGTATACTTTAACCCGGATCTGCCATTATTGCTAAAACTAACAAACTGTAAAGAGTGTAGGAAGGTTATACCGAACGATCCGAGTCCTTCGTTCTTCAACCATCATCCCACGCTCCGTTGCGGCTGCTCCGATCTCGTCGATCTCCGATTCCTTCGTCGAGGTGGCACCACATGATCGATTCTTTAAACGGGCTCCCGCCTCTGACTCGAGGCAACTCGATCGCCAAGTTTGCTAAAAGAGACGACCAAGAATGATGTAGAGAATGAGTAGATGACTTTGTCTCACTTCGTCCAAATCCGTGGACGATCGGTTAATGAAGTTGCCCAGGGAATTGGGTGACGGAATGAAATGAACTGTAAAATTCCATACACCCCGAATACTATCATAATCTTTTCTAACCAAAATGAAACATCAAGTGAGAGAGAGTGTGAGGAGAGAGAGGGCCGGCCATATATAGCAAGAGGGAGGTGACCGTAGGAGAGAGGGGGTGACCACAAGAAAGCTTCTCACTCAAAATATCAAGAAGAAATATCCTTAGCTAAACAAAATGCTTTAATGTTAAAGCATGAGTCACTTAAACACCTCATCAAGTCATAATTGCAACCAATGAAAACATAACACCAATTAATCCTAGTCTCCTCATCTAGAATCTTCTAGAACACTGACTCACCTCAACCAAGAAAAGATAAATCCGTTTTTAACCAAATGTTAAAAGACGGCTGATAGAAAACTGGAAACTGGCAACTTCCAAAAGTGATCCTGAAACGAATTTCAGGACAACCCCGAGACTGTATAAATATACCCGCATTTGTATTACAACCGAATACAAATGCAACTGAGACAAAGATATTATACCTACTCAATATAATACTCGGATCCGGCTTAACCCAAAGCCGACCAGTATCATCTGCCCGAAAACTAACACGTGCGTAAACGCACGTGCATTTTCCGAACCCTGCCATAAAACCATACGGCCTCTACAACGTTTCGCCCGAACTTGGGAAACTGTCTGTAGGGGACTCTAATGACTCGTCAGTACCCTGGCAGTGGGTTTAACCACAAACCGTCAGCGGCACTAGCTATGCGTAACTGCTGCCCATGGACTGACCTCAAGGGAGGCCGAGGAGCGAACTCAAGGGAGACCGATGAGCGAACTCCTCCGAAAACCCTACTGAGCCTAACAGTGACAATGTATATACAGTCCGGTCCGTTCGTCAATGAGTATCGCATATCCGCCTAGGGGGCTAGTAACGTCAGACCCCCATTAGCAGTATAAGTCGTGTCGGAGTGAAGCCCAATAACACCCTGAGATACTACTGGAGTACCTACCAGCAAATCTCCTGCCACGGCCGTGGGCTTTGTGTAATGGCTCTCCTAGACACAGCACGATCTCGCCCCCAATACCGGGAGAGACGAATCCCCTGCCGATCCGCTCACGTGCCTCCATATGGCTCGGGACTGTACCCAAAAGCTACCTGTTTGCACGACTCCTTTGAGCCGTGGTAGGGTAGAAATCAAAGCACAGTGGGAACTCACACGAGACAAATGACGACCTCAGGTCGATGAACTAACCTGTACATATGTCACCAGGGAACTGCTATCTGACGATAGATATAATACTAACTAGCAGATTCCCGGCGAGTCCTGTCCGGTGTACTCATAACCCAATGAGCACCTGTATACATCTTAGGTGATCCAACTGACACCAGTGGCTTGTGAGACCGGCCACCGCCCCTCGTCGGGGTCTCGACTGTACACACTAGTCTACTCCGGAGTATCGATGCCCTGTCTCGAAACTCCCACGACTAGGGACCACAATTAAGGATATGCATATAAACTACCCAACTCTCACGTATATGATCGCCATCATACTGTTGGTAGTAAAGCAAGATCCTAAGGGCTCTATCAAAGTGTAACATGCAATTAGTCACCTGAACATGTACACGACTGATAAAGGCAAACCAGATAGCATACTATCATCTTGAGTAAGACTGTCCTACCGGGATAGGTCCTCCGCAATCATTGCAATCACGTACCTGCGATCCAATAATTGACTATGAGGGCACTATCTCCAACAGTTGGTGAACCGTCGAGACCTGGAACTAGGGACTTTGTCATGGCTCTGTTGTTTTTTGTTGCGTCTGCATCCTGCTGGGGGAAGAACGCTGGGGTGACGTCGCGTGTGCTGTATCAAGACGAACGTCGAGGTGGTCACAAGGTCGTTGGTGAACCGTCGGGACCTGGAACTAGAGACTTTGCCATGGCTCCGTTGTTTTGTGTCGTGTCTGCATCCTGTTGGGGGAAGAACGCTGGGGTTACGTCGCGTCTGCTGTATCGAGACGAATGTCGAGGTGGTCTCTAGGTTGTTGGTGAACCGTCGGGACCTGGAACTAGGGACTTTGCCGTGGCTCTGTTGTTTTGTGTCGCATCTGCATCCTCCTGAGGGAAGAACACTGGGGTGACGTCGCATCTGGTGTATCGAGACGAAAGTCGAGGTGGTCTCTAGGTTGTTTTTGAACCGTCGAGACTTGGAACTGGGGACTTTCCCGTGGCTCCTCTTTGTTTTGACCTTGGGGTTGCTTGTTGACGTCGCGTCTGCATCCCGTTGTAGTGAGAAGAAACACTGTTGTTGAAACTGCGTCTGCTGTAACGAGACGAGTGTCGAGGTGGTCTCTAGGTTGTTTATGAACCGTCGAGACTTGGAACTGGGGACTTTCCTATGGCTCCGATTGGTGATGTCGTATATTCTTGCAAAGACACTGATTTCTTTGCGGGTTGACGCGAATCGATATGCTCTTGCCAAGGATGCTGATTTCCTTGAATTGAGGTATTCGCCAAGGACCCTGATTTCCTCGGAGTTGAGGCGAATCGAGGTATTCCTGCAAAGACACTGATTTCCTTGTGGGTCGATGCGAATCGAGATGCTTTCGCCAAGGATGCCGATTTCCCTGAATTGATGTATTTGCCAAGGACACTGATTTCCCTGGAGTTGGTTGATTTGTTTCCGAGACGGAGCGTTGATCCGGCGGAGAGGTCATTGGTTGACTCTAGGTTGTCTGTAGACTGTCAAGTCTTGGAACTAGGAATTTACCGTGGCTCCGCTTTGTTGACATCGCGCCCGAATCCTACTGGAATGAGGAGGAACGCCGTTGTTATTCTTCTGGGATGCAGATTTTGCCGTCAAGATCTGACTCTCCCTTTGACAAGGTCTGGTGGGGAAATGTGGTCCCCTTTTTGTTTATACCCATGGATTGTATACAGGGGTTAGTATGGACTCACCTGTAGGGCAAAAGTTTTATTCTTTCATTTTTTTTATTTCTGTGATGCTCAATCATTTCAGCTTTTATATCGTGAAGTTCGCGACTGTCCAATCATTTCGGTTATTTTTCGCGGTGCCAAATCATTTCGGTTATTTTTCTTTTTACTCGCTGTTTTTTTTATTACGAGTTGCCCAACCATTTCGGCTATTTTGTATGCATATAATTTTACTTGCTGATTTTGTTGCAAGTTGCCCCATCATTTCGGCCATTTCATATGCATTTTTGGCTCGCTGAATTTTTATCGCGAGTGTGGAACTTGGAATCTGGTGCCAATCTCAGCATCAGCATAGCTATGACTGGAATATTGCCACGAGCGAATCATCATTTGCCGTAAAAGGGCTTGGAATTTGATACCGATTTAGACATCAGCATCGCTACCACTGGGAAATTTCCAGGAGCGAATCATCATTTGCCTCTGTCGATGTCGAACAAAGGTGGCTTAGTAAACAGGGTTAGGATCCTGTTGACTAAGGCTTTACGAGCCGTAAGGGTCTCATAAAGGTATTTCTCCCTACGAGTCGTGAGGATCTCATATGTGCATTTTCTCCTTAGGAATCGTGAGGATTCGTACGTATGTGTTCTCTTATAATTCATAAGGATCTTACAAGAGTGTTTTCTCCTTATAAGTCGAGAGGACTTACAAGTGTCGTTCGCCATATGAAGATATCCCTCGTCAGTGGTTGGACTATGTTGGGGAAACGTTCATTTTTGCCCGTGGATTGTATACAAGGGTCGATATTGAACCGTTTGTAGGGCAATCTGGGGATTGTGATGGCTTAAGAACAGGTTTAGATCCCTGTAACTTAAGGCTTTTGAATCTTATGAGCCATGAGGGTCTCATAAGAGGGTTCTCCTTACGAGTCGTGAGGATCTTGTAAGTGTAATTTCTCCTTAGGAGTTGTAGGGATCCTTAAGTGTGTTGCTCCTTTGTGAGTCGTAAGGATCTCACGCTGATATTTTCTTTTTACTGGGTCGAGAGGACCTTGCAAGTGTCTTTTAACGTGATTGCGTCCTTTCGGATTTTCACAAACTCGCCGGTAGCCCTGTTGTTTTTACTCACGGAACCCTTTCGGGTTTTCATCCATGCCCATTTTGCTTGTGGACGTACCGTTTTTTTACGAGTCTGCGCCCTTTCGGGTTTTCACAAACTTCGCCGGTAGTCCTGCTGCTTTTACTCACGTCGCCCTTTTGGGTTTTCATCCATGCCCATTTTGCTTGTGGACATATCTTTTTTTTGGTTTTCAAGTGGCATATTCCACTTGATTGCAGGACACATTTGTAAGCCCCTTAATATCCTTTCTATTCTTTGAGAAGAAAGGACCATCTTACGTAGAGATTCTTCCTCCAGTGAGAAATATGCCCCATGTGTATACCTCAGGGGGAGCAAGTACCCACGCCGTCGCTATTTTGGTGATAGGTTGTTTCAAAGTCGCTCATTTTTTTTTGTTGAGCGTCGGCAAGAAATACCATATTACCTCCGCTTTTCATTCATCTTCTTCAGATGATGAAGGGTCTTGACTCAGCTAATCCAATCAAGCCATTTTATCCATGAGCTATTGCAAGGCTGTCGGCTTGAAAAGGGCCATATACAAGGACGCCTTTGAATTTGGGTCAAGGATGGCTATGAGCATTCCCATGGCTGCAACTTCATCGATGCGTTGCTTGTATTTGACCAGAGATTTCGCCATCGGGTAACACATTGAACCCAAGTCTTATTCGGTCTAACCCTTTCGTTGACCAGTGCCGTCACGGTAGTGCGCTTATTCACACTAGCGAATCTCTGACAGGAGGGCATCTCCATTTCGTCGAAGGTATTCATGGAGTCATTCGGGAGTTCCGTATACCATTCGAATGCAATGCTTGCTAGACAGCCGATGAACTGTCAGAGGAGAAGTATATCAGTATTGCTGCACATGGGTTCAAATCGCGCCATGTGCCGGCGAGAATTCTCAGTTCCTTCGTACATGTGGCACGTTGGAAGTGTGTACTCTAGCGGGTACTGTATTTGATTGTGCCATGTTGGATATGGTCGACCAATCTTGATTGATCTATTTGCAGCTTCATTGGCGTAGTGAGCTTCGATTTGCTGAGCGATATATTCGTTCATCTTTGCTTTTAGGAATCATTTTCTTCTCAGCCATTGATGAGCTTTGCAGAGGATTTGAAATGTCATCCTTATTATTAAGACCGACTACCGGCAGTTCATCCGCCAGTGGTTCCGATTGAACCATCATTCCAGCCATATTCTGAATCAGAAGGGCTATCTGGTTCATTTTAGTGGACATTTCTGCCGCTTTTGCATCTCCCTTTTTCAGAGCGCGCTTTAAGAAATCAATATCCGACCCTTTCTCTATTCTTTCTCTAGGTGTGTCTTCGGGATTTGCCTTAGACGATGGATTAGCATTTGCTGCTGCCTGAGCAAGTATCTCCTGCAGCTTTTCACGTTGCAGTTGAACTTTTGTTAAGGACCGAGTTTGAGGTCGGTGACTAATAGAAGCTCAAACTTTGTCTTTGGAATTCACCACATAGACTATGTGAACTACCATGCCCAAGGCTTGGGGCGTTTGGAGTTTTGGCCTTTGGAGTTTGCTTCGGGCACTTGAACTTTATTGGGCCTCTCTTTTTTGTGAAAAGCCGCTTTGTTTTTAGGAGGAACCACTGTATCAGGATCCGTCTTAGGATGAGTCCCCTTTACCTGCTTCCACACCTTATATATAGATAAGGAAAGTTGTCTCACGGAGCGAACTGGTTTCTGCTCTCGTAGGATCTCCATGGGCTGCAGAGACTTCTTCAATATCGCGATAGGAGAATTTTGTCTGACCCTTTGCAATAGTTTGAAACTGTTCCCAGTTAGAACAACAACATTCACCACTGGGGTTGAAACCGGATCATATGGAGAACTGCCCCCAGCTCATTTTGTATGATGCCGATATCGACGTCGACTGTTTCTTACGGCCGGAATTCGATTAGCCTCAGGATTTTGCCGAGCCTAACCCCTATTTCCTTTAGGAGCTTGAATATTCTGCCCCCTGTGTCGATCTTGGTCCTTGGTAGGTGCCTGTTGTTTGAGGACTGATTCCTTCGGCAAAGCTGCTGCTTGGGGAACCAGCCTGTGGAAGACAGACTTCCTCTGGGATTCCTCCAACGGCGTTGAAGCACCGAGGGTGGGAGGTGGGGGTATCAATCCAAAAAGAAGCTCGTTGAATTTTTGAAGAGACGGATTGCAGAGATTTGAGCCTGCAAGTGGCCCGTACTTGACTCCACCAGATATAACAAAGCCGGAGTTGCTAAGGTGGAAGCAAACGCTATTCTTCATAGAGACGAAACGCCGAATTCAGTATCCCCTCCCCTAAGGGCAACCACAAACATATATACCGCGATTATTTGATCGCGGAAAAACACGACACACGAAGTGTGGAGTGGAAAGGGGAAAAGGTCCCACCGGACGTGACAGAATATGTTCTCCGCCGAAAGACGCGACTGGGACGTTGGGACGTCTGGCCTGAATTTTGGGGGCATATACTATTTGGTTTTATCCTTCTACCTCTCCAAAGATGCCAAGTTGATTTATGGCACGATGTATCGAAGGTTTAGACGGATGCGGCCGATGTAGCAGACTTCGTGAGATTCCCCCTCATGGTGAGGGGTTTTTGATTGTGGGGACGCTCTTCCCTGCAGGCGCAAGCCCCTGCAGTTAATTATGCTACCGCATCTCGGTAACCACTTTCTCCTTCTCCAGATGGTCACTTCGTGTCGTGTGTGTTTATTTTGTTTTTGGTTGCTCTTGGATTGTATACGGAGACTAATTTATGTTGTCGCCCGTAGGGCATGGATTAGTCCAAATTCGTATTTTCTTACATTTGGGTTTGGGTTGTGTTTAAGGTTCATTAATCTCATTTGAGACTAAGATCAACTTAAACGTTTGTTAAGGATACGTTAGTCTAATTTTAGACTAAGATCAACTTAACCATTTGTTAAGGATACGTTAGTTAATTTTAGACTAAGATCTACTTAACAGGATCATTTAGATCCAACAAAAGAGCATTTGGGCTTTATTGTTTTAGTTTAGGGACTTTGCAGTCCATAAGTTTAAGGACGTCATAGTCCGTGGAGTTTAAAGACATCATAGTCTGTAAAGTTTAAAGACATCATAGTCTATGAGTTTAAGGACCTCACAGTCCATGGTAGTTTAGAGACATCATAATCTGTAAAGTTTAAGAACATCATAGTCCATGAGTTTAAGGATCCCACAGTCCGTAAAGTTTAAGGACGTTATAGTCCATGAGTTTAAAGACCCCACAGTCTGTAAAATATCTGGTTGTCGGGACCCATCACCTCTCTGAAGACGTTGAAGGATTACAACGACAAATATCATAAGAGTGAAAAGATGTACCCTTGAACCAATATTGGTTGGGGGATTTGTAGTTGGATTGATTTAAGGATCGTTAGTCTCGTTTGAGATTAAGATCAACTTAAATGTTTTTTAAGGATACGTTAGTCTAATTTTGGACTAAGATCAACTTAACAGGATCATTTAGATCCAACAAAAGAGTATTTGGACTCTATTGTTTAGTTTAGGGACATTGCGGTCCATAAGTTTAAGGACGTCATAGTCCGTGGAGCTTAAAGACATCATAGTCTGTAAAGTTTAATGACATCATAGTCTATGAGTTTAAGGACCTCACAGTCCATTGTAGTTTAGAGACATCATAGTCTGTCAAGTTTTTAAGGACATCATAGTCCATGAGTTTAAGGACCTCACAGTCCATAAAGTTTAAGAACATCATAGTCCAGTTTAAAGACATCATAGTCTAGTTTAAAGACATCATAGTGTAAAGTTTAAGGACATCATAGTCCATGAGTTTAAGGACCTCATAGTCCATAAAGTTTAAGAACATCATAGTCCATGAGTTTAAGGACTTCATAGTCCGTGTGATTTCGGTTCAGATTGGAATCTCGGGGATTCAGATTGAGCAGGTCCAAGACAGCATATATGCACTGCAAATTTAGTAGCCAGAGAAATCAAAACCATATTGGTATAACATTGGAAGGGCAAGAGATATCACCGAGCGACCAGTTTAGATATCTAGGTTCCATCATCCAAAGGAATGGGGAGATCGATAGTGATGTTAATCAAAGGATCCAAGCTGGTTGGTTGAAATGGAGGAGTGCAACAGGGATTTTGTGTGATCGTAACTTTCCGTTAAAATTGAAAGGGAAGTTTTATCGGAGCGCTATTCGGCCTGCCTTATTATATGGTACAGAATGCTGGGCTCCTAAGAAGCATCATACACAGAAGATGCACGTAGCGGAGATGCGCATGCTTCGTTGGATGTGCGGTAACACTAGAAAAGACAAGGTACGAAATGAGGATATCCGTGCAAAAGTTGGTGTAGCACCCGTGGAGGAGAAGATGCGGGAAAACCGGCTTAGATGGTTTGGTCATGTGCGACGCAGACCTATGGAAGCACCGGTTCGACGAATAGATACTCTCGATATGGGTAATGGCAAAAGGGCAAAAGGGAGACCGAAGAAAACATGGATGGAGGTGATACGAAATGATATGGTTGCCAAAGGACTCAATGAAAGTATATTGTTCGATAGAAGTGAGTGGAGACAGAGGATTCATGTGTTGGACCCGGCGTGATTCTCATGTTGGTTCATGTAGCCTACCCCTTATGCTTGGGATAAAAGGCTCAGTTGTTGTTGTTGTTGTTGTATAGTCCATGAGTTTAAGGACTTCATAGTCCGTGTGATTTCGGTTCCACGTTTGGGGATGCACCAAAAGTTATTGGTTATTGGGACCTTCCATCTCTCTGAAGACGTTGAAGGATTACAATGACATGTATCAGAGGTATGAAGAGATGTACCCTTGAACCAATACCACGATTTGGGAAATGGGATGAACATCAGTTTAGATGTCGTCTGTTAGGAGAACACTAGTCATCTTTGGGACTAGGATTAGTTTGGGAAGACCTGAACACGGAGGCTCGGTTGATTGGTGACAAAAAGGGTCTTGGCTTTGGAAGACTTGGCTAATTTGAGCTAAGGATGATTTCCCTTAGTTACCCCATCGAGCTAAGCACTGAATCAGTGTTAAACACTGGACTTTGGAGGAGCTCACGTGTGAACACGTGAGGGGCCCTGAAGTGGGCATTGTTCCTTGAGTTTATTCCCTCATATATATATAAAAGTACTGAGCACTTGGCTCACGTGTGAGCACGTGAGGCGCCCGAGGTGAGAACTGTTCTCTGGATTTTATTCCTCTTTAATTTATAAGTGCTAAGCACTTGGTTCATCAAACAGTCACGTGCAGACACGTGAGGTGCCTTCAAAATGTGAGCGCTATGTTTGGAATTTTCTCCCTCTGTTATACACCACTGTTTGGGGGTCACGTGGGAACACGTGAGGTGCCCCCAAAATGGGAGCTATCTTGGGTTTATTCCCCTTTTCCTTTTCTGTGTGCTAAGCACTATTGGGCCACGTGAGATCACGTGAGGCACTCTGAAGAATGAAAATTACCTTTGTTTTATTTTCCTTTTCTTTTTCTGAGTGCTAAGCACTATCAAGGGATCATGTGAGGTCACGTGAGACGCCCCCAAATTGAGATGTATTATAGATTTACTCCCTTTTTTGAAAAGCTTGTTCGGTTGTGCACCAAGATTTATTGGTTATTGGGACCCTCCACCTCTCTGAAGACGTTGAAGAGTTACAACGACATGTATCAAAAGTGTGGAGTGATGTACCCTTGAACCAAATACTAGATTGAGAAGGAATGGGATGAACATTACTTTGAATACCATCCGAGATCAATTTTGAAAGACTTGGGTATAATTGGAGCTCGGGTGTTGACTTTGGGAGACTTGGCTGATTTGGGCTAAGGTTAGCCTCTCGTAGTGTTAAATACTAGTGTATGCTCAGCGCTCACGTTCTCCCACGTTAGGCGCTTGAAGTTGTGTTAAACACTGAGAATTGAGGCGCTCACGTGGGGTCACGAGAGGCGCTTAAAACAGTGTTAAACATTGAAGATTTGAAACGCTCACGTTGGGTCACGTGAGGCGCTTGAAGCAGTGTTAAACACTGAAGATATAAAGCGCTCACGTGGGGTCACGTGAGATGTTTGAAGTAGTGTTAAACACTGAGGATATGAAGCACTCACGTGCGGTCACGTGAGGTGTTTGAAGTAGTGTTAAACACTGAAGATATGAAGCGCTCATATGGGGTCACGTGAGGTGTTTAAACACTGAAGATATGAAGCGTTCACGTGGGGTCACGTGAGGTGTTTGAATGAGTGTTAAACACTGAAGATATGAAGCGTTCACATGGGGTCACGTGAGGCGCTTGAAGTACTATTAAACACTGAAAGTTTGAGGCGCTCACGTGAAGTCACGTGAGGCGCCTGAGATTTGGCACAGCTTCTTTGAATTTTTTCCCTTTTTCTTTTCTGAGTGCTGAGCACTATTGGGTCACGTGGGATCACGTGAGGCCTCTCCAAAGACTGAAAGCTGCCTCTATTTTATTCTCTTTTGAAAAGTGCTAAGCACTATTAAGGGATCACGTGATGTCACGTGAGGCGTCCCAAAAATAAGGTTTATTCCCTTTTCTCTTTTATAAGTGCTGAGCACTTCTCAGGGGTCACGTGATGTCACGTGGGGCGTCTCAAAAATAGGGTTTATTGTCTTTTCTCTTTTATAAGTGCCGAACACTTCTCACGGGTCACGTGGGGTCACGCGAGGCGCTCCAAAAATAAGATTTATTCCCTTTTCTCTTTTATAAGTGCTGAGCACTTCTCAGGGGTCACGTGACTAGATCTCAATCTTTCCATTTTTTTTGTTCCTCAAAGTTATTCACATGGGGACACGTGAGCTTTTATTGTGTAACATTGAACACTAATATGCATCACCAGGCTATTCTTCTATGGTTCTGAGGAATCAAGTTCTCCTTTGTTCTTTGCCGGGATTAATTTCTTTTTAAAGGGTTAAACCCTAGTTTTAGAGGAATTAAATTCCCATATGTTTTGTAAGAGTTAAACTCTTTTGGACTCGGTTCTTTCCCTTAGGTTTTGGATCTGCATGACAGAATCTCCCCGATAAGAATTAAATTTTCAACTTGTAGGGAGATCTTCTTCTGCAGATCTTAACCAGAGGAAGAATTAAGTTCTTTTGAGAAGAGTTAAACTTTTGGTTTG
Source organism: Agapanthus africanus (assembly GCA_030015575.1). Classification (NCBI taxonomy): domain Eukaryota; kingdom Viridiplantae; phylum Streptophyta; class Magnoliopsida; order Asparagales; family Amaryllidaceae; genus Agapanthus; species Agapanthus africanus. Next base: position 127,549,674 of record JASDDO010000024.1, read on the forward strand.
AGAATTAAATTCTCTGTTTTGTGAGAGATTTTGGGAGAGGTTCCTCTTTTTTAGAGAATTAAATTCCCTCTCTATTTTTCTTCCCCTCCTCCTCTGTCTCCTGTCCCTTTGCTCTTATTTATAGGAGAAAAAAAAGAATCAATTTGTTCAGAAAATCTCTCATTGAGAGATGTTGATTAATTTTAAAATCAACTAAAATGATCTTTTAGATCAATCGGTGAATTTTATTCACCGTTGGATTTTTAATCCAAAGGCACTCTGTTTAACAGAGAAGATTTCTTGTTTGTTTAGCAAGATTATGAATATCTTGTTAGTTTTAACAAGATTAGAATTTTATTCTATCAAATCTTTTTATTTTAACAAGATTTAAAAATATATTTTCTTAATATGTATATTTTGTTAATATAGAATTTTATTCTTGTTATAAGATTAGGAAAATATTTTCCTATGATAGATTTTTTATTCTATCAAATGATCACCGCTGGATCTTTGATCCAAGGGTCCTTTGTTTAGCAGAGAAGATCTTCTAGTTTAAGGAAGATCATGAAAATATTTCCCAAATAGAATATAATTCTAGAATTTGATAGGAACATTTTAAATTAGGATGCTCACATGCTTTGCATGTGATTGGCAAAAGCACTCACATGTTTAACACGTGACCCCTATTATGGGTTTTAGCCTGTTTATGTTCAGAGTGCTTACGTGCTTAACTCGTGAGGCATGTTTGTCCCTTGGTGATTTATGTTCAGCGCTTATATGCTTTGCATATGAGCGCTCACTTGTTTTACATGTGAGGCATGTTTGACCCTTTAAGTTTATTTTATTCAGCGCTCATACGCTTTGCATATGAGCGCTCACATGTTTTACATGAGAGGCCTGTTTTTTGTGGATTCTCCCCTTTTTTTTAAGGGAACAAGTAGATCTTGGCCGAAAATTTTGGCGGGAACAAGAGGTTGCTGGACCAGTTTTTGATTCTGTAAATATCTCTAGTGGTGCACCGGAGGATGTAGAGGAGATTCCTAAGGCTACTATCTCTTCGGTCCTGAATGGGCGAATTATTAAAGGTGATCTTATATATATTTTTATTTTTGTTTAATGATCTTACCAACTAAGTCGGTCCCTTCAGCGAGGCATGCTCGACATCGCCACTGGCACCGAATAAGATAGGCTGGAGGCAACTCTCCCTCTGGGCTCACCCCACCAGCTCCTATGGTGGATGTCAATGCTGCCGTTCCAAACAGGAACAACATTGATTCGCTCAGGAGGGTATGAAAGAACTCACCGACGGCAGTGCTGAAGAAAGCACCTCTGCCAGTAGAGGTCCCTGTGCTGCAACAGCCAGAGCAGCCTCATCACCGGCTCTCCTTACAAATACATAGTGTCTGGAGAAAAGTCCAAGACTCTGTGATTGACAAAAAATTACTCTCGTCGACCCAAGAAATCTAATGGCCGCCAAGGAAAATTCCGCTCCTCCGCCATACAACAGGGGACTTCTCCTAAACAGGCGCTTGTCATAATGACTCTTTCAACTTCAATCTCTCAATAAAGAACAAGGCTGGAGAAAACTCTACCACCCACGGTAAATTCCAGAAGCAATAGACCTAAACGCCCCAAGTCTAGGGGCCTAACCGTACATACGGTCTATATGACTTCAGGAAAAGAAGAAAGCCGTGTCTCGGCGAGTCATCGACTGCAAACACGGTCGCTGAATAAGGCTCAGGAGCATTAACAAAAGCTCAAGGAAATGCTGACTAAAATGACAGCGCTTACCGAACAGAAAGAAGGCCCGGACAAAGAAATCGAACAGCGTCAAGAACAAGAGACCAATACAGAGTTTCTGCGAAGGGTGCTAGACAGAAAGGACCAAGAAGCTGCCCAGCAAGATACTAATATAAAGTAGATGGCTCTCCTATTTCAAGATATGGTGAGAATGATGATACAACCGGAACTTTCGGCCGAAGACCCGCCAATAGTCATCAAGGTTGACAGAGGGGAAACATCATATACTTCTCCGGCCTTGTCAGTAGCCAAAGAAGAAAATATCTCCAAGGTGTCCCTGGATGATCACATCGCTTAGCAAATAAGAGCTCACCAAGCTAATGAAGCCACCGGCCAAATTGTCAGAACCGGGCGACCATATCCAGGATGGTATGACCAAATCAAATACCCGCCGGGATATACGATCCCCAAGTTCTATGTCTACAAAGCAACATGCAACCCTCACTAGCATGTCGCACAATTTAGAGCTCTATGCGACATACTGGAGGCGACGACAAACTGTTGCTTTGCCGGTTCGTCGGCAGCTTGTCAGAGACAGCTTTCGAATGGTACTCAGAGCTCCCAAATGACTCCGTAAAAACCTTTATAGAAATGGAGCTGTCGTTCACACAGCGGTTCACCAGCGTGAGCGAACGCATTCCGATCTCGGGATTAATTAATGCCAAGGTAAAGCCAGGAGAAACCTGGGTCCAATACGCGATCCGGTGGTGGAACCTATGGTCTAAGCGCGGACAGCACATTGAAGAGTCTCTTGCCGTGGGAATGTTCATCGGAACTCTTGATCCTCAAACGACTGTGTCCCAGTTCATGACGTTCTTCAAGCCCACAACCTTTCAGGCACTGATAGAAAAACTGGCCTAAATGGATCAGATGGGCCATGGGCCTTCCTCCTCAAATAAGAACCTTTGAAATACTTAAGGTAAAGAAAAGGCGGCCTTCGTCACTAACACGCAACAACAGCCGAGCGGCCCAAAACCGGCTGCTCGCCAAAATGTACGTCTGCTCCCGTCCTTGGAAGAAAGATTAGGAAGTGCTTACTCGTTCCCGCACGATAAAATAAGGAGACTGATTGAGTTGGTGATGCGAAATAACCTTATAAAATTTCCAGACCCGTGGCGTCCAGCATAACCTGGCGACGTCAACAAGCCTAATTACTGCTCCTATCACAGAATGGTGAGCTACCTAATTGAGAATTGCTACATCTTAAAAAATTGGGTTGAAGACCAGTATCAACAGGGGAAATTCATACTTTCTAATAACTGAAAGGGTGAACCCTCCCCAGAAGTACACTCCCAAAAAGGTGGACGTACAGGGGGCATCATGCTCACTCGTAGAAGAAACTCTATGGGAAGTTGTTCTTTCAGGAAAAATTAAGAGAATTCTGAAGGATCTACAGACATGTCCAGCAGTCAGGTGGAAAAGCCCACTTGTACCCGAAATAATCGAAGGGATGCTAAAACCTCGTAACGCGCCAAAAATTGCTGACAAGGGGAAAAACCCCAAGTCAAGCCTTTGAAGACTTCGAAGAAAAAGAAGAAAACCAAGAAGCCTGTGCAGCGTGCCGAGTATGTTGATAAGTGCACAGATCTACAAAATTACAAAGATGCACTAGAGGAGTATGACCAGAAGGCGCGGACACCTGTCACGCTCGAAGAATTCCTCAAGTATATTTTTGAGGGCGAAGACAATGACAATGATAAGGGAAGTGACTCATCAGAAGAAACCGAAAACCGTGTAGTAAGTTGCCACATGGTCTCCCACTCATCATTATATGACGAAGAAGCTCGCTCAGCTTCAGAAAACAACGTATAGGAACTGGGGGCAGAATCGGCGCTAAAATCCCCAAAACTTCCCGAAGAAGACCCAATTGAGAGGCTGCTAAACGAACCTTTTCAAAAAAACAAAGTTGACCGAGAACGTGAGACAGCCATATATGAAAAGGCTAAGCGTCAGCGTCTGAGTAAAGAAGCCGTGGTGAGGACAAGTCGTAAAGTGCTCCAACCAAACCAAAGCACACTTGAAACATATAAGAGCAGGAGCAAAACAGAGAAGCGGTTCGCCAAAATCTTGTCAATGGGAATGAAGCTACCACCTCTTATAAAGTACACACCTGGGGTCACATGCTTCAATGGAGAAGACCCACATCTAGAATACTGCTTATATCATCGAAGGGTCACCCACCCTATCAAGGAATGCAGTGCCTCCAGGAAGTAGTGGCAAGGATATATTCCCCATCGAAAACACTTCAAGAAGGTGAAATGCGAAGATCGCACTCGTCAACATCAAAATAGAGAGACAAACCTGCATGAAGAAGCGACTGGTAACTGTCGTATGGTTGGTACCAGTTTGGAAGGAGGAAAACCTCTAGTTCTTACGTTCGGAAGACATTCCGAGGATGAAGCATCCCTCAACCCTCTCTTCCAAGACTCCGCTTCCAAAAAAGAAGAAGAGGAGAAGAACTGCGAGAATATCCAGCTGTGTAACCGCACGCTGCTTGAGAAGAATCTCGGACCTCCAAACAAGGAATCGAACAAAAAAGATAAAAGGAAAGGGAAAATCCCCGAAGAAATTGCCCTCGATGAAGAAGTGGTAAAAGAGCTCACACAAAAGACCCGCCTAAGAAAAACAAGGTGGATTCTAACGTTCTGGCACATTTGAGGAAAATACCCTCACATCTGAGTATATTGGATGCTCTCCTCCTGTCCAAAGAGACACGAGATTCCCTGATCAAGGCATTACAAGAGCCCGATCAGTTCCAAGCTTTTCTCGCAAAAGAGAAGATGAAAGATGAACTGACAGAGGTCCACATGGCTGATATTACATTCAGCGATGAAGATCTACTCCTCGGTACGTACGAACATAATCGCCCGTTATACGTCACCGGGTACTACCACGACATCAAGATAGGGAAAATCCTTATCGACAATGGATCCTCCGTTAACTTTCTCAATATGAGAGTGCAGAAGGAAATTTGGAAGAAAATTCAGCAACTTTCCCGAGATAAAATTACCATCTATAACACCCTGATACTTTTATACTATATATTTGGGGTATTTCAAATCTTGTTGCAAAATTCTTTACTATTGTTGCTATTAGGTTGTGAATGATGCAATTAGTCACTGTGGTTGTTATCCGACCCGACTCGCATGTTTGTAACCCAATATGGTTTGAGATTACATATAATATTTGCTAGTACAGTGTATCCATGCAAATCTAGAATATATATACATATATAATATATTTTAGAATCTACATATCTTTTTATAATACAATATAAAACCAAATAATATATTTTCTTATCTAGCCTTGCATGGCATATTATCTCATGTCAGGTGGTTGCACCCATATATCGTGTTTGTATCCTAAGGATTAGACAGACTATTATTTGGATCGCTATGTATATTTATGTAGATCCTTGTTCCCGCCAAAAAAAAAATTCTGTGCAAAAGAGCCCAAGGTATCAAATGGCAGCGATACGTTTAAGAAAATGTGAGCCAGTATTTTCCGGGCTGCATTTTGATAGACCCCAGAATGAGAAATAGCTAAATTCTGATGGCATCGAAAGTGTCTCGAAAAATCCTTCGATTTGATATATTATGGGCCTCATAATTCATCCGGGATGAAAAGTTATGAGGCATCACGTGCGTACAAGTGATCGGGGGTCACGTGCCGACACGTGATGGCTTCCTGAAGGATCTGAAATGATAAGAATTGAATCTTAGTCAAATGGGTCACGTGCCCACACGTGATGGGCCTTTAAACCCACTGAAAGGATTAAAGGTATAATAAAATAACAAGGAAAAACCCCAATGGGGTATCACGTGCCAACACGTGATAATTCCTGAGTTCTTTAAAACAACAAAATTAAATTCTGGCCAAATGCTTAATAAGGAGATCGCATGCCAACACGTGATGGGTTCCTAAAAATCTATGAATTAATAGAATTAAATTCTAATTAAGAGGGAATCAAAAACCCTAACTGGAAAAATATTTCTCTAAATCTTTCCAAACAAAAATGATGGTGCTCTGTAAAATGGAGCACCGTTGGATTAAAAATCCAATGGTGATTAAAAATCACCAATTTATGTAAAGATTTTATACAAGGAAAGATTTCCCTGAAATTTGAATAACAGATAAAAGATCTTTTGGATTAAAAATCCAATGGTGAATAAAATTCACTGAGTGATCTAAAAGATCATGTTGGTTACAGAATCAATTAAAATCTTTCAATAAAAGATTTACTAAACAAATTGATTCTTTTCCTTCTCCTATAAATAGGAGCCAACATGAGAAGTAAGATATAGAATTTTGGGATTTTGAAATTTTCTAAAGGCAAATAGCAGAGAGAAAAAAAGGAGAATTTAATTCTCAAGAAAGAAAACCCTCGGTGAGAAGGGGAAAATGATCAAAATTTAAAAAAGAGAATTCAATTCTCAATCTAAAAGTTTAACTCTTCTGCAAAAAGAACTTAGTTCTTCCTCTGGTTGAAGATCTGCAGAAGCAAATCTCCCCATAGGTTGAGAATTTAATTCTCATCGGGTTGAGATTCTGCCATGCAGATCCAAGACTTAGAGGGAGAATTGAGTTTAGAGAATTTAATTCTCCCAAATTCACAGGAATTTAATTCCTCCAAGATAAAACTAGGGTTTAACCCTATATGAGAATTTAATTCTCTTAAAAGTTATATGAATTTAATTTCTCCAAATGAAACTAGGGTTTAACCCTATATGAGAATTTAATTCTCCCAAATTCATAGGAATTTAATTCCTTCAAAACAGAATTAGGGTTTAACCCTACCGAGAATTTAATTCTTCCACATACATAGGAATGTAATTCCTCTAAAACAGAATTAGGGTTTAACCCTACAGAGAATTTAATTCTTAAAACAAGAGACTTAAAGCTTTCCATGCACGTAAGGAACTTGGTCACGTGGTAACACGTGACCCCCATTCTCAACGAACAGAAAAGAAAGAACAAAACTAGGTCACGTGTTCCCACGTGACCCTTAAACAGACTCCCCAAAATGAGAAGAAAAAAGCTTGGAGGCAATGCCTCACGTGCTCACACGTGACCCTTATAAATGAAGAGAACAAAGCCAAAGGCAGTACTGATTTTGGGCGCCCTCACGTGTCCCCACGAGACCCCTTAATAAACACTTTAATAATCAATACATGGCTGCCCATCACGTGCCAACACGTGATGGCCTGAAGATTAAAAGTGTTTAACACTTATTTGAATATTCTGATAATAAAATAAAGGAGATCTGTCCCCAACTCTGGGTGCCCTCACGTGCCCCCACGTGACCCCTTCCTTTCTAGTGTTTAACATTATTTTGAGTATTTTGCCTCCAGTTTTTAACACTATCGTCCTCTACTGTTTAACACTATTTTAAAGCCTATCTTAGCCAAATTGGCTATGTTTTTCAGAGGCAAAAACCTCCCCTTCAACTGAATCTCAAAATCGAGTAAAACTCAGAGCTATAATGTTTAATGCTCAGTCAAAGACAAAAATGTAACAGAGCCCTCAAACTCTTGTTTAGCATTGCTAAGTGATGAGGGGCTGAATCCAGACAAATGTCTAATGGTCCAATAAAGGGCCAACATTTTAAATCTAATTGGACTTAGCCCAAACTGGCCATATGTCCTCAATTCAGATTTAACTGAGCCAATGTGCTCATAATATAATTAATTGATCATAGTTCCAAATTGGACTACAGATCCCCAAACCAACTTTGGTTCAAGGGTACATATCTTCGCTCCCTTGATATTTGTCGTTGTAATCCTTCAACGTCTTCAGAGAGGTGATGGGTCCCGGTAACCAATCATTTTATGGACTGTGGGGTCCTTAAGCCCATGGACTATGATGTCCTTAACTTTGACTGTGAGGTCTTTAAACTCACGGACTATGATGTCCTTAAGCCTTACTGTGAGGTCTTTAAACTCATGGACTATGACGTCCTTAACCTTGACTGCGAGGTCTTTAAACTCACGGACTATGATGTCCTTAACCTTGACTGTGATGTCTTTAAACTCACGGACTATGCGTCCTTAACCTTGGACCGAGATGTCCTTAAACTAACAATGGACCACTATGTCCTTAAACTGGTAGTTGACCGCAAAGTCCCTAAACTAGAACAATAGAGCCCAAATGCTCTTTTGTTGGATCTAAATGATCCTGTTAAGTAGATCTTTGTCTAAAATTAGACTAACGTATCCTTAACAAATGATTAAGTTGACCTTAGTTTAAAATTAGACTAACGTGTCCTTAACAAACTGTTAAGTTGATCTTAGTCTAAAATTAGACTAACGCATCCTTAACAAACGTTTAAGTTGATCCTAGTCTTAAATGAGACTAACGTATCCTTAAACCCAACCCCCAAACCCAAATCTAAGAAAATACGGATTTGGACTAATCCACGCCCTACGGGCGACAACATAAATTAGTCTCCGTATACAATCCACGGGCAACCAAAAACAAAACAAACACCCACGAAACGAAGTGACCATCTGGCGCCTGCAGGGAAGAGCGTCCCCACAATCAAAAACCCCTCAAATGAGGGGGAATCTGACGAAGCCTGCTATATCGGCCGCATCCGTTTAAACCTTCGATACGTTGTGTTATAAATCAACTTGGCATCTTCGGAGAGGTGGACGGATAGCACCTATTTGCATCTGCCCCCAAATTCAGGAAAGACGTCAGTCTTCCCGGTTTTCGGAGGGGAATAGATTCTGGCACGCCCGGTGGGACGTTTTCCTCTTTCCACTCCATACTTCGTGTGTCGTGTTCGCGAACGAATCGCGGTTTGCTATGGTTTCCTGTGGAGTCGAGGTACTAAGATTTGGTGTCTTGCTCCGTGCAGAAAATAGAAGATCAATGGCTTCAAACTGCACTAACTGCAACTGCAACTCTCGCTCCGTCCCGTCCGGAGGAGTGACTTACGGGCCTCAAGCGGCCTCCATCTTTGCTATGCCGGTGGAACATGTGACTCAGGCCACCACTGGGCTATTCTTCGGGACCATGATCCCACCAATGAGCTTCAACGCCCCATTACCGTCGCAAGAAGCTCCGAAGAAGTCGGTCTTTGATCGGCTTATAACTACCGTGGCTCCTCTCAACGGGTCGCCCAGATCCAGTGCTTCAGTTTTCAACAGACTGGGCCAAAGCTCATATGGGCCCGTGAAGAAGCCTGCGATACCAGAAAGGGTTATCCCGAAAAGGATAGCCATTCCTTCTCTTGAAGTCGTCAAGGCAGCTTCTCCCGCTAAAGGGTCGGTCTTCACAAGACAGGCCGTTTCAGCTACTACTCCACACGAAGTCACGAAGGCTGCTTCCCCTACTCGAAAGTCGGCCTTCGCAAGACTGACTATCCCCTCTCAACGGACGTCAGTCTTCGACCGGCTAGCGCCAATAACAGCCTCTCCTCAAAGCAGGGGGCATGAGGAAGCTCATCCAACAGCGGAGGTAATCCCGGCCGCACGACACGCTCGATGTCGCCACTGGCGCCGAGTAAGGATGGCTGGGGGTAACTCTCCTTCTGGGCTAACTCCACCCGCCCCAACGGTGAAGATCGATGCTGCTGTTCCAACCGGGAACAGCTTTGAATTGCTGAACAAGGTGCGCAAGAACTCTCCTACCGCCGTACTGAAAAGATCTCCTCCACCCGTAGAGAATGCACCGAAGGCGAAGCCGGAACAGCCCCCTCAGCGGCTATCCTCCAAAATCTACAAAGTCTGGCGATAGCTCCAGGAGTCGGTGACTGATCAAGATTACCCTCGCTGACAGAAAAAGGTGAAGGTTCAACAAGAAAAGGACCATCTTTTCAAGACACAAAAGGCGACAGCTACCTGGGTGCCCGCTGCAACGGACCTCTTGAATTCAACTGCTCACAAGAGAAGGAGGCCAGAGAAAGCCCCTGTGACCGTGGCGAACCGCAAGGGCACTGAGCCTAAACGCCCTAAGTCTGGGGGCATGGTGGTGCATACCGTCTATATGGCATCCGGAAAAGAGGATAGCTATATCTCCATAGGTCATCGACCGCTTACACGATCAGTGACTAAGGCTCAGGAGAAACAACAACAAAAGCTCCAAGAGATGCTAACAGCCATGGCCGCACTTACGGGACCAAAAGCAAGCTCAGAGACATCAAGGGAGCAGCGCCGTGAGCAGGAAACTGATGTTGAATTCCTTCGGAGAATGCTTGAGAAGAAGGACAAAGAGGCCACGGAACAAGCAGCCAATATAAAACAAATGGCCCTTCTATTCCAAGATATGGTGGGCATGATGATCCAGCCGGACCCTCCAGCTGAAGATCCTCCGATTATCCTCGAAGACGATCGAGCGAAGATGTCAAACCCTGTTCCGGCTTGTTCAGCAGCCAAAAAGGATACCATCTCAAAAGCCGCCCTGGATGATTACATCGCTCAACAGATACGAGCTCACCAGGCGAACGAGGCGGCCGGTCAGATTGTTAAGACTGGACGACCCTATCCGGGTTGGTATGACCAAATAAAGTACCCGCCAGGATACGTGATCCCCAAATTCCACGTATATAAGGGGACGGAAAATCCGCATCAGCATGTCACTCAATTCAGAGCCTTGTGCGGAAACACTAGAGCGGATAATAAGTTACTGCTTCGCCAATTCGTCGGCAGCTTGGCAGAGACGACGTTTGAGTGCTATTCAGAGCTGCCCAACGACTTCGTCAAAACTTTTATAGAGATGGAATTACTGTTCACCCAACGTTTTGCGAGTGCTAGTGAACGTACCCCAATCACGGCATTGATCAATGCCAGAGTGAAGCCTGGAGAAACATGGGTCCAGTATGCAATACGATGGCGGAATCTATGGTCGAAGTGCGAGCAGCACATCGAAGAAGCGCCTACGGTAGGCATGTTCGTGGGTACTCTTGACCCTCAAGCGACCATATCCCAATTCATGACGTTCTTCAAGCCGACCACCTTCCAGGCCATGATTGACAAGCTGGCTCAAATGGACCAGATGGGCCATAGGCCTTCCTCTTCAAAGACGGAGCCTTGGAATGAAAAGGGCAAAGGGAAAGTAACTTTTGTCGCAAACGCTCGACAACAACCGAGTGGCCCGAGAGCGGTTGTTCGCCAAAGCAACAAGCGGCAATCCCTCGATGAGAAGTTGGGACGTCCTTACTCGTTTCCCCGAGATAAAACAAGGAGACTGTTCGAACTGGCAGTACGCAATGGGCTCATCACTCTACCGGAGTCGGGACACCCGCCGCAACTGAATGACGTCAACGATCCCAATTACTGCCCTTACCATCGAGTATTGGGCCATCCACTCGAAGATTGCTACATCTTCAAAAATTGGGTTGAAGACCAATACCAGCAAGGCAAATTCGCGTTGTCTAGAAATTGGAAGGTGAACCTGCCACAACCACATGCTCCGAAAAAGATGGACATGCCGGGGGGCATCGTGCTCATTCATAGAGGAAGCTCCATGGGAAGTTTTTCTTTCGGAAAAAACTAAAAAAATGCTGAAAGATCTTCAAACATGTCCGGCGATGAGGTGGAAAAGCCCGCAAGAGCCGTAGATCATCGACGGGATGCTAAAACCACGCCCAACATCGGGAATTAATAGCAATGGGCAAAGCACCCAGGAACAGCCATCACAGTCTTCGAAGAAAAAGAAGAAGACCAAAAAGCCCGTGCTGTCTAACGACAAGTGCACGGATCTGCAAAAGCATATTGACGCGGTGAAAGAATACAACCAGAGGGCGCGAACCCCAGTCACGCTTCAAGAGTTCCTCAGTCACATCCTTGAGAATGAAGATAATGACAATGATGAGGGAGACGACTTGTCAGAAGAATCCGAAGATTATGTGGCAAGTTGCCACACGATCGCTCATTTGTCGTTAAGTAACAAAGCAGCTCACTCAGCATTAGGAGATAATGTAGAGGAGCTGGGGGCAGTTGCAGTGCCAAAACCCCTTGGATTATGTGACTAGGTCTATCAAGGAGAAACCTACTTGTTCATAAAGCGTCCGGCGAAACTTCGCCTCAAAGCTACAGAGGACCGAAATTTCCCTAAACTAACAATGGACCGCAATGTCCTAAAATTTGCAACTGACCGAGATGTCTATAAACTACTACGGACCACGGCATCCCCAGGCTGACGTGGTAAAAAAAACGGTATGTCCACAAGCAAAATGGGCACGGATGAATACTCGAAAGGGTGATGTGAGTAAAAACAGCAGGACTACCGGCGATGTTTGTGAAAATCCGAAAGGGCGTAGACTCGTTAAAAAAAAAGAACGGTACGTCCATAAGCAAAATGGGTACGGATGAAAACCTGAAACGGCTCCATGAGTAAAAAAATCATGACTACCGGCGAGTTTTGTGAAAACCCGAAAGAGCGCAATCTCGTTAAAAGACACTTGCAAGGTCCTCTCGACCCTGTAAGGAGAAACCACCTGCGTGAGATCCTTACGACTCACAAAGGAGAAATACACTTAGGAATCCTAACGATTCCTAAGGAGAAAGTACACTTACGAGATCCTCACGACTCGTAAGGAGAATTCCCCTTTGAGACCCTTACGGCTCATAGGATTCAAAAGCCTTAAGCTACAGGGATCTGAATCTGTTCTTAAGCCATCACAATCCCCAGATTGCCCTACAAGCGATTCAATGTTGACCCTTGTATACAATCCACGGGCACGAATGAACATTTCCCTAATAGAGTCCCACCAGCGACTAGGGATATGCTCACATGGTGAACGACCCTTGTAAGTCCTCTCGACTTATAAGGAGAAAACACTCTTGTAAGATCCTTACGACTTATAAGAGAACACACACTTAGGAATCCTCACGATTCCTAAGGAGAAAACGCACCTACGATATCCTCACGACTCGTAGAGAGAAACACCTTTATGAGACCCTTACGGCTCATGAAGTCCAAAGCCTGAGTCAACGGGATCCTAACCCTGTTTTCTAAGCCACCTTTGTTCGACATCGACAGAGGAAAAATGATGATTCGCTCTTGCCAATGTCCCAGTGGTAGCGATGCTGATGCCTAAATCGGTATCAAATTCTAAGTCCTGTCATGGCAAATGATGATTCGCTCCTGGCAATATTCCAGTCACAGCAATGCTGATACTAAGATTGGCACCAGATTCCAAGTTCCATATTCATGGCGAAAAGCCAACGAGACAAAAATGCATATGAAATAGCCGAAATGATGGGGCAAGTTGCAACAAAATCAGCAAGTAAAAATATATGCCTACGAAAACAGCCGAAATGATTGGGCAACTCGCAATAAAAAGCAGTGAGTAAAAAGAAAAATAGCCGAAATAATTGGGCACCGCGAAAAATAGCCGAAATGATTGGCCAATCGCGATTTTCGCGATATAAAACGCTGAAATGATAGATCATCGCGGAAAGAATTAAAAAAATGAAAGAATAAAAATTTTTGTCCTGTAGGTGAGGTCACATTGACTCCTGTATACAATCCATGGGCACAAACAAGAAGGGAACCATATCGTCCCACCAGGCTTCGTCGAAGCGAAGCCAAATCTCGACAGTTCATAGACAACCTAAAGACAATCTCGATATTCGTCACAATATTGCAGACACAATATCAACAAACGAAGCGAAGGAAGATCCCTGGCTTCAGGGTCTCGACGTCAATATCGACAACTTAGAGATCAACACCGACATTCTTCCTCCTTACAATCGGATGCAGACGCAACACCAACAAACGGAGCCACGATAAAGTCCCTTAGTTCCGAATCTCGACGGTTCACAGACAGCCTAGAGACAACCCCGGAACCATGGCAAAGTCCCCTAGTTCCAAATCTCGACGGTTCATAGACAGCCTAGAGATCACCAACGACGTTTCTCCTTACTCCAGCATGATGCAGATGCGGCGTCAAAAAATGACCCCAGGGTCAAAACAACGGAACCATGGCAAAATCCCCTAGTTCTAAATCTCGACGGTTCACAGGTAGCCTAGAGATCACCAATGACGTTTCTCCTCACTTCAACCAGATGCAGACGTGACGTCAACAACCGACCTCAGAGTCGCAACGAAGCGGAGCCATGGAAAATCCCTAGTTCCAAATCTCAATGGCCACATCTATGGCCCGAAGACCAACAACGGTGTGCCTCCTCATTCCAGCAAGACACAGATGCTACACAATCAATCGGAGCCACGGCAAAGTCCCTAGTTCCAAGACTCTACGGTTCACAGACAACCTGGAGTCAACCAATGACCTCCCTGCCGGATCAACGCTCCGTCTCGGAAACAAGTCAACCAACCCCAGGAAAATCAGTGTCCTTGGCAACCTCCTCAATTCAGGGAAATCAGCGTCCTTGATGAGAGCATCTCGATTCGCGTCGACCCGCAGAGAAATCAGCGTCTTTGCAGGAATACCTCAATTCGTTTCAACTCCGAGGAAATCAGTGTCCTTGGCAACCTCCTCGAATCAGGAAAATCAGCGTCCTTGACGAGAGCATCTCGATTCGCATCGACCCGCCGAGAAATCAGCGTCTTTACAGGAATACCTTGATTCGTCTCAACCCCAGGGAAATCAGTGTCCTTGGCAACCTCTTCAATTCAGGGAAATCAGCGTCCTTGGCGAGAGCATCTCGATTCGCGTCGACCCGTAGAGAAATCAGCGTCTTTGCAGGAATACCTCGATTCGTCTCAACCTCAGAGAAATCAGTGTCCTTGGCAACCTCCTCGATTCAGGGAAATCAGCGTCCTTGACGAGAGCATCTCGATTCGCGTCGACCCGCAGAGAAATCAGCGTCTTTGCAGGAATACCTCGATTCGTCTCAACTCCGAGGAAATCAGCGTCCTTGGCAACCTCCTCGATTAAGGGAAATTAGCGTCCTTGACGAGAGCATCTCGATTCGCGTCGACCCGCAGAGAAATCAGTGTCTTTGTAGGAATACATCGATTCGTCTCAACCCCAGGGAAAATAGTGTCATTGGCAACCTCCTCGATTCATGGAAATCAGCGTCCTTGGCGAGAGCATCTCGATTCGCGTCGACCAGCAAGGAAATAAGTGTCTTTGCAGGAATACCTCGATTCGTCTCAACCCCAAGGAAATCAGTGTCCTTGGCAAAAAGCTCGATTCAGGAAAATCAGCATCCTTGACGAGAACATCTCGATTCACGCCGACCCACAGAGAAATCAGTGTCTCTGCTGAAATATACAACGTCAGCAAAGCGGAGCCGCGGCAAAGTTCCCAGTTCCATGACTCAGCGGTGCACAGACAACCCAAAGTCAACCCTCGACCTCCCTGTTGAAGCAATGCTTTGACTCGGGAGTAGGTCAACTCATCAATCACTTACGAGTCCTCTCGACTTGTAAGGAAGAAAATTCTCTTGTGAGATCTTTACGACTCTCAAGAGAAAACACACTTAGGAATCCTCATGATTCCTAAGGAGAAAATACACCTATGAGATCCTCTCGACTCGTAGGGAAAAAATCTTTATGAGACCCTCACGGCTCATAAAGTTGAAAAGTCTTAGGCGGCAGATCTGAACCTGTTTCCTAAGCCATCACTTCTTATCTCGATCAGGGAAATCAGCGTGGCGAGAACCTCTCGATTCGTTTCGACCCGCAAGGAAATCAGTGTCTTTGCGAGAATCTCTCGATTCGTCTCAATTTGCGGGGAAATTAGTGTCCCTACGCAGGAAGAAAATTCTCTTGTGAGATCCTTATGACTCTCAAGAGAAAACGCACTTAGGAGTCCTCACGACGCCTAAGGAAAAAAAAACACCTACGAGATCCTCACGACTCGTTGTTCGGTTGATAAAACTGCACATTTAATATGACATTTTCCTACTATTTCTGTATAAAGAAAGGTGTTTCTTATAATATATGATACATATGAGGGTTTATCTGTAAAAATACTATTTTCATGTGTTTATATATTATAATTAACATTTGGTACCAAAATGTAAGCATATAATATCCATGTAACATTTGGCCTATTTAAAATATGCTTACTTTATTTAATACCTTTGACCAAGTCTTAATGGTTAAGTTAATAAAACAAACTCTACTAATATT
Source organism: Agapanthus africanus (assembly GCA_030015575.1). Classification (NCBI taxonomy): domain Eukaryota; kingdom Viridiplantae; phylum Streptophyta; class Magnoliopsida; order Asparagales; family Amaryllidaceae; genus Agapanthus; species Agapanthus africanus. The sequence continues at coordinate 127,565,502 of JASDDO010000024.1, forward strand.
ATTTGTTGAGTTTGTTGTGCAGAATTTTCATGGCTGAAATCAAGAAAATCAAAGTTGTTAGAACAAACCTGCCTAATTAAGAAAATTAACTAAAGAAATCAATTCTGGCAGTGACGTAGAAAAGATTTTCAGTTTCCAGAGATTCAAATGATCACCACGTGTCACCAGAAGAAGCCGCAAGAAGAATGAGCCCAAGATCTCACAATTAAGCCACGGATCCGCCACGGTTTAGAAGATTGGGAAGTTGAGATTTCTTTGTTAGGATCGTAACCTCTGGTTTCCAAATTAGGAAGCTAGGGTTCTGGCTCTGGGACTATAAATAAGGACCGATAGCCTCTTAGAAAAATTATCAAGCTGAAGAGATCACGAAGTCTGCGACAGCCTCACGCATCTAGGCTAATCATCAACTGTTCGTCTACCTCCTTAGAAGAGATCGAGAAGCAAACTAGCATTTTGTAATCATTTTCTAAGGGAACAAAGTGTAAATGAATTTTGTTGATTAATAAAGGTAGTTGTTTTTCTTATTCTATTTCTTTGTAGTTTTAATATGATTTCCCTCTCCATCTCTTCTTCTCCCAACATGCGCGAGTAATTCTTCGCTTGTTAGGGTTCATGGGATTAGGGTAGGTTAATAGATGATGAAGATCCTTAAACTCTTTTTAAGTCCTATAAAGTTTACAAACTCTATCAAAAGAACAGTTAACATCCTAATTGGGCGCGCTATCAATTAATTGATAATCGCGACCACGATTAGAGATTAGATTAACTATTGTTTTGATAAAGGCTAGATATGAACGGAGTTCCATGTCGGGATAGGGGTTAAGAGTGGGAACCCTTTTTCCTTCAGAAACCCTAATCTACATGCATCACTGTCGATCTAGTTTTAAATTTATTAACGGATAAAAAGAGTAATCTTTAATTAATCATCCATAACTACGAAATCCCAATGAACCCTACAAGCGCCCTTCTATTATAAAACCTACATCCGTAATTAATCTAGATCTATATTTTGCATCCGTGTTTAACGTAGATCTAGATCCTACAATCTTTCTTCACCATTCTTTATTCTTTCTCCTTTCTTTCTCAACACGCTTAAAGTAAGAATAAAATATTCAACGTTTCCCAGAGGACGACCCGTACTCATCTCGGTCTAGCTACATGCGACACCGTTATTGATTGCGGTTACAACATAAATCTAGATCTATCACTCGTATGGAGAAAAGCCTTTGTGAGACCCTCACGGTTCATAAAGTTGGAAAGTCTTAGGTAACAGATCCTAACCCTATTTCCTAAGCCATCGCTACCATATAAAGAGTTCAAGATGAACTGTTATCTACCATCAATGGACTACACTTGCCAAAGCGACATGCCACTTAAATGGAGAAGTTACTCATGAGCATATAAACTATTTCACGCCAGAGTAAGATATAAAGAAATGGAAGGGTGCGGCTCATGGGGCTGAGAGTTTGGAACTATATCTCTTAAGAGTCGAGATTTAAGTCAACGATAAATGACGACGCTTGTGTCCGCTCGTTATCTTTTCAGATCAAGATTCTGAAAGTTATATACCAACCTAAAACCAGTCATACGCTATGAATTACTCTGCACTACTTCACCCACATATATACTTACGTGGGCAAAGTAGTGGGGGGCATTTGTTCCCGCCAAAAAAAAATATTTCTGCGCAAAAGAGCCCAAGGTATCAAATGGCAGCGATACGTTTAAGAAAATGTGAGCCAGTATTTTCCGGGCTGCATTTTGACAGATTCCCAAATGAGAAACAGCTAAATTCTTATGGCATCGAAAGAGTCTAGAAAACTCCTTCGATTTGATATATTATGGGCCTCATAATTCATCCGGGATCAAAAGTTATGAGGCATCACGTGCGTACAAGTGATCGGGGGTCACGTGCCGACACGTGATGGCTTCCGGAAGGCTCTGAAATGATAAGAATTGAATCTTAGTCAAATGTGTTACGTGCCCACACATGATGGGCCTTTAAACCCACTGAAAGGATTAAAGGTATAATAAAATAACAAGAAAAAACCCCAATGGGGTATCACGTGCTAACACGTGACCAAAGGTCACGTGCTGACACGTGATAATTCCCGAGTTTTTTAAAACAACAGAATTAAATTCTGCTCAAATGCTTAATCAATGGGTCACGTGCCAACACGTGATTGGTTCCTAAAGATCTATGAATTAATAGAATTAAATTTTAATTAAGAGGGAATCAAAAATCCTAACTGGAAAAATATTTCTCTAAATCTTTCCTAACAAAAAAGATGGTGCTCTGTAAAATGGAGCACCGTTGAGTTAAAAATCCAATGGTGATTAAAAATCACCAATTTATGGAAAGATTTTATAAAAAGAAAGATTTCCCTGAAATTTGAATAACAGATAAAAGATCTTCTGGATTAAAAATCCAATGGTGAATAAAATTCACTGAGTGATCTAAAAGATCGTGTTGGTTACAGAATCAATTAAAATCTTTCAATGAAAGATTTACTAAACAAATTGATTCTTTTCCTTCTCCAATAAATAGGATCCAAGAAGAGAAGTAAGATATAGAATTTTGGGATCTTGAAATTTTCTAAAGGCAAATAGCAGAGAGAAAAGAAAGGAGAATTTAATTCTCAAGAAAGAAAACCCTCGGTGAGAAAGGGGAAAATGATCAAAACTTCAAAAAGAGAATTCAATTCTCAATCTAAGAGTTTAACTCTTCTGCAAAAAGAACTTAGTTCTTCCTCTGGTTGAAGATCTGCAGAAGCAAATCTCCCCATAGGTTGAGAATTTAATTCTCATCGGGTTGAGATTCTGCCATGCAGATCCAAGACTTAGAGGGAGAATTGAGTTTAGAGAATTTAATTCTTTCAAATTCATAGGAATTTAATTCCTCCAAGATAAAACTAGGGTTTAACCCTATATGAGAATTTAATTCTCTTAAAAGTTATAGGAATCTAATTCCTCCAAATGAAACTAGGGTTTAACCCTATATGAGAATTTAATTCTCCCAAATTCATAGGAATTTAATTCCTCCAAAATAGAATTAGGGTTTAACCTTACTGAGAATTTAATTCTTCCACATACATAGGAATTTAATTCCTCTAAAACAGAATTAGGGTTTAACCCTACAGAGAATTTAATTCTTAAAACAAGAGACTTAAAGCTTTCCATGCACGTAAGGAACTTGGTCACGTGGTAACATGTGACCACCATTCTCAACGAACAGAAAAGAGAGAACAAAACTAGGTCACGTGTTCCCACGTGACCCTTAAACAGACTCCCCAAAATGAGAAGAAAAATCTTGGAGGCAATGCCTCACGTGCTCACACGTGACCCTCATAAATGAAGAGAACAAAGCCAAAGGCAGTACTGATTTTGGGCGCCCCCACGTGACCCCTTAATAAACACTTTAATAATCAATACATGGCTACCCATCACGTGCCAACACTTGATGGCCTGAAGATTAAAAGTGTTTTACACTTATCTGAATATTCTGATAATAAAATAAAGGAGATCTGGCCCCACCTCTGGGTGCCCTCACGTGATCCCTTCCTTTCTAGTGTTTAACATTATTTTGAGTATTTCGCCTCCAGTGTTTAACACTGTTGTCCTCTAGTGTTTAACACTATTTTAAAGCCTATCTTAGCCAAATTGGCTAAGTTTTCCAGAGGCAAAAAACTCCCCTTCAACTGAATCTCAAAATCGAGTAAAACTCAGAACTATAATATTTAATGCTCAGTCAAAGATAAAAATGTATCAGAGCCCTCAAAATCTTGTTTAGCATTGCTAAGTGATGAGGGGCTGAACCCAGACAAATGTTTAATGGTCCAATAAAGGGCCAACATTTCAAATCTAATTGGACTTAGCCCAAACTGGCTATAAGTCCTCAATTCAGATTTAACTGAGCCAATGTGCTCATAATCTAATTAATTGATCTTAGTTCTAAATTGGACTACAGATCCCAAATCAACTTTGGTTCAAGGGTACATCTCTTCACTCCTTTGATATTTGTCGTTGTAATCCTTCAACGTCTTCAGAGAGGTGACGGGTCCCGATAACCAATCATTTCATGGACTGTAGGGTCCTTAAGCCCATGGACTATGATGTCCTTAACCTTGACTGTGAGGTCTTTAAACTCACGGACTATGATATCCTTAATCTTGACTGTGAGGTCTTTAAACTCACGGACTATGATGTCCTTAACCTTGACTGTGATGTCTTTAAACTCACGGACTATGATGTCCTTAACCTTGGACCGAGATGTCCTTAAACTAACAATGGACCACTATGTCTTTAAACTAGTAATTGACCGCAAAGTCTCTAAACTAGAACAATAGAGCCCAAATGTTCTTTTGTTGGATCTAAATGATCCTGTTAAGTAGATCTTAGTCTAAAATAAGATTAACGTATCCTTAACAAATGGTTAAGTTGATCTTAGTTTAAAATTAGACTAACGTGTTCTTAACAAACTGTTAAGTTGATCTTAGTCTAAAATTAGACTAACGTATCCTTAACAAACGTTTAAGTTGATCCTAGTCTCAAATGAGACTAACGTATCCTTAAACCTAACCCCCAAACCCAAATCTAATAAAATACGGATTTGGACTAATCCACGCCCTACGGGCGACAACATAATTTAGTCTCCGTATACAATTCACGGGCAACCAAAAATAAAACAAACACCCACGAAACGAAGCGACCATTTGGAGAAGAAGAAAGTTGCTACCGCATGAGAAGAAGAAAGTTGTTACCGCGATGCGGTAGCGTAATTAACTGTAGGGGCTTTCGCCTGCAGGGAAGAGCATCCCCACAATCAAAAACCCCTCAAATGAGGGGGAATCTGACGAAGTCTGCTATATCGGCCGCATCCATTTAAACCTTCGATACTTGGTGTCATAAATCAACTTGGCATCTTCGGAGAGGTGGACGGATAGCACCTATTAGCATCTGCCCCCAAATTCAGGCAAGACGTCAGTCTTCCCGGTTTTCGGAGGGGAACAATCTTTATTTGGGGGTATATGTTTTTAATTACAGAATATTCCATTATGGTTTAAATCCTTACGTGTATTCTTTATATTTAAAAACTAGATTTTTATAGGGATACGGGTAATATTTGGAGAGATCCGGTATTATCTGTAAATTCCTACTATATATATATTTATATTTTCTTATAACTATATTATATAACAGTTTATATATAAATATATATTAATTTTAAATAAAAACTCTAACTCTCTCTCTGTCTCTCTCTCTAACTCTCTCTCTGTCTCTTTCTCTCTCTTTATTTCCCCACCTCTCTCTCTCCCCTATATATATTATATATAATATAAAATTTATATAAAAAACCCCTCTCTCTCTCCTTCTTCTCCCTGTCTTCTTCTTACACCGAACCTTAACCTACGCTTCACCGCTCCCTCTCATTGCTGCCGCTCTCGTCGTCGACCCCATCACCCCGTCACCTTCTTCGTCTCCCAGCAACCCCAGAGCACCCACACACCACCACCACCGCACCCCCTCCTCATCCCCGATCACCCTCAAACTCCCTCACCGGCCACGACGCCTCACCATCGACCTCCCCGTCACCTCGTCGCCACCATTCCTTCTGTGCTCGCCAAATCCAGAGAACCCCAAAACTCCAGCAACCCCGCCATCACCTTCTTTTTCTTCTTTTCTTCTTCTTCTTTCTTTTCTTCTCTTTTCCCGATCGTCTCGCCGGAGTTGCGCACGTCGCCGATGATCCAGACGACCCAGTCACCGCCGTCATCTAACCCAGTTACCACGTCATGCAGCTGCTCAGCCAGGTCAAGTCCTGCGTGCTTAAGTTTTGCGTCGTGATTTTATTCAGCGTCGGAACGTGATATTCATATCTCGACGTGATATTCGATCATGCAAGTTTTAAACTTGCAACATGCTACTTTATTTATATTTATATGATTAATGATAGTATACGTGTTTTAATATTTAGCAAATATTATCGATTTACAGTTTTATAATATCAGTCTGTATACGTAGTGATAATGGTTTACCTAGTTGTATGCCGGATTATCACATATTATCATACTACTATATCAGTTCAGTATGTTATCTAGATTGCAATATACATGGTAATGGACGTGAAATAGTTATTACAGATAGATACATATGCATCCTGACATTGGTTGTGATTACCGTGTTTCGATATTGGTTATAGTTTTACATTTGGTGTCTATCTGGGTTAAAATATATTGCATGACATATTCACGACCCACTATCAGACTTGTTACTTGGATCTTTTACTAATGCCGACAATCCTGATTTATTGTCCTGACAGACGTGACTTGTTGTCTAGACAAGATCTGTACCTGCTTAATCCTGTATTGGTATTAGAGTTATATCATCAATACCTGACTCGAACACAAAATCTTGGGGGTAAGGGGAAATCAATAATGAAACCTGACTTGTAACTCAACAGTTCAATACTCCAGATACTGATCAGTTTTTACGGGCTCGGCCAGCCCCGGAATGATGATGTTGACATCATTCATCTGTACATGTTACCTATTTACTACTTGGCGGCACCTCTCGGATTTAGCCCCAAGAATCTTGACCGTGGTCCCGGCACGCACAGGATACTATTGAGTTACATCGACGATTCAATTAAATTAATTTCAAAGACTTGTAGAATAGATAATATAGAAGCACAGACTCTTGGATACAAATCACATACCTATATCTCACTGTTTTACCCCAGTGTTATTTATTTATTCGCATGTTTAATCATAGCATCCTATCCTGGTTATTACTATTATTTTAATATTTATGACGCACTGACACTTGGGTTTTGCATGACCCAGTTTCTCTTATATTATCACAGGCAGATCAGGAGTATTTTAGCAAGAAAGCTGAGTAATGAGGAGCTAGATGTTTATTTTAGAAATGCTTAGATTCTTTTTATTTCCGTAGTTTTATTTTATCGATGTGATCCCATAAGGGACGCGATCCATATTTTTTTTATTGGATCTTGATTCGTTTCGCTATATGCATTTCTCGATTTTATTTACTGTGGCAGATGGACATGTATAATGACCCTAAAATTCCTATACCTTCGCGTATCATTTCTTTAATAAAATATTATAATTATTTATTTATAGTATATTTTATTTTCTAGTAAATATATTATTTTATCATTTCATCTATTTTATCCATTCTATAATTTTTCAAAGCTCAAAATCCAATCCATTTGATTTCTTTCTTTTCTTTTTCTAAGTCCACTTTCTTTTCAAGCAACAACATATATTTAATTCTTATTAAATATATACATGAACAACCTTGTAGCTTATTGGTTAATTCCTTATATTGTTATTTCATAGGTCATATATTCAAATCCTCATTCTTACAATTATTTTTTATCAATTTTTATTCTTCTCATGACCTACAAATAAGTCCTTTCGTTTTATCGAGATATAATTTATTAGAATTATGGTGGCCATAAACATTTTTTATATGTCACTCTTTTTTCTTTTCTTCATCATACATTTCTATCATTTCCCATCTCTCTCTTCATCTAATTTCTCGAAGAAGAACATGAAGAAGTTCTCAAGAAGATCTCGCTAGAAACGTGAGGCTGTCGGCGGATAGACAAGCCCGGTGACAATACCGGCTTGTGTATGTAAGTCCCCTTCATTTCTTCTCTTTCTCTTGTTGAATTATCATCATCTTGTCATGTCTCCACTGATGTCCATACTTCCTAAAATCATATGTAAACTCCTTGTTTAGAAAACACACATAAAATAAATAGATAATCTAATAGTTAATTATTTTGTAAACTTATTTACTTTCATGAATATAATACATTTTTAATTAGTAGTGATTATCTCGTTTCATGTTTTTGTAGTTATGAAAATATATGAATCGTATCATTCTATATTGCATACCATCACATAACGCGATCGTTTATTCAAAACAAATGAAAAGTGTTTAATAATTTTTGTGTAGAATCTTTATTAATTTTTTATATTGATCTTAGTATATATATCATGACGGATTCGTATGTTTGTCCGTATGCCTTTCATAATTTATTGCTCGCTATTTTTATTTTATTTTATTTACATTTACTTTTAAAAGAAAACGAGGTTTCAAATAAATAACATGACCTTGTCAATCTCAAATACCACCTTGAAAAATACCTTTACTTTCAAAATAATTTTTAGAAAATCAATCTTGACTTCTGAAATTTCTAGGAAAATTAGATTATATACTAGATAGAATTTCAGCTCTACAGTAAAAATTTTAGATCTAACCGGTTAACGGTTTATGTGTTATATAGTTTTTTTATTCGCCGTTTTTAAAACCAGAAAACCGCCAATAAGGGTCTTCGAGAGAGACCATAACTGTATAATAGTTGATCCAAACTAAGTGTTTTCAGATGTTTTGAACACCTAAATCGAAATATATATATTTTCTTAGTTTTGAGTTTTTCCTTAAAATCGATGTAAATTATAGAAAACCGTGTTACAATATTAAGCGACAAATCTGAACAGAATCTGTCCTAATTCGCACACTGTTTTTAAATAGGATGTAACTCGAACTTCCGATGTCCGTTTGTGACAAACTTTAGATGTGTAGATGCAAAATTTATAGAACTATAATTTTCTGTATACTAGATTACTTAGAAATGCATGAAATAATCTAATATAGGTTTTGCAATATAATATATAGTTGCTGTCACGAAATCTGAATTTCTGTTTTGAACGCTGATATTAAAATGATCATAACTGGAGCTTCAGAATTCCAAATCACGTGAATCTTGGTGTTTTGGATTAGTAAATCGAAATACCTACAATTTTTTGTGAATCTTCATAACTTGAAACCAGATGAAAATTAACTCAAACTGCGTTTTAAAAATATATGACGGTGTTGAACAGATTCTGATCTGTTTTGCTCGACGATACAAAAACGAGTATATCTCCCAAAACGGTAGTTGTATTTAGGCGAGACTAGAACTCACACATGTAGAACACATAGATCTATATTTCTGTTTATATTCCGAAATTTATTGACTTGATTGATTAGTCATACACAACACACATTTACAACATTATTTTTGGACGTTACTTGTATACTTATATCATGTTCTGTGATTGCTTATTTATTTTTATCTATATGACTTGTGATTAAACCATTACATGTTAGAATTGACTTGATCTTGACATGACTCAATCATGAATACTTGAACCTAATATGTACACTTGACTCGACTTGACCTGAACCATGAATACGTAATGACTTGACATGAACACTTGATATGAATACATGAACAATTGACTTGAATACTTGAACTCGATTCGATACTTGAATTACACTCTCTTATGTATTCATTGATTTGGGCAAGACTTATAACTTTAATCACAGACTAATATACACGCATGGTGTTAGCGTAGTTTGAGTATGAATCCAACGGAATCTAAGAAGTCCCATTACTAAAATAATGTTGTTGTGGTACCAGACTGAAACGATACAAATAACGTTGCTATGATACCGGGCTAAAATGGTACATCACGAATTCATGAATGAAGGCCCGTGTTTCTAAGCCCCTGGATGATAGCTTGTTGGGTTTGGAATAGTTCACTAACAATTGAAGTCTCGCTATTTTGGGCCCATGATTCCTTGCCCCTGGACGATAGCCTTGGCTTCGAGAATACTTTTGAGATTAATTGACATTTACAGTTGAAATCATGTTAGTTGCTTTTATCCTTTTAGAGACCTTTTAGGACACTTACATTCACTTCATGTTCACTAGAATTACACTCCACGGTCATGCTATACTTGTTTGCTATGCTCATGTTATATTGCCATGCTTACATAGTTGTCATTAATATTACCATGTTATAGTTGTTCGTGTTTTATTTCCACTCATACTATATCACATGTCACCTTGCATATTCATTTATATACATTCACATCCCACCTTTCTTAGGGACTTACCGAGCGCAAGTTCGCTGACGGACATTCCACCCTTTTCTTTGTTTCCTTGGAATGTTCATCAGATAATCTAGAGATTGAGGAGATAGAGCCGTGTCAGGAGGATTACTCTTAGCTTGCGGAGAAGACCTATTACTAATTCTTTCTTTTCAGCTTTTACTACCATTGTGCCACTTTTTTAGGCACTTTCTTTTATGTATCTTTGTTTTCAGACATCATTTATTCAGTTTGAAACTTGTGAAAGTTGGGAATGTAAATATATAAAGTTGGATTTTCATTATCATGTCTTTTCTTTTCATTTTATATTGCTTATATACGCTTAGCGTATTTGTTTCGAGAAAGGACCTTCTCGAAATGGGAATGTAAATATATAAAGTTGGATTTTCATTATCATGTCTTTTCTTTTCATTTTATATTGCTTATATACGCCTAGCGTATTTGTTTCGAGAAAGGACCTTCTCGGAATAAATACGTCGCGGGCTTGTCACATGCCGTTACCGCTCTTTTGGGAAGAGGGGCGTGACAACATGTGTTAGCTATATTCTATTTAACTGTTCTTGATGTCCGATTGACAGTCGTAATGTGACTATGAAGGGATTATTCCTAGCCATAGGTAGCATGGCTGGCTCTGTCATGTGCCGTGTTTACGTATTTTAGGAAGCGGGGCGTGACAGGGTTTGTTTGGTATCAGAGCCCTAGGATTTAGAGTTAGTCGGGTTTGGTTCTTTTGTAGTTGGGTATTGAACCCAATCCACTAACCAGGAAACCCGGAATTCTGAACATATCCTGCCACATTACTACCTTGCCAGTCTTGAATCCTTAGTTATCAATATCTTGTTTATTGAATCATGTTTACCATTACTAATCCCCTTCCGTGTCTTGGCATCAGAATCATGAAGGATAGAGATTTATGGTCATACCGGAAGCGTGTAGATAATGCCGCATTGCTTGGAGTTGTACGATGTATGCAAGAAAACCAGAAGCGACAAACTGAGCTGAATTGGCGACCGACCGAGGCTTTCCAGGAAGGTCTGCGGATGGTCCAGCGGTCTGTGGTTACAGCAGCACCCAGGCCAACACAGCGTGAGGGCACCGTAGTGGGCTGTAGAAAGCTCGGTCCGTCCACTTTTACAGGACTGGAGGAGCCATTGCCAGCAGAGCAATGACTAATTGATACAGAGAACCTGCTCGTTGCCGCGTAGATTCCAGATGAGAAAAGGGTGGATGTAGTACGCATCCAATTGGTAGATTACACTCGCGAGTGGTGGCTCGTAGAGGAGACCCATCTGACCAAGCTGATCAGTTGGGCATCTTTTTCGCGTAGCTTCTTAGAGAAGTTTTTTCCACAATCTGCTTGGGAAGAAATAGAAGAGAAGTTCATTAGCTTGAAGCAAAATGGCAGATTCGTTTATACACATCCAGCTGAGTGGACCTGGCTCAGTAGATTTGCGGAGCCCTTGGTTGCCAATGAGGAAGATAGGACAAGACGGTTTATGATTAGCTTGGATGTGGAGATTCAGAGACACATCATATCTCTGGGATTGACCAGCTTCTCCCAAGTTCTCAAGGCGACTAGGGAGAAGTAGAGTTTATCAGTAAAAGTAAAGGGTAATCGGCAACAAGAGGTTGTAGTGCGGACGCTGGCATTTATGCCAGACAAAGCTCCTATACAAAGAAGCATCCCATTAAACAAGCGAGGCACTGTACCCATGAAGAAGCCTGCTGTATCCGATCAGAAAAGAAGTATGATTTGTGATTTTTGCCATCTACCTGGACACATACAAAAGGATTGTTGAAGGAGGCTTGGACTTTGTTTAGTTTGTGGATCAGCTGACCATACCATCAGTGCTTGCCCTTAAAAACTATGATCAAGAGACGATGTTCAGAAACCACCGCAGAAGCTAATTCATGGGAAGAAGCTGATCACTCAGAGGCCTAATCAAGCACGGGCCTTCACTTTGATGGCCGAGAAGGACAAGGAGTTAGATGACATTGTTTTAGGTATCCTACTCGTTTATAATTTTCCCGTATTGGCATTATTCGATTCATGTGGATCCCATTGCTTCATGTCGTCCAAGTTTATTAGTGCACAGTCTATTCCACACATGGCTCTGTCTAGTTGCTGGGACATACACACTGGGAATGGGAAAATTGTATCCAGCAGTGAGTGCAAGGGTTGCTCGATCATTTTTTGCGGACGGGGGTTATTCGCTGATTTCTTGGTAATCGATACTGGCAGCTATGATGTTATCTTGGGAATTGATTTTCTTGGTATTTTCCACGCTCACATTGATTGTAGGGCAAAGAAAGTGATTTTACAGATTCCCGGACATCCGGAGTTCATATTTTTTTGGAGGTGGCAGATCTGTCGGGTCGGTTGAATTTAGGGCTAGGCCAACTAGTGCCGTTCTTTCGTTGATGGAAGTAAACAGGAAAGAAGCACCAGCAGTAGTTCGGGATTTTATGGATGTATTCATGGACATCTCTGTCTCCCCAATATATTTAAGCTAATAATAGAGCAAAGCTCGGTTGAATTTAATGAGGCAGCGCCTCACGTGCTCTCCATAAGGATGCTAGTGCTAGAGCCAATCTTATAGGATTAAATCCTATGGTGGCGCCTCACGTACTCCTCACGCCGGTGCCAATGTGCAAAGCACAGAAGAGTTCATTACATGAGAGTTAAACTCTTAGATGGCACAGCACGTGCTTCTCATGCGGGCGTCAATGTGCAAAGCATAGGAATACCCATCTTAAGAATTAAACTCTTAGATGGCACCGCACGTGCTCCTCACGCGGGCGCCAATGTGCAAAGCACAAGAATACCCAACTTAAGAATTAAATTCTTAAGAATTAAATTCTTAAGTGGAGTCCATGTGCACGACACGTGAGCGCCAGCGCCCAGATAGAATTAAATTCTATAATACTCTCTGTTAAACAGAGCCGTTGGATTAAAGATCCAACGGAGACGATAAATCATCAAAATACAAAATTAAATTCTGTTGGGAGAAAACATTTCCCAAAACTTTCTGAAATAAAAAGGTAATTTCGGTTGGATAAAACATAAAATTGTAGAATAAAATTCTATTCTGGAATATATTCACTCAATCTTTCTAAATAAGAAAGATTGCTATCTGTAAAACAGAGAACCGTTGGATTAAAAATCCAATGGTGATTAAAAATCACCGTTTTACAGAATAAATTCTATATAGGGAAAATATTTCCCCAATCTCGTTAAAAACAAAAAATCATATTTTGTAAAAACAAAAGTCCTTGGATCAAAGATCCAATGGTGGATAAAATTCCCCAAATTAATTTTGAGGCCAATTAAATCAATTGGAATCTCTCAATAAGAGATTTTCTCAAAACTAATCAACAATTTGCCTTACCTATATAAAGGACCTGAGACTTCAAGTCTCGGAGGCACAGAGAGAGACGTAGAGAGAAAAAAACAGAAGGAGACTACAGCTAGAAAGAACAGAGAATTCAATTCTCAAAGAAGGAGAGCTCCATTCTCGAAACCCTAGGTAATAAAAATATCGAGTTCAAAACATCTTCTTTACCTAACATATCTAAGGGTTGAACCCTTCTATAAGAACTTAGTTTTTTCTCTGGATCTGAGATCCATAAGACAAGTTTCCACAAGTTAAGAATTTAATTCTCATCGGGAAGATCTTATTCTTGAGAATCAAAGATTCAGGAAAGAACAAATTTAGAAGCGAAAGAATGTGGAGTCCATATTACTCCAGGAACTCAGTTCCTTCGAATCAAGAACTTAGTTCTTAAAAAGAACATGATCCCAGATCCTCAAAATAGTAATCTTGGTGATCGCTAATAGTCAAAATACCATTAACAGAGATTTAAGTTCTCTAAAAATATCAACAGAGATTAAATCTCCAAAGAACATAGCGCCTCACGTGAAACACACGTGAGCGCCAGAGTAAAACTAGTGCTTAGCGCTATTGGAGCACCTTACGTGAAACACACGTGAGCGCTGGAAAAATTTAGTGCTTAGCACTATTGGAGCGCCTCACGTGAAACACACATGAGCACCATAAAATATCAGTGCTTAGCACTATTATAGCGCCTCATATGAAACACACGTGAGTGCTATATACAGCTAAGTGCTTACCACTGCTGAAACCCAATCTTAGCCCAAATTGGCTAAGTTTCCTGAAGTCAAACCTCTTTGACTTTAAAATAAACCTAGCCCATATTGCTCATGATATCCTATTACGCCCCGCTTTCCGGTGTACGGTAAGGGGACACGACAGGGTCCACTACGTATTTACTCAGAAATAAACACGCTATGCGTATCTAGGCAATATAAAGAAAAATGTACACAAGAGATATGAATATAATGAGCAACAACTTTATTTATTAAACATTCTTTTACAGGTATAATTGTTATGTAAATACAAGGATGGAATGCAATGCCTAAACAATGGCATAACTGAAATGAAAAGTATGTACAAGTGAATATAGCTCGGGGTCTTCAGGGTACTGCTCCATATGCTCCTGGATGGTCTCAAAATCTTCAGAATAGGGTCCTCCTGACAACATTCCAAAGAAGAAGAGAAATAGGAATGTCGTCAGCGAACAATCGCTCGGTAAATCCCAAAGATGGGTAGAGATAGAATAGACAGAAAGAGAGTATAACTAATAATATTTGATTATAATGTTAAAGCAGTTATTTGTAGCTTGGTACAGAATATGCCAGTGTATACAAGAGGAGTCCAACTTACACCGTGGACTTTGGTAACCCGTAGTACAATGCTCCGTCGAAAATACCACGGAACAACGACATGGATGTAATTACTTCTTTAGTGACCACCTCGTGCCACCTTTAACATGTTCCGTACCGGTCTACCCTTTTATAAACCCCGTAATGTATTATTGTATTGATTGTACTAATTGATTGTGTTGCCTTATAGTAAAATTGAAGAATTACCGAAACCATGATATCAGTAAATAGAATGGATATAAATGGATAGACATGTAATCAAGGTATATCCATGGTTCGGTTCGGTCATATTCATGTTGATATGGGTTGTATTATGGTATTCATGGATTCACGTTGTATTACAGTTATACTTGAATCATATTCAAGTCAGATTGATTTCAGATTATGACTCGAACCGATTCAGACTTTTAAACAGAATTGAAGTCCTGATTGTTTTGGAGTTATTGGTAACTGCTGCACATGGACGGCAGGATTTGTGTCATTTTCCAAGACAATTACCGTGTTGATAACACCGTTGTTAGATTGTCTACCTTAGATAGGCAAGCACCCATATTCTCCGACTCCCTGAGGCTCAAGAGAACTAGTCCCGCTTAAACCTATATTTACTAGGATCCTTATTGTAATTTAGTATAACTTGAGGAGGTTTTATGTAAAAATAGTTTGATATAATTTACAAATGCACCTCGAGTATTTAATTATCGTTTTTAGGGTTTTCACATATTTAGTTTTTATAAAAGTGAAACTTTCTAGTGAGTAGAACCTAGTTTTCATTGTCTATGGTATTTTAATGAAATATTAGAATTTGCATTGAATTGATATAGTAGTTTCATGAACTTGTGATTCCTTTGCCTTTGAAAACATAGAATATTTATATAATATATTTAAAACAGATCTTTTGATAATATTCACACACACACACACAATAAATTTTTATTTACTTTGTATAAATCTCATTTTCTTAAAAGTTACATTAGAAATTCCAGCGAGATCGAATGCTCCTTGCGGAGGTCCGCATCTCGCTCTACTAGGCCTGAGGATGTGCGATAACCCACACCATCCCGATCGGGGTTCCCCGAAATGGGTTGTAGAGGTGTACTTGTAAGGAATTAATTAACACTCTTTTAAAGAAAACGGTTTTGTAAGTTTGGGGTATTTATTCGTAAAAGCGTATTATCCCATAATCTAGAATCCAAAAATTCATCGTGCTATGTCAAAAATGTGTGTTGTGATGAGGTAGGTCATTACCTCGTGAGTTATCTAAAGGTAATACGGTTAAATTGAATATTTACAAGTTGTATGTAATAAGACGGTATTTTACTGTAAAAGTGAAATAGAAATTAGAACATGAATTATTTTGAGATGAAACTTGTTCTAATATATTTATTTATGTTTTTTAAACATTATATGAGAATATGGTATTTTATTTCTTAGGACAAATGGAATTTTTAAAGAAAAACGAATCGGAAGTCGGATTAACTCCGCTTCCGACGGGTTTTGAAAAATGTATGTTTTTAGAATAGTAGAAGAGGTTGGGAGAGGAGAATTATAGGTTGTTAAGATAGAGGGGAGAAGGGGGAAGCTTAGGAAAACGTCAGGACGTCGTTTCGTAGCCGGATTCTTCTTGGAAAGTCGCCGGAATTTCGCCTCTTGCTAACTCCACTTGCACAACTTGGGACTTGGAAATTTTATAGAGTTTTTGTAATGAAATTCTGAGTGAGGAGGGATGAAATGGAGTGTGGTATTTATAGGAAAAATTAGGGTTTTGAGGGTTAAAAAATACATTAAAAATATGCATTAAAATTTGAATTAAAGAGTGAAATTACACTCTCTGGATGAATGCAGAGTAAACAAATAACATAGGGGTAGTGGGATAGACGAGGAGGTGCCAGGGGAGGAAATTGGGGACCATCCCCTACGGGGGGCCCGGCGGTGCCGGTTCCAAGATGAATCTCGCCAGCCAATTCCCGACGAAGGGGCTTGGGATTTATGCCACGTGTCGGGGTCGTTTGGTATACTCCAGTGCACATGTTTGATTATTCTGCGACTTTTCATTTTACGTATAGTGCACGTATAAACTTTTGGGCTTCTAAAAGATTAAAAGAACAAATTAATAAAAAGATAATTTGGCTGCGGGGATTCGATCATAGGGGCTACGTCACAGCAATGCAAGGCTTTACCAATGAACTACAAGTGCTTTCTTGCTGTTCATAAGAAAATTAAATTTATAACTTGTGCTCAGGATTAGGTACTCCTTTCTTTATTTTGGAAAAAATTTGTACAGAAAGTTTAGGGTTGTTACATTCTACCCTCTTTATAAAAATTTCGTTCTCGAAATTGTAGAAGGAAAGAGTAACAGATTCAAGAAAAGTTTGGTGATAGAACTAGTGTTAATGCATAAAAATATTTGGAAGAACGAAAGATTGCAAAAGTTTTGGAAAGATGTGAGGGAATTACCAGGGTTATCTTGGTCTACAGTCTCGGCTTCTAAGGTCGCTAATGTGAAAGCCTAACGCCGGGATATATTCCTCCTAGCTGGAACCACATTCCTCTGTCCTTGAGGAATGTTCCTCAGTGCCTGTTGGAATTGGCGATTTGGCTGTGCTGAAGGTCTAAGTAGAGGTGGAGCTGGAAGAGCAAGACG
Organism: Agapanthus africanus; assembly: GCA_030015575.1. NCBI lineage: Eukaryota > Viridiplantae > Streptophyta > Magnoliopsida > Asparagales > Amaryllidaceae > Agapanthus > Agapanthus africanus. Next base: position 127,582,850 of record JASDDO010000024.1, read on the forward strand.
AGGTGCAGGAGCCTGGATAGATAGCCGCTGCGGATAAGTGTTGTGAGTTGGAACTGTGTTGCGTCTATAAGGACATGTTCCAATTCCATGATTGGATGCGCCACAAACTAAGCACGGGCCTTTTGCGCGCCTACAGTCCTTCCACAGGCGTCCTTCCCTTTTGCAGTAAAAGCAAAAATCTGGACTCGACCGGTTATCTGTTTCTTCCGGTCTCCTGGGTTGAACAGTTGGCCTTGAAGAGGATCCTCCTGCCATTTGAGAGGCAGGGCACTTCACTCCGCTAGATTGGGGTCTGCCCTTCCTCTTCACCACTACCTCATATCGACGAGCAGCTTTCACAGCCAGGTCATGGGTTGGGAAATCCCCTGTAGCTAAGGCAGCTTGGATCTTCGGATCTAACCCTTACTGAAATCGTCTAGACCTAATCTCAGCAGTTGGTATGATATGGGCCGCAAACCTGTTACGGACTTGTGTTAGCTGTGTAATACGTGATATTTGAATATCGAATATTGAGACAAATCTTACCTACTGAGCATGGTAAACTCAGCATCATATTCATCCACAGACTTGGTCCACATCGAACCCTGTTGTAGATGGATGAATTGCTGTTCCATGTCAAATCGGGCAGTCTCTGGAAAGTACTTCGCATCGATCATGTCGTGAAAGGTTTTCCATTCGATAGGTTGGGAAAGATGGCTTTCTTCTGCCTTCCACCAAACTCGGGCTTTGTCAGTGAGTTGCAGCTTCACAACTCGAACCCAAGCGATTTCTGACACTTGTGCTGCTGCCAGATCATCCTCAATACTTTGAGCCTATTCTTCAGCTTTCAGGGGGCTCTCTTTTCCCGAAAATTATTTTGGGTGCAATGCCCAGAATTGCTTCACTCCGAGCCCTTCCGCTTCTGTACTGTTCATTAAGATAGTAGTCTGTTGCTGCTGTCCTTCCAGGAGGCTTCTGATTGCCTCAAGCAGTACCGTCTGCTCATTGATCGGAGCAGCGACGGTAGGCGTAAGCGGTAGAGGTGGTGGTGTGTTGTTGAAATTGGTGCTGGTGTTGTTTGGAGAATCCATAACCTTGAAAGAAAAATAGGGTTAGGATAGATTCAAAGTATATGAAGTTGTAAGATTCAAGTAATGTGAAATATAAAGAATGTTTTCAGTTGCTGATTCTTGTATTATATTGCTTACTTCATGCAGAATTGACCCGCATGTCCATACAGAACTGACCTGCATGGTAGGGTTCCATGCAGTACTAACCTGCATGGGCCGCCAACAAAACCTGTCACGCTCCGCTTTCCAATGTACGGTAAGGGGACATGACGGGGTCCGCTATGTGTTTACTCAGAAGTAAACACGCTAAGCGTATCTAAGCAATATAAATAAAAATATACACAAGAGACATGAATATAATGAACATCAACTTTATTTATTAAACATTCTTTTACAGGTACAACTGGAATGTAAATACAATGATGGAATGCAATGCCTAAACAATGGCATAACTAAAATGAAAAGTATGTACAAGTGACTATAGCTCGGGGTTTTCAGGGTACTGCTCCAAATGCTCCTGGCTGGTCTCGAACTATTCAGAGTCGGGTCCTCCTGACAACATTCCAAAGAAGAAAAGAAATAGGAATGTCGTCAGCGAACAATCGCTCGGTAAGTCCCAAAGATGGGTAGAGATAGAATAGACAGAAATAGAGTATAACTAGTAATATTTGATTATAATGTAAACACAGTTGTTTGTAACTTGGTACAGAATATACCTGTGTATACGAGAGGAGTCCAACTTACACCGTGGACTTTGGTAACCCGTAGTTCAAGGCTCCGTTGAAAATACCACGGAACAACGGCATGGATGTAATTACGTTTTTAGTGACCACCTCATGCCACCTTTAACATGTTCCGTAGCAGTCTACCCCTTTACAAATCCCGTAATGTATTATTGTATTGATTGTATTGATTGTACTGATTGATTGTGTTGTCTTATAGTAAAATGGAAGACTTGCCGAAACCATGATATCAGTAAATGGAATGGATATAAATGGATAGACATATAATCAGGGTATATCCATGGTTCAGTTCGGTCATGTTCATGTTGATATGGGTTGTATTCTGGTATTCATAGATTCACGTTGTATTGCTGTTATACTTGAATCATATTCAAGTCAGATTGATTTCAGATTATGACTCGAACTGAGTCAAACTTTTAAACAGAATCGAAGTCCTGATTGTTTTGGAGTTATCGGTAACTGCTGCATATGGACGGCAGGATTTGTGTCTTTTTCCACGACAATTACCGTGTTGATAACACCGTTGTTAGATTGTCTACCTTAGATAGGCTTTTCCAGCTCCCTGAGGCTCAAGAGAACCGGTCCCGCTTAAACCTATATTTACTAGGGTCCTTGTTGTAATTTAGTATAACTTGAGGGGTTTTATGTAAAAATAGTTTGATATAATTTCAAAATACACCTCAAGTATTTAATTATTGTCTTTAGGGTTTTCGCAGATGTAGTTTTTATAAAATTGAAACTTTCTAGTGAGTAGAACCTAGTTTTCATTGTATATGGTATTTTAATGAAATATTGGAATTTGCAGTGAATTGATATGGTAATTTCATGAACTTGTGATTCCTTTTCCTTAGAAAACATAGATTATTTATATAATATATTTAAAACAGATCTTCTGATAATATTCATATATATATATATATATATATATATATATATATATGTATGTATGTATGTATATATATATATAATAAATTTTATTTATTTTGTTTAAATCTCATTGTCTTAAAAGTTGCTTTAAAAATTCCATCGAGATCGAATGCTTCTTGCGGAGGTCTGCATTTCGCACTACTAGGCCCGAGGGTGTGCGATAACCCGCATCATCTTGATTGGGGTTCCCCAAAATGGGTTGTAGAGCCGTATTTGCAAGGAATTAATTAACACTCTTTTTAAAGAAAACGGTTTGTATGTTTAGAGTATTTATTCGTAAAAGCGTATTATCTCATAATATATAATCCTAAAATTTATCGTGCTATGTCAAAAATATGTGTTGTGATGAGGTAGGTTATTACCTCGTGAGTTATCTAAAGATAATACGGTTAAATTGAATATTTACAAGTTGTATGTAACATGCTGTTATTTTACAGTAAATGTGAAATAGAAATTGCAACATGAATTATTTTGAGATGAAACTTATTCTAATATGTTTATTTATGTTTGTTAAATATTATATGAGAATATGGTATTTTATTGTTTAGGAAAAATAGAATTTTTAAAGAAAAACGAATCGGAAGTCGGATTAACTCCGCTTCCGACGGGTTTTGAAAAATGAAAGTTTTTAGAATAGTAGAAGAGGTTAGGAGAGGGGACTTATAGGTTGTTAAGATAGATGGGAGAAGGGGGAATCTTCGGAAAGCGTTGGGCGTCGTTTCGTTGCCAGATTCTTCTTGGATCGTCGCCGGAATTTCGCCTCTTGCTAACTCCACTTGCACAACTTTGGACTTGGAAAATTTATAGAGTTTTTGTAATGAAATTTTGAGTGAGATGGGGTGAAATGGAGTTTAGTATTTATAGGGAAAATTAGGGTTTTGAGGGTTAAAGAATACATTAAAAATATGCATTAAAATTTGAAATAAAGAGTGAAATCACATTCTCTGTATGAATGCAGAGTAAACAAATAATATGGGGGTAGTGGGGTAGGCGAAGAGGTGCCAGGGGAGAAAATTGGGGACAATACCCTACGGGGGGCCCGGCGGTGCTGGTTCCAAGATGAATCTCGCCGGCCAATTCCCGGCGAAAGGGCTTGGGATTTATGCCACATGTCGGGGTCGTTTGGTATACTCTAGTGAACGTGTTTGATTATTCTGTGACTTTTCATTTTACGTGTAGTGCACGTGTGAACCTTTGGGCTTCTAAAAGATTAAAAGAAAAATTAAATAAAAAGATAATGTAGCCGTGGGGATTCGATCACAGGGGCTACGTCACAGCAGTGCAAAGCTTTACTAATGAACTAGTTCAAAAGAAAATTAAATTTATAACTTGTGCTTAGGCTTAGGTACTCCTTTCTGTCTTTTAGAAAAAAAATTTACAGAAAGTTTAGGGTTGTTATATTTGTTAGTTATATGTATTCCCTAGAGTCCATTACTGTACATGCGTTTTATATTGTAGTGGATGCTGGGACATATATAGGGAGGAATTTCTTGCTCGTCATGATAATATGCTATCTGGTTGTACTTTATCTTAACATGTACTCTGATTGTCTCTATGTTACATGTTGATAAAGCCCTTAGGAGATGTACTCGACTACTGGGACTATGACGAGATCATACTAGTGGGGCCAACGTAGTCGACGAGTACATCCTATAACTGTTCCTAGTCGAGGGTGTATCGAGATAGGGCATCGATACACCAGAGTAGATTAGCGTATACGCATATTGACCCATATGATGGGCGATGGATGACCCCATATCCATCGGTGTTTGACATCAAGGATGGTGTATGGGTGCTCAGTGGAGACTGGGTACACTGGACGGACCCGCCGAGAACTCCCAGATGGTATTATACCTCACGTCAGATGGCAGTTCTCTGGTGACACTGGTACAGGTTAGTCTGTAGACCCGAGATCGTCATCGAGTCTTGGGTGATTCCCACTGTGCTTTGATTTCCATCATACCACGTCCAAGAGGGCGTTCAAAAAGGTGGCTTTTGGGTACAGTCCCGAATCACATGGAGGCAATGAGCGATAGGAGGGGATTCGTCTCTCCCGGTATAGGGAGTTCATGTTGCGCTGTGTTCGATTGGCTATAACTGGAAATCCCTGGCCAGGGTTGCTGAGATTTACTGGTAAGTGTTATCAGTAGTTTCTCGAACTGTTATAGATCTCATATCGATACGACTTATCAAGTTACTGGGGTCTGACGTTTACCACCCCTAGGCGAGATATGCGACATATCAGACGAAGAGACCGGACTGTACGGAAGTGCTACTGATTGGATTCGCGGGAGAAAGTACAGGCTTGCTTGTTGATCTTCTGATTGCTCAATAACTGGGTGGCTGTTACGTTTAGCTGACCGCTTGCAGCTTGTGGGTGTTTGATATGATCATCACCTACTGTCGGCGTATTGACGATTCTTTAGAGTCCTACACAGAGGTTTCTTGACTCAGGCAAAATGGAGTAGGAGCACATATATGATATGTGCGGGACCGAGAACAATACGTGTATGTGATACCGTATTAGATTCTCGTGATATGAGATATCGGCCGGGTATATGTGATATAGCCGGGTCATCGGATCAAGTGTTGATTCGATGAACTGATACTGATTATATTAGTCGGTTATTTGTGAAATAGACGGATTATCGGATCAAGTGTTGATTCGATAATTTAATGTATAATTATATATTTGATATATTAAATTACATTAACTAATATAAGCTTACTAAAAGATTCTTTTTCTCTTTCGGGTAATACATTGATATATATGCGATATATGTTAATTGTATTATTTTATTTTGTTACAATAAATATTGTATATGGGATATATAATATTGTAACATGTTATGATTATTAATGCAATATGTTTAGTGGAGATTAAACATGGTTAGGGTTTGATTTGGGTTAATCTTTTCTAGAAGTTTCTAGAAACTTTGCTTTTGTTTTGAGCAAAGATATTTGTTTTGATATTTTGTTGATATTTTCCTTAACCCAACCCAAACCCTTTACCATGGTAAACTCTCTACAATGGTTAATTCTTCTCACTTGAACCATGGTTGCATTTCAAACCTCACATAACATTCATTATTCATCACAAAACAAATAGATCATCTTCTTCCTTCTTCTTCTTTGCATGAAAAGCTTTCTAGCTTTTTATGAAGTGATGATTTTGAGTGAGATTAAGAAAACAAATGAGAGCTAAAATCCTACTTCATCATCCTAATCTATCCTAGCCATTTAGATTAGGGTGTTCACTTCATTAGTGAGTGAGAGCTTGTGTTAAAGAAACTTCAAGGTAGATCATCTTTGTTATCGAAGATCGGAAGCAAGCTTCCATCTTTCTCTTCGTGGAGCCTCTCTAGAGTCCGGAAACTTGATGATCGCAGCGAAGGGACCTCAACACGGAGCTTTAGAAGTGAAAGACCGGACTACAAAGGTTGTAATCCCAAACTCTTAGATGTTAAAGTGTTTAACATGCTTTGTTTTCGCCTAATCTCTAATTTAAAGATCTTGGTTAGGGTTGTTCGGCACATCTAAATTTTAAATCGGGCATGGTTGATGCCTTATAGACCCTTGTGAGTGTGCCTAGTAACCCTACAATATCTCCCAAACTGATTTTAGTCTCATAAATGATTAGAGATCTGTCATTGATGATATGCAAAACGATATTCATCCCTCATCTCCTAAGGTAATCTTAGTCTAAAATACGACTAACGATTCTTAGGTCCACCATAACCCATTTTCCCTTCAAATACGGGATTTGGTTCAAGGGTACTTCATTCTACACCTATGATATACATTGTTGTAATTCCTCAATATCTTCAGAAAGGTGGCGGGTCCCGACAACCAACAACTCCTTTCGTCATATATTGACGCACTTCTAAATTGACGTGCATACCTCAGAGCCTCACCTCAAATATGGTGATAATGGACCGAAACGTCCCTAAACTAACGCGTTTTCCCAAAATGGGAATGTTGGACTGAAATTTCCCTAAACTAATATTCGCCTTAAGCATGGCGATAATGGACCTTGATGTCTTTAAACTACAATAATTGGGCCCAAATGCTCATATGTTTAAGTCAATCTTAATCTCAAACCAGATTAACGGTCCTTAAATAAACTAAACCCAAATCTAAAATATATGGATTTGGACTATCCGAGCCCTACGGGTGACGACATAAACTAGTCTCCGTATACTATCCATGGACAACCAAAACAAACAAAAAACACACACGACACGAAGTGAACTGCTGGAGAAGGAGAAAGTGGTTATTGCAATGCGGTAACGTAATTAACTGCAGGTACTTGCGCCTACAGGGAAGAGCGTCCCCATAATCAAAAACCTCTAATAAAATGAGGGGGAATCTGATGAAGTCTGCTATAACGGTCGCATCCGTCCAAACCTTCGATATACGGTGCTATAAATCAAGTTGGTATCTTCGGAGAGGTGGACGGATAAATCCAAATAGCATCTGCCTCCAAACTTAGGCAAAACGATCCATCCCAGTTCTTCTCTATTTTCAGCGGTGAACGGATTCTGGCACGCCCGGTGGGACCTTTTTCTCTTTCCACTCCACACTTCATGTATCGTGTTTCGCGAATGAAATAGCGGTTCGCTATGGTTTCCCTTGGATTTGAGGTATTAAAATTTAGTGTCATGCCCCGCTTCCCGGTGTACGGGGAAGGGACGCGGCGATACCGCTACGTATTTACTCTGAAGTAAACACGCTAAGCGTATCTAAGCAATATAAAGTAAATGTACACAAGAAAAATGATAATAGATGTAATTGAATATCAACTTTTATTTATTAACAATTCTTTACAAGTACAACTGGAAATGTAAATACATGAATAGAAAGCAATGCCTAAATAATGGCATAACCGAAATGAAAAAAAGTATGTACAAGTATCTAAAGCTCGGGGTCAAATGCTAACTGCTCCTAGTCTTTGGTACTGGGCTCGATCTCTAATGAGTCCTGTCCACCTGACAACATTCCAAAGAAAGAAGAAAAGGAATTTCTTCAGTGAATAATCGCTCGGTAAGTCCTAAAGATGAGTAGAGATAGAATAGACAGAAAGAGAATATAACTAATAATGTTTGATTATAATATTAACGCAGTTGTTTATAGTTTGGTATAGAATATACCAGTGTATACGAGAGCAGTCCCACTATTCCGGAGACTAAGGTATACAGAGCACAAGGAACTGTTCAGCCACGGTACAACGGCAATGGATATTCAGGTTAGGTGTTTTATGGTTACAGTCTCGTGCCACTTCTAACACATTCCGTACCAATCTACCACTTTAAAATCCCGTAATGTCTTTTGTATTGATTGTATTATTTGGTTATATAGATGGATGACTTGCCGAAACCATGATATCAGTAAATGGAATTGATATAAATGGATAGTCATGTAAATGGAGTATATCCATGGTTCGGTTTAGTCAATATAGATTGATATAGTTTGAATAGACAGATTCATGTTGAATTATAGTTTATACTTGAATCATGTTCAAGTCAGATTGATTAGATTGAGACTCAGTCTGAGTCAGACACTTTGAAAAGAAATTGAAGTCCTGAATTAGTTTTGATGTTATCGGTAACTGCTGCACATGGACGGCAGGATTTGTGTCTTTTTCCAAGACAATTACCGTGTTGATAACACCTTTTGTTAGATTGTCTAGCTTAGATAGGCAAGCACCCACATTCTCTGGCTCCCTGAGGCTCAAGAGAACTGGTCCCGCTTAAACCTATATTTACTAGGGTCCTTATTGTAATTTAGTATAACTTGAGGGGGTTTTATGTAAAAATAGTTTTGATATATTTTCAAAATACACCTCAAGTTTTTAATTGTCGTATTTAGGGGTTTTCATAGATGTATATTTTATAAAAGTGACATTTCTAGTGAGTAGAACCTAGTTTTCATGTATATGGTATTTTAATGAAATATTTGGATTTGTATTGAATTTGGATGGTAGTTTCACGTAATGGTGATTCTTTTGATTTAGAAAACTTGGCACATTTGTATAATAAATTAAAATAGATCTTTTGATAATATCCATATATATATTTAATAAAAATAAATTTTATTTATATTCTAGAAATCTCATTTTCTTAAAAATAGCATTAAAAATTCCATCGAGATCAAATGCTCCTTGCGGAGGTCTGCATCTCTTTCTACTAGGCCCGAGGACGTGCGATAACCCCACCATCCCGATCGGGGTTCCCCAAAATGGGTTGTAGAGGCGTATTTGCAAGGAATTGATTAACACTCTTTCTAAAGAAAACGGTTTTATAATAGTTTGGGGTATTTTATTGTAACTCGTAATATTCCCGTAAATATTGTCCAAAAGTAAATCGTGCTATGTCCAATATGTGTGTTGTAATGAGGTAGGTTCTTACCTCATGAGTTTTCTAAAGGTAATACGGTTAAATGTGGATAACAATATTGTTTGCAAATATGATGGTATTTTACTGTAAAAGTGATATAAAAATTGCAACATGAAGTATTTTGAGATGAAACTTGTTCTAATAGGTTTATTTATATTTGTTAAACATTATATGAGACTATGGTAGTTTATAGTTTAAGAAAAATAGAATTTTTAAAGAAAAACGAATCGGAAGTCGGATTAACTCCGCTTCTGTCAGGTTTTGAAAAATGAAGGTTTTAGAATAGTAGAAGAGGAGGGGAGAGTGGAATTACAAGCTAATAAGGTAGAGGGAAGAATGGGGAAGTGTAGAGAAACGTCGGGGCTTCGTTTCGTCGCCGGAATCTTCTTGGAACGTCGTCAGAATCTTGCCCTTTGCTAACTCCACTTGCATAACTATATGGACTTGAGAAGTTTTGAGAGTTTTAGCACTTGATTCCAGAATGAGGAGTGCCAAAGGGTAGAGTTGTATTTATAGGGTAGGATTAGGGTTTAGGGTATAAATTTGAGAATTAAAATTCATTTAAACATGGAGTAATGCTCAATTTTAATTCTCTGGAAAATGTGCAAAGAAAATAAACATGAAAGAAGTAGGGTAGGTCAAGGGCTGCCAAGGAAATTTTTTGGGGAGCATTCCCTACGGGGGGCTCGGCGGTGCCGGTGAAGAAGCCAATCTCGCTGGTCATTTCTCGGTGGTTGGTGCTTGGATCGTCGCCACGTGTCCCCGTTGCCTCAAATACCCCAGTGCACGTATTTGTTTATTCTGTAACTCATCATTTTACGTCTAGTGCACGTGTAAACCCTTGGGCTTCTAAAAGATTAAAAGAAAAAATTAATAAAAAGATAATGTGGCTGGGGGGATTCGATCACAGGGGCTACGTCACAGTAGTGTAAGGTTTTACCAATGAGCTACAAGTGCTTTCTTGCTGTTCAAAAGCAAATCAAATACTTATAGTGTACATAGGATTGCAATACTCCATTTGTACATTAACTTTTAAATAATTTTCTGTATATTGAAATTGGAGTTGTTACATTTAGTACCTTGCTCATGTGCAGACAATCGATGGCTTTCAACTGCACCTCTTGCAACAGCAACTCTCGCTCCACCCCAACTGGAGAAGTGACCTACGGGCCCAACGTAGCCTCCATCTTTTCAATGCCGGTGGGGCAAGTAACGCAAGCCACTACTGGACTATTCTTCGGGAGAATGTTCCTACCAGTGGGTGTCGGTGCCTCAGCGCCGCTGGAAGAAGCTCCCAAAAGGTCGGTCTTCCATCGACTGGCGACCACAACGGTCCCTCTCATTGGGCCGTCCAAAGCTGACGTCTCAGTCTTCAACATGCTAGGCAAGAACCCAAACGGGCCCACAAAAAGGCTCGTGACACCTGAAGGGGCTGCCCCAAAACGGATATCCCTCCCAACTCCTGCTACGGGTGAAGTCATCAAAGGTGCTTCCCCTACCAGAAAGTCGGTCCTCGAAAGATTGACCGGCCCTTTCCAAACTTCAATCAAGACGCCAGTCTTTAACAGGTTGATGCCAACAGTAACCCCACAGTAAATCCAGGGGTACGAAGAAGCCGCTTCCAAATTTGAGGCGGTCCCGTCTACAAGACACGCTCAACGTCGCCACTGGCGCCGGGTGAGAAAAGTTGGGGGCAATTCTCCCTCTGGACTTACCCCACCAGCTCTAACGGTGGAGGTTGACGCTGCCGTTCCAATCGGGAACAACATTGATCTACTCAGGAGGGTACGCAAGAACTCTCCAATGGCGGTGCTAAAGAAATCGCCCCCGCCTATAGAAACCACAGTGCAGGCAAAGACGGAGCGCCCCCATCAACGGCTCTCCTCACAAATTCATAGGGTCTGGCAAAAAGTCCAAGACTCCGTGATTGATCAAAACTACTCTCATCGACCGAAGAAATCGAAGACTTGAAAAGAAAAAGACTGTCCCCCCGTTATACAGCAAGGGACTTCTTCTCCACAGGTGCCTGTTACAACGACTCCTTCAATTTCGACCTCCCACCAAAGGATGAGGCTGGAGAAAATCCCACGGCCGGCGGTAATCTCCAAAGGTGATGGACCCATGCGCTCCAAGTCTGGGGGCATGATCGTATATACGGTCTACATGGCTTCCAGGAAAGAAGAAAGCCATGCTTCCATAGGTCACCGGCTGCAAACTCGGTTACTGAAAAAAGCTCAGGAGCAACAACAAAAGCTCCAAGAGATGCTGAGCAAAATGGCAGCACTCACCGGGCAGAAAGAAAGTTTGGATCCAACAGCCGAATAGCTCCAGGAGCAGGAGACCGATACAGAATTCTTGCGAAGGGTGCTTGAAAGAAAGGATAAGGAAGCTAGAGCAGGCTGCTAACATAAAGAAGATGGCTCTCTTGTTCCAGGATATAGTTGGAATGATGATCTAGCCAGAACCCCCAGCTGAGGATCCGCCAATAATTATCGAGGATGACAGATGGGAAACATCAAACCCACTTCTGGCTCTATCAACAGCCAAGGAGAAAATGATCTCTAAGGCTGCTCTTGATGATTATATAGCTCAACAAATACGAGCTCATCAAGCAAATTCAGCGGCTGGCCAAATCGTCAGAACCGGGCGACCGTACCTAGGCTGGTATGACCAAATCAAGTACCCTCCGGGATATACGATCCCCAAATTCCATGTGTACAAGGGGACAGGCAACCCACATCAGCACGTCGCGCAGTTCAGAGCTCTGTGCGGCAACACTGTAGGCGACGACAAACTATTGCTTCACCAGTTCGTTGGCAGCCTGTCAGAGACGACCTTTGAATGGTATTTGGAGATCCTAAATGACTTCATGAGAACATTCACAGAGATGGAACTGCTGTTAACACAGCGGTTCGCCAGCACAAGCGAGCACACCCCGATCATGGCATTAATCAATGCCGGGGTAAAGCCAGGAGATATCTGGGTCCAATAAGCGATCCGGTGGCGGAACTTATGGTCAAAGTGCGAACAATGCATCGAAGAATTCCCCGACGTGGGCATGTTCATCAAGACCCTTGATCCTCAAACGACTGTGTTCCAGTTCATGATGTTCTTCAAACCAACAACCTTCTAGGCTTTGATAGATAAACTGGCCCAAATGGACCAGATGGGCCACGGGTCTTCCTCCCCAAATAAGGACCCTCGAAACGTCAAGGGTAAATGGAAAGCGGCCTTCATCGCCAATGCTCAACAACAACCGAGTGGCTCAAAACCGGCTGCTCGCCGAAATGATGCACGCCCACACCTATCCCCAAAAGAAAGGCTAGGATGCGCTTACTCGTTTCCCCACGATAAGACGAGGAGACTATTTGAGTTGGTAATGCGTAATAAACTCATCACATTGCCAGACCCACGGCGTCCACCGTAACCCAGCGACGTCAACAACCCCAACTACTGCTCCTATCACAGAATGGTGAGCCACCCGATTGAGGATTACTACATCTTCAAGAACGGGGTCGAGGACCAGTATCAAAAAGGGAAGTTCGCGCTGTCTGAAAACTGGAGGGTGAACCCACCACAGAAGTACACTCCCAAAAAGGTGGATGTGCTGAGGGCATCATGCTTGCTTGTGGAAGAAACTCCATGGTAAGTCGTTTTTTCAGCTAAAACCAAAATAATGTTAAAGGATCTACAGGCCTGTCCGGCAGTCAGGTGGAAAAGCCCACTTGAACCTGAAATCATCGAAGGGATACTGAAACCGTGTCCCGTACCGAAAGTTGTTGACAAAGGGCAAAATCCCTAAGTCAAGCCTTCAAAGTCTTCGAAGAAAAAGAAGAAGACCAAGAAGCCTGTGCAGCCTGCTGAGTATTACGACAAGCGCACAAACCTACAAAAGTACATCGACGTGCTGGAGGAGTACAACCAGAAGGCGTGGACACCGGTCACACTCGAAGAGTTCCTCAAGCATATTCTTGAGAACGAAGAGAGCGACAACGATGAGGAAAATGACTCATCAGAAGAAATCGAAGACTATGTAGCAAGTTTCTACATGGTCTCCAATTCGTTGTTAAATGACGAAAAAACTCCCTCAGCATTAGAAAACAACGCGGAGGGACTGGGGGCAGGATCGACGCTAAAATCACCGGAACTGCCAGAAGAACCGATCGATAGGCTGTTAAACGAAGCTTTTCGAAAAAGTAAAGCTGACCGAGAATGCGAAACAACCGTATATGAAAAGGTTAAGCGTCAGCGTCAGGATGAAGAAGCTGCGGCAAGGTGGAGTCGTAAAGTACTCTAACCAAACCAAGGCATACCTGCGACAAATAAGACAGGATCAAGGTAGAGAAGCGGTTCGCCAAAGCCCTGTCAATGGGAATGAAGCTACCACCTCTAGTAGGAAACACTCCGGAGGTCATATGCCTCGACGGAGAGGATTCACATCCAAATTACTGCCTATATCATCATAGGGTTACACACCTCATCGAGGAATGCAGTTCCTTTAAGAAGTGGTGGCAAGGATACGTTGCCCATAAAAAACACTTCAAGACGATGAAGCACGAAGCTCGTCGACAGAAAAAGATTGCGACAGATGCACGTGAAAAAACGACTAGCAACTGTTATATGGTTGGTACCAGTTCAGAAAGGGAAAAGCCCTAAGTTCTTACTTTCGGCAGCGATTCTGAGGACGAAATACCCCTCAGCCCTTTCTTCAAAGACTCCACCTCTGGAAAAGAAAATGAGGAGAAGAACTGCGAGAATATTCAGCAGCGGAGCCACACGCTGCATGAAAAGAACCTCAGACCTACAAACAAAAGTTCAAGCAAAAAAGAAAAAGGGAAAGAAAAAATACTTGAAGAAATTGCCCTCGACGGAGGAGTTGTCAAAGAACTCGCAGCAAGAGACCCGCCTAAGTAAAACAAGGTGGATTACAATGTCCTGGCACATCTGCAAAAAATACTCTCACAATTGAGCATATTGGATGCTCTACTCTTGTCCAATGAGGCACGAGAGTCTCTGATCAAGGCATTACAAGAGCCCGATCAGTTCCAAGCTTTCCTTGCAAAGGAGAAGATGAAGGATGAGCTGGCAGAAATTCACACAGTTGACATTACTGTTTCCCCAATCAGAGAAAAGCTCTGTTCAAATTCTAAGGGTTGAAATGAAGCGACGCTTCGTGAAGAGCGCCAGCAGTGAACGCGCCAGCACTAAGAGTCAAAGAATCTGAAATGGTGCTAACGGGCAATGCACAAGAGCGCTAAGCACCAAGAACGCTAAGCGCCAAGTGTGCTAACCGCCAAGAGCGCTTTATTACTTGCGCCTGTTTATAACAGTGTAACTTTTATAGCGCATATGCGCCTAACAGAATGAGAACAAAAAGAAGTAAAATAAGAGAAACACTTGGCAGATAATGACAAAAAGAAAGAAAACAACTTAATTAAACATTTTATTGCAGTGGAAATAAAGCTCCAAACATGGGGTCAAATGGATAAGAGTTTACAAACATATAGATAAAATTATCTAATTCCCTCTCTGTCGTTTCCACCGCGTTAAAGCGGCGATCTTCGCGAGGAGTAGCTACCCATCGGTTAGCACCGCATTCACCAGCAAAAGCAGAAATGACGGCACGGTGAGCCCGTATTTGGGTCAGCAACTGAGCAGAACAGTCCCTCAGGGCTTTCGTGATCAAGTGCGCCTCGAAGAAACACTCGATCTTGTCTTCATCGGCATCAAGCATCGCTGGGGTCATCTCCGCCGGAGGAGGGGGAATGTCAGCGAGCACGGACATAAGGATCATGCGAAGCTAAATAGAGTTGGGAGGGAGAGGAGATCCTACATGAGTCAAGAGCTCGTGCAGCGCCGCGTCGCATTGGTCGTCCGTAAGAGCAGGATCCACCAAGCGCGCAGCGAAGCGGGGAACAATGTCCTGAATGGGCACTTCCCATGGTTGTCAACGAGCATGTGGGCGGTTACAAGCTATTGTTAAGATGGTTCTTTGGAGATGAGAAAAGAAAGAAGCTTTGCTTCAGATTGTAAAGACTAGGCACAGAAAATTTTCTGCACAGTGGTCCTATTTCCAAGACCTGGGAAATGAAACAACATGGGAATACAAGTTTGACTTAAAAGGAAGGTGAAAAGACACCTCCAATAAAGCAACGCTTTAGATGCAGCGCCAAGTGCGCTGCGCTCTGAGCAGTACACCATGTGTGCGCTTGCGCTAGGTGCGCTGCGCTCTAAGTAGCGCACCACGTGCAAAGCATGGTGCACTAGCGCGACGTGCGCTGCCTTTTAAGCAGCGCACCACGTGCAAAGCATGGGTGCGCTAGCGCTGGAATTAAAAACTCCCCACCGTTAGATCAAGGATCTAATAATAATGATAAATCATTAATTAACCAGAATTAAATTCTGTTAAGGAAAGATTCCTCAAAATCTTTCCAAATAATAAGATTGTGCTCTGTAAATCAGAGCACCGTTGGATCAATGATCCAATGGTAAATAAAAATTACCAAAAGACAGAATAAATTCTGTATGGAAAGATTTTCCAATCTTGTTAAAAACAAGAAGACTGCCTTATGTAAAACAGAAGCCCTAGGATCAAAAGATCCAATGGTGGAAAACATCCCCAAATCAATCAGAGAAAGATCTCTTTAACTGATTCAACAAATCAGCTTGCCCTATATAAAGGCCACAAGACTTCAAGTCTTACATAAAGAACCCCTCCCCCCCATAAACTTTGAGAAAATCAAAGATAAAGAGTAAGCTCTTGCAAGAAGATATTTCTTCAAGGTAAGAATGAAGGATGATGAACACAGAGATGAAATCATCTCATGATTAAGAAAAAATAATTCATTTCTTTAAACAGATCATAGATCTACAAGACAAAAAGTCTTTCACAAAGAAATCAAAAGATATCATCATAAAAGAAAAGAAGAACATAATTCTTCTCACGGATCATGGATCTACAAAGGCAAAGCCTTTCATAAAAATAAGAGATTGGAAATATCTCCTGCAAAATAAGAACTGTTGTTTTTAGATCTTGAGAGAAAGTCTCTTTTAAAAGAACTTAAATTTGTTTCCCAGATTATAAAATTGATCAAATGCACTTTGCGCTCTTGAACTGCGCTTTGCGCTCTTAAACTGCGCTTCTGCGCTCTCTAGACTGGCGCTCAGCGCCAAATGCGCCCCGTGTCAATCGCGTATGCGCCAATTAACCACTAGCGCTCTGCGCTTTTGAAATAGCGCATTGAGCTCATGGGCTGGCGCTCAGCGCCAAGCACACTACGTGTCACTCATGTGTGCGCCATTAAACTGAAAGCGCAATGCGCTCATAGAGTAGCACTCAGCGCTCATAAACTGGCATCATGCGCTCATCATCTGGCTCCTAGCGCTGAGTGCGCACGTGTCCCTTACATGTGCGCTACTTGGCAGAAGTGCACTGCGCTTTTTGATTGGCGCAAAGCGCCTAGCGTGCCACGTGTTACGCTGACAGAACATAAATTGTTCTATAATAAGCCTAGAGCTCTGATGAATGCTCAACATTCAGTAAAAGACAAAGAAATTGTCAAGATATAAATCAATGCTCAGCATTGTTAAAAGGGTCAAGCCTAAATAAAGACTCAACAGCCCAAAATAAAATGTTAAATATTTTAACCTGATTAGACTTAGCCCAATATTGGACATAAGTCCTCAACTTATATTAATTGAGCCCATCTGCTCATAAATATTTTAACAGATCTTAGCCCCAAATTGGACTACATATCTTTCAACCAACTCACGTCGGTTTGAGGGTACATCTCTTTACTCCTCTGATATTTGTCGTTGTAATCCTTCAACGTCTTCAGAGAGGTGACGGGTCCCGACAACCAAACATTCTACGGACTGTGGGGTCCTTTAAAACCCACGGACTATGATGTCCTTAACCTTGACTGTGAGGTCTTTAAACTCACGGACTATGATGTCCTTAACCTTGACTGTGAGGTCTTTAAACTCACGGACTATGATGTCCTTAACCAGGACCGAGATGTCCTTAAATTAACATTGGACCATAATGTCCTTAAACTAATGGACTGCAATGTCCCTAAACTAAAACAATAGAGTCTGAATGCTCTTTTGTTAGATCTAAACGATCCTGTTAAGTTGATCTTAGTCTAAAATTAGACTAACGTATCCTTAACAAACGTTTAAGTTGATTTTAGTCCCAAATGAGACTAACGTATCCTTAAATCCAACCCCCAAACCCAAATCTAAGAAGATACGGATTTGGACTAATCCACGCCCTACGAGCGACAACATAAATTAGTCTCCGTATACAATCCACGGGCAACCAAAAACAAAACAAACACCCACGACACGAAGTGACCATCTGGATAAAGAGAAAGTGGTTATCGCGATGCGGTAGCGTAATTAACTGCAGGGGCTTGCGCCTGTAGGGAAGAGCGTCCCCACAATCAAAAAACCCCTCAAATGAGGAGGAATCTGACGAAGTCTGCTATATCGGCCGCATCTGTTTAAACCTTCGATACATGGTGTCATAAATCAACTTGGCATCTTCGGAGAGGTAGACGGATAGTACCAATTAGCATCTGCCCCGAAATTCAGGCAAGACGGACCCGCGCGGTCGCGTCTCCGATTTTCGGTGGGGAGCAGATTCTGGCACGCCCGGTGGGATCTTTTCCTCTTTCCACTCCACACTTCGAGTGTCGTGTTCGCGATCGAATCGCGGTTTGATATGGTTGCTCTTGGGTTCGAGGTACTAAGATTTGGTGTCTTACTCGGTACAGAAAATGAAAGATCAATGGCGTCTACCTGTACAAAATGTTCCAGCTGCAACTGCAACTCCCGTTCCGCCCCATCTGGGGGTGTAACCTACGGCCCCCAAGCGGCCTCCCTTCTCACGATGCCGGTAGAGCAGGTAACGTAGGCTA
Source organism: Agapanthus africanus (assembly GCA_030015575.1). Classification (NCBI taxonomy): domain Eukaryota; kingdom Viridiplantae; phylum Streptophyta; class Magnoliopsida; order Asparagales; family Amaryllidaceae; genus Agapanthus; species Agapanthus africanus. The sequence goes on from JASDDO010000024.1 coordinate 127,600,885, forward strand.
CCATCGGGTTGTTCTTCGGGACCATGCTCCCACCAGTGAACGTTAACATCCCTCTACCGCAAGAAACGCAGAAGAAGTTGGTCTTTGATCGGCTCACTACCACCACAACCCATCTCAACGGGTCATCCAATGCTAAGCCGACAGCATCAGTCTTCGATAGGCTGAGCCTGAACTCCAATGGGCCCGTCAAGAAGCCTTCGATACCTGAAGCGGCCATCCCAAAACGGATAGCCATTCCTTCTCTCGAGGTCACTAAAGAAGCTTCTCCCGTCAAAGGATCAGTCTTTACAAGGCTGGCCACTCCGGCTCCCGTTCCTGCTCAAAGGTCTGTCTTTGACAGATTGGATACTGCTGCTCAATGGACGTCGGTCTTCAAGAGCCTGGTACCAGCAGCGCCTGACCAGAACATGGGGCATGACAAAGCCATCCCCATAACTGAACCAACACCATCTGTGCGACATGCTCGCCGTCGTCACTAGCACCGAGTAAGGAAGGCTAGGGGCAGCTCTCTGTCTGGATTTACTCCACCAGCTCCAACGGTGGAGATCGATGCTGCTGTTCCAACTGGGAACAGCTTTGAACTGCTTTACAAGGTGAGCAGGAACTCTCCTACTGCAGTGCTGAAAAGATCTCCTCCACCCGTGGAGAATGCACCGAAGGCGAAGCCAGAACAGCCCTCTTAGCGGCTTTCTTCCAAAATTTATAAAGTCTGGCGACTGGTCCAGGAATCGGTGATTAACCAGGACTACTCTCATCGGCCAAAGAAGCTCAAAGCTCAGCAAGAAAAGAGCTGTCTCGTGGTAACACAAAAGAAATCATCCGTCTGGGTGCTCGCCGCAACGGCTCCCTCAATGTCAACCGCTCAAAAAAGAAGGAGGCCAGAGAAAGCTCCTGTGACCGCGGCAAACCGCAAGGACGTTAAATCTAAACGCCCCAAGTTTGGGGGCATGATAGTGCATACTGTTTATATGGCTTCCGGAAAAGAGGAGAGCCGTGCTTCTACGGGTCATCGACCGCTTACCCGATCGATAACGAGGACTCAGGAACAACAGCAGCAGAAACTTCAGGAGATGCTAACTACAATGGCCGCACTCACTGGGTCAAAAGAAAATCCGGAGACCTCGGAGCAATGTCGGGAACAAGAAACTGATACCGAATTTCTCTGAAAAATGTTCGAGAGGAAGGAAAAAGAGGTTGCGGAACAGGCAGCCAACATAAAACGAATGGCTCTCTTGTTCCAAGACATAGCTGGGATGATGTTACAGCCGGAATCTGCAGCTGAAGACCCCCCGATCATCATTGAAGACAACAGGGGGGAGACATCGAACCCCCCTCCGGCTCTTTCAGCAGCCAAAGAAGAGACAATCTCTAAGGCCGTCTTGGAAGACTACATCGCTCAGCAAATACGAGCTCACCAGGCGAATGAAGCAGCTGGGCAAGTCGTTAAGACTGGACGACCATATCCAGACTGGTATGACCAAATAAGGTACCCGCCGGGATATACGATCCCTAAATTTCATGTATATAAAGGGACGGAAAATCTGCATCTACACGTCGCTCAATTCAGAGCCTTATGCGGCAACACTGGAGGTGATGATAAACTTCTGCTCCGCCAATTTGTCGGCAGCTTGTTGGAGATAGCATTCGAATGGTACTCTGAACTCCCGAACGATTCTGTTAAGACATTTGCGGAGATGGAGTTGTTGTTTATGCAGAGATTCGCGAGCGCTAGTGAGCGTACGCCGATTACCGCACTAATTAACGCCAGGGTGAAGCCAGGAAAAACTTGGGTCCAGTACGCAATACGATGGCGAAATTTATGGTCGAAGTGCGAACAGCGCATCGAAGAAGCTCCGGCAGTGGGCATGTTCGTGGGCACTCTTGACCCTCAAGCAACTATTTCCCAATTCATGATGTTCTTCAAACCGACCACGTTTCAGGCCTTGATCGACAAACTGGCCCAAATGGACCAGATGGGTCATAGACCGTCTCCTTCAAAGCCGGAGCCGCGGAACGAAAAGGGTAAAGGGAAGGCGAAATTCATTGCGAATACTCAACAGCAGCCCAGTGGCCCAAAACTAACTGATCGCCTAGACGAGAGGAGACAATTTTATAATGAGAAAATGAAGCGCCCTTATTCATTTCCCCGGGACAAGACGAAAAGATTGTTCGAGCTAGCGGTGCGCAACAGGCTCATCAATCTGCCGAATCCAAAATGACCGTTCCAACCCGGCGAGGCTAATAGTCCCAATTATTTCCCCTACCATCAGACAGTAAGCTATCCAATTGAAGATTTCTTCGTCTTTAAAGGCTGGATTGAAGATCAATACCAACGGAGCAAATTTTCCCTGTCCGAGAATTGGAAGGTAAACCCGCCGCAGCCACACGCCCCCAAGAAGACGGATACACCGGGGGCATCATGCTCTTTCATAAAAGAAGCTCCATGGGAGGTCGCTCTTTCAGCCAAGACGAAAAGAATGCTGAAGGATCTCTAAACATGCCCGGCAATCATGTGGAAAAATTCACTGGAACCCGAGATCATCGAGGGAATGCTGAAACTGTGCCCAACTCCAAAGATTGGTGGTGATAGCCAAATCACTCACACCCAGCCGTCAAAGTCTTCAAAGAAGAAGAAGAAGACCAAAAAGCCCGTGAAGCCTGGTGACAAGCGCACGGACCTACAAAAACAGATTGACGCATTGGAAGAATATAATCAAAAAGCGCGGACTCCAGTCACACTCCAAGAATTTCTCAGCCACATCCTTAAAGACGGAGATGATGACAATGGAGAAGACTCATCGGACGAATCTAAAGGTTATGTGGCAAGTTTCCATGTGATCTCTCACTCGTCAATAGACGATGAAGAAGTTCATTACACAGAGAAACTGGGGGCAAATCTTGAGCCGGAACTTCTAGGGCCATCAGACGAAATGATTGATGCATTCCTGGACGAGGCTCCTCTTAAAAGCAAAACTGCTCGAGAGCGTGAGATAGCCATATTCGAAAAGGCCAAACGTTGACGATTGGACGAAAAGGTTATAACACTCCCACCAGATCAAAGTACATCCGTAGCAAATAAAAGCAGGTTCAAGACGAGGAAGAGGTTCGCCAAAGCCACATCAATGGAAATGAAGCTGCCACCCTCCGAAGGAAACATTCTCAGTGAAGCGGAAACACATCCTAGCTACTGCTTATATCATCGAAAGATTGCGCACCCCACTGAAGAGTGCAACTCTTTTAAAAGATGGTGGCAGTGATATGTTGCTCACCAGCAACATTTTAAGCGAATGAAACACAAAACTCGTCGGGAGCAAAGAAATACGACCGAGGAGCGTAAAGGAACTACCGGCAACTGTCACATGGTCGACGCTGGGGGACCGCAAGTTCTCACCTTCGGGAGCGACTCTGATGAAGAAATGACTCTTGGCCCTCTCTTTAAAGAGTCCACCTCAGGAAAAGAGGAAGAACCGAAGACCTGTGAGAATATTCAGCTGCGCAACCGTACGCTGCCCGAAAAGAATCTTGGGCTCTCGAATAGCGGGTCAAATAGAAGAGATAAGGGAAAAGAAAAGGTCCCTGAGGACATCGCCCTAGAAGATCAGGTCGTCAAAGAGCTGACAGCCAAGGACCCGCTAAAGAAAAGTAAGGTGGATTACAACGTTCTAGCATACTTGAGAAAACTACCTTCGCAGCTCAACATTCTCGACGCCCTTCTGCTATCAAAAGAAGTAAGAAAGTCTTTGATCAAGGCACTGCAAGAGCCCGAGCAATTCCAAGCTTTCCTTATCGAAGAAAAGGTGAAGGACGGGCTGGAAGAAGTGCACACCATGCACCTTCGGCGATGAAGATCTCCTCCTTGGGACGTGCGAACATAACCGTCCCCTTTATGTCTCCGGATACTATCATGATATCAAGATAGGCAAAATCCTGGTCGACAATGGGTCCTCCGTCAATCTCCTCAATGTGAGAGTGTTGAAGGAAATCTGCATGAGCATTCAGCACCTTGCTCATGATAAAATCACCATCTCCAGATTTGACTCTCAGTCATCACGAACGCTTGGGTCTGTAATATTGACACTACGCTTTGGGCTGCTTGTCACAGACATTAAGTTTCAAGTCATTGACGCCAAGACATGCTACAATGCTTTGCTCGGCCGGCCTTGGTTACATGAGTACAACATCATCCCTTCTACACAACATGAGTGTATGAAGTATTTCAAGGATGGTCTCGAGTATACTGTGACAGGGGAACTAAGCCCGTTCTCCGTGAACGAAGTCCGAAAGTACGAAGATGCAAAATACTTCCTGCCAGATTTCGAGGACACAGAAAGATGTCGCAAACCGGAGGACAAGAACAAAACTATCACCACTATTCCGGTCTTCGGGAGTGATACCGAGGAGGAAGAAGAAACATTTTATTCAGGTCCGCCCCGGCGCAACAAGCTGGACCATCCACCCCTATGTTGATCTTCGGCAGCGATTCGGAAGATGAAGTCAATGCCGTATTTTCTGTTTGGCCATCGATTCAAGCCTTTGCTGATGATGATCAAAGTTTGCAAGTTGCCATGGTTCCGCTAAAGCATCATAAAGAGCTAAACGCGCTTGATATCTACAGTGTGGAAGAACTGCAGACATTCTACGTCCCTCCCAGGCGAAAAGGTGAAAATGCGATCCTATTCTACCGATCCGGGAAAACCAAAGTGGAGAAAGAAATTTGGCATGGTGCGGATTCTACACTTGACAGGCTCCAGCCCATCCGTTTACCTAGATATTACACAGATGGGCTAAAAAGACTCTTGAAACGCCAAAGTGTACCCCTTAAACAGACTGCTCGATAAGCTCGGTTCTACAACAGGATCTGGGACGTCCCCAGATCTCAACGAAAGTTGCCCAACGGGAGAATGGAAACGATCGGGCTTGGATATGTTTAATCCAAGAAACGGGAGATATTCCGCAACTGCTACGTCCTACATGACTTTGACAAAGAAGGAGATGCTCCTTGAGAAGATGCTAACCTTGAACCAAAACGAGCCTTCGTCATGAAAATGCTAAGTCCGTCGTTCGAAGAAGAGATGGACAAGCTTATAAGTGTAGCGGGTCAAAAGGTTCAAGACGATAATAATCGGGAAATGGCCATCTATGAGAAAGCCAGAATGCAGCGCCTCCTTCAGCAGGTTGCAAAAAATGAAAATTCTCTTCCTTGTCAACCCGTCATACAAAAGGCCCGACGCAGAGGCAAAAATAAATCAAAAAGCGGGAAAGGTGTTCGACAGCGACAAAGCGGGACCAAGAAGCCGCGCGATCGGGAATCGAGCAATCCGGATTCGTCTCTTATAAAGAAGATGGGTCGAGCATACTCTTTTCCCCAGGACAAGACACGGAAGATACTTGATCTTGCCATAAAACATCAAATGATTACCCTCCCGGAGTCTAAGCACCCCGAGCAAGCAGGTGAAGTTAATCATCCAGACTATTGCTCCTATCACCGAGCAATAGGACATCCGCTTGAAGACTGCTTCACATTCAAAGACTGGGTAGAAGACCAGTATCAGTAAGGCAGGTTCCCTCTATCCAGCAGTTCGAGGGTAATCCCACCGCAGAAGCATGAACCGAAAGCTACATATGCAGCGAGAATGGAACCAGATCAATATCGGCCTTGGAAGCGATCTCGTGCCTGCCATGTGATAACGACGTCGGAAGAAGAGCCCGAGAATATGGATGACCTCCCCTGGTGCTTCGAAAACGATGATGGCGAGGTGATCTCAGAGTTTCCACCGACGCCGAAAGAGCTGGAAGATGGGATACATACTACTGCAGATAACCTCAAGAAAATTGATTTGGGGATGGCAAGTGACCCGCGACCGACATTCGTCAGTGAGCTGTTGTCTGAAGAAAGGGTGGCTACGCTAAAGGACGTGCTCATGCAGCATAAAGATTGCTTTGCATGGAACTATTCCGAGATGCCGGGACTAGATCCAGAGATTGCTGTGCATAAGTTTGCAATATCCCCAGACGTCAAGCCGATCAAACAAGAACCAAGAAGAATGCGGCTCGAGCTTGAGATGAACATCAACGCCGAGGTCAAGAAACTAGTCGACTCCGGCTTCATCCAGGAAGTTCAGTATCCTGACTGGATCGCCAACATTGTTTCGGTGATGAAGAAGAATGGGACGGTGCGCATATGTGTGGACTTTCGGGATCTCAAAAAAGCCTGCCCAAAAGACGACTTCCCAGTACCAGTCAACGAGCTGATGATAGATAACACATCCACTCACGAAGTGTTCTCCTTCATGGACGGCTCATCAGGATACAATCAGATAAAGATGCATCCTGAGGACCAAAACCATACTTCTTTTCGGACCCCTTTGGGCATATTCTGTTACAAGGTGATGCCGTTCGGTCTAAAGAACGCCGGTGCCACCTATCAGAGGGCCATGACGAGGATTTTCGATGATCTCATACATGAAATCGTCGAATGCTATATCGACGACCTCGTAGTTAAAAGCAAATCATACAAGGAACATCTGGAGCATCTGAAGATCGTGTTCCAGTGCCTTCGGCAATACAACTTGAAGATGAACCCTCTCAAATGTGTGTTCGGAGTGTCCTCAGGCAAATTCCTGGGATTCATCGTCCGACACCGAGGCATCGAGATAGATCCGTCAAAGATCAAGGAGATTATGGAAATGCCTCTGCCAGGGACTCTCAAGCAACTGCGGTCTCTCCAAGGGAAGCTCGCGTATATCCGGCGATTTATAGCCAATCTCTCCGGCAAGTGCTATCCCTATAGTTACTTAATGAAGAAGGGAACTCCGTTCATCTGGGATCACAAATGCTAAAGTGCACTGAATGAAATCAAGCAATACCCGCAGAATCCGCCAGTACTGGCCGCTCCCGTTAAAAGAAAACCTCTCGTCCTGTATACGACAGCCCTCGAAGGTTCTTTAGGCACACTGTGGGCACAAGAGAACGATCAAGGGAAAGAAAGATCTCTCTACTATCTGAGTCGAGTTCTTCTGAGGGCAGAAAGCAACTACTCCCCCATTGAAAAACACTGCCTAGCGTTGATCTTCGTGGTAACGAAGCTCAGACACTACGTGTTGGCGCATGAGGTCCATCTCATATCAAAAGTGGATCCTCTCAAGTATTTGATATCAAAAGCTATATAAATGGGGTGTCTCGCAAAATGGGCCCTACTCTTGATGGAATTCTCGATAACTTATCGGCCTCTTAAGGCAGTGAAAGGCTAGGCCATCGCCGACTTCCTCGCTGAGCATCCGATACCTACCGACTCTCCTTTGAACTGCGAATTGCCAGACGAACATGCGTTTGACACGATCGACGGGGAGAGAAGAGATAATGATACCCAGTGGGAACTTTACTTCGATGGAGCATCTTCCATGAAGAAGCACAAACAAATCACCCACATAATCAAATCAAGAGTAGGCCTTATCTTCGTGACTCTAAAAGGAGGGATAATGCGCTATGCCTTCTCCTTAACGGAGCCGAGGACGAACAGTGAAACCGAATATGAAGCTTTGATAGTAGGTCTCGAGATCGCTATCGACATGGGAATTGAAAACCTCCTCATATATGGAGACTCCCAACTGGTCGTTAGTCAAGTAAACGGCGACTATCAAACGTGCAGGCCAGAGTTGGTAAAGTACGGCGAGAGAGTACAACAGCTGCTAATTCAAATTCCTTCCTACACCTTGGAAAGCATACCGCGTGCGAAAAATAGCATGGCGGACGCGTTAGCCAAGCTCGCTAAAAAACTAGCTGACGAGAGCCTCGATGACGTGAGGATCGTTGTGCAGAGCCGTCGGGTTCTTGCACCGGCAGAAATATATCCGGAATCGTCCGAGGGGAAAGGAGCGACTGAGCAAACGACTCTGCAAATAATATACCAGGAAAAGGGTATGGATTGGAAGGAAGTCTTTATAGACTACTTCAAATCCCATCGAACACCTGAAAATGCGTTCTCAAGATATCAGCTTATGAAACGAGCTCTGTCTTTTGCATTCGTCAATGCTACTCTGTATAAGAGATCGTTTGACTCTTTATGGCTAAGATGCCTGGGACCGGAAGAAGTGAAAAGAGTCATCTAAGAAACTCACGATGGGCTCTGCGGTTTTCACCAAGCCGGGCCGACGATGAAGCTGAAGATCAAAAGGATGGGCTACTATTGGCCCACAATGATCCAAGACTGCATTGAATACGCAAAGCAGTGCCACTCGTGCCAGATTCACGGGGATTTTATCCACCAGCATCCAAATCCACTACACCCAACGGTGGCTAGCTGGCCGTTCGAAATGTGGGGAACTGACATAATCGGGCCCATCGAACCAGTATCGTCCAGAGGACATCGGTTCATCCTAGCAACAACTGATTACTTCTCCAAGTGGGCAGAAGCAGTACCACTAAGAGAAGTGAAGACGGAGAATATCCTCCATTTCTTCAAGACACACGTCATTTATCAATTTGGCACTCCGCGGCGGATTATCTCCGATAACGGGCCAGCCTATAGAAGCCACAAGATCATCCGCTTCGCACAAAAACATAACATAGACAGGAGATACTCTTCGGTCTATAATCCCCGAGCTAACGGTCTAGCCGAGGTTTCAACAAGACCTTGATGAAAATCATTAAAAAGACGGCGTATCAAAATAAGAAGGACTGGCATAAGAGACTGCATGAAGCTCTCTGGGCATATCGAACTACGTTCAAAATGGCCACGAACACAACGCAGTAGGCATTGGTATTCGGCACAGAAGCGGTACTCCTCCTCGAGATAGAGTTACCCTCTCTACGGGTGGTGGTTCACTACGAGCTAACAGACGAAGAAAATGTTCACCTCTGACTTTAGGAGCTCGATACCCTTGATGAAACCCGGCTCATGGCGCAGCAAAATCTGGAGGCTTATAAAGCAAAGATGACGCGCTCATATGAGAGATTGACTAGGCCGAGAACATTCCGCCAAGGCGAACTCGTGCTAGTAGTTAAAAGACCTATGATTCCCAATCGCGCCAAGCGGGGGAAATTCGAGCCGAACTATGAAGGCCCGTATATCATAGACAAAGTTTACTAGGGTGGAGCCTACCTACTCATGGACATGCATGGTGAAAGACCTTTCAGGCTAATAAACGGTCTCTTCCTAAAGAAATACTATGCCAGACGAGTCACGGCCTAGGTCAATGATAAATGACGACGCCTATGTCCGCTCGCTATCTTCCCAAGCTTGAACTCTGTACGTAGTAACCGGCTTTCTTTTCGACGGACCGAAACGTCCTTAACCTAACGACGGACCGAAACGTCCTTAAACTAACAACGGACCGAAACGTCCTTAAACTAACAATTGACCACTATGTCCTAAAACTGGCTGTTGACCGAGACGTCGATAAACTACTACGGACCGCAGCATCCTAAGGCTGACACAAAAAAGAAAAGAAAACGGTATGTCCATAAGCAAAATAGGAACGGATGAAAACCCGAAAGGGCTCCGTGAGTAAAAACAGCAAGGCTACCGGCGAGATTTTGTGAAAACCCGAAAGGGCGCAAACTCGTTAAAAGACACTTGCAAGGTCCTCTCGACCTTGTGAGGAGAAACCACCTGCGTGAGATCCTTACGACTCACAAGGGAGCAACACACTTAGGGATCCCCATGATTCCTAAGGAGAAATTACACTTACGAGGTCCTCACGAATTGTAAGGAGAACCCTCTTATGAGACCCTCACGGCTCATGAGATTCAAAAGTCTTAAGCTACAGGGATCTGAACCTGTTCTTACACGGCCACCACAACCTCCAAAGCAGCCCTATAACCGGCTCAATGCTGACCCTTGTATACAATCCACGAGCGCGAATAAATATTTCCCTCACAAAGTCCCATCCGTGACTAAGGATATGTCTACACGGTGAACAGCCCTTGTAAGTCCTCTCGACTTAGAAGGAGAAAATACTCTTGTAAGATCCTTACGACTTACGGGAATCCATACACTTAAGAGTCCTCACGATTCCTAAGGACAAAACGCACCTACGAGATCCTCACGACTCGCAGGGAGAAATACCTTTATGAGACCCTTACGGCTCATGAAGACAAAAGCCTTAGTCGACAGGATCTTAACCCTGTTCGCTAAGCCACCTTTATTCGGCATCGACAGAGGAAAATGATGATTCGCTCCTTGTTCCCCTCCGAATGGCGGCCGAGACATGGGCTGCCTCGCCTGAGATTCGGGGCAGATGCTAATTGGTGCTATTCGTCCACCTCTCCGAAGATGCCATGTTGATTTATGGCACCATGTATCGGAGGTTTAGACGGATGCGTCCGATGTAGCAGACTTCGTCAGATTCCCCTCGTTGAGGGGTTTTTGATTGTGGGGACGCTCTTCCCTGCAGGCGCAAGCCCCTGCAGTTAATTACGCTACCGCATCGCGGTAACAACTTTCTCCTTCTCCAGCTGGTCACTTCGTGTCGTGGGTGTTTGTTTTTTTTGTGGTTGCCCGTGGATTGTATACGGAGACTAATTTATGTAGTCGCCCGTAGGACGTGGATTAATCCAAATCTGTGTTTACTTAGATTTGGGTTTGTGGTTTTGGTTTGAGGATACGTTAGCCATATTTGAGACTAAGATCGACTCAAACGTTTGTTAAGGATACGTTAGTCCGATTTGAAACTAAGATCAACTTAACAGGATCGTTTAGATCCGACAAAAGAGCGTTTGGGCTCTATTGTTCCGGTTTAGGGACATGGTGGTCCATTGCATGTATGGTCGTCGGGACCCGTCACCTCTCTGACGACGTTGAAGGATTACAACGACAGGTGTCAGAGGAGTTCAGAGATGTACCCTTGAACCAAAGCTGATTTGGGGGATTCATAGTCCAATTTGGGACTAAAGTCTGTTTGAAGGTTTAAGGATACATTAGCCATATTTGAGGCTAAGATCAACTTAAACGGTTGTTAAGGATACGTTAGTCCAGTTTGGGACTAAGATCAACTTAACGGGATCGTTTAGATCCGACAAGAGAGCATTTGGGGGCTCTATTGTTCCAGTTTAGGGACATAGTGGTCCATCTCCAGTTTAGGGACATAGTGGTCCAATACCAGTTTAAGGACATAGTGGTCCATCTCCAGTTTAGGGACATAGTGGTCCATAGGTAGTTTAAGGACGCATAAGTCCATGGGTTTAAGGACCCCACAGTCCATATGGGTGTGTTTAAGGACGCATTAGTCCATTAGTTTAAGGACGCATAAGTCCGCGGGTTTAAGGACCCCACAGTCCGTATCTTGGTTTAAGGACGCATAAGTCCATGAGTTTAAGGACCCCACAGTCCATGTTGATGTGTGGTTGTCGGGACCCGTCACCTCTCTGAAGACGTTGAAGGATTACAACGACAAATATCAGAGGATTTCAGAAATGTACCCTTGAACCAATGAGTTGGTTGAAAGAGCAGATGTGCTCAGTTCAAGATGATTTGAGGACTTATGGCCAGTTTGGGCTACGTCCAATTATATTTGAAATATTGGCCCTTTGTTGGCTCATTGAAGGAGAGGCTTTGCCTCTAGAAACTTAGCCAATTGGGCTAAAGCTAGTGTTAAACACTAAAGACCAACAGTGTTGAACACTGGGAATAAGATTAGCAAGTTAGTGTTAAACACTAAAAGATAACCAGTGTTAAACATTAGCAACAGGGCTTTCAAATTAGTGTTAAACACTAAAGCAAATCAGTGTTAAACACCGGGAACAAAGTCTTCAGATTAGTGTTAAACACTAAGGAGAGAGGGGTCACGTGTGGACACGTGAGAGAGCCCTGATTTCCCTTATTTTATTCTGCAGATCAGTGTTTAACACTTTTAATTCTGACGGCCATCACGTGTGAGCACGTGATGGAGGCCCCCGCTCTGGTCTGTTAGAATGCTCATTAGGGGTCACGTGGTGACACGTGAGGGCGCCCTAAATGTGAAGCCAGATCTCCTTTGTTTTATCCTCAAATCTGTGAATAAGTGTTAAACACTTTTCATCTTTATTTTAGAGCATCACGTGTTGGCATGTGATGGGGATTTATGCATCGATAATTACAGCACTTGCTGAGGGGTCACGTGGGGACACGTGAGAGCGCCCAAAGCTTCTTTTCTTTTGTTTTGCCGTTAAGTGTTAAACACTTTCATTTTTATTTTAGAGCATCACGTGTTGGCACGTGATGGGGATCTGTGCGCCAATTGTTAAAGCATTTGCTGAGGGGTCACGTGATAACACGTGAGAGCGCCCAAAGCTTTCATTTCCTTTGCTTTTTCTTTCTGCGTTTTGAGAGTCACGTGGGAACACGTGAGGTGATGCTTCAAAGTTCTTTGCAGGGGATCTTTTCAAGGGGCACGTGGGGGCACGTGACCCTAGTTCTTTTCATGAACAGAGATCTTTTAAGAATTGAATTCTTCGTAGGGTTAAACCCTAATTATGATTTTGGAGGAATTAAATTCCTATTGTGAAAGAATTAAATTCTTATTTAGGATAAACCCCGATTTTTTTTAAAAGAATTAAATTCCCAGATATATAAAAGAATTAAATTATTGATTAGGGTTAAACCCCAGTTTCATTTTAGGAGGAATTAAATTCCTGTGAGTTTGGGAGAATTAAATTCTTAAAACGCAATTCCCCTTCTAAGTTTAGGATCTGCATGGCAGGATCTCGACCCGATGAGAATTAAATTCTCATCCTATGGGGAGATGTGCTCTGTACAGATCTTCAACTAGAAGAAGAACTAAGTTCTTTTCTTTAAATAAGAGTTATACTCTTTTGAGAATTAAATTCTCTTTTAAAGCCTCTCTTTTCTTACCTAGAGTTTTCTTTGTTGAGAATTAAATTCTCCTTTCTTTTCTTCCCTCTTGAGAATTAAATTCTCCTCTCTCTGTTTCTCCCTCAAAAAAGTAGATCCCCCTTTTCTTCTCTTGGCTCCTATTTATAGGAGAAGGAAAAGAGTTAATTTGTTTAGCAAATCTCTCATTGGAAGATTTGATTTGATTGTTGAGAGATTTGATTTATATTTATCGTTAATCTAGGCCTTAAGATCATTCGGTGAATTTTATTCACCGTGGATTTTAAATCCAAAAGATATTCTATTTGTTATCCTGGTGAGATTTTCAGGGAAATCTTTCCTTGTCCAAGGTTTTTCTATAAATTGGTGATTTTTAATCACCTTTGGATTTTTAATCCAACGGTTCCCCATGACCCTTTTCCATTTGGAAAGATTCAGAAACTTTTAGAATTTAATTCTATTAAATTATAATGCTTTTAAAGCCAGTCACGTGCTGGCACGTGACCTTTGGTCACGTGTTAGCACGTGACCCCCAATTGGGTTCCTTTCTCAGCCGCTTATTTATGTTTCAGTTTTAACCATCACGTGTCAACACGTGACCATTGGTCACGTGTAAGCACGTGATACCTCGTTGAGGTATTTTCTGACTTTTAGAATTAAATTCTATTCATTATTTTAGAGGCTTTAAAAGCCCATCACGTGTCTGCACGTGACCCATGGTCACGTGTGAGCACGTGATGCCCCATTGGGGTCTTTTCTGAGTTTTTATTGTATCTTTTAACTCCTCCAGCGGGTTCTTAAAAGCCCATCACGTGTGGACACGTAATTCCCCATAACTTTTGATCCCGGATGAATTACGAGGCCCATAATATATCAAATCGAAGGGTTTTTCGAGCCGCTTTTGATACCATCAGAATTTATCTGTTTCTTATTCGGGAGTTTGTCAAAAAACAGCCCGGAAGATACTGGTTCCCATTTTCTTAAGCGCATCGCTGCCATTTGATACCTTGGGCTCTTTTGCGCAGAAATTTTTGGCGGGAACAAATGCCCCCCACTACTTTTTCCACGTAAGTATTTACGTGGGTGAAGTAGTGCGAAGTAATGCATAGCGTATGACCAGTTTCGGGTTGGTATATTACTTTCAGAATCTTGATCTGAGAAGATAACGAGCGGACACAAGCGTCGTCATTTATCATTGACTCAAATCTCGACTCTTAAGAGATATAGTTCCAAACCCTTAACTCCATGAGCCGCACCCTTCTATCTCTTTATATCTTACTCTGGAATGAAGTAGTTTATATGCTCATGAGTAGCTTTTCCATTTCAGTGGCATGTAGCTTTGGCAAGTGTGGCTCATAGATGGTCCATCTTGACCTCTTTGCAGGGCAGTGATGGCTTAGGAGACAGGGTTAGGATCTGTCACCTAAGACTTTTCAATTTTATGAGCCGTGAGGGTCTCATAAAGACTTTTCTCCCTACGGATCGAGAGGATCTCGTAGGTGTATTTTCTCCTTAGGAGTCGTGAGGATTCCTAAGTGTGTTTTCTCTTATAAGTCGTAAGGATCTTATGAGAGAATTTTTCCCTCTTACGAGTCGAGAAGACCCGTAAGCGGTTGTTCCCCTCCTTGTCGAAATTCGACTTCGGAGAGTGAGACCCGTGGATAGTATGCAAGAGACCATTTTGGGCCAACTTGCAGGATCCCAGTGCTTAGGAAACAGGTTTTTTAATCCCTACTGCCTAAGGCTTTATCTCACGAGTCGAGACGAATCGAGAAGTTCTCGCAAAGACATCATTTTCCTCACGAGTCGAAACGAATCGAGCAGATCTCGCAAGAATATCCTAACGTCACAGTTAACCTCTGCTCTTTACGACAGAAGTCCGTTAGGGTCTGTGGTACTTAGGGTTTTGGCCGTCGTACCATCGCATGAGCTGATGTATTCCTCGATAGGCAATCGTGCTGTTCGAGTAGCCCTGCGACTGCCGTGTCTCTGATCCCTTCGGGGGCTGGACAAGACGTCTTCAAGCAATCCTCCTTCGCAGTTTGACCGTCGGAAGAGCAAGCGCTAGGAATTTGCCATGCCGCTTTTTACTTGAGGTTAGGCTCATTTTGGAGAGCCCCGATGAGTCATAACCACTCCGCGCTGGTGTGGGGATGATCTCCGATAGTCTTTCAGGCTTTATATGACTTGCCGTTAAGACCCTGAAGCTAGGAATTTGGCCTTTGCTTCGTTTGCTGGCATTGCGTCCTCTGTATCGAGACGAATGTCGTGGTTGTCTTTAGGTTGCTGATGAACCGTCGAGGTTTGGAACTAGGGATTTTGCCGTGGCACCTTTTGGTGATGTCGCGTCTGCTGTATCGAGACGAACGTCGAGGTGGTGACCACTCCATGTGGGATGATCTCTGGTGGTCTTTCAGGCTTTATATGACTTGTCGTTAAGACCCTGAAGCTAGGAATCTAGCCTTCGCTTCGTTTGCTGGCATTGCGTCCTCTGTATCGAGACGAATGCCGCGGTTGTCTCTAGGTTGCTGGTGAACCATCGAGGTTTGGAACCAGGGATTTCGCCGTGACTCCTTTCGGTGATGTTGCGTCTGCTGTGTCGAGACGAACGTCGAGGTGGTGATCACTCCATGTTGGTATGAGATGATCTCTGAATGTCTTTCCGGTTTTATATGACTTACCGTCAAGACGTTGAAGCTAGGAATTTGGCCTTCGCTTCGTTTGCTTTGTCGCGTCCGAATCCTGCTGGGGGAAGAACGCTGGGGTGACATTTCATCTGCTGTATCAAAACGAACGTCAAGGTGGTGACCACTCCGCGCTGGTGTGGGATGATCTCCGATAGTCTTTCAGGCTTTATATGACTTGCCGTCAAGACCCTGAAGCTAGGAATTTGGCCTTCGCTTCGTTTCCTGGCATTGCGTCCTCTGTATCGAGACAAATGTCGTGGTTGTCTCTAGGTTGCTGGTGAACCGTCGAGGTTTGGAACTAGGGATTTTGCCATTGCTCCTTTTGGTGATGTTGCATCTGCTGTATCGAGACGAACGTCGAGGTGGTGACCACTCCACGTGGGATGATCTCCGGTGGTCTTTCAGGCTTTATATGACTTGCCGTTAAGACCTTGAAGCTAGGAATTTGGCCTTCGCTTCGTTTGCTGGCATTGCGTCCTCTGTATCGAGACGAATGTCGCGGTTGTCTCTAGGTTGCTGGTGAACCGTCGAGGTTTGGAACCAGGGATTTTGCCGTGACTCCTTTCGGTGATGTTGCGTCTGCTATGTCGAGACGAACGTCGAGGAGGTGATCACTCCATGTTGGTATGAGATGATCTCTGAATGTCTTTCCGGTTTTATATGACTTACCGTCAAGACGTTGAAGCTAGGAATTTGGCCTTCGCTTCGTTTGCTTTGTCACGTCCGAATCCTGCTGGGGGAAGAACGCTGGGGTGACATTTCATCTGCTGTATTGAAACGAACGTCAAGGTGGTGACCACCCCGCGCTGGTGTGGGATGATCTCCGATTGTCTTTCAGGCTTTATATGACTTGCCGCCAAGACCCTGAAGCTAGGAATTTGGCCTTCGCTTCGTTTGCTGGTATCGCGTCTGCTGTATCGAGACGAATATCGCGGTGGTGATCACTCCATGTTGGTGTGAAGACCAGGATCCGCTCTGGATGTTTTCCACGGGATCGAAGAGTGACGTTGTCCGCGTTCCACGTGACCAGGAATTTTGCTCTAGATGCTTCACACGGGTTCACTGCCGTGTTAGGCGGGGACTAGGCTCCGCTCTGGATGCTTCGCACGGGTTCACTGCAGTGCTCTGCGAGGACCAGGATCCGCTCTGGACGTTTACCACGGGGTCAAAGAGTGACGTTATCCGCGTTCTACGTGACCAGGAATTTTGCTCTAGATGCTTCACACGGGTTCACTGCCGTGTTAGGCGAGGACTGGGCTCCGCTCTGGATGCTTTGCACGGGTTCACTGCCGTGTTCTGCGAGGACCAGGATCCACTCTGGACGTTTTCCACGGGGTCAAAGAGTGACGTTATCCGCGTTCCACGTGACCAGGAATTTTGCACTAGATGCTTCACACGGGTTTACTGCCGCGTTAGGCGAGGACTAGGCTCCGCTCTGGATGTTTTCCACGGGGTCAAAGAGTGACGTTATCCGCGTTCCACGTGACCAGGAATTTTGCACTAGATGCTTCACACGGGTTCACTGCCGCGTTAGGCGAGGACTAGGCTCCGCTCTGGATGCTTCGCACGGGTTCACTGCCGTGTTCTGCGAGGACCAGGATCCGCTCTGGACGTTTTCCACGGGGTCAAAGAGTGACGTTATCCGCGTTCCACGTGACCAGGAATTTTGCACTAGATGCTTCACACTGGTTCACTACCGCGTTAGGCGAGGACTAGGCTCCGGTCTGGATGCTTCGCACGGGTTCACTGCCGTGTTCTGCGAGGACCAGGATCCGCTCTGGACGTTTTCCACGGGGTCAAAGAGTGACATTATCCGTGTTCCACGTGACCAGGAATTTTGCTCTAGATGCTTCACACAGGTTCACTGCCGCGTTAGGCGAGGACTAGGCTCCGCTCTGGATGCTTCGCACGGGTTCACTGCCGTGTTCTGCGAGGACCAGGATCCGCTCTGGACGTTTTCCACGGGGTCAAAGAGTGACGTTATCCGCGTTCCACGTAACCAGGAATTTTGCACTAGATGCTTCACACGGGTTCACTGCCGCGTTAGGCGAGGACTAGGCTCCGCTCTGGATGCTTCGCACGGGTTCACTGCCGTGTTCTGCGAGGACCAGGATCCGTTCTGGACGTTTTCCATGGGGTCAAAGAGTGACGTTATCCGCGTTCCACGTAACCAGGAATTTTGCACTAGATGCTTCACACGGGTTCACTGCCGCGTTAGGCGAGGACTAGGCTCCGCTCTGGATGCTTCGCACGGGTTCACTGTCGTGTTTTGCGAGGACCAGGATCCGCTCTGGACGTTTTCCACGGGATCAAAGAGTGACGTTATCTGTGTTCCACGTGACCAGGAATTTTGTTGATTATATCCGCATTTCACGGAGTTGGGATTTGACTCTCTGTGGGAGTACATCGTCGAGTCATGGAACTGGGAGCTGCCGCTGTTCCGCTTTGCTTGATGATGTGTCCGCTGTGACAAGACGAGTGCTGAGGTGGAGCTGGGATTTTGCCATCACTCCGCTTTGCTGACCATGGGGTCTTTTATTAGCTTTGCATGTACATCCTGCTGGACTGCGAAGGAACGCCGTTGTTAACATTGCGTCTGCTGTAATGAGACGAATGCTAAGGCGGAGTTGGGATTTTGCCATCGCTCCGCTTGATGGTGTAACATCTGTGTCCTGCTGGAATGAGGAGGCATGCCGTTGTTGGTCACCAGGCTGTAGATGTGGCCATTGAGATTTGGAACTAAGGACTTTGCCATGGTTCCGTTTCGTTGCGACTCTGAGGTCGATTGTTGACGTCACGTCTGCATCTGGCTGGAGTGAGGAGAAACGCCGTTGGTGATCTCTAAGTTGTCGATGTTGACGTCGAGACCCTGAAGCTCGGGATCTTCTTTTTGCTTCGTTTGTTGACATTATGTCTGCAATATTGCGATAAATGTCGAGATTGTCTCTAGGTTGTCTATTAACCGTCGAGATTTGGCTCCGCTTTCTGATGGGGCCTGTTGGGAAGGTATGGTTCCCTTTTTATCTGTGCCCCTGGATTGTATACAGGGATCGATGTGATTTCACCTGTAGGGCAAAAAGTTTCATTCTTTCATTTTTTTTATTCTTTCCGCGATGCTCTATCATTTCAGCTTTTTATATCGCGAAAATCGCGATTGCCCAATCATTTCGGCGATTTTTCGCGGTGCCCAATCATTTCGGCTATTTATTTTATTTTCACTCGCTGCTTTTTATTGCGAGTTGCCCAATCATTTCGGCTATTTTGCATGCATACATTTTTACTTGCTGATTTTGTTTGCAAGTTGCCCCATCATTTCGGCTATTTCGTATGCATTTTTGTTTTGGCTCGCTGATTTTTTTTCGCGAGTAGGGGATTTGGGATCTGATACCAATCTTGGCATCAGCATCGCTACAACTGGAATATTGCCAGGAGCGAATCATCATTTGCCATGAAAGGACTTGGAATTTGATGCCGGTTTAGGCATCAGCATCGCTACAACTGGGTTATTGCCAGGAGCGAATCATCATTTGCCTCTGTCGATGTCGAACAAGGGTGGCTTAGTAAACAGGGTTAAGGGTCCTGTCGGCTAAGGCTTTTGACTTTATGGGCCGTAAGGGTCCCACAAAGGTGTTTCTCCCTACAAGTCGTGAGGATCTTGTAGGTGTGTTTTCTCCTTAGGAATCATGGGGATTCCTAAGTGTACGTTCCCCTGTAAGTCGTAAGGATCTTACAAAAGGGTTTTCTCCTTATAAGTCGAGAGGACTTACAAGGGTTGTTTGCTGTACAAGCATATCCCTAGTCACGGATGGGACTTGGTTAAGGAAATGTTTATTCGCGCCCGTGGATTGTATACAAGGGTCAGTGTTGCGCCGCTTGTAGGGAAATATCGAAAGTTGTGGGGGTTGCTTAAGCACAGGTTTAGGTCTCTGTAACTTAAGACTTTCAAATCTTATGAGCCGTGAGGGTCCCATAAGAGAGTTCTCCTTACGAGTCATGAGGATCTCGTAAGTGTATTTTCTCCTTAGGAATCGTAAGGACTCCTAAGTGTGTTGCTTCCTTGTGAGTCGTAAGGATCTCACGCGGGTGGTTTCTCCTTACAAGGTCGAGAGGATCCTGTAAGTGTCTTTTGACGAGGTTGCGCCCTTTCGGGTTTTCACAAACACTTGCCGGTAGCCCTGCTGTTTTTACTCACGGAGCCCTTTCGGGTTTTAATCCGTGTCCATTTTGCTTATGGACATACCGTTTTTTTTTATTCTTTTTATTCTTTTTTCTAACGAGGTTGCGCCTTTTCAGGTTTTCACAAACACTCGCCGGTAGCCTTGCTGTTTTTACTCACGGAGCCCTTTCGGGTTTTCATCCGTGCACATTTTGCTTATGGACATACCGTTTTTTTTGTTTTTTTTTCTTTTTTTTTTCTGCTTTTTTGCTCTTTTTTTTTTTAACCACGCCAGCCTGAGGATGTCGCGGGTTGATAGTAGTTTAACGACGTTTCAGTCATTTGCAAGTTTTAGGACATTGCGGTCCGTCGTTAGTTTAGGGACGTTTCGGTCCGACGCCAGTTTTAGGACATAGTGGTCCATCGTCGCCGTATTTAAGGCGAATCTCTAGTTTACTGACTTTTCGGTCTATGGGACTTTCCCTATGAATGAGCATGATGCCCCCGGCATATCCACCTTTTTCGAAGCATGTTGTTGTGGCGGGTTTACTTTCCACTTTTCGGGCAGCGCGAACTTGCCCTGTTGGTATTGGTCTTCAACCCAGTTTTTGAAGACGTAGCAATTGTCGAGTGGGTGACCCATTACTCTGTGGTAGGGACAATAGTCAGGATTGTTAACGTCACCTGGTTGCAATGGACATTTTGGATCTGGCAGAGTGATAAGCCCGCTGTGCACTGCTAGCTCGAACAATCTCTTTGTTTTATCTTTGGGAAACGAGTAAGCACGTTTCAACTTCTCATTGAGGTATCGCGGCTTGTTGTTTTGACGACAAAACGGTCTCGGGTTACTCGGCTGTCGTTGAGTGTTGGCAAAAAAGGCCGTTTTTTCCTTTTCCTTTCTCATTTCGTTTGCTCCGTCGTTTGCGGGTCCGAGATTCTTTTCGGGTAGCGTGAGATTGTACGGCTGAGCATTCTCGCAACTCTCCAATTCTTTTGTTTTAGAAATGAATTCCTTGAAGAGAGGGTTAAGAGAGGCTTCTTCATCAGAATCGCTTCCAAAGGTGAGAACTCGTGATCCTCCGGGCTCGTCCCTATGACAATTGCTGGCAACTCCTTTATGCTCATCTGTCGTATTTTTTCGCTGTCTACAAGCTTCACGCTTTGTCCTGTTGAAGTGTTGCCTGTGAGCGACATACCCTTGCCACCAACACTTAAAAGAGTTGCAGTCTTCAGTAGGATGTACGATCTTCTGATGATATAAGCAGAAGTTAGGGTGTACGTCCGTTTCATCAAAATGTATACCACCAGGAGAATTTTTTCTGAAAGAGGGCGGCCTCATCCCCATTGCTATGGCTTTGGCGAATCGTTTCCTTGTCTTGATCCTGCTTTTATTTGCGGCGGATGTACTTTCATCCGGTGGGAGTGTTTCGACCCTTTCATCTAGTCGCCGGCATCTGGCTTTCTCGAATATGGCCATCTCGCGCTCTCGATTAGCTTTGCTTTTAAGACGGGCTTCGTTCAGGAAGGCATCGATCATCTCGTTTGATGGCCACAGAAGTTCTGGTTCAGGCCCCGCCCCTGGTTTCTCGGTGCAAGGAGCCTCTTTATCATCTATCAATGAGTGAGAGATCACATGACAACTTGCTACGTAGTCTTCAGATTCATCTGATGAGTTTTCTCCATCATTTTCGTCCTCGAGGACGTGGCTGAGGAACTCTTGGAGCGTGATTGGAATCCGCGCCTTCTGGTTATACTCTTCCACCATGTCAATCTGTTTCTGCAAATCCGTGTGCTTGTCGCCGGGCTTCACGGGCTTCTTGGATTTCTTCTTGTTTTTCGAAGATTTCGACGGCTGGGCATGAATGCTTTGGCTATCACCACCGATATTTGGAATTGGGCGCGGTTTCAGCATCCCCTTGATGATCTCAGGTTCC
The DNA here is from genome assembly GCA_030015575.1 of Agapanthus africanus. Taxonomy (NCBI): domain Eukaryota; kingdom Viridiplantae; phylum Streptophyta; class Magnoliopsida; order Asparagales; family Amaryllidaceae; genus Agapanthus; species Agapanthus africanus. Next base: position 127,622,470 of record JASDDO010000024.1, read on the forward strand.
AACGGGTTCTTCCATTTAATCGCCGGGCACGTCTGAAGATCATTTAGCATCTTTTTGGTTTTGGACGACAACACGACCTCCCACGAAGCTTCTTCGACAAAAGAACAAGTTGCCCCCGGTGTGTCCGTTTTCTTTGGAGTGTGCGGTTGTGGTGGGTTTATTTTCCACTTCTCGGACAACGCAAACTTTCCTTGTAGATACTGATCCTCGATCCATCCTTTAAAGACGAAGCAATCCTCGATCGGGTGACTTACCGTTTGGTGGTAAGGACAATAATTGGGATCGTTGACATCGTCTGGCTGCAACGAATGCTTTGGACTCGGCAGATTGATGAGTCTGTTGCGCACTTCCAGCTCGAACAGTCTTCTCGTTTTATCCTGGGGAAACAAGTAAGGACGTCCCAGTCTCTCCTCGAGGGATGGGCGTGGACGCACGTTGTTCTGGCGAACAACCGGCTTTAAGTGGCTCGGCTGTTGTTGAGTATTGGCGACGACGGTTGCTTTCCCTTTGTCCTTTTCATTCCAAGGCTCTGTCTTTGAAGGAGATGGTCTATGACCCATCTGGTCCATTTGGGCCAGCTTGTCAATCAAGGCCTGAAAAGTGGTCGGCTTGAAGAACATCATGAATTGGGATATGGTCGCTTGAGGGTCGAGAGTGCCCATAAACATGCCTACCGCAGGTGCCTCTTCTATGCGTTGTTCGCATTTTGACCATAGGTTTCGCCATCGTGTCACGTATTGGACCCACGTTTCGCCTGGCCTCACCCTGGCGTTAATTAGTGTTGTTATCGGAGAGCGCTGGCAAATCTTTGTGTAAACAGCAGCTCCATCTCTGCAAATGTTTTGACAGAGTCGTCAGGTAGCTCCGAATACCATTCGAATGCCGTTTCCGCTAAGCTGCCGACAAATTGTCGAAGCAACAGTCTGTCATTGCCTCCAGTATTGCCGCATAAGGCCCTGAATTGAGCGACATGCTGATGTGGGTTCCCTGTCCCTTTATATACGTGGAACTTAGGGATCGTATATCCCGGCGGGTAACTGATTTGGTCATACCAGCCTAGATAAGGTCGTCCGGTTCTAGCAATTTGCCCAGCCGCTTCATTTTCCTGGTGAGCTCGTATTTGCTGAGCTATATGGTCATCCAGTGCGGCCTTGGAAATGGTTTCTTCCTTGGCTGCTGAAAGAGCCGGAGGAGGATTCGATGTCTCTCCTTTGTCATTTTCAAGGACAATCGGAGGATCTTCAGCAGGAGGATCTTGCTGGATCATCATCCCTACCATATCTTGGAAGAGAAGAGCCATTTGTTTTATGTTAGCCGCTTGCTCTGCGGCTTCTTTGTCCTTCTTTTCGAGGACTCTGCGTAGGTAGTCAGCGTCAGTTTCTTGTTCATGACGCTGCTCTGATGATGCCTCTGAGCTTTCTTTTGGCCCGATAAGTGTGGCCATTGCAGTCATCATCTCCTGAAGCTTCTGTTGCTGCTCCTGGGCTTTTGTTACGGATCGGGTGAGCGGTCGGTGACCCGTCGAAGCACGGCTTTCCTCCTTTCCAGAAGCCATATAAACAGTGTGCACCACCATGCCCCCAGACTTAGGGCGTTTGGGCTTAGCGTCTTTGTGGTCTGCCACGTTTACTGGTGTTTTCTCTGGCCTCCTTCTTTTCTGAGTGGTTGACGTTGAGGGGGCCGCTGTTGTGAGCACCCAAGTAGTCATCATCTTTTGTGGCTTAACAGGACGGTTTTCTTCCTGCCGGACCTTCAGCTTCTTCTGCCGGCGGGAGAAATTTTGATGAATCACCGAGTCTTGGATCCGTCGCCAGACCTTGTAGATTTTAGAGGACAGCCGCTGAGAGAACTGTTCTGGCTTGGCTTCCGCAACGTTTCCCATCGGAAGGGGGGATCTTTTTAGTACGGCAGTAGGAGAGTTTCTGCGCACCGTGTTCAGCAATTCAAAGCTGTTCCCGGTTGGAACAGCAGCATCGATCCCCACCGTTGGAGCTGGCGGAGTAAGTCCAGACGGAGAGATGCCCCCAGCCTTTCTTACTCGGTGCCAGTGACGACGTCGAGCATGTCGTGCGGATGAGATCACCTCCGTTGTTGGATAAGCTTCTTCATGCCCCCTCTGAGCAGGGGAAGCAGCTTTGAGGACCTCGCCTGGAGCAGCAATCGGAATGGCCAGCCTTGTAAAAACTGACTTCTTGGAAGGAGCATCCTTTCCAATGATTTCGTCCGCTTGAGCCGAGATAGCTATCCGCTTTGGGATGGCAGCTTCGGGTATCGCGGGTTTGCAGACGTTCTGGCCCAGTCTGTTGAAAACTGAGGTATTGAAGCTGGGCGACCCGTTGAGAGGGGTCACGGCAGTGGTAAGCCGATCAAAGACCGACTTCTTTGGGGCTTCTTGCAACATCATTGTGGCATTGGAGCTCAACGGTGGGAGCATGGTCCCGAAGAATAATCCAGTGGTGGCCTGAGTTACCTGCTCTACTGGCATCTTGAAAAGGGAGGCCGCTTGGGGCCTATAAGTCACTCCTCCAGCAAGGACCGAGTGAGAGTTGCAGTTGCAGGCGGTGCAGTTTGAAGCCATTGATCTTCTGTTTTCTGCACGGAGCAAGAAACCAAATCTTAGTACCTTGAATCCACAGGCAACCACAGTAAACCGCGATTCGTTCGCGAACACGACACACGAAGTGTGGAGTGGAAAGAGGAAAAAGTCCCACCGGGCGTGCCAGAATCTGTTCCCCTCCGAATGGCGGCCGAGACATGGGCTGCCTCGCCTGAGATTCGGGGCAGATGCTAATTGGTGCTATCCGTCCACCTCTCCGAAGATGCCATGTTGATTTATGGCACCATGTATCGGAGGTTTAGACGGATGTGTCCGATGTAGCAGACTTCGTCAGATTCCCCCTCGTTGAGGGGTTTTTGATTGTGGGGACGCTCTTCCCTGCAGGCGCAAGCCCCTGCAGTTAATTACGCTACCGCATCGCGGTAACAACTTTCTCCTTCTCCAGCTGGTCACTTCGTGTCGTGGGTGTTTGTTTTGTTTGTGGTTGCCCGTGGATTGTATACGGAGACTAATTTATGTAGTCGCCCGTAGGACGTGGATTAATCCAAATCTGTGTTTACTTAGATTTGGGTTTGTGGTTTTGGTTTGAGGATACGTTAGCCATATTTGAGACTAAGATCGACTCAAACGTTTGTTAAGAATACGTTAGTCCGATTTGAAACTAAGATCAACTTAACAGGATCGTTTAGATCCGACAAAAGAGCGTTTGGGCTCTATTGTTCCGGTTTAGGGACATGGTGGTCCATTGCATGTATGGTCGTCGGGACCCGTCACCTCTCTGACGACGTTGAAGGATTACAACGACAGGTGTCAGAGGAGTTCAGAGATGTACCCTTGAACCAAAGCTGATTTGGGGGATTCATAGTCCAATTTGGGACTAAAGTCTGTTAGAAGGTTTAAGGATACGTTAGCCATATTTGAGGCTAAGATCAACTTAAACGGTTGTTAAGGATACGTTAGTCCAGTTTGGGACTAAGATCAACTTAACGGGATCGTTTAGATCCGACAAGAGAGCATTTGTGGGCTCTATTGTTCCAGTTTAGGGACATAGTAGTCCATCTCCAGTTTAGGGACATAGTGGTCCAATACCAGTTTAAGGACATAGTGGTCCATCTCCAGTTTAGGGACATAGTGGTCCATAGGTAGTTTAAGGACGCATAAGTCCATGGGTTTAAGGACCCCACAGTCCATATGGGTGTGTTTAAGGACGCATTAGTCCATTAGTTTAAGGACGCATAAGTCCGCGGGTTTAAGGACCCCACAGTCCGTATCTTGGTTTAAGGACGCATAAGTCCATGAGTTTAAGGACCCCACAGTCCGTGTTGATGTGTGGTTGTCGGGACCCGTCACCTCTCTGAAGACGTTGAAGGATTACAACGACAAATATCAGAGGAGTTCAGAGATGTACCCTTGAACCAATGAGTTGGTTGAAAGAGCAGATGTGCTCAGTTCAAGATGATTTGAGGACTTATGGCCAGTTTGGGCTACGTCCAATTATATTTGAAATATTGGCCCTTTGTTGGCTCATTGAAGGAGAGGCTTTGCCTCTAGAAACTTAGCCAATTGGGCTAAAGCTAGTGTTAAACACTAAAGACCAACAGTGTTGAACACTGGGAATAAGATTAGCAAGTTAGTGTTAAACACTAAAAGATAACCAGTGTTAAACATTAGCAACAGGGCTTTCAAATTAGTGTTAAACACTAAAGCAAATCAGTGTTAAACACCGGGAACAAAGTCTTCAGATTAGTGTTAAACACTAAGGAGAGAGGGGTCACATGTGGACACGTGAGAGCGCCCTGATTTCCCTTATTTTATTCTGCAGATCAGTGTTTAACACTTTTAATTCTGACGGCCATCACGTGTGAGCACGTGATGGAGGCCCCCGCTCTGGTCTGTTAGAATGCTCATTAGGGGTCACGTGGTGACACGTGAAGGCGCCCTAAATGTGAAGCCAGATCTCCTTTGTTTTATCCTCAAATCTGTGAATAAGTGTTAAACACTTTTCATCTTTATTTTAGAGCATCACGTGTTGGCATGTGATGGGGATTTATGCATCGATAATTACAGCACTTGCTGAGGGGTCACGTGGGGACACGTGAGAGCGCCCAAAGCTTCTTTTCTTTTGTTTTGCCGTTAAGTGTTAAACACTTTCATTTTTATTTTAGAGCATCACGTGTTGGCACGTGATGGGGATCTGTGCGCCAATTGTTAAAGCATTTGCTGAGGGGTCACGTAATAACACGTGAGAGCGCCCAAAGCTTTCATTTCCTTTGCTTTTTCTTTCTGCGTTTTGAGAGTCACGTGGGAACACGTGAGGTGATGCTTCAAAGTTCTTTGCAGGGGATCTTTTCAAGGGGCACGTGGGGGCACGTGACCCTAGTTCTTTTCATGAACAGAGATCTTTTAAGAATTGAATTCTTCGTAGGGTTAAACCCTAATTATGATTTTGGAGGAATTAAATTCCTATTGTGAAAGAATTAAATTCTTATTTAGGATAAAACCCCGATTTTTTTTAAAAGAATTAAATTCCCAGATATATAAAAGAATTAAATTCTTGATTAGGGTTAAACCCCAGTTTCATTTTAGGAGGAATTAAATTCCTGTGAGTTTGGGAGAATTAAATTCTTAAAACTCAATTCCCCTTCTAAGTTTAGGATCTGCATGGCAGGATCTCGACCCGATGAGAATTAAATTCTCATCCTATGGGGAGATGTGCTCTGTACAGATCTTCAACTAGAAGAAGAACTAAGTTCTTTTCTTTAAATATGAGTTATACTCTTTTGAGAATTAAATTCTCGTTTGAAGCCTCTCTTTTCTTACCTAGAGTTTTCTTTGTTGAGAATTAAATTCTCCTTTCTTTTCTTCCCTCTTGAGAATTAAATTCTCCTCTCTCTGTTTCTCCCTCAAAAAAGTAGATCCCCCTTTTCTTCTCTTGGCTCCTATTTATAGGAGAAGGAAAAGAGTTAATTTGTTTAGCAAATATCTCATTGGAAGATTTGATTTGATTGTTGAGAGATTTGATTTATATTTATCGTTAATCTGGGCCTTAAGATCATTCAGTGAATTTTATTCACCGTGGATTTTAAATCCAAAAGATATTCTATTTGTTATCCTGGTGAGATTTTCAGGGAAATCTTTCCTTGTCCAAGGTTTTTCTATAAATTGGTGATTTTTAATCACCTTTGGATTTTTAATCCAACGGTTCCCCATGACCCTTTTCCATTTGGAAAGATTCAGAAACTTTTAGAATTTAATTCTATTAAATTATAATGCTTTTAAAGCCAGTCACGTGCTGGCACGTGACCTTTGGTCACGTGTGAGCACGTAACCCCCAATTGGGTTCCTTTCTCAGCCGCTTATTTATGTTTCAGTTTTAACCATCACGTGTCAACACGTGACCATTGGTCACGTGTAAGCACGTGATACCTCGTTGAGGTATTTTCTGACTTTTAGAATTAAATTCTATTCATTATTTTAGAGGCTTTAAAAGCCCATCACGTGTCTGCACGTGACCCATGGTCACGTGTGAGCACGTGATGCCCCATTGGGGTCTTTTCTGAGTTTTTATTGTATCTTTTAACTCCTCCAGCGGGTTCTTAAAAGCCCATCACGTGTGGACACGTAATTCCCCATAACTTTTGATCCCGGATGAATTACGAGGCCCATAATATATCAAATCGAAGGGTTTTTCGAGCCGCTTTTGATACCATCAGAATTTATCTGTTTCTCATTCGGGAGTTTGTCAAAAAACAGCCCGGAAGATACTGGTTCCCATTTTCTTAAGCGCATCGCTGCCATTTGATACCTTGGGCTCTTTTGCGCAGAAATTTTTGGCGGGAACACTCCTGGCAGTATCCCAGTTGTAGCGGTACTGATACTGAAATCGGTGTCTAATTCCAAACTTGCAGCAAAAAGCCAGCGAGTCACACATGCATACGAAATAGCCGAAATGATGGGGCAACTTGCAACAAAATCAGCAAGTAAAAATATATGCATGCAAATTAGCCGAAATGATTGGGCAACTCGCAATAAAAAGCAGCGAGTAAAAATAAAACAAATAGCTGAAATGATTGGGCACCGCGAAAAATAGCCGAAATGATTGGGCAATCGCGACCTTCGCAATATAAAAGCTGAAATGATAGAGTATCGCGGAAAGAAATAAAAGAAAAATGAAATTTATGCCCTACAGGTGATATCACATTAATTCCTATATACAATCCAGGGACGCAAACGAAGAAGGAATCACACCTTCCCTCCCCAGGCTCCATCAGAAGAAAAAGCCAAATCTCAATGGTTCACAGACAGCCTGGAGATCATCTCAATATCCGTCTCATTTCAACATAAATGACATCAAAAAATCGGAGCTGCGGCAAAATTCCCAGTTCCATGACTCAACGATGCACAAACAACCGAGAGTCAACCTTTCCTGGTCACATGGAACACGGCTTATGTCAATTCTGACCCCGTGGGAAACGACCAAAGCGGAGCCTGGTCCTCGCAGAACACGGCTATGACCCTATGGGAAGCATCCAGAGCAAAATTCCTGGTCACGTGGAACACGGCTTATGTCAATTCTGACCCCATGGGAAACGTCCAGAGCGGAGCCTGATCCTCGCAGAATACGGCTATGACCCCGTGGGAAGCATCCAGAGCAAAATTCCTGGTTACGTGGAACGCGGCTTATGTCAATCCTGACCCCGTGGGAAACGTCCAGAGCGGATCCTGGTCCTCGTAGAACACGGCTATGACCCCGTTGGAAGCATCCAGAGCGGAGCCTAGTCCTCGCAGAATACGGCTATGACCCCGTTGGAAGCATCCAGAGCGAAGCCTGATCCTCGCAGAACACGGCTATGACCCCGTAGGAAGCATCCAGAGCAAAATTCCTGGTCACGTGAAACGCGGCTTATGTCAATTCTGACCCCGTGGGAAACGTCCAGAGTGGATCCTGGTCCTCGCAGAACACGGCTACGACCCTGTGGGAAGCATCCAGAGCAGAGCCTGGTCCTCGCAGAACACATCTATGACCCCGTGGGAAGCATCCAGAGCAAAATTCCTGGTCACGTGGAATACGGCTTATGTCAATTCTGACCCCATGGGAAACATCCATAGCGGAGCTTGGTCCTTGCAGAATACAGCTGTTTATATCAGATTTTTGCATTTTTATACCACCCATTTTTGATCACATTGCTTATAGGTAGGTACTCTTGATCCGTGTTTTGCTAGATAATTGCATGTTACAGATTCTCAGCTCTAAACAGTGGAATTCATGGAAAAGCGCGACAAATTCTGGATTACTGCCAACCACAGATAAAATACGGGTCTCCGCTCTCTATCCATATGTTGCTGCACACCAGTTTAAGGGACAAAATAGCACATCGATGGTCATTTTCATGCACAAAGCACAATGGCAACACAAAATCCAAGATATCTACGCGGAGCTTAAGGAAATCATGGCAAAAGATCCACATCAAATCACCTTTTGATCTGCTGAAACTCTGGAAGAAATATGAAGAGTTTCTGAGAAAACAAGTATACCATACTAAAGAGTACAGCAACACAGAGAACCACACCAGAAATGAAGACTTAATTCCCCTAAATGGCCGCGGATCCGCGGCCTGGTTAGCTCGACAGTGGATTATTTTCTGGGGGTTGTTTGGTAATTTTATTTGGTGATAGATTGTTGCCCTAGGTTTCCAGTTTTCTGCCTATAAATAGCCCAGAACAATGCCAAGTGATGGTGCTTAATTCTTGTGTTAGATTTTAGAATATACCTTGTTGTTCTTCTTCCTCTTTTCATCTTTTCTCCATTAAAACCTTGTAGTGAGGTTTTATGAGTGAAGTGATGAATAAAAGAGTTCTTTTCTTTATCATGCTTGTCTTGTTATGTTGTTAATTATAATTGCTTGTATTTTTCATTTGCTAATCTAGTTGTTGTTATTTGTTGTTTGTTTCTTTCTTGTTCTCTTTTTCTTTATCCTTAACAACAATGATGCTTAAGCTTGATCCTTGCCAAAGTGAGGTCTCAAATAGCTAGTTGTAATCTTCTCACCTCTTTCTTTCTATCTTCCTTCTTTGTTGTATTTTACTTTTTTTTGTAATGGGTGAGTAGTTTCTCACTTGTTAGGGTAGGATAAGGAAAGTTTGAGAGAAGAAAATCTCCCTCACTCTTTTTTTGCCCAACATCTTAATTCGGACTCCCGTTAATTGAACCACAATCCGCTCCCTACGGCACCCTATCCTACATGATAGCGGTGATTCTTTAGCGAGACCGGTTGTAGTTGAATTAACCGGAGGTTAAGGCTAAGAGCCAAGAACGGACGGACAAGGACCAAAAGGAAGAAATTAAGCGTTGGAAAGCTTAGCTTATACTCCCAAGTTCCTTTCTAGTCATGCTAATCCCCGTTGTTGCTGATTACCGTAACACCGATATTAAGAGTGGCAACGAAAGAAGTGAGCGACTCCTAACTCAAACTAACCTAATCCTAACCCTAACAAGCTCTCTTTATATACATTTTAGCACATAGTTAATCTCAAACAAACCTGGACATTTGGACTTAACTCGTTAAAGCACATAGAAAAAGATTCCCATCTCCCTGCGGACGACCCGTACTCAACCGGCTAGCTACAAGCGAAACCGTCTTGATTGCGGTAATTAAACTTGAACATGCAAAAACTCTATCAATCAAATGGATTCGCTGCCGGGGAGACGGTAGTTTATTTCTTTGTGTAATTTCGAGTTAATTTGTGAATATAAATATAACCGAAAAACAAAACAAAAAATATATTGTAAAAACCATCTTGTTATTTTTTTGATTAGTTTTTGTGCAAGTGCGCAAGATAAAAAGAAGGTCGAGTTCAGTGCCAAAGACGTGGGAAGTTAGACCCATAACTCGCGGCTACACCGCGACGGATCAAGACAAGAACTAACGGTCTACTGAAAAATTCTGGAGCAAACTAAGTGAGCAAAGCCAGATTCAGGGGCTTCAAAACTGAAGAGGACACCCAACCCAGCACCTGCAAGGAATTTGAAGGCCCAAGTCTACCTTCTTGCAATGGAACCGCGACATAAACACGTGTTTGGCCGCGGAACCGCAGCCATTTGGTACCATCAATACCCAAAATTCCCTGTGAGCCTTTCTTCCCTATTTCCCACTCCTCTGAACTCCACTGAACTGTGTTTTTTACAGCATTCTTTGCGCAAACTCTCTTCCCCCTTCCAATAAATTGTTTTTATGCAGGATTCTTTGCGCCGCGCTAAAAAATAAAAAAAATTATTGCAGTTGATTGTTACTGTTTTGCATATTTTAATCGGACTTTAAGGGGCTTGAAACCAATCCAGATTGGGTGGGGATTTCATCACCCTTCCCAGGACTCCAGAAATCACAAAAGGCATATGCATTAACCATTATTTAATTAAAAAATACTAGACCCAGCCCTAAGGACGTCGCGCTCAATAGGACAGAGGACTGGTTGTAGGCATTAGCCGTTTATCCTATCCTGACTTTGCGGTGTCTAGGCAAGTGTGTCCAAGGCAAGTGGTTACTTAATTAGGACCACTACTTACGTAGTGGGGAGCCTCCCACTTACCTGGCACTTACTTGGCCGCAATTGGCGGAGAAGAGGCGGTTTGAGGTCCTATTTCTAGCCCTTTGGAACAGTTAGGAGCTGTCTAGCTGATCTAGGTGACCCTAGATCTAGGTGTGATTGTGCATATTTTGTCTGTGATTGATTGAAGCCGTAAGTCCGTACATATTTCTATAAAGCTCTTTCTAAAAAAAACACAAAACAAAAACTTTTATAAAAACTTGCCCTTTGTCGCCAGAATCACATTTTTTCACCCACCTCCCATCGTATTTCTCCATTGACGTTTTCTTACCCTCACCTTCTTCGCTTTGACTACAATAAACTCGTTTAGTGTATGTCCGGTTGGACTCGGGACAATAGTGCCCGCCTAGTCCGCATTACGTTAGCCGCTACCGACTACACGATCGACTCAGACGTCGAAACTCCTTCCACGCCTCTTTCACCCTTACCTTTGCCGGCCAACTCCAACATTGACCAGGATTCTGTTCATACTTCCTCACCTTCACTATCACCAACTTCTTCTTCTGTGATGTCAGGATTTAATCCTAACATCCCTTCAACTCCCCGGGATTGATTCCACCTCCTATGGATGCGAATAACCCACAACCACCGCCTGTTGTAGCACCACAGCGAATCGCGCTCCAGGATCGTTTCTATTCTACCCGCTCTGCACTTCCTACCTGTCTTTCCCTTCCACCGGCCAATGGGGATAATTTTGAAATTAAGCCCAACTTCATTAACATACTTCCGAAATTTCATGGGCTTGAATCCGAAGATGCCTATATCTTCATCAACAAGTTCCAGAATGTTTGTGCCATGATGAAAACAACCCAGCTGTCAGACGATGCTATACGGCTACGGGTCATTCCGTTCACTTTGTGCGATCTTGCTGAAAAGTGGCTGTATAGCACTGCTTCCCACTCCATAACCAGTTGGGATGAGTTTGTGAAAGCGTTTCTCAAGAAATTCTATCCAAATCATAAAACCGCACGGATCCGTAACGAAATCAACCAATTTGCCCAGCTTCCTACTGAACCTTTTTGGAAGTGCTTTGACCGGTATAAAGACCTTCTTGTTCAGTGCCCTCACCACGGTATTGAGAAATGGCAACTTTGCCAAACTTTATATGAGGGCCTGAATCCAGCAACCAAGCAGTTGTTGGAAACCATTTGTCAATGCCACTTCCTATCGAAATCTGACGAGGAAGCATGGCAATTCTTCGACGACCTTACGGAACAAACGCTTCAATGGGATAGCACCAGACCAAGTACTTCTTCTTCTTCCTCTACTTCTACTGGTCAGTCTTGGGTAGGCATTCACCAACTCGATGTCTCTATTGCAATGAAAGCTGAAATGGCTGCAATAACGAGAAAACTTGAAGCGATGGAGAGCAAATTTTCATCTCCTGCTCCTGCCCCTATTCTTCCCCTTCGTACCATTTGTGCTTTTTGTTCTGATCCATCTCACCTAACCGAAGAGTGTCCTTACAATCCACTATCTCAAGGACAGGATCAGGTTAATGCTGCATTTCAGTAAAGACCAAGAAACGATCCATACTCTTCCACCTACAATCCCGGTTGGAGGAACCACCTCAACTTCGCCTGGAATCAGAACCAGCATCAATTCCAAGGCAACAATTTCCAGAGGCCCCTTCCGCCGCAACAACAAGCTTAGCAACAAACTCAACATCAATTTCAGCAGCCCTTCTAACCCCAACCTTTTCAAAATCAGACGAACAACTTTGCACCCAATAATTTTTTTCCTCAAAACAACTTTGTTCCGTCAAACAACGATAAGGTTTCCTCGCTAGAACGAAGTCTGGAGACGTTCGTTAAACAATCGACACAATCCACCACAAACATTCAGTCGTCTATTCAGTCTTTGGTGCAACACACTGTTCCACACGGGCAAAGCATCAAGACCATCGAAGCCTAGATTGCACAGCTGAATGCGGCGTTAAGCGAGCAAGAAAAAGGGAAGCTTCCATCTCAACCACTCCCAAATCCTGGTCACCCACATAATGTGCATGTTGCTCTTGAACAACAGAACCATAATGTTAGTGCCGTGACTACATTGAGATCTGTAAGGATGCTGCACAACAATATCGGCACAACAATTGAGGATAATGATTCCCCGGCCAGTTCGTCTTCTTCTTCTCCTTCCTCATCTTCTGAGCCTATTTTGCATTCTTCAAAAGGCACTTCTTCTTCTTCTGCTCTGAACGGACCCACTTCTCACTCCACGAAAACTCCAGCTCTGGGATCCGTTCCAACTCCACAATCTCCTCCACAAGCATTGGACTCAACCAATTTTAAAAACGTTCCATTTCCAAACCGGTTGAGGTCCAATAAACAAAATCCACAAATGGAGAAGATTCTGGAGTTGTTTAAACATGTTAACATTAACATTCCCCTTTTAGATGTTTTCCAACAAGTCCCTTCCTACGCAAAAATCTTAAAGGACTTGTGCACGAAAAAGAGGAAATCTCAGGTACCCAAGAAAGTTTTCTTAGCTAGTGCTATGAGTGATGCTCTTACCCAATCTTTACCTCAAAAACGGAAGGACCCTGGCTGTCCTACGATTTCTATTATCATTGGGGATAAGAACATCAACCGCGCACTTTTGGATCTTAGTGCCAGTGTTAACCTGCTTCCGTACTCAGTATATGAGAAACTAGGTGTAGGAGAGCTGAAACCCACACACTGTACTCTCCAAATGGCCGACCGATCGATCACCCATCCTAAGGGTGAGCTAGAGGATGTGTTAATCAAGGTCGGGGACTTCATATTCCCCGTTGACTTCATTGTTTTGGACACACAGCCTGTAGCTAACCCCCGGAATCAAATTCCGGTGATACTCGCTCGCCCATTCCTTGCAACCTCAAATACTGTGATCTATTGTCGAAATGGTTCGATGAACCTATCTTTTGGAAACATGACAATTGAACTCAACATTTTTAGGTTGGGGAATCAGCGTTCCGAACCTAATGCTCATATACTAGACGTTTGCTCGATCCAGGAGATCACCCCGGAGGAGTGTGAATTCGAGGAGTTTTTGTTCGATCACGACAACCTTAACGCCACTTGTGCGTTCCTCTTCGAACCTGCTGCTGCTTCTGCGCCCGACAATGACTATGAGTGTTTCACTTTCTCGAACGATCTTAGCCACACACCACCCGAGTTTGAATCCTTCGAATTTCCGGATGAGTTACCTGAACCATCCAACTCGGTCGCTTACACTCGTTTTGAACCTCTGCTGGAATCCTTTGAGTTCGAGACCTTTTCACCAATCTTGCCTTCAGTCGTTTCACCTCCAATGCTCAAACTCAAGCCATTGCTATCTCACCTTAAGTACGCTTACTTGGGTGAGAATGAGACTCTTCCTGTAATCATCTCGGCTTCTCTAGCTCCGGAGAAAGAGAAAGCTCTTCTGACAGTCTTGCACAGCAATAGGCAAGCTTTAGGCTGGTCAATGGCGGACATCAAGGGGATTAGTCCCCTGATCGTTGAACATCACATTCATTTAATGGATGATGCCAAACCAGCCAGGTATCCACAAAGGCGACTCAATCCAGTCATGAAGGAGGCTGTGAAAAAGGAGATCGTAAAGTGTGTAGATAGTGGTATCATTTACCCTATCTCTGATAGCCAGTGGGTTAGCCCCATTCACGTTGTCCCCAAGAAATCAGGCATAACGGTCATAACCAACGAGGCGAACGAGTTAATCCCTACTCACACCCAGAATGGGTGGCGAGTATGCATCGATTACAGAAAACTCAACGCCGCAACGCGGAAGGACCACTTTCCGCTACCTTTCATTGACCAGATGCTTGAACGATTGGCTGGACACGCGTACTACTGCTTTCTTGATGGCTACTCCGGCTATAATCAGATTCCCATCGCCGAAAAAAACCAGGACAAGACCACATTCACTTGTCCTTTCGATACGTTTGCATATCGTCGCATGCCCTTTGGGTTATGCAATGCGCCCGCTACCTTCCAGCGGTGTATGATGGGAATCTTCTCAGACATGGTGGAAAAATTCTTGGAGATCTTTATGGATGATTTCTCCATTTTTTGCGATTCCTTTGATGAGTGTTTGCTGCATCTCGACACCGTCCTTACCCGGTGTAACGACAAGAACCTTACATTGAATTGGGAGAAGTGCCACTTCATGGTGCGTGAAGGTATTGTCTTAAGACATATCATCTCGCAAAATGGCATTGAGGTAGATAAAGCGAAGATTGAAGTCATTTCCAATCTCCCTCCTCCCAGATGCGTCAGAGACATCCGAGCCTTCCTTGGCCATGCCGGTTTCTATAGACGGTTCATCAAGGACTTTAGCAAGATTGCTAGGCCCTTGAATCTTTTGCTGGCCAAGGACACGATATTCGATTTCAACTCGAGCTGTGAGACTGCGTTCGAGTCATTAAAAAGCTCACTCACTTCTACTCCCGTTCTTTCTTCTCCTGACTGGACGCACCCATTTGAGATTATGTGTGATGCATCCGACTTTGCCATCGGTGCTGTCCTTGGACAACACATCAAAAAGATGCCGCACGTAATCTATTATGCTAGCCGAACCCTGAACGACGCCCAACTGAACTATACAACAACCGAGAAGGAATTCTTAGCTGTTGTATTTGCTTTAGAAAAGGTCAGACCCTACCTCATCGGCTCTCCAGTCATCGTCTACACGGACCATTCTGCTCTATGCCATCTTTTTGCAAAGAAGGATGCAAAATCTCGGCTGATACGTTGGATCATCTTGCTTCAAGAGTTTGACCTTGTCATCAAGGACAAAAGAGGATGTGAAAACATAGTCGCTGACCACCTCTCACGACTTCCTTCTTCGTCGTCGCTTCAAATTCCGATCAACGACGTTTTTCTGGATGAACAGCTCTTGACAGTATCTTGCGAACCTTGGTTCGCAGATATTGTGAACTATTTGGCTACAGGATTACTACCGACTGAATGGTCAAGTCAGGACAGACTTCGATTCTTATCCTAAGTAAAACACTTTTACTGGGATGAACCCTATCTGTTCAAGTACTGTCCTGACCAGATTATTCGTCGGTGTGTCCCTGACGATGAATTCAAGAGTGTGCTGTCGTTTTGCCACGATCAAGCATGTGGCGGGCATTTTGGTCCCAGAAAGACAGCCGAGAAGATCTTGCAGTGTGGTTTCTACTGGACACAACTCTTCAAAGACGCTCATGACTACTGCAAGACTTCCTCCCGGTGCCAACACTTGGGCTGGATATCCAGGAGGAACGAGATGCCGCTCCAACCAATCTTGGTTGTGGAGATTTTTGATGTTTGGGGGATTGATTTCATGGGGCCGTTTCCCAGCTCTTTTGGGAACTTGTACATCCTTCTCACTGTTGATTATGTCTCTAAGTGGGTCGAGGCTGTGCCCAGCCGGACTAACGACAACAAGGTTGTCGTTAAATTTCTTAAGGAAAACATTTTCTCCCGGTTTGGGCACCCCGAGCGATCATTAGAGACAATGGAACTCATTTCTGTAATAAGACTTTCGAGGCCTTGATGCGGAAATATTCCATTAATCATAATCTCTCTACGCCCTACCACACCCAAACCCGTGGGCAAGCCGAAGTTTCAAATCGGCAAATCAAGCAGATACTGGAGAAGACGGTTTCCAAGAACCGTAAAGATTGGTCGTTAAAACTCACTGATGCCCTTTGGGCATTTCGAACTGCTTATAAGACCGATCTTGGCTTGTCTCCCTATCGGCTTGTTTACGGAAAGGCTTGCCACCTTCCTGTGGAAATAGTGCATCGCACATTTTGGGCGATAAAGAAGCTGAATCTGTCTCTCGAAGATGCGCGCAGCCATCAGAAGCTGCTGTTGAACGAATTGAGCGAACTTCGGGATGAGGCTTACGAAAACGCGGTTGTCGTTAAGAACCGAACGAAGGTGTTTCACAATAAACACCTTTTGCGCAAAACATTCGCACCTGGCAACAGGTGCTGCTTTACGACACCCGGCTACATTTCCATCTAGGTAAGCTCAAATCTCGCTGGAAAGGGCTATATTTTGTGCGGAATGTGTATCCGCATGGCGCTGTGGATTTGGAGAATCCAAAGGACGGTTCATTTTTCAAAGTAAACGGACACAGACTAAAACCGTACCTTAGCGCTGAACCATCAGAGGAGCTCCTGGTCTTACAGGAGCCGGTTTACCCTGCATAATCTTCCTCTGCCTACCACCAAACTTCGGTTATCCAGCCAAAACAGTGGACACTGTTTCAAATAAGTTTGGGGGTATGTATATACCATTTTGTATATATATGTGGATATTCTTGTCCGGTGCATATCCATTTTTCTTATTTTTCTTTTCTTTTAACAATAAAAAACAAAAAAAAATTTAAAAAAATGTGTATCTCTAACCGACAATTTTGACCCTTCAATGATTTCTTCTTACAATGACAGTGAGGACACTGTCCAGTTTAAGTTTGGGGGTACGCTCGGTACGCATTTCTAACCTGCGCATTCATATGTATATTTTGCATCTGCATACTAAAATCCATAAAAATCAGAAAATTTTCTAAAACATAAAAACTTTTTCGTCAGGATAGCCAGTGGGAGAACTCTGATTCAACATTTCAACGATTTTGTTTGATAAGATAAGAATAACTAAATCTTATTTTTAGATTTTGAAAACTTGAAAGATAACTCTCCTTTAAAGTTGAGTATAGCTGATATACGTCTTTACATCACACTACACGTGTCGTGAATTTTGAAAATTAGATAACAAGTCTATTATGTCTGAAAACTTTTAAATGGATAAATTATTTTCTGAGGATCAAATAGGTTTGTTCTGAAATAAGTAATATCAAGAATAGTTTATGAAGTGAAACGGATATGAAGGGATGTTATTGATGCCTTAATTGGAACTAATTCTGAAAAATAACCCATCTGGAACTTGATTGGAATGATTACACACCGAAACCACTAAACACGTCTTTTATCCAAAAAATAATTGAACTGTCGGTTATATCTCCGTTCGCATTAAATTATCATGATTTTCACGCTAAATTGTCTTTTGTTTTTGGGCCTGGGTAACTTGAGTAATTATGTCCGCTGGGGTGTCTCTACACCTAATGCCCTAGAGCCAACTGGTTTGGGAACATTGGCCTAAAGCTCGTTAAGAAGCCTAGAAAGTCCAGATTAAAACAAACTCAAGCAAATGTTCTCTCCGAGTTAAAATTCCTAACGGTTCTTTGTGTGAGAATAATCTTGACAAAAGACAGGTTTTTATAAAAAAAAGTATTTCTAGCGGAGATATGAAGGTTTTATTCGATGATAAAGACTATTGCACGTTCACAGAGGTGTGTATGAAATGAAAACAAGAAAAATGTGGAGTGAAAAATAAGATCTAGTTTCCTGTTAAGAAAGATAGAAATTCTGAAATTGAAACCTTACTGGAAAACGAAACTTGAAAAATGCTTAACTCTTTATAAAACTTATGTGATCCTTTTTAAATTTTTATCTGGGCTTTATTTTGTGACATGACGACTTTAATCGATCCTTCTGAAGCTTAACGACAATATTTGCACTGCACGTAAAGACATATAAAATCTTAAGTTAAATGAGAAGCGAGGTGTGAAAACTAAAGGTTCGATAGTCTAGAATTAGGATTATAGAATTGTTATTTTTAAAACAAAACCTTAGGGTTTTTGAATCATAGTTATTTCGCAAAACTAGCTTGACGGGATTTTGTGGGTAGTATCTGCTGAAAACCCTCAGGAGATAACACTCCTCCTACTAGGGACATCTAGAGGTTTAACGACTTGTTGCACATGCTCAGTGCAATCGCGTTCCCTGCGAAAGTGAGGTTAGAAATTTTTTGGCTTTGCTCGGGACGAGCAAATGATAAGTTTGGGGGTATTTGTTCATATCAGATTTTTGCATTTTTATACCGCCCATTTTTGATCACATTGCTTATAGGTAGGTACTCTTGATCCGTGTTTTGCTAGATAATTGCAGGTTACAGATTCTCAGCTCTAAACAATGGAATTCATGGAAAAGAACGACAAATTCTGGATTACTGTCAACCACAGATAAAATACTGGTCTCCGCTCTCTATCCGTATGTTGCTGCACACCAGTTTAAGGGACAAAATGGCACATCGATGGTCATTTTCATGCACAAAGCACAATGGCAACACAAAATCCAAGATATCTACGCGGAGCTCAAGGAAATCATGGCAAAAGATCCACATCAAATCACCTTTTGATCTGCTGAAAATCTGGAAGAAATGTGAAGAGCTTCTGAGAAAACAAGTATACCACACTAAAGAGTACAACAACACAGAGAACCACACCAAAAATGAAGACCTAATTCCCCTAAATGGCCGCGGATCCGCGGCCAAAATGGCGTCTAGGCCGCGGATCCGCGGCCTAGTTAGCTCGACAGTGGATTATTTTCTGGGGGTTGTTTGGTAATTTTATTTGGTGACAGATTGTTGCCCTAGGTTTCCAGTTTCCTGCCAATAAATAGCCCAGAACAATGCCAAGTGATGGTGCTTAATTCTTGTGTTAGATTTTAGGATATATCTTGTTGTTCTTCTTCCTCTTTTCATCTTTTCTCCATTAAAACCTTGTAGTGAGCTTTTATGAGTGAAGTGATGAATAAAAGAGTTCTTTTCTTTATCATGCTTGTCTTGTTAGGTTGTTAATTATAATTGCTTGTATTTTTCATTTGCTAATCTAGTTGTTGTTATTTGTTATTTGTTTCTTTCTTGTTCTCTTTTTCTTTATCCTTAACAACAATGATGCTTAAGCTTGATCCTTGCAAAAGTGAGGTCTCAAATAGCTAGTTGTAATCTTCTCACCTCTTTCTTTCTATCTTCCTCCTTTGTTGTATTTTCCTTTTTTTTGTAATGGGTGAGTAGTTTCTCACTTGTTAGGATAGGATAAGGAAAGTTTGAGAGAAGGAAATCTTCCTCACTCTTTTCTTGCCCAACATCTTAATTCGAACTCCCATTAATTGAACTACAATCCGCTCCCTACGGCACCCTATCCTACATGATAGCGGTGATTCCTTAGCGAGACCGGTTGTAGTTGAATTAACCGGAGGTTAAGACTAAGATCCAAGAACGGACGGACAAGGACCAAAAGGAAGAAACTAAGCGTTGGAAAGCCTAGCTTATACTCGCAAGTTCCTTCCTAGTCGTGCTAATCCCCGTTGTTGCCGATTACCGTAACACCGATATTAAGAGTGGCAACGAAAGAAGTGAGTGACTCCTAACTCAAACTAACCTAATCCTAACCCTAACAAGCTCTCTTTATATATATTTTAGCACATAGTTAATCTCAAACAAACCTGGACATTTGGACTTAACTCGTTAAAGCACATAGAAAAAGATTCTCATCTTCCTGCGGACGACCCGTACTCAACCGGCTAGCTACAAGCGAAACCGTCTTGATTGCGGTAATTAAACTTGAACACGCAAAAACTCTATCAATCGATGGCTATGACCCCGTGGGAAGCATCCAGAGCAAAATTCATGGTTACGTGGAACGCGTCTTATGTCAATCCTGACCCCGTGGGAAACGTCCAGAGCGGATCCTGGTCCTCGCAGAACACGGCTATGACCCCGTGGGAAGCAACCAAAGCGGAGCATGGTCCTCGCAGAACACGGCTATGAACCCATGAGAAGCATCCAGAGCAAAATTCCTGGTCACGTGGAACGCGGCTTATGTCAATCCTGACCCCGTGGGAAACGTCCAGAGCGGATCCCGGTCCTCGCAGAACACAGCTATGACCCCGTGGGAAGCTTCCAGAGCGGAGCCTGGTCCTCGTAGAACACGGCTATGACCCCGTAGGAAGCATCCAGAGCAAATTCCCGGTCACGTGGAACGCGGCTTATGTCAATCCTGACCCGTGGGAAACGTCCGGAATGGATCCTGGTCCTCGCAGAACACGGCTATGACCCCGTTGGAAGCATCCAGAGCGGAGCCTGGTCCTCGCAGAACACGGCTATGACCCCGTGGGAAGCATCCAGAGAAAAATTCCTGGTCACATGGAACGCGGCTTATGTCAATTCTGACCCCGTGGGAAACGTCCAGAGCGGATCCTTGTCCTCGCAGAACACGGCTATGACCCCGTGGGAAGCATCCAGAGCGGAGCTTGGACCTCGCAGAACACGGCTATGACCCCGTGGGAAGCATCCAGAGCAGAGCCTGGTCCTCGCTGAATACGGCTATGACCCCGTGAGAAGCATCCAGAGCAAAATTCTTGGTCACGTGGAACGCGGCTTATGTCAATTCTGATCCCGTGGGAAAATCCAGAGCGGAGCCTGGTCCTCGCAGAACACGGCTATGACCCCGTAGGAACCATCTAGAGCAAATTCCTGGTCACGTGGAACGCGGCGTATGTCATTCCTGACCTCGTGGGAAACGTACAGAGCGGATCCTGGTCCTCGCAGAACACGGTTATGACCCCGTGGGAAGCATCCAGAGCGGATCCTCGTCCTCGCACAACACGACTATGACCTCGTGGGAAGCATCCAGAGCAAATTCCTGGTTACGTGGAACGCGGCTTATGCCAATCCTGACCCCGTGGGAAACGTCCAGAGTGGAGCTTGGTCCTCGTAGAACATGGCTATGGCCCGTGGGAAGCATCTAGAGCAAATTCCCGGTCCCGTGGAACACGATTAAAGTCAATCTTGACCCCGTGGGAAACGCCCAGAGCAACTCCTGACTCCGTGAAATGCGGATAATGGCAACACCATTAATCACTTACAGGTCCTCTCGACCCGTAAGGAAGAAAACTCTCTTATAATATCCTTACGACTTACAAGAGAAAACGCGCTTAGGAATCCTCACGATTCCTAAGGAGAAAATACATCTACGAGATCCTCTCGACTCGTAGGGAGAAAAGTCTTTATGAGATCCTCATGGCTCATGAAGTTGAAAAGTCTTAGGCAGCAGATCTGAACCTGCTTTCTAAGCCATCACTACCTCTCGAAGAATTCAAAATGAAATACTTCTCTATCATCTACAGGTTACGCTTACTAAGGTAACGCGCCGGCAACAGAGAAAAAAGAAGAAAGCGACAAGGAGAACATTTAATTTGCATTCGGTTAAACGTTTAAAACATACCCATTCATGCATGTGCAAAAGATTTAGTGCGTAAGATAGACACATGGAAACGGGGAATTTGCAATTCCTACTTCAAAAATTTCTTACAATAATGTAAGAAGTGAACGAAAACATCATCAAAATGATTACAATGGTAAAACCTCAGATCCAGGGCATGGATTGAGGAATTCGAAAGTAAGGCCTTCTAGAATCTTTCTGACCTTTCTGACCATTCTCGTGTGCATCCTCTCGCGATCACGGGTGTCGAGATCCTCGCCAATGCCCTCTTCCCTTTGATAAGAAGCAATTATCATCGTCTGTTGGAAATTTTGATGCAGAATATCAATGAGGTTATCTCGACGCTTCTTTGAGATCAGGCCAGACAGGTACACCGAGTGCACCTTGTCTTCAGCATCATCCAGCGCATCCAGTGGCATGGTTTCGTAAAACCTAGGAAGTGCTCCCCAAATTGCTCCCACTACGATTTTCAAGAGAGCGGAGCGATGAGGAAGCAGTCGACCGTTGTGTGCATACAGACGAGCCATAATCTCTGCACATTGGACATCTGTAAACTCTTAGTTCTGGCAACGGTCATGTACGCGAATATCCTCATAAGAGATAAACTCATTCAGACTATATAAATGAACAGCTATAGTGCCTGAAAGAAACATCATTAAAAGCTTGTTAATGAGGAAAATCAGACATTGGGATTTAGACAAGTTCTCGAGAAAACAAGATCTATCAAGCGACAAACAAATCCAAATTTAGGCGATTAAGGAAGAAAACCCTCAAAAGACTCCCATTTAAGTCCCCCAAGCCAAGGAGTAAATCTCCCTTGAGAGCAATGCACTCCACCAGAAATGACAACTGCCATAGTTAATAGGGGAATAAAATTCCCCGAGAATGCTAAAGAGCAATGATCTGTAGAGAAGATGAAATGATCCTTAAAGAAACCCTCAAAGCAAAGCTTTCTGCAGAAGTAAAAACTTCGAGAGCTTTAAAAGCTATAAAGTGAATTCCAAGAATTCTTCATTGGGTCGAAAGAAACCCTAAAAAAGGTTTTCTTTTTCAGATCCATGATCCAAATAGAGCAAAGCTCTGATAACGAGTTCAAATCTTACTAAAAAGAAAATATCTGACAGAGTTTTAAAAGACTTCATGAAAAAGAGAGCAATGCTCTGAAGGAGAAATAATTCTCAGAAAGAGGATGAACAATGGTCATCTCAGAGGGCCAAAGGCCCTATTTATAGGCATTGAGAGCCGTTTCAACTTCCAAAAGTTGATCCAACGACTGAGATGCTACCACCGCTGTACTCACGTGTGGGCCACGTAAGCGCAACGGTGGGAGGCATTTGTTTCCCCAATCAGAGCAAAGCTCTGTTCAAATTTCGAGGGTTGAAATGAAGCGACGCTTCGTGAAGAGCGCCAGTAGTGAACGCGCCAGCACTAACAGAAAGACTCTGAAATAGCGCTCACATGCAAAGCACGAGAGCGCTAAGGGCCAAGAACGCTAAACGCCAAGTGCGCTAACCGCCAAGAGCGCTTCATTACTTGCGCCTGTTTATAATAGTGTAAGTTTTATAGCGCATATGCGCCTAACAGAATGAGAACAAAAAGAAGTAAAATAAGAGAAACACTTGGCAGATAATGACAAAAAGAAAGAAAACAACTTAATTAAACATTTTATTGCAGTGGAAATAAAGCTCCAAACATGGGGTCAAATGGACAAGGGTTTACAAACATATAGATAAAATTATCTAATTCCCTCTCTGTCTTTTCCACCATGTCAAAGCGGCGATCTTCACGAGGAGTAGCTACCCATCGGTTAGCACCGCATTCACCAGCAAAAGCAGAAATGATGGCATGGTGATCCCGTATTTGGGTCAGCAACTGAACAGAACAGTCCTTCAGGGCTTTCGAGATCAAGTGCGCCTCAAAGAAACACTCGATCTTGTCTTCAGCAGCATCAAGCATCGCTGGGGTCATCTCCGCCGGAGGAGGGAGAATGTCAGCGAACACGGATATAAGGATCATGCGAAGCCAAATAGAGTTGGGAGGGTGAGGAGATCCTACACGAGTCAAGAGCTCGTGCAGCCCCGCGTCGCATTGGTCGTCCATAAGAGCAGGATCCACCAAGCGCGCAGCAAAGCGGGGAACAATGTCCTGAATGGGCACTTCCTATGGTTGTCGACGAGCATGTGGACGGTTACAAGCCATAGTTAAGATGGTTCTTTGGAGATGAGAAAAGAAAGAAGCTTTGCTTCAGATTGTAAATACTAGGAACAGAAAATTTGTGCACAGTGGAGCTATTTCCAAGACCTGGGAAATGAAAGTTCTGGGGAATACAAGTTTGACTTAAAAGGAAGGTGAAAAGACACCTCTAATAAAGCAACGCTTTAGATGAAGCGCCAAGTGCGCTGCGCTCTGAGCAGCACACCATGTATGCGCTAGTGCTAGGTGCGCTGCGCTCTAAGTAGCGCACCACGTGCAAAGCACGGTGTGCTAGCGCGACGTGCGCTGCTCTTTAAGCAGCGCACCACGTGCAAAGCACGGGTGCACTAGCGCTGGAATTAAAAACTCCCCACCGTTAGATCAAGGATCTAATCATAATGATAAATAATTAATTAACCAAAATTAAATTCTGTTAAGGAAAGATTCCTCAAAATCTTTCCAAATAATAAGATTGTGCTCTGTAAATCAGAGCATTGTTGGATCAATGATCCAATGGTAAATAAAAATTACCAAAAGACAGAATAAATTCTGTATGGAAAGATTTTCCAATCTTGTTAAAAAGAAGAAGATTGCCTTCTGTAAAATAGAAGCCCTAGGATCAAAGATCCAATGGTGGAAAACATCCCCAAATCAAACAGAGAAAGATCTCTTTAACTGATTCAACAAATCAGCTTGCCCTATATAAAGGCCCCAATACTTCAATTCTGACATAGAGAACCCCCCCCTAAACTTTGAGAAAATCAAAGATAAAGATCAAGCTCTTGTAAGAAGATATTTCTTCAAGGTAAGAATGAAGGATGATGAACACAGAGATGAAATCATCTCATGATTAAGAAAAAAGAATCCATTTCTTTAAACAGATCATAGATCTACAAGACAAAAAATCTTTCACAAAGAAATCAAAAGATCTCATCATAACAGAAAAGAAGAATATAATTCTTCTCACAGATCATGGATCTACAAAAGTAAAGCCTTTCATCAAAATAAGAGATTGGAAATATCTCCTGCAAAATAAGAACTGTTGTTCTTAGATCTTGAGACAAAGTCTCTTTTAAAAGAACATAAATTTGTTTCTCACATCATAAATTGATCAAATGAACTTTGCGCTCTTGAACTGCGCTTTGCACTCTTAAACTGCGCTTCTGTGCTCTCTGGACTGGCGCTCGGCGCCAAATGCGCCACGTGTCAATCTTGTATGAGCCAATTAACCACTAGCGCTCTGCGCTATAGAAAGAGCGCACTGCGCTCATGGGCTGGCGCTCAGCGCCAAGTGCACCACGTGTCACTCACGTGTGCGCTATTAAACTGAAAGCGCAATGCGCTCATGGAGCAGCGCTCATGGAGCAGCGCTCATAAACTGGCATCATGCGCTCATCATCTGGCGCCTAGCGCTGAGTGCGACACGTGTCCCTTACATGTGCGCTACTTGGCAGAAGCGCACTGCGCTTTTTGATTGGCGCAAAGCGCCTAGCGCGCCATGTGTTGCGCAGACATAACATAAATTGTTCTTTAATAAGCCCAGAGCTCTGATGAATGCTCAGCATTCGATAAAAGACAAAAACATTGTCAAGATATAAATCAATGCTCAGCATTATTAAAAGGGTCAATCCCAAATAAAGGCTCAGCAGCCCAAAATAAAATGTTAAACATTTTAACCTGATTGGACTTAGCCCAATATTGGCCATAATTCCTCAACTTATATTAATTGAGCCCATCTGCTCATAAATATTTTAACAGATCTTAACCCCAAATTGGACTACAGATCTTTCAACCAACTCACGCCGGTTCAAGGGTACATCTCTTTACTCATCTGATATTTGTCGTTGTAATCCTTCAACGTCTTCAGAGAGGTGACGGGTCCCGACAACCAAACATTCTACGGACTGTGGGGTCCTTTAAAACCCACGGACTATGATGTCCTTAACCTTGACTGTGAGGTCTTTAAACTCATGGACTATGATGTCCCTAACCTTGACTGTGAGGTCTTTAAACTCACGTACTATGACGTCCTTAACATTGACTGTGAGGTCTTTAAACTCACGGACTATGATGTCCTTAACCTGGACCGAGATATCCTTAAACTAACATTAGACCGTAATGTCCTTAAACTAATGGACCGCAATGTCCCTAAACTAAAACAATAGAGTCTGAATGCTCTTTTGTTGGATCTAAACGATCCCGTTAAGTTGATCTTAGTCTAAAATTAGACTAACGTATCCTTAACAAACATTTAAGTTGATCTTAGTCCCAAATGAGACTAACGTATCCTTAAACCCAACCCCCAAACCAAAATCTAAGAAGATAAGGATTTGGACTAATCCACGCCCTACGGGCGACAACATAAATTAGTCTCCGTATACAATCTACGAGCAACCAAAAATAAAACAAACACCCATGACACGAAGTGACCATCTGGAGAAGGAGAAAGTGGTTACTGCGATGCGATAGCGTAATTAACTGCAGGGGCTTGCGCCTGTAGGGAAGAGCGTCCTCACAATCAAAAAACCCCTCAAATGAGGGGGAATCTGATGAAGTCTGCTACATCGGCCGCATCTGTTTAAACCTTCGATACATGGTATCATAAATCAACTTGGCATCTTCGGAGAGGTGGACGGATAGCACCAATTAGCATCTGCCCCGAAATTCAGGCAAGACGGACCCGTGCGGTTGCGTCTCCGATTTTCGGCGGGGAACAATTACATCAGCGATGAAGACCTCCTCCTCGGTACGTGCAAACACAATAGCCCGTTATATATCATCGGGTACTGCCACGACATCAAGATAGGGAAAATCTTTATTGACAACGGATCCTCCGTCAACCTTCTCAACGTGAAAGTGTTGAAGGAGATCTGCATGAACGTTCAGCACTTGGCCAGAGACAAAATTACCATCTCCGAATTTGACTCAGAATCGTCACGGACGCTTGGGTCCGTAATACTGACGTTACGCTTCGGATTGCTCGTCACTGACATTAAATTTCACTTCATTGACGCCAAGACTTGCTATAACGCCTTGCTCGGCAGGCCTTGGTTGCATGAGTACAACGTATCCCTTCTACACAACATCAGTGTATGAAGTATTTCAAATACGGCTCGCAATACACCGTCACGGGAGAGCTAAACCCGTTCTCTGTAAACGAGGTTCGGAAATATGAAAACGCAAAGTACTTCCTACTAGACTTCGAAGACACGAAAAGATGTCGTAAATCGGAGGATAAATAGAAGTCCGTCTCCACTAACCCGATCTTTGGGAGTGATTCCAAAGGATATGAAGAAATAGTCTACTCGGGGAAACCCCAGAAAGAAAACAGCAGGCCCGGATCGTCCACCCCTATTCTGGTCTTTAGCAGCGATTCTAAGGGCAAGCCCAACGCAGTGTTCTCCATCTGCCCGGCAGTGCAAACCCTCGCCGGAGCCGATCAGAATCTGCAAATCATAATGGTTCGGCCTCGGCATTATAAGAAACTTGACATGTTCGATACATACAACATCCAAGAACTACAGACTTTCTACGTCCCTTCCAGACGAAGAGGTGAAAAGGCGATCCTCTTCTACCAATCTATGGAGACCAGAGTAGAGAAAGAAGTCTGGTACGGTGCCGATTTTGCACTCGACAGGTTTCAACCAATCTGTCTGCCAAGATACTACGCGGAAGGATTAAAAATGTTGTTAAGACGCCAAGGTGTACCCCTCGAACAAACTGTTCGGCAAGCCCAATTCTACAAAAACATTTGGGATATTCTCGGGACTCAGCGAAAGATACCCAACGGGAAGATAGAGACAACGGGGCTCGGATACGTTCGGTCCAAGAAATAGGAGCAGTTCTACAGCTTCCACGTCATAAACGGCTCCAGCGAAGGGGAAAACGCTCTTCCGAATGGCCGTGGCATTGGAACAGAGCGAAATCCCGCTCTAAAAACGTTAAGTCCGTCGCTCGAAGAAAAAATAGACAAGCTAATAGAAGAGGCTTGTCAAATGATCCGAGACAATCATAGCAACGAAATAGCCATTTATGAAAAGGCCAGGACTCAGCGTCCTAATCAGCAATCTGCGGAGAAAGAAGACTACAATGCCCTTTATCCTCAGCCTGCTTTACGTTCTCGCGACAGTGGAAATGCCCGAAATAAAGCCAGAAACAAGGCAAAGAACGCAAACAATGTTTGAAAACAACGAAGCGGATCCAAGAAGCCGTGCAATCGAGGAAAAGTCGATTGGAACCCGTCCTTTATAAAAAAGATGGGTCAAGAGTACTCTTTCCTTCAAGACAAGACAAGAAAATTATTCATCCTTGTCATAAAGCATCAAATGGTGACGCTCTCGGAGTCTCGACACCCCGAACAAATAAACGAGGTCTATCACCCGGATTATTGCTCCTACCACTGAGCCGTAGGTCATCCTCTTGAAGACTGCTTCACCTTCAAAGACTGGGTAGAAAACCAATATCAACAAGGTAGGTTCGCTTTATCCGACAGCTGGAGAGTAACCCCACCGCAAAAGCATGAGCTAAAGAGGACCTATACCATGAGGATAGGACCAGCTCAACATCAAGGATAGAAGCGAACCCGTATCTGCCATTTGATAACACTCTCAAAGGAGGGAGGGCACGAGACGATATATGACCCCTTCAGGTGGTTCGCAAATGAAGACGAGGACGAGGTGATCTTAAAGTTTCCACCAGCACCAAAAGAGTTGGAAGACGGGATACACACTACGGCGGACAACCTAAGAAAAATTAACTTAGGGACGGAAAATGAGCCGAGGCCAACGTTCGTCAGTGGGCTGCTATCTAAAAAACAAGTAGCCATGTTAAAAGACGTGTTCATGCAATATAAAGATTGTTTCGCATGGAACTATTCCGAGATGCCGGGTCTAGAAACAAAGGTGGCAGTACATAAACTGGCCATATCGCCGGGCATAAAACTAGTCAAACAGGTGGCAAGAAGAATGCGGCTCGAACTTGAGATGAGTATCAACGCTGAAGTCAAGAAATTAATCGACTCCGGCTTCATCCAAGAAGTTCAATATCCCGACTGGATCGTTAACATCGTTCCGATGATGAATAAAAATGGGACGGTGCGCATCTGCATGGACTTTCGGGACCTTAACAATACTTGCCCCAAAAGATGATTTCCCAGTACCTGTTACCGAGCTGATGATCAATAACACGTCTATCCATGGGGTCTTCTCCTTCATAGATGGATCTTCAGGATATAACTAAATAAAAATGCATCCTGAAATCCAAAAATATACTGCCTTCCGGACTCCGCTGGGCGTATTCTGCTATAAGGTGATGCCTTTCGGTTTAAAGAACGCTGGCGCTACCTACCAGAGGGCCATGATGAAGATCTTCGATGACCTCATCCATGAGATTGTCGAATGCTACATCGACGACCTTGTGGTGAAGAGCAAGTCTTATGAGGAATATTGGGAACATCTAAACATAGTGTTCCAACAACTTCGCAAGTATAATCTGAAGATGAATTCTCTAAAATGCGCGTTTAGAGTCTCCTCAGGCAATTATGAAATCCTCTAAAATCCTCTAAAATCCAAGTATTCATCATACGGCACCGGGGTATCGAAATCGATCTTTCAAAGATCAAGGCGATTATGAAAATGCCCATGCCAAGAACCCTCAAATAGTTGCTATCTCTTCAAAGAAAGCTCGCGTATATCCGGCGGTTCATAACTAACCTCTCTGGAAAATTCCATCCCTGCAGTCATCTAATGAAAGAAGGAGACCCCGTTCGTCCGGGATCAAAAGTGCCAAAATGCACTAGAAAAAATCAAGCAATAGCTGCAAAATCTACCGGTATTGACCGCTCCGGTTAAGGGAAAACCCCTTATCCTATATACAACAGCCCTTGAGGGTTCTCTAAGCGCGCAATGGGCACAAGAGAACGACCAGGGAAAGGAGAGAGCTTTACACTATTTGAGCCGAGTTCTCCTGGGGGCAGAAAACAACTACTCCCCCATCGAAAAATATTACCTGGCACTGATCTTCGTGATAACGAAACTTAGACATTACGCCTTGGCACATGAGGTCCATCTCATATCAAAGGTGGATCCTCTCAAATATCTGATTTCAAGGGCCATATTAATAGGATGGCTTGCCAAATAGGCCCTCCTCCTGATAGAGACCTCGATAACGTATCAACCTCTCAAAGCAGTGAAAGGCCAGTCCATCGCAGAATTTCTCACCAAGAATCCGATACCAGCCGACGCCCCCTTGAATTGCGAGTTGCCGGATGAACATGCGTTCGACACAATCGAAGGAGAGAAGCAAGAAAATGATTCCTGATGGGAACTCTAATTCGATGGAGCATCTTCCATGAAGAGGTGAAAGCAGAGCACCCCCATAATCAAATCCGGGATAGGCCTTATCTTCGTGACTCTACAAGAAGGGATAATACGTTATGCCTTTTCTTTAACGGAGCTGAGGACTAATAATGAAGCTGAATATGAAGTTTTGATAACAGGTCTCGAGATCGCTGTCGACATGGAAATCAAATACCTCCTTATATATGGAGACTCCTGGCTGATCGTTAGCCGAATAAATAGCGACTATCAGACATGCAAGCCGGAACTGATAAAGTATGGCGAAAGATTGAAACAACCGTTGACACAAATCCTCTCCTACATCTTGGAGAGTATACCGCGTGCAGAAAACAGCAAGGCGGATGCGTTGGCCAAATTGGCTAAGGAATTAGCCGACGAAGACCTCGATGACGTAAAGATCATCGTGCAAATCCACATGATCCTTGCATCGACAGAAATATCTTTGGGAGACTTAACAAATCCATCCGAAGTAAAAGAAATGACCGAACAAGTGACCCTTCAAATAAGGGACGAGGAAAAGGTCAACGATTGGAGGGAAGTCTTCATAGACTACTTTAAATCTCGACAAACGCCCAAAAATACGTCGTCTAGACATCAGCTCTGTCCTTTGCCTTCGTCAATGATACTCTATATAAGAGATCGTTCGACTGTCTGTGGCTAAGATGCCTGGGGCCGGAAGAAGCAAAGAAAGTCGTCTAAGAATCTCACGACTGACTCTGCGGTTCTCACCAAGCTGGGCTAAAAATGAAGCTGAAGTCAAAAGAATGGGTTATTATTGGCCCACAATGATTCAGGATTGCCTCGAATATGCGAAGCAGTATCACTCGTGCCAAATTCATGCGGACTTCATCCACCAGCATCCAAACCCGCTACACCCAACAGTAGCTAGCTGGCTGTTCGAAATGAGGGGAACCGATATAATAGGTCCCATTGAACCAACATCATCCAAAGGACATCGGTTCATATTGCAAACAACCGACTGCTTTTCTAAGTGGGCAGAAGGGAGGTGAAGATGGAGAATATCCTCCATTTCTTCAGGACATATGTCATCTATCGGTTTGGCACTTTGCGAAGAATTATCTCGGATAATGGGCCAGCTTATAGAAGCCATAAAATCAGCCACTTCACACAACGGTATAAAATAGATTGGAGGTACTCTTTAGTTTATAATCCTCGGGCAAACGGTCTAGCTGAATCTTTCAATAAGACCTTGACGAAGATTATAAAGAAAATGGTGTCTAGAAACAAGAGAGGCTAGCATGAAAGGTTGCATGAAGCTCTCTGGGCGTACCGAACAATGTTCAAAATAGCGACGAATACAACACCATACGCGTTGATATTCGGCACGGAAGCAGTGCTTCCCCTGGAAATAGAACTCCTTTCTCTATGAGTAGCGGTTCGATACGAGCTGACAGATGAAGAAAATTCCCATCTTCGGCTCGAGGAGTTCAATGCCCTCGACGAAATCTTATACCACAGCAAAACCTGGAGGCTTATAAGGCAAGGATGACATGGTCATTTGAAAGAATGACCAGGCCGAGAACATTCCGCCAAGACGAACTCGTGCTAGTCTTGAAAAGACCAATGATCCCAAATCGTGCAAAACGGGGGAAATTTGAGCCGAACTATGAAGGCTTGTATATCATAGACAAAGTGTACCAAGGTGGAGCCTACCTGCTCATGGATATGCATGGTGAAATACCCATCCAGCCAATAAACGGCAGATTCCTCAAAAAATACTATGCTTGATGAGTCACAACTTAGGTCTATGATAGATGACGACGCTTGTGTCCGCTCGCTATCTTCCTGAGTCAAAACTCTAAGAGTTGTATGCAAAGAAGCTCCGTCGCCTAAAACATGGAGACAAAGGACTGAGATGTCCTTAAACTAGAAATTTGCCTCAAACATGGCGACAAAGGAACGAGATATCCTTAAACTAGAAATTCGCCTCAAACATGGCGGCAACGGACCGAGATTTCCCTAAACTAACAATGGACCGAAAAGTCCTTAAACTAGAAATTCGTCTCAAACATGACGGTAATGGACCGAAATGTCCCTAAACTAGCGCCTCGCCTCAAACATGGCGCATCGCCCCAAATACGGTGACATGCTCCCTTGAGATCTATATTGCAATCGAAGTCCTAATGGTGAAGGTTGCAACTCAAGTCTTACTGGCTTCATAGCTACTCCAGCAATGAAGCCACCCTCAAAACCCACCGACAAGCAGGTGGGTCACCTGTGACGAAGCTATTTTCGAGAGTTTCTCTATTAAAAAACGGTATCCACAAGAAAAATGGGCACGGATGAAAACTCGAAAGGGTGCCGTGAGTAAAAACAGTAGGACTGCCGGCGAGTTTGTGAAAACCCGAAAGGGCGCATCTCATTAAAAAAAAGACGGTGTTTCCATAAGCAAAATGGGCACGGATGAAAAGCCGAAACGACACCGTGAGTAAAAACAGCAGAACTGTCGGCGAGTTTGTGAAAACCCGAATAGGGCGAAAACTCGTAAAATAAAAAAATTCATGTGCACTTGCAAGGTCCTCTCGACCTTATGGGGAGAAAATACCTGCGTGAGATCCTTATGACTCACAAAGGAGAAACACACTTAGGAGTCCTCATGATTCCTAATGAGAAATTACACATACGGGATCCTCATGACCCGTAAGGAGAATTCCCCTTATGAAACCCTCACGGCTCATAAGATTCAAAAGCCTTAAGCTCCAGGGATCTGAACTTGTTCTTAAGCCGTCGTATCCCCCAAGTTGCCCTACAGGCGGTCCAATATTGACCCTTGTATACAATCCACGGGTACGAATAAACATTTCCCCACCAAGTTCCACCAATTGTGAGAAATGTCCCCATATGATGAACGAAACTTGTAAGTCCTCTCGACTTATAAGGAGAAAACTCTCCTGCAAGATCCTTATGACTTACAAGAGAAAATATCACTTAGGAATCTCCACGATTCCTAAAGAGAAAATACACCTACAAGATCCTCACAACTCGTAGGGAGAAATACTTTTATGAGACCCTTACGGCTCATAAAGTTAAAAAGCCTTAGTCGACGGGATCCTAACCCTGTTTTCTAGGCCATCTTTGTTCAAATCAACAAAGGCAAATGATGATTCGCTCCTAATAATATCCCATTTGTAGCGATGCTGATGCCTAAACAGGCGTCAAACTCCAAGTCCTTTCATGGCAAATGATGATTCGCTCTTGGCAATATCCTAGTTGTAGCGATTCTAATGCCAAGGTTGGTATCAGATTCCAAAGGCGCAATAAAAACAGCAGCGAGTGGCAAAAAAAATGCATATAAAAACAGCTGAAATGATGGGGTAACTCGCAATGAAAATCAGCGAGTAAAAAAATATATGCATATAAAAAAATAGCCGAAATGATTGGGCACCGCCAAAAATAGCCGAAATGATTGGGCAATCTCGACTTTTGCGATATGAAAAGCAGAAAAGATAGAGCATCACGGCAACAAAAAATAAAATAAAATAAAATTTCGTCTACCCTGCAAGTATGTCCATATTGACTCTTGTATACGATCCATGGGCACAAATGAAAAGGAAACCATATTTTCCCACCAGGCTCCGTCAAAGGGAAAGCCAGATCTTGACGGCAGTATTTACAGCCTAGAGATCAGCTCGACGTTCTTCTCATTCCAACAGGGTGCGGATGCGATGTCAACAAAAGCTCCAAGGAGCCAAATCAAAAAGGTGTGACGGCAAAATCCTAACTCCAGCCCGACATGCTTCTCATGCCAACAGAGTGCATATGTGACGTCAAAAAAAGCTCCAAGGAGCCAAATAAAAAAGGAGTAATGGAAAAATCCCGGCTCCAACTCGACGTTCCTTCTCGGTGCAGACACAACATTAACAAACAAAAGTGGAGTGATGGTAAAAATCCTAGCTCCAGCCCGACGTTCTTCTAATTCCAGCGGGATGCAGACGCAACGTCAACAAAAGACCCAAGGGTCGAAACAAAAATGGAGTAACGGAAAAATCCTAAACTCCAAGTCTCGACGGTACATATACAACCTAGAGACCATCCCGACATTCCCCCTCGTTTCAGCAGGATGCGAATGCGGCTATCAAATGAAAATGGAGCAATGGTATATTCCTAGTTCCGGACTTCAACTGCAATACATACAGCATAGAAGGCTTACAGATGTCTACCCTACTTCAGTAAAGAATTGGCGCGATATCATCAAAACAAAAATGAAGCAATGACATATTCCCAGCTTCAGGTCTTGAAGGCAACTCATATAAATCCTGAAGGACTATCGGAGATCATCAAATACCAATGCGGAGTGGTTATGACTCATCGAGGCTCCAAACTAAGCCTAACCTCAAGTAAAAAACGTCATGGCAAATTCCTAACGTTTGCTCTTCCGACGGTAATATGATCTAAGGGGATTACTTGAAGACGTCTTATCCAGCCTCCGAAGGAATCAGAGACACGACAGTCGCGGGGCTACTCGAACAACGGCTTAAAGACCGCATATCGAGGAATACATCAGCCAATACGATGGTACCACGGACTAAAACCCTAGTACCACAAACCTAACGGACCTCCGTCGTAAAGAATAGAGGGTTATCTATATACAGCGTTAGGACAAGTTTACTTGTAAACCCAAAGAAGGTAAACTAAAAAACTCTTGAAACTCCGAAACGAGTGAATAAACTAGAGACTCCGAAATGAGTGAATAAACTAGAGACTCCGAAATGAGTACATAAACTAGAAACTCCGAAATGAGTGAATAAACTAGAAACACCGAAACGAGTACATAAACTAGAAACCCCGAAACGAGTAAATAAACTAATGAGCGCTAGATTAAGACATCAGGGAACAGAAAGGCACAACTCATAGACCTCGGGGCTTGGGATTACGTTCCTTAAGGATCAAGACCTGAGTTAAGCATGGATGACAATGCTTCACTCATGGGTAAACCACCGTGAGCGAGGTGGCATAACGAAGAATTTGTTCATATCAGTCCAGTACTTACCTATGTCTAGATGCATGCATCAGTAACTTCTAAAGTTTAAAATACAAAGTATATGTGCAGAGGCAAGATGCCCACATGAATATGTGCTGGGGATGAAACGTTCAGCGGTCAGCAAATTTTTAATTATTCCACATAAAAAAGATCACCAAATATGGGATCAGACATACATGGATTAATAAAGCAATAAACAAAATTCTCTAATTCCCTCTCCTCCTTCTTTACCATGTCGAAGCGGCGATTTTCGCGAGGGGTCGCTCTCCATCGGTCAGCTCCATGCCTATTAGCGAAGGCGGGCATGATGGCCCTCCGTGCCTGCATATGACTTAGCAACTGAATAGAGCGGTCTTTCAGAGGCTGGGAAATCAAATACGCCTCATAAAAGCCCTCGATCTTGTCCTCTGCTGCGTCGAGCATCGCCGGAGTCATCTCCGCTGGATGGGTAGGGATGTCAGTGAGCACAGACGAGAAGATCATATGGAACCAAATGGAACCGAAAGGAAGAGGAGATCCCCTACGATCCAGAAGCTCGTTCATCAGGATGTCACATTGGTCATCAGTAAGAACGGGATCCACTAGTCGCGCAGCGAATCGGGGAATAATTCCCTCGATAGGTACTTCCCATGGTTGCCGACGAGCATGCAGACGATTGGAAGCCATAACTCTTGGTTTGTTAAAAATGACACTCTCCTTGTGAAGAAAGTGGAAAATATAGATTCAAATTATAAAGAGAAGCATTCAAGTCTAGGCATAGAAAATGTTGTGCATGGTGGAAGTATTTCCAAGTCCTGATAAAAAGGGTATAGGAAAAGAAAGGTTGACTAATGGGAATAAGAACAAAAAGGTGAAACGCTCAACAGCACCTCACGACACGTGAGCGCCAGCGCCGATTCTTTGCAGGTTTAGAACTTTTAATGGCACCTCACGTGCGTAACGCGTGAGCACCGACGCTAGTTCAGGATTAAGAACCTGTAGCAGCGCCCCGCGTGCATAACACGAAAGCGTCGGCGCCAGTTTTTATATATATGAATAACAACACTTCACGTGAGGCACATATGAGCATTGGCATTAAGAGAAAGGGGTTTTGTCATTCATACTTCGAAGAAATTTATACATTGGTGATAAAAAAAACATCATCAGAATATTTACAATGGTAAGACGCTGAATTCCGGACACGAATTCATGAACTTAAAGGCAAATTTGAGTAAAGTGCTTCTAGCTTTGTTGACCATCTTTTTATGCATTTTCTCATGGATGCAAGCGGCGGGATTCCCGCTGATGTCGTCCATCCTTTGGTACGCGGATATTGTCGTCTTCTGTTGGAAGACGCGATGCAATGCAGTAACAAGATCATCTTTCCGCTTCTTTGAGATCAGGCCCATCAGATATACTGAATGCACCTTGTCCTCAGCATCATCAAGTGCCTCGAGCAGCATAGCCTCATCAAGCTTAAAAAGTGCTTCCCAAATCGACCCAACGATAATCTTCAAAAGAGAAAAACAGCGGGGGAGCAGTCAACCGTTATAATCGTCGAAGCGACGCATCACCTCAGCGCATCGGGCGTCCATAAACTCTTATCCTTGGCAGCGGCCTTGGATGTGAATCTCCTCATAAGAGATAATCTCTTCAAGATCATACAGATGAGAAGCCATAATATCTGAAAAGAAAAACCAGTAAAGGGTTAGCAATTAAAATACCAAAATCATTATGATCTAGAAAAAAAAAGTGGCCCTCACAAAATTAAGGTAATACCCCCCATGAATGATGAGGAAGGAACTCATTGTAAGAATCTAAAAGGATTCTCATTTAATGAAAAATCTCATTAAACTGTGGAGTTAAACTCCCAATACCCTCGAAAAATGTGTTCTACAACAGATTTCAATCTGCAAAAAGAACCCT
The DNA here is from genome assembly GCA_030015575.1 of Agapanthus africanus. Taxonomy (NCBI): domain Eukaryota; kingdom Viridiplantae; phylum Streptophyta; class Magnoliopsida; order Asparagales; family Amaryllidaceae; genus Agapanthus; species Agapanthus africanus. The sequence goes on from JASDDO010000024.1 coordinate 127,659,191, forward strand.
AAAAAAAGAAAATAGGAAAAGGGGAATAAAATTTCCAAAAGAATTTCTTAAAAAGAAATTTTCTCAGAGCTATGCTCTGTAGAACAACCCGGAATTAAATTCCTCTAATAATGGGATAAAATCCAAGAAATCCGCTCGGGAAATAGAATTTAATTCCAAATAACCTTCAAAGATCAAAGTCACTAACATGATAGAACCCTAAGATCCCCAAGACCCATGGTCTACGCAAATAAAGTTTTTTTTAGATCTCTAAGAGATCGTTCCAACAGAAGAGCAAAGCTCTGTTAATGGGTTACAAACCCAAAAGAAGAAGAGGTTCTTTAAGAGTTAAATCGTGGTCTTGATTCTTACCAAATTTTGACAGAGTTTGACTCTGAGAAAGTTCTGGGAACAGAGATAAAAGAGAATTAAATTCTCAAGGAAGAAGAAGACTCAAGAGGATGATGAAACGGCAGTCATCTCAAAGGCCAAAGGCCCTATTTATAAGACATGAAGGGACGGTTCAACTCCCTAGGAGATCGAACGGTGGAAAAGGTGACACCGATGCACCCACGTGTAAGCCATGTGAGAGCAACGGTAGGGGCATTTGTTTTCCCAATATATTTAACCTAATAAAAGAGCAAAGATCTGTTGAATTTAATGAGGCAGCGCCTCATGTGCTCTCCACGAGGACGCCAGCACTAGAACCAATCTTATAAGATTAAATTCTATGGTGGCGCCTCACGTGCTCCTCACTCGGGCGGTAATGTGCAAAGCACAGAAGAGTTCATTACATGAAAGTTAAACTCTTAGATGACGCCGCACGTGCTCCTCACGCGGACACCAATGTGCAAAGCATAAGAATACCCATCTTAAGAATTAAAGTCTTAGATGGCGCCGCACGTGCTCCTCACACGGGCGCCAATGTGCAAAGCACAGGAATACCCATCTTAAGAATTAAATTCCTAAGTGGCACCTACGTCCACAACACGTGAACGCCAGCGCCCAGGTAGAATTAAATTCTATAATACTCTCTGTTAAATAGAGCCGTTGGACCAAAGATCCAACGGACACGATAAATCATCAAAATAAAAAATTAAATTCTGTTAGGAGAAAACATTTCCCAAATCTTTTTGAAATAAGAAAGGTACTTTCGGTTGGATTAAAGATCTAATTGTAGAATAAAATTCTATTCTGGAATATATTCTCTCAATATGTCTAAATAAGAAAGATTGCTATCTGTAAAACAGAGAACCATTGGATTAAAAATCCAATGGTGATTAAAAATCACCATTTTACAGAATAAATTCTGCATAGGGAAAATATTTTCCCAATCTCGTTAAAAACCAAAAATCATATTCTGTAAAAACAGAAATCCTTGGATCAAAGATCCAATGGTGGGTAAAATTCTCTAAATCAATTTTGAGACCAATTAAATCATTTGGAATCTCTCAATGAGAGATTTTCTCAAAACTAATCAACAATTTTCCTTACCTATATAACGGACCTGAGACTTCAAGTCCCGGAGGCACAGAGAGGCAGAGAGAGAGACAGAGAGAGAGAGAGAGAAAAACATAGGGACACCATAGATAGAAAGAACAAAGAATTCAATTCTCAAAAAAGGAGAGCTCCATTCTCGAAACCCTGGGTAAAGAAAACATCAAGATCAAAACATCTCCTTTACCTAATATATCTAAGGGTTGAACCCTTCTAAAAGAACTTAGTTCTTTCTCTGGATCTGAGATCCATAAGACAAGTTTCCCACAAGTTGAGAATTTAATTCTCATTGGAAAGATCTTGTTCTTAAGAATCAAAGATTCAGGGAAGAACAAATTTAAAAGAGAAAGAATATGGAGTCCGTAATACTCCAGGAACTCAGTTCCTTCGAATCAAGAGCTTAGTTCTTAAAAAGAACATGATTCCAGATCCTCAAAATAATGATCTTAGTGATCGTTAATGGTCAAAATACCATTAACAGAGATTTAAGTTCTCTAAAAATATCAACAGAGATTAAATCTCGAAAGAACATAGCGCCTCACGTGAAACACACGTGAGCGCTAGAGAAAAGCTAGTGCTTAGCGCTATTGGAGCACCTCACGTGAAACACACATGAGTGCTGAAAAATTGTGCTTAGCACTATTAGAGCGCCTCACGTGAAACATACGTGAGCACCACAAAATATCGGTGCTTAGCACTATTATAGCGCCTCACGTGAAACACACGTGAGTGCTGAAAAATTGTGCTTAGCACTATTAGAGCGCCTCACGTGAAACATACGTGAGCACCACAAAATATCGGTGCTTAGCACTATTATAGCGCCTCACGTGAAACACACGTGTGTGCTATATACAGCTAAGTGCTTAGCACTGATGAAACCCAATCTTGGCCCAAATTGGCTAAGTTTCCTGAGGTTAAACCTCTTTGATTTTAAAATCAACCGAGCCTATATTTCTCATGATCTTCCAAACTAATTTTAGTCTTATGCATGACTAAAGATCTGTCATTGATGATATACAAAACGATATTCATCCCACATCTCCTAAGGTAATCTTAGTCTCAAATATGATTAACGATTCTTAGGTCCACCATAACCCATTTTTCCCTCAAATACGGGATTTGGTTCAAGAGTACATCCTTCTACACTTTTGATATCTATCGTTGTAATTCCTCAACATCTTCAGAGGGGTGGTGGGTCCCGACAACCAACAACTCCTTTCGTCATACATTGATGCACTTCTAAATTGATGTGCATACCTTAGAACCTTGCCTCAAACATGGCGATAATGGACCGAAACTTCCCTAAACTAACGCGTTTCCCCAAAATGGGAATGTTGGACCAAAATTTCCCTAAACTAATATTCTCCTCAAACATGGCGATAATGGACATTGATGTCATTAAACTATAATAATTGGGCTCAAATGCTCATATGTTTAAGTCGATCTTAATCTCAAACCAGATTAACGGTCATTAAATAAACCAAACCCAAATTTAAAATATACGAATTTGGACTATCTGCACCCTACTGGCGACGACATAAACTAGTCACCGTATACAATCCACGGGCACCCAAAAAAAACAAAAAAACACACGACATGAAGTGAAATGCTGGGGAAGGAGAAAGTGGTTATCGCAATACGGTAACGTAATTAACTACAGGGGCATGTGCCTGCAGGGAAGAGCGTCCCCACAATCAAAAACCTCTCATAAAATGAGGGGGAATCTGATGAAGTCTACTACAACGGTAGCATCCCTCCAAACCTCCGATATACGGTGCCATAAATCAACTTGATATCTTCGGAGAGGTGGACGGATAAATTCAAATAGCATCTGCCCTCAAACTCAGGCAAGACGATCCATCCTAGTTCGTCTCTATTTTCAGCGGTGAACAATCTCGGGTTTACTGCCAAAATGAGATGTGGAGTTCACGATTGATTTTATTCCTGGAGCAGTGCCAATTTCAAAGGTTTATTATCCAATGGCGCCAGTGGAACTAGAAGAGGTAAAGAAACAAGTTACCGATTTACTAAAGAAGGGTTGGATTTGTAGCAGCGGTTCACCCTGGTGAGCTCCAGTTCTTCTAGTTAAGAAGAAGGATGGCACACGACGGATTTGCATTGACTATCGAGAATTAAATCGTGCGACTATTAAGAATAAGTATCAAATCCTTTGCATCGGCAAATTATTCGATCAACTCAGTGGCATGAGGGTATTCTCGAAGTTGGATTTGCGATCCGGGTATCATCAAGTTCGGGTGAAATCAAAAGATATTTGCAAGACAGCGTTCCGAACTCGATATGGGCATTACGAGTACTTAGTGATGCTGTATGGAGTTACGAACGCACCAGCGATATTTATGGACTTGATGAATCGAATCTTTTCACCGTTCCTGGATCAGTTAGTAGAAGTGTTTATTGATGATATTCTGGTCTATTCGAGGAGCAAAGAAGAGCATGCAGAACACTTGAGGATCGCACTGCAAACGTTGAGACAAGAAAAGTTATATGCTAAGATGAGCAAGTGCGAGTTTTGGCTCAAAGAAGTGAAGTTCTTGGGTCATGTTGTATCCAGAGATGGAATTTTCGTTGACCCTGAAAAATTGCAGTTGTTCATGATTGGCCAATTTCAAAGAACGTAAGGCAAGCGGCCTAGCAAAGGGCGAAAACAAGAGGAGATCAGAGGTTTTCTTGGGCTTTCCGGATACTATAGAAGGTTTATGGAGAAATTTGCTCGAATAGCAGAACCATTGACCAAGCTAACATGAAAGGAGGTACCGTTCTTATGGACCAAGAAATGTGCGTCAGCTTTTGAAGCGTTGAAGCAAAGATTGACCACCGCTCCTATTTTGACAGTGCTAGAAGGTTCTGGATGGCTGGTTATTCACAGCGACGCATCTGGGAAAGGCTTGGGATGTGTTCAAATACAACATGGGAAGGTCATAGTTTATGCGTCAAGACAATTGAAAACTCAGGAGAAGAACTACCCAACTCATGATCTGGAGCTAGCAGCAGTGATTTTTGCTCTGATGATTTGGAGACACTACTTATTGGGCGAAAGGGTAGAAGTATTTACCGATCATAAAAGTCTAAAGTATGTGTTCACATAAAAAAGCTCAACATGAGGGAGCGTAGATGGCTAGAGATGATGGCTAACTATGATCTTGATCTAAAATACCATCTGGGGAAAGTTAATGTAGTGCCGGATGCTCTAAGTCGGTTGCCAGCGATACGGATATTGACTGCACAGAAGGAGATTATAGATGATCTTCAGAGATTCGAATTGGAGATTGTACTACCAAATTCTTCGGAACGGTTGATGCAGTTGCAAGTACAGTCATCCTTGATCGATAACATTAAAGCAGCACAATCACACGATCCAAGATTGCAAAAGTTTCGAGAATAAGTAAAAGCGGGACTTCGAACTAATTTGCAAATCCATGAAAATGTTCATTACGATATGGGAGTCGTCTGTGTGTGCCTAAAGGAGATGTTCGTGAAAAAGTCATGAAGGAGGCCCGTTCTGCATATTCAGTACACCCGGGAGGCATAAAGATGTATAAAGATCTGCGACAACATTTCTGATGGGAAGGCATGAAAAGGGAGATTGATCGTTATGTATCGAAGTGCTTGGTGTGTCAACAAGTCAAGGCTAAACATCAAAGGGTAGCTGGCTTGTTGCAACCACTTTCGATTTCTCAATGGAAGTGGAAACATATAGCTATGGATTCCGTGACAGCTTTACCACAGAGTCCAAAGGCCAATAATCTTGTTTGGGGGATTGTTGATTGATTGACCAAGGCGGCTCATTTTATACCGTTTCGAGTTGGTCAGTCGACGGAGGCTTTGGCAGAGCGGTACATGCAAGAGATTGTGAGATTGCATGGAGTACCCATGAGCATCGTTTTGGATCGTGATACTCGATTTCTATCACGCTTTTGAAAGAGTCTACAGGAATGTTTGGGAACTCGCTTGAAATTTTGCACAGCCTGTCATCCTCAGACAGATGGCCAATCTGAAAGAATGATCCAAACTCTTGAAGATATATTGAGAAAATGCATGTTAGACTTCAAGGGTTCATGGAAGGATCATTTGCACTTAATGGAGTTTTCTTACAATAACAGTTTTCAGGCGACTATACAGATGGCTCCATTCGAAATATTATACGGTCGTAACTGTCGCTCACCTGTTTGTCGAGACGATATTGGAGAAAAAAGATTATTGGGACCGGATCTTATTATGCAAACGGTGGAGAAAGTGAATTTAATCCAAAATCATATGAAAGTGGAACAAGATTGTAAGAAAAGCTGGGCTGATACTGCAAGAAGACCTCTGGAGTTCGCAGTTAGTGATCTTGTATTCTTGAAAATATCACCGACCAGAGGAGTGATCCGATTTGGCAGTCGAGGCAAGCTTAGTCCTTTATTCGTGGGGCCTTTCGATATCATCGAGCATGTTGGAGAGTTAGATTATCGATTGGCTTTACCACCATCCTTGACGGGTGTTCATGACGTGTTTCATGTATCTCAACTCCGCAAGTATGTTCGAGATGAGACGCACGTCCTAGATCACTCAGAACTGACAGTAAGGGAAGATTTAACGTATGAAGAGTGACCAATGGATATTATGGATCGACGAGAAAAGGTCCTCAAGATTAAAGTTATCTCACTAGTACTCGTTTCATGAGGGAATCGTTCGCACGGAGAATCTACTTAGGAACGTGAAGACGAGATTCGACAAAAGTTTCCACACCCTGGTACTTTTATACTATATATTTGGGATATTTCAAATCTTACGGCAAAATTCTTTACTATTGTTGCTATTGGGTTACGAATGATGCAATTAGTAGTTGTGGTTATTATCCAACCCGACCCGCATCTTTGAAACCCAACTTGGTTCGAGATTACATCAAATATTTGCTAGTACAGTGTATCCATGCAAATCTAGAATATATATACACATAAAATATATTTTAAATTATATATATCTTTTTATAATACAATATAAAACCAAATAATATATTTTCTTATCTAGCCTTGCATGGCATATTACCTCATGTCAGATGGTTGCGCCCATATATCGTGTTTGTATCCTGAGGTTAAACAGATTAGTATTTGGATCGCTACATATATTTACATAGATCTTTATTTGGGGTATATGTTTTTAATTACAGCATATTTCATCATGGTTTAAATCCTTACGTATATTCTTCATATTTAAAAACTAGATTTTCATAGAGATACGGGTAATATTCGGAGAGATCCGGTATTATCTTTAAACTCCTACCATATATATATTTATTTTTTCTCATAACTATATTATATAACAGTTTATATATAAACATATATTATATTAATTAATTTTAAATAAAAACTCTCTATATATATATCTTCCGTCTCTCTCTCTCTCTAACTCTCTCTGTCTTTCTATCTCTCTCTATTTCCCCACGTCTCTCTCCCCATATATATATATATTATAAATAATATAAAATTTATAAAAAAAAACCATCTCTCTCTCCCCTTCTTCTTCCCGACTTCTTCTTACACTGAACCTTAACCCATGCTTCGTTGCTCCCTCTCGTCGTCGACCCCATCACCCCGTCACCTTCCTCGTCTCCCAGCAACCCCAGAGCACCCATACACCACCACCACCGCACCCCCCTGCTCATCCCCGATCACCCTCAAACCCCCTCATCGGCCACGATGCCTCTCCGTCGGCCTCCCTGTCAGCTCGTCGCCACCATTCCTTCTATGCTCACCAAATCCAGAGAACCCCAGAACACCAGCAACCCCGTGATCACCTTCTTATTCTTCTTCTTTATTTTCTTCTCATTTCCTGATCATCTCACCGGAGTTGCGCACGTTGCCGACGATTCAGACGACCCAGTCACCTTCATCGTCTAGCCCAGTTACCATATCACGCAGCTGCTCGGCCAGGTCAAGTCCTGCGTACGTAAGTTTTGCGTCGTGACTTTATTCGGCATCGGAATATGATATCCGTATCTCGACATGAGATTCGATTAGGTAAGTTTTAAACTTGCAGCATGATACTTTATTTATATTTATATGATTAATGATAGTATACGTGTTTTAATATTCAGCAAATATTATCGATTTACAGTTTTATAATATCAGTCTGTATTCGTACCGATAATGGTTTACCTAGTTGAATGCCGGATCATCACAATATTATCATACTACTATATCAGTTAAGTATATTATCTAGATTGCAATATACATGGTAATGGACGTGAAACGGTTATTATAGATAGATACATATACATCCTAGCATTTGTTAGGGTTACCGTGTTTCGATATTAGTTATTGTTTTACATTCGGTGTCTATCTAGGTTAAAATATATTGCACGACATGTTTACGACCCACTACCAGACTTATTACTTGGATCTTTTACTAATGCCGACAATCCTGATTTATTTTCCTGACGGACGTGTCTTGTTATCTACATAAACAAGACCTGTACCTGCTTGATCCTGTATTGGTATTAGAGTTATATCATTAATACCTGACTTGAACACAAAACCTTGGGGGTAAGGGGAAATCAATAATGAAACCTGACTTGTAACTCAACAGTTCGATACTCCAGATACTGATCAGTCTTTACGGGCTCGGCCAGCCCCGGAATGATGATGCTGACATCATTCATTTATACATGTTACCTGTTTACTGCTTAGCGGCACATCTCGGATTCAACCCCGAGAATCTTGACCGTGGTCCCGGGCACGCACGGGATACTATTGAGTTACATCGACAATTCCATTAAATTGATTTCAAAGACTTGTAGAATAGATAACCTAGAAGCACAGACTCTTGGATACACATCACATACATATATCTCACTATTTTACCCCAGTGTTATTTATTTATAGGCATGTTTAAGCATAGCATCCTATCCTGGTTATTACTATTATTTTGATATTTATGACGCACTGGCGTCTGGGTTTTGCATGGCCTAGTTCCTCTGACATTATCGCAGGCAGATCAAGAGTATTTTAGCAAGCAAGCCGAGCAATGAGGAGCTAGATGTTTAGTTTAGAGATACTTAGTTTCTTTTATTTCTGTAGTTTTATTTTATCGATGTGATCTTATAAGGGACGTGATTCAGATATTGTTTTTATTGGACCTTGATTCGTTTCCGCTATATGCATTTCTCGATTTTATTTACTGTGGCAGATGGACATGTGTTAGCTATATTCTATTTTACTGTTCTTGATATCTGATTGACAGCAGTAATGTGACTATAGAGGGATTATTCTTAGTCATAGGTAGCATGGTTGGCTCTGTCACATACCGTGTTTACGTATTTTGGGATGCGGGGCGTAACAGAAACTTCGGGTTTGACTCACAGTCATCACAGACGCTTGGATCCATAATACTGAGGCTACGCTTCGGGTTGCTCTTCACTGACATCAAATTTCATGTCATTGACGCTACGACTTGCTATAATGTTTTACTCGGCAGGCCTTGGTTATACGAGTACAACGTCATCCTTTCTGCACAACATCAGTGTATGAAGTATTTTAAGGATGGCTACACCGTCACGGGAAAGCTAAATCCGTTCTCCGTAAACGAAGTCCGAAAATACGAAGATGCAAAGTACTTTCTACCAGACTTCGATGATACTGAAAGGTGCCACAAGCCGGAGAATAAAAAGAAATCCATCGCCATTATCCTGATCTTTGGGAGCAATACCGAGGAAGACGAAGAAATATCTACTCAGGGAAACCCCACAAAGAAAATAATAAACCCAGACCATCTACTCCTATTCTGGTCTTTGGCAGCGACTCAGAGGATGAGGCTAATGCAGTGTTCTCCGTCTTCCCGTCAATGCAGACTCTTGCCGAAGCAGATTAGAGTCTACAAATTATGTTGGCTCCGCATTGACACTACAAGGATCTTGATATGCTCGATACATACAGCGTATAAGAACTTCAAATTTTCTACATACCTCCTAAGCGAAGAGGTGAAAAGACGATCCTCTTCTACCAATCTACGGAGACCAAAGTAGAGAAGGAAATTTGGTACGGTGCAGATTTTGCGCTCGACAGGCTTCAACCGATCCGTCTGCCAAGATATTATGTGGAGGGATTGAAAGAGCTGTTAAGACACCAAGGCGTACCCCTCGAACAAACTGTTCGATAAGCCCAATTCTACAAAAAGATTTGAGATACTCCCGGGACTCAGCGCAAGAAGCCCAACGGGAAGATGGAGACAACTGGGCTGGGATACATTCGGTCCAAGCAGACGGAGCAAATCTACTGCTTCCGCATCGTAAACAGCTCGAGTGAAGAGGAAAACACTCTTCCAAGTAGCCACGACATCAAATCGGAGTGAGATACCACTTTGAAAACGTTAAGTCCGTCACCTGAAGAGCAAATTGACAAGCTAATAAAAGAAGATTGTCAAACGAGCCGGGACAACCACAGCCGTGAAATGGCCATTTATGAAAAAGCCAGGATATAGTGTCTCAGTCAGTAATCTGCGGAGAAAGTAGATCGTAATGCTCTTCAGCCACAGCCCGCTATATGTTCTCGCGAAAGGGGAAAACCTCGAAATAGAGGTAAAAACAGGGTAAAGAACGCAAACAACATTCGAAGACAACAAAGCGGATCCAAGATGCCGCGCAATCGAGAAAAACCCGATTAGAGCCCATCCTTTATAAAGAAGATAGGTCAGGAATACTCTTTCCCTCAAGACAATATAAGAAAAATATTCAATCTTGTCATAAAATACTAAATGATGACGCTTCCGGAGTCTCGGCATCTCGAAAAAATAAACGAGGTCCATCAACCGGATTATTGCTCCTATCACCGATCAATAGATCATCCCCTTGAAGATTGCTTCATCTTCAAAGACTGGGTTAGAGACCAGTATCAACAAGACAGATTTACTTATTCGACAGCTGGAGGGTAACCCCACCATAAAAGCATGAGCCAAAGAGGACCTATACCGTCAGGATAGGACCAGCTCAACATTGAGAATGGAAGCGAACTCATACCTCCCATATGATAACACTCTCAAAAAAGGGAGGGCAAGAGACTATGAATGACCTTTACAGGTGCTTCGTATATGAAGACGAGGATGAGGTGACCTCAGTGTTTCTACCAGCACCAAAAGAGCTGGAAGATGGGATACACATTACGGCGGACAACCTAAGAAAAATTGACTTAGGGACGTAAAATGATCCGAGGCCAACGTTCGTCAATAAGCTACTATCTGAAAACAGGTAGCCACGTTAAAAGACATGCTCATGCAGTATAAAGATTGCTTCGCTTAAAACTACTCTGAAATTCCAGGTCTAGATCCAAAAGTGGCAGTACATAAACTGGCTATATCGCCAGGTATAAAGCCATTCAAACAGGCGCCAAGAAGGATGGGACTCGAACTTGAGATGAGTATTAATGCTGAAGTCAAGAAACTAATTGACTCCGGCTTCATACAAGAGGTTCAGTATCCCGACTGGATCGCTAACATCGTTCCACTAATGAAGAAAAACGGGACGGTTCGCATCTGCGTGGACTTTTAGGACCTCAACAAAGTTTTCCCGAAGTATGACTTCCTAATACCCATTACCGAGCTGATGATTGATAACATGTCTACCCATGAAGTCTTCTCCTTCCTGGATGGATTTTCAAGATACAACCTAATAAAAATTCATCCTGAAGACCAGAAGTATACCGCTTTTCGGACCCCGTTGGGCATATTCTGCTATAAGGTGATACCCTTCGGTTTGAAGAACGCTAGTGCTACCTATCAGAGGGTCATGACAAAGATTTTCGATGACCAGGTACACGAGATTGTCGAATGTTACATCGACGGACTTGTAGTGAATAGAAAATCTCATGAGAAATATTGAGAACATCTAAAAATAGTGTTCCAACATCTTCAGAAGTATAAGATGAAGATGAACCCTCTAAAATACGCGTTCAGGGTCTCCTTAGGAAAATTCCTGGGATTCATCATACGTCACCAAGGCATCGAAATCGATCTCTCAAAGATCAAGGCGATTATGAAAATTCCTATTCCAAGAACCCTCAAACAACTGCGATCTCTCCAAGGAAAGTGTCACGACCCGAAAGAGCACGTGACAGGCCCTTGAACCATATGAAGCCTATAGGACTCCATCTGATCCAAGTAAGCCAAAAGCCCAGAAATCTAAAACCATTTTTGAGAATAAGTAAAGAAAACTGGTTTAAAGAAGTGAAGAAATACAGGTTTGAAATCAAGGTTTTTAAATAACTAAGCCGAAGGTACGTTTTGAAAACAATAAAGTCTTTTCTAAAAATTTCGGCAGAGTTTCTTTTGAAAACTGGCCCCGAATGGGGTACAACAAGTATAACAATATGTATGCAATGATAATGGCATCCCCAAGCGGGAGCTAGCTCTTCGTCAATCGACGGTCACAACCACATATGCAGCAATAATATACAACGCCTAGTGGCGAGGATCAAATCCAAAGAAAACTCAAAAGCAATAAGAAAAAAACGCAATACTACTAAGCGCGACTCTAAGGTCGAAATAATACAAGTTTTGGTTGATGGAAATTCTAGATACAATGAAATAAATAAATACAATGGTGGTTCTTGATGCGAAAGAATCCACCTACCAAAGCAAGTCACCCGCAAGAAGAAAGTGTGCCAGAAATGCCGCAATAGAACCTGTACGGCAGAACCTGCAAGAACTGTGGCACAACGGGGGTGAGCTGCCAACTCGTGAATAGAAACATCTACAAGCAGAAACCGAATGCAAGACATAAACCTAAGTCAACGATCAATAATATAATCCACAAGAGTACATCTGAGTGTAATAGGGTGGCAAGGTAACATCTAATCCTGTATGTAGTGCCAGGTACTCAGGTAATCACATGTCATCAGTGTAAGGTATGTCTGCATGAAGTAACCATGAAGAAATATCAATGATATCAATACACATATATTAGCGTCCCATACCACTAATATTGGTGTAAGGGTATATATAACAGCGCCCTCATACCCTGTTATATATACAAATAAAGTATGATCAATGTAAAACCAGTCTGTATATGATCCAAGTCTGTATATAATCCATGTCTGTATGTATGTGGAACCCGTCCACTCGTCACCCACTGACGATAAGCATCAAGTATGCAAGTATGAGGATATAAACAATATCATGGAAAAACATCATGAAAACCCGTGCCTAGCATCGACACGTAAATCCTCATCCATATGGGGCTCCGTCGGCGGTATCGGCCCTCGGCCCCCGGCAGTACGAGTCAACCCATGTCCATCTCTGGGCTCCGTCTGCGGTATCGGCCCTCGGCCCCCGGCAGTACGGGTCAGCCCATCTCTCGACTGCGGCCGGTATCCTCCAGATATCCGCCGAGCTCAAATACAATCACCGGTAGGTACTCGCCCGCCTCCAGGCTCAATCGGCAAACCCATCGATAATCTCGCCGAGGGGAACCATACCGGGCCCACCACGAACCCGCAAACGGATCATCACCTCCTCGAATCGGGTTTCAAGCACACGTCTCAGCACCGAGAAAACGCGTGGTGGACGCACCGAAATATCATATCACGAGGTACCGGGTTTTCATAAAAGTGCCTCTTTTCTTAAATAACCCCACGGTCCTCAAAAACCAGAAATCACATGAAAATCCAACATCAGGAAGTAAATCCAATGCGATGTGCTATGCAGTCAATCCATGACGTATGCGACATGTAAAGAACAGTAATCATATCGGAAATCATGCAACATGGAATAGTAATGTGCATATGTCGAAGGAAGAATCATCTCATGAATGCAATAGTACTACAGTGTAATGGCATGGCAATTATCGATGATGAAGTGTGTGAGCCGGCAAATAGTGTACGTGGAACATACGCATCATCGATAATGGTGCTGGTGTCCTAACAGCATGATAATAATATAGCAATGAACATATGCCAGCAATGCGAATAGCATGAAGATGCAGAAATCTAGTAGTCAACACCACAGTGAAGTATCTACTATGCAACTACACCTAAGTATCAGGTCAAACAGGAGGGGTAGGTGTGGAAACCACCTAAATCTGAGTCGGTATATATATATAGATATATAGTCGGTGATCTCGCCTCAATGTCATATCATAAGATATCCTCGAGTTATGAGTGCGGATCTATCATCAATATCGGCACGTACGGTAAATCATCGTACGGCATCCCCAAAAGCTGGGTAGGGGTCAACATCTCACTGTCTCATCACATAACAGATATCACCATCATCAGAACATATAGTCTAGAGTACTACTCTATGTCTAGTACAAAACGGTAACATCAGTAAAGTATGCATGCGGGGGTAAACACATATCCCAAGCCCGCAAGAATCACAAGTCATATCCCACATATGAATCGTATCAAATCACCGATCCCAGGGCACCAAGCCCACATCATCGACTCATCTCCAAAGTCATCACATATCATCAATCATAGTGCAAGTACAAGTGATAAGCAAGGGTGTGTGTATATGTGTAATTCTATCCTAGGGTTCGCGACTATGAACTGCACTAGTCACTTCTAACCCTGTACTATCCATAATACACCTAATATCACGATAACTACATAATAATCTATCTACGGACTGCGGGGGTGCTATACGCCATCCACCCGACTTCCCCCTGTAGATATAATCTACTCACCTTGCTTCTCGTGTGCCAAAGCCGATGTCGCTATCTTCACCTCCTTTGCCTCAACATCACGCGGGGTACCTACAAGTATATCACAATGCTAAAGCACATGAAAATCACATCGGAAACCAAAATAGCACACGCTACCCGCATAGGTAAAAACCTATCGACTCGCATGTAAACACAATCAAAATCCACTTGTCGTTGACGTCCAAACGCCACCCGACAGGAATGAATCACCAAATACCAAAATCCATGCTAAAACAAGTCCCAAATTATACACCAACATAGGAAAATCAACCCAGATTTCACCCTAGATGGAATCAGTCAAAACTAGACATACTCAGGGTCAAAACTAGAGGAAATGGGGGCATGCACAGAAAACGAGGCAATTCCTTAAAATACCTTATTTTAGAATTTTCCATAATTTTTCCCCATTTATCTGTATTTAATTATACCAGAATATTAAAATATTCATTAAAATAATATTAAATTATAAAATTTCCCAAAAATCATATTTTATTATTTTGAAGACGTTACAATCTACCCCCCTTAAAGAAATTCGGTCCCCGAATTTAAATTTAAACCCCCAAATACTAAAATATTTCAATACAAATTCCAAGTCATCGGGGCTCCGAAATCATCTATACATAAAACATCATAGCGCAATGCATGCGCATGAGTACTGAGCAGATAACTCAAAAGCAACACTCCATCAAGCATCCGCAATCATCGGAGTTATGGTAACGACACAATGTCAAATCCAATACAAAATCAATATGATATGGACCAAGACTATACATGTAGACACCCAATCTATACATGTAATTAGCTGATGCAACTGTACGCCAAATCTTTTTAAGTCCCTGTGCGATGCGCGTAACACTGCACAGTGGCGGACGTTTCTCATAAGAAAATAACTATATATGTGTATATATATCCTTTGTTTAATAAGCACGTTCCACCATTTTGAAAATAATCAGAAGGGTTTCCTTGTTTTTAAAACGTTTTGTGTCATATCGGACACGTAGGTATATACTGAGACTATAGCTCGCTTTTCGGAAATCCCTTCGATAACTATCGATGCATGCAAAATATATCCAGGCACTGTCCACTGACTAGTCCTGCTCAGTATGAAAGCAAATATCCCACATCATAAAAATGTACTGCTCCAAAAGGAATAAATTCCAAAAATGCATATAACACCACCCTGTGCGTCTGACGCGCACGGAAATCAAAATCCATATATGCGCTAAACATGTGCACAAAACAACATCTAGGTGCAACGGGTGTGCACGAAGCATCTGTCATAGACAACATGTGTGCCTGACAGCCAAAACAGGTGCATCTGAAATGCACGAAGAATCTCGATTTAGTGCATCTGGTGTGCCCCAAAATCGTATCTCAAAACATGCGCCCAACATGCGCGAAAATCCAAATCGGTGCATCCATCATGCACGAATGAAAATCTAGACCCTGCGCACTCAATATGCACGGAATCACAAAATCCAATAGCAACGTCGAATATGCGTAAGTCAAACCCCAAAGCACGGAGTGCAAGAATCCACATCAATATCACAATCAAAATCGACATACCGAAAGGCATCAAATCGAAGTCAGGTGCAATCGTAATGCACAAAATATAAATCCGGTGCAACAAAGGCACGAAATATAAATCTGATGCGATAAACGCAAGAAACATAAAACTGGTGCGACAAATGCACGAAGTATAGAACTGGTGCATCCCATGCACAAATACCAAGCAATAACTCAAATACGTAAGCAGCAACACCAAGTGTATCCAGATATGAAGAAAATCATAAACGTGTGCAGCTGCGGGCACAAAACACATATTGATGCACTACAAGTACATATAAGCTATACCGAGTGCAAAATCAAAACACTAAAATTACATGAAACTCTGCTGGAAACGTAAATCAAATCACCAGCATAAAATAGGCATGAAATCGCAATCAACAGCTCAAGAGTAATAACTATGTACAAGGTATAAATACCCAGTAGGTGCAACCATGGTGCACAAAATCAAATATCATGAAACTCAGTCATCAAAACTAAATCATGCAAACAGAACGCCCAAAATACCGAAATCCAAAATGACGGATACGTGATAATCGAATCACAAAATCACAAATCATAAATACCGTCGTCGGTAGTTCCTCCTTTAAGGTCGAGAAGGAGTCGGTGCAATCCACTGCTAGCAGCGCAGGATATCTACCTGCCTCTTGCTCACGATCTGGCGTCCTCTGGCTCTCTGGGTCCTTATCTTCTCCGTGGATTTCCAATCTCACAGTCAACCGGCTCATCGGCCCTGTCAGATGTGCTAACGGGGACGATTCCGTTCTGGCACTTCTCTGGTCACCTCTCGGTCAAACCTCATGACCACTCGTAAGGCAGCATATCACTGGCGTCGGCCTCTGGCTCTCTGAAAGCACGTCACACATCTGATCCTGGGTGCAATCATCATGGCAGCAATGTCCTGGAAGGGATCCTGCTCAAGGTCTCTTCCAAGCATGCCTATGCCGATCTGTACAGAGGCTGGCCTTCCTGCACAACCTCTTCTCGCTCAAAAGACACCTGTGTCCTCAGCACAATATTTTCTCAGAAACTGGTCACATCCCAACGTCTCTGTAAGCATATCAGGTCTCTAGTCTCGACGGGAAGCAATGACAGCTCGTCAGTGTCTCACACGAACCTCTTGTTCCACCTGTATCTATCGCCGTCCATTATGGCGTCATGCTAAGCTACGATGCACCGCACTGTTCTCGGCCGCAGTCAATCTGAAGTCTCTCGTACGGACTCGAAATCGCGTACTCTGTAGCTTCATCATTCCGTAGAAGATGTCAGGCCGAACTGGTCCTCGGGAACACGTCCCAACCATCGGAGGAATACTTATCACTCGTCCGTCCTTGGTCAATCCGCAACGCATTCCTTTATCCGAACTTAGTCGACTACCCCGTCGACAATGCCGAACTCTGTCCTGCTGGGTATGCGCAATACGACCACTCCTGGTCTAGGTCTTCTCGTATCGTACTCCAGAAAGGTCCTGTCGAGGTTCCTTCTCAAATCTCAAACCTGCCGAAATGCCCGGAAGTCGTCATCCGATGCTGAAGCTAAAGCTCATTCCGGAACGGCTGCATACATATTGCGCTTCTTTCTGGAAGATCTATCCACATACCACGCCTCGGGGTGCGTATCACATCTCTGATGTCAGCGGAGTGGGACGTCATCTCGTCGAAATATCTTGCGAACTCTTTTCTTCACTCTGCGTCAATGTCGACTGATTCGGACTCGTCTCATCATGGCTGCATGTACTGTGCTCCAACGGCTATGCTCGCATCTGGAGTCTCCCAAGCAGTGTCCCATCACGATATCCGAAGATGTCGAACCATCCGATCGACTCGCCAGATCCTCATAATCCCCCAAGAGCTCACATCTCGGGTACAGTTTAATAGTATCGAGTACATGCCACAGCGTCGGTGGTCCAGCCGTAGAAGGGCAAACCCAAGCCTCACTAATGACGCCGAGGAACCGCCGCAAACCCGAAGGTTCAAAGGCTTTCACACGGTCATTAAGTCGAGTTAGGGTTTCATTCTTCTAGAGGGTCCATAGAATCACCTGCATGTCTTTCCGTATACTTTAAACTTGGAAAATAGGTTCCTGACATTCGATCGTCTCTATCGACTCTCAACGAACCTGCGTGAAGTCGTCTCTATCTGGAATCGATCCACCTGATGACTCGCATCGGGTAAGCAAACTCACCACACGTCCTAGTCATTCATCCTCGGTGACTAGCGACTCGCTATCATAACTCCAAGAACATGCTCATGCTGCAGTAGCTCCAACCATCTGGGCGATATCTCGTCATTTGCAGTAGCAACTGGCTCATACGCCTGTACGCCGAACAACGCCTCAATCCTCCAGGAAAGGCAATACATAAGCGGTCATCTCTGAGTCGGTCTGCTCTAGATCTGAGTAAGACTCTCCACACTGGAAATCTTCAACTCATCTGGGCCCGCTCTAGCGCAAAATCGGACGAATCACCTTCGTCTCTGAAATCGGGTAGACTAGCTATCATCAGTCGCATGACTGCCCGAAAGCTCCGGCAATCTCAGCTCGTAAGCTCCGAAAGCAACATCCTGTCAATCTCAGCCACAGCTGTTCCATCTGTCTGCACGGTAGGCGACATCACAATCTCTGAGGTATGTTGTACATCAACAGTCTTCTCTCAACTGGCAGCTCTAACAATGGCCCGATCATCCGGTGCAAGACCAAGCACTCGCCTCCACTAGAGGTCACAATCACCAACACTAACTCGAGACGTTCCCATGTCACCAGAAAACACAATGGTCGGCCCTCGTACCAAACGAGCTCACACCGGCCGTAACCCTAGCAGCAGCCCAAACTGCGCTCAAACATGGCGACAGGAACCTCAGTCGAGTATCAAAGAGAGCACATCAATGGCAAGAAAGGAAACAACAGATCCAAAGTGGATACATGATCATAGGAAGGAACAGCATCAATGGAGGTATGATCATGAAACTAATAGAATCGGGGATCTCAAATGGATGTATAATCCAGGATATGAAGAGAATCACTGATCTCGAAAGTATGTACATCCTATGGTTCCTTAAGCGGAGTGGCGTGTCGTAAGTATGCCGCGGAACATACCAACGGTACGTCACTCTGCTTTAGTCACCTAATCCATCAACCAAGGGTCATCCTAATACGACGAATGTTCGGGTCGAATACCCCCTCGACCAAGTCTAAGTTCCGTAAGGTCAAGCCTAAGTTTCGTATATAAACAACGCCCTAGGCTCCACATAGTCAAACTCAGACTCGAACCAAGGTCAACCTAGCGCTTTGATACCAACTTTGTCACGACCCGAAAGAGCACGTGACAGGCCCTTGAACCATATGAAGCCTATAGGACTCCATCTGATCCAAGTAAGCCAAAAGCCCAGAAATCTAAAACCATTTTTGAGAATAAGTAAAGAAAACTGGTTTAAAGAAGTGAAGAAATACAGGTTTGAAATCAAGGTTTTTAAATAACTAAGCCGAAGGTACGTTTTGAAAACAATAAAGTCTTTTCTAAAAATTTCGGCAGAGTTTCTTTTGAAAAACTGGCCCCGAATGGGGTACAACAAGTATAACAATATGTATGCAATGATAATGGCATCCCCAAGCGGGAGCTAGCTCTTCGTCAATCGACGGTCACAACCACATATGCAGCAATAATATACAACGCATAGTGGCGAGGATCAAATCCAAAGAAAACTCAAAAGCAATAAGAAAAAAACGCAATACTACTAAGCGCGACTCTAAGGTCGAAATAATACAAGTTTTGGTTGATGGAAATTCTAGATACAATGAAATAAATAAATACAATGGTGGTTCTTGATGCGAAAGAATCCACCTACCAAAGCAAGTCACCCGCAAGAAGAAAGTGTGCCAGAAATGCCGCAATAGAACCTGTACGGCAGAACCTGCAAGAACTGTGGCACAACGGGGGTGAGCTGCCAACTCGTGAATAGAAACATCTACAAGCAGAAACCGAATGCAAGACATAAACCTAAGTCAACGATCAATAATATAATCCACAAGAGTACATCTGAGTGTAATAGGGTGGCAAGGTAACATCTAATCCTGTATGTAGTGCCAGGTACTCAGGTAATCACATGTCATCAGTGTAAGGTATGTCTGCATGAAGTAACCATGAAGAAATATCAATGATATCAATACACATATATTAGCGTCCCATACCACTAATATTGGTGTAAGGGTATATATAACAGCGCCCTCATACCCTGTTATATATACAAATAAAGTATGATCAATGTAAAACCAGTCTGTATATGATCCAAGTCTGTATATAATCCATGTCTGTATGTATGTGGAACCCGTCCACTCGTCACCCACTGACGATAAGCATCAAGTATGCAAGTATGAGGATATAAACAATATCATGGAAAAACATCATGAAAACCCGTGCCTAGCATCGACACGTAAATCCTCATCCATATGGGGCTCCGTCGGCGGTATCGGCCCTCGGCCCCCGGCAGTACGAGTCAACCCATGTCCATCTCTGGGCTCCGTCTGCGGTATCGGCCCTCGGCCCCCGGCAGTACGGGTCAGCCCATCTCTCGACTGCGGCCGGTATCCTCCAGATATCCGCCGAGCTCAAATACAATCACCGGTAGGTACTCGCCCGCCTCCAGGCTCAATCGGCAAACCCATCGATAATCTCGCCGAGGGGAACCATACCGGGCCCACCACGAACCCGCAAACGGATCATCACCTCCTCGAATCGGGTTTCAAGCACACGTCTCAGCACCGAGAAAACGCGTGGTGGACGCACCGAAATATCATATCACGAGGTACCGGGTTTTCATAAAAGTGCCTCTTTTCTTAAATAACCCCACGGTCCTCAAAAACCAGAAATCACATGAAAATCCAACATCAGGAAGTAAATCCAATGCGATGTGCTATGCAGTCAATCCATGACGTATGCGACATGTAAAGAACAGTAATCATATCGGAAATCATGCAACATGGAATAGTAATGTGCATATGTCGAAGGAAGAATCATCTCATGAATGCAATAGTACTACAGTGTAGTGGCATGGCAATTATCGATGATGAAGTGTGTGAGCCGGCAAATAGTGTACGTGGAACATACGCATCATCGATAATGGTGCTGGTGTCCTAACAGCATGATAATAATATAGCAATGAACATATGCCAGCAATGCGAATAGCATGAAGATGCAGAAATCTAGTAGTCAACACCACAGTGAAGTATCTACTATGCAACTACACCTAAGTATCAGGTCAAACAGGAGGGGTAGGTGTGGAAACCACCTAAATCTGAGTCGGTATATATATATAGATATATAGTCGGTGATCTCGCCTCAATGTCATATCATAAGATATCCTCGAGTTATGAGTGCGGATCTATCATCAATATCGGCACGTACGGTAAATCATCGTACGGCATCCCCAAAAGCTGGGTAGGGGTCAACATCTCACTGTCTCATCACATAACAGATATCACCATCATCAGAACATATAGTCTAGAGTACTACTCTATGTCTAGTACAAAACGGTAACATCAGTAAAGTATGCATGCGGGGGTAAACACATATCCCAAGCCCGCAAGAATCACAAGTCATATCCCACATATGAATCGTATCAAATCACCGATCCCAGGGCACCAAGCCCACATCATCGACTCATCTCCAAAGTCATCACATATCATCAATCATAGTGCAAGTACAAGTGATAAGCAAGGGTGTGTGTATATGTGTAATTCTATCCTAGGGTTCGCGACTATGAACTGCACTAGTCACTTCTAACCCTGTACTATCCATAATACACCTAATATCACGATAACTACATAATAATCTATCTACGGACTGCGGGGGTGCTATACGCCATCCACCCGACTTCCCCCTGTAGATATAATCTACTCACCTTGCTTCTCGTGTGCCAAAGCCGATGTCGCTATCTTCACCTCCTTTGCCTCAACATCACGCGGGGTACCTACAAGTATATCACAATGCTAAAGCACATGAAAATCACATCGGAAACCAAAATAGCACACGCTACCCGCATAGGTAAAAACCTATCGACTCGCATGTAAACACAATCAAAATCCACTTGTCGTTGACGTCCAAACGCCACCCGACAGGAATGAATCACCAAATACCAAAATCCATGCTAAAACAAGTCCCAAATTATACACCAACATAGGAAAATCAACCCAGATTTCACCCTAGATGGAATCAGTCAAAACTAGACATACTCAGGGTCAAAACTAGAGGAAATGGGGGCATGCACAGAAAACGAGGCAATTCCTTAAAATACCTTATTTTAGAATTTTCCATAATTTTTCCCCATTTATCTGTATTTAATTATACCAGAATATTAAAATATTCATTAAAATAATATTAAATTATAAAATTTCCCAAAAATCATATTTTATTATTTTGAAGACGTTACAGAAAGCTTGCGTATATCCGGTGATTCATAACCAACCTCTCAGGAAAATTTCGTCCCTACAGCCATCTGATGAAGAAAGGGACCCCGTTCGTCTGGGATCAGAAGTGCCA
This sequence comes from Agapanthus africanus, assembly GCA_030015575.1. Classification (NCBI taxonomy): domain Eukaryota; kingdom Viridiplantae; phylum Streptophyta; class Magnoliopsida; order Asparagales; family Amaryllidaceae; genus Agapanthus; species Agapanthus africanus. The sequence goes on from JASDDO010000024.1 coordinate 127,681,456, forward strand.
AAATACACTAGAAGAAATTAAACAATACCTGCAAAATCCGCCGGTATTGGCTGCTCCGATCAAAGGAAAAAACCCTTTTATTTTATATACAACATCCCTTGAGGGTTCTCTAAGTGCATTGTTGGCACAAGAGAACGATCAAGGAAATGAGAGAGCTCTGTACTATTTAATTCAAGTTCTTCTGGGGGCAGAAAGCAACTAATCCCCCATCGAAAAGCATTGCTTGGCACTGATCTTTGCAATAACGAAGCTCAAACATTATGCCTTGGCATATGAGGTCCACCTCATATCGAAAGTGGATCCTCTCAAATATCTAATGTCAAAGGCCATACTGACAAGAAGGGTTGCCAAATAGGCCCTCCTCCTGATGGAGTTCCTGATAACGTATCGACCCCTCAAAGCAGCGAAAGGTCAGGCCATTGCTGAGTTTCTCGCGGAGCATCCGATACTAGCCGACTTCCTCTTAAATTTCGAGTTGCCAGACGAACATACGTTCAACGCAATCAAAGAAGAAAATGATTCTCAATGGGAACTCTACTTCGATGGAGTATCTTCTATGAAGAGGCGAAAGCAAAAAGCCCCCATAATCAAAACTGGGGTGGGCCTTATCTTCGTGACCCCGCAAAGAGGAATATTACCTTATACCCTCTTCTTAACGAAGCCAAGGACTAACAAAGAAGCAGAATATGAGGGTTTGATAGCAGGTCTTGAGATCGCTATCGACATGGGAATCAAATACCTCCTCATATCGCTATCGACATGGGAATAGAGACTCCCAGCTGATCGTTAGCAAATAAATGGAAATGCAAGCCAGAGCTGATAAAGTACGGCGAAAGAGTGCAGCAACTGCTGACACAAATCCCTTCCTATACCCTGAAAAGCATACCGTGAGCGGAAAATAGCAAGGCGGATGTGTTGGCCAAATTGGCTAAGGAATTGGCCGACGATGATCTCGATGACGTAAAGATCATTATGCAAAACCACAGGGTTCTTGCGCCAACAGATATATCTTGAGAAGACCTGATAAAGCCATCCAAAGGAAAAGAAATGACCAAACAAGTGGCCTTTCAAATAGGGGAAGAAGAAAGGGTCAAGGACTGGAGGGAAGTCTTTATAAACTATTTCAAGTCCCAACGAAAGCCCAAAAATGAGTCGTCTAGATATCAGTTCATAAACGAGCTTTGTCTTTCTCCTTCATCAATGATACCCTTTATAAGAGATCATTTGACCCACTATGGCTAAAGTGCCTGGGGCAGGAGGAAACAAAGAAAGTCGTCCAAGAAATACACGATGGACTTTACGGCTCCCATCAGGCTGGTCCGAAGATGAAGATGAAGATAAAAAGAATGGGTTACTATTGGCCCACAATGATTCGGGACTGCCTCGAATATGCAAAGCAGTGTCACTCGTGCCAAATTCACGGGGAATTCATCCATCAACATCCAAATCTGCTACACCCGATAGCAGCTATCTGGCTGTTCGAAATGTGGGAAACCAATATAATTGGCCCCATCGAACTGGCGTCATCCAAAGGAAATCGTTTTATATTGGCAACGACCGATTGCTTCTTTAGGTGGGCAGAAGCAGTGCCACTAAGGGAGGTGAAGACGGAGAATATCCCCCACTTCTTCAAAACCCATGTCATCTATCAGTTCAGCACTCCGTGATGAATTATCTCGAATAATGGACCAGCTTACAGAAACAATAAAATAAGCCGCTTCGCACAGCAACACAAAATCGACTGGAGATATTCCTCAGTCTATAATCATCGGGCCAATGGTCTAACTGATGCTTTCAACATGACCTTGACAAAGATTATAAAAAAGATATTGTTCAGAAACAAAAAGGACTGGCACGAAAAGCTGCATGAAGCTCTCTGGGCGTACCAAACAACGTTCAAGACGGTCATGAATACAACACCATATGAATTGGTGTTAAGCACGGAAGCAGTACTCCCATTGGAAATAGAACTCCCCTCTCTACTAGTAGCTGTTCGATACAAGATGACAGATGAAGAAAATGCTCATCTTAGGCTTGAGGAGCTTGACGCCCTCGACGAAACCCGCTTTATAGCACAGCAAAATCCAGAGGCTTATAAGGCAAGGATGACACGGTCGTATGAAATACTGACTAGGCCGAGATCATTTCGCCAAGGCAAACTCTTGCTAGTCTTCAAAAGACCAATGATCCCCAATCGTGCAAAATGGGGGAAGTTCGAGCCGAACTATGAAGGCTCGTACATCATAGACAAAGTCTACCAGGGTGGAGCCTACCTGCTCATGGATATGCATGGCGAAAGACCCTTTCGACCAATAAATGGCTGATTCCCTAAAAAGTACTATGCTTGGCGAGTCATGACTTAGGTCAATGATAGATGACGATGCTTGTGTCTGCTCCCTATCTTCCTAAATCAGAACTCTGAGAGTAGTACTAAAAAAAGCCCCGTCGCCTCAAAAAACGGCGACAGGGGACCGAAACGTCCCTAAACTAATATGTTCCCTCAAACACGGGAATAATGGACCAAGAAGTCCCAAAACTAATAATGGACCGAAACGTCCTTAAACTAACCATGGACCGAAATGTTAATGGACTGAAAAGTCCTTACACTAATACTCGCCCCGAAATACAGCGATATTGGACCGAAATGTCTCTGAACTAACAATGGACCGAAAAGTCCTTACACTAATACTCACCCCGAAAAATGACGAAAGTAGATTAAATGTCCTTAAACTAACATTCGTACCCAAGATAGGAATGGTGGACCGGAACGTCCCTAAACTAGAATTTCGCCCCAAAATACGGCGATAATGGATCGTCATGTTCTTTAAACTAACACGTTTAGCCCTACGATGAATCCCCATAACTCTTTAAGCTCCCACATGATGTAGTCCTTTAAAAAAGATCAAGGCCTACAGTTAATGGTGCGTTACTTTATGGGCCGCCTAAAAAAAGTTGGTATGTCCACAAGAAAAATAGGTACGGATGAAAACCTGAAAGGGCGCCGTGAGTAAAAACAGCAGGACTGCCAGCGAGCTAGTGAAAACCCGAAAATTCGCGAACTCATAAAAAAAATTGGTATGTTTATAAGCAAAATGGGTACGGATGAAAACCCGAAAGGACGCCGTGAGTAAAAACAGTAGGACTGCCAGCGAGCTAATGAAAACCCGCAAAGACGCAAACTCGTAAAAAATGCACTCACAAACCCCTCATGGCTTTGTAAGGAGAAAGCACCTGTGTGAGATCCTTATGGCACGTAAAGGAGCAACACACTTAGGAATCCATACGATTCTTAAGGACAAAATGCACTTACAAGATCCCAACGATTTGTAAGGAGAATATACCCTCTATAAGACCCTCACGGCTTATAGAATTCAAAAGCCTTAAGATACAAAGACCTTGTCACGTCCCGCTTTCCAGTGTACGGAAGCGGTGACGTGGCGGGCCGTAACGTATTTACTAAGAAATAAATACGTTAAGCGTAATTAAGCAATATATATAAAATGCACAAGAATGACAAGAGATATAAAATAAATAAAAACTTTTATTAACATTCATCTTTATAATACAACTGCTTTAAAAAGGAAAGATACAATGATATAAAGCAATGCCTAAACAGTGGCAAACAAACTGAAATAAGTACAAGATGAGCTAGAAGTCCGGCTGGGCAGTGAACTAGTCCAAGTCCTCCTGGCTCGGCTCAATCTCCTAAGATTCCGGTCCTCCTGGCGAACATCCAAAGAAAGAAATAGAAAGGAATGTCATCAGTGAATTAGTGCTCGGTAAGTCCCAAAAGAAAGAATGGAATAGAACAAGTAATATGAACTGGAACTGGTAAGTTGTACAGGTATATGCTTGTTATTTTAACGTAGTTATTTGTAACTTGGTATAGAAGGTATTTTTGTATACGAGAGGAGTCCATCATACCCCGTGGACTATGGTAACATGTAGTACAAGGCCCCGTCAAAACCCACGGAACAACGGAACGAGAGTTCATGTAGGTGTCTTTTAAGTAACTATCTCGTGCCACGTTAATACGTTTCGTACCAATCTACCCCGTTATCCCCGCGTACTATATTGTATAGATTTATATTACAAGACTTGCCGAAACCATGGATAAAAGTTGTTCAAGTAGTCAGGTTCAGGAAGTAATCATGTATTCAAGAAGTCATGTTAAGTTATAACCATGGTTCGGTCAAGTCAAGTCAAGTTTTCATGTTGATATAGATGTTTGAATTCAAGTATTCAGGTTCAAGTTCAAGTATTTGTAAGTCGACGTTACACACCCCACGTGATGCGGGGAGGCGGAATAAGAAAAACGATCATTTTAATCAAGATAACATCGACTATGCAAAAGGATCTTTGCTAAACCCTAACTAACAAACTAACTAAGAGTTGTAACTACTATGAAAGATGATTATACCTCAAGATACTTGTCCTTCTTGTTCTCCTTCTCGTCGGCCTCCTCAAGTTTGAAGAAGATCCACCCGAGAGTGCCTACTTCAAGCTTTAACCTCGATGAGGTAACTAAGTGGCTTAGAGTGCTAATCTAAATGACCTAGATAATATAGAGAGTGATTAAGGATTTGTTCGCCTCACTAACTGTCACGACCCGCCCCCAATACAGAGAGTATTGTCCGTTCTGGCTAAAGCCGCACGGTTTTGTCCTTCGGAGCGAACCGGACCCGACCAGGGGCCACTTCCCAGGAGGTCACCCATCCCAGGACTTCCCTGGCCCGAGCACGCTTAAGTACGGAGTTCTCAAACTCTTGTAGTGCCAGTTCACTTAAAAGGCGCCTCTGTATTGAAGAGGGGTATCATTCCATTTATAGTACAGGTCTGACCTCTTTCGGAATGTATTCCGAAGATTCCCCATGTTCTACAGTGGGTCCCCATGCTTATCTGGTATATATGGGTATACCAGATAATACCTGGGGTATTACATTCTCCCCCACTTAGAACAATGGTTCGTCCTCGAACCACAAACCTACTATTGAGGAACCAGCTCTGATACCATTCTGTCACGACCCGCCCCCAATACAGAGAGTATTGTCCGTTCTGGCTAAAGCCGCACGGTTTTGTCCTTCGGAGCGAACCGGACCCGACCAGGGGCCACTTCCCAGGAGGTCACCCATCCCAGGACTTCCCTGGCCCGAGCACGCTTAACTACGGAGTTCTCAAACTCTTGTAGTGCCAGTTCACTTAAAAGGCGCCTCTGTATTGAAGAGGGGTATCATTCCATTTATAGTACAGGTCTGACCTCTTTCGGAATGTATTCCGAAGATTCCCCATGTTCTACAGTGGGTCCCCATGCTTATCTGGTATATATGGGTATACCAGATAATACCTGGGGTATTACACTAACCCTATGATTCTCAACTCATGAGACACTTAGGGTTAAGATGAAGAAGAGAGAGCTTGAGGAGAGAGAAAGTGTTTGTGATAATGAAATGAATCTTGACTCATTTGTGAATATTATGAAGCATGAAAATATCTCAATAATAATATCTATCAAAATATCAACCATGCTTCATTTAATTCATAAGATGAATCATCTCACGAGTCATGGTTCATTTAATGAAAGCAACACCTCATCTTCTGCACCTCATTAAGTTTAAATCAAAAAGAAATAAACCCCAATGAGTCACCATCTTCTAGAAGCTTCCCAACAAATTACGAGAATGCACCTCCCATCCGTATTTACGAAAAACACGGATATACTGAGACTAAATAAATCCAATAATCTAATATTAGGATCCGGCTTAAACCAAAGCCCACTAGTATAATCTGTCTGAATATCATACGTGCATAAGTACACGTATATGTTCGAACCCTGTCATAAAACCATACGACCTCTATATCGTTTCGCTCGAAGGGAAACCCTCTGTGTGGGACTCTAAAGACTCGACACTACGCTAGTAGTGGGTTTAACCACAGGCCGCAAGCGGTACTAGCTGTACGTAACGGTCCCCAGGTAGATGTCGATAAGAAGGCCGATGAGGAAACCCATCCGAACTCCTACTGAGCCTGTATGTGACAATCTCCATACAATCCGGTCTGTTCGTCCAAGAGTATCGCATATCGGGCCTAGGGGCGGCAAGCGTTAGTCCTCTAATAGCGGTATAAGTCGTGTCAGAATGTAGCCCATTACACCTTGAGAAACTACTAGAGCACCTACCAGTAAATCTCGCTTGCCCTGGCCAGGGACTTTGCGTAATGGCTCTCCAAACACAGCTCGATATCAACCCCCAATACCGGGAGAGACGAATCCTATCTAACCGCCACTGCCTCCAAGTGCTTCGGGACTACACCCAACTGCTAGCTGTTTGCATGACTCAGTAGAGCCATGGTAGGGTAGCAATCTAAGAACAGTAGGAACACACTTGAGGCGAAGCAGCAGTGTCAAGTCAACGGACTAAGCTGTACTCATGTCACCTGGGAACTGCTAACTTACGACGGGTATACTACCAACCAATATTCCCTACGAGTCTTGTCCGGTGTACTCGTAATCTAACGAGCACCTGCATACTATCTCCAGTACAACGTACTAATGGCTGTGGGACAGACCATCTCCCCTACTGGGATAAGAAGCGTATACACTAGTCTACTCTGGATTATCGATGCCCAGTCTCGATAATCCTATAACTAGGGACCTGTATAAGGATGTGCTTCTAAACTACCCAACCCCCACTAGTGTGACTATCATCACAACGCTGCTAGTCAAGCAAAGATCCCAAAGGTCTATCAATATGTATTAGCGATACGTTAAAAGAAACATATACACATATTAAGATAGATAGCATACTACCATTTTGAGCAAGACTGTCAATACAACTGTGAATATCCCAAGCTTCCATTAAGTAATATACAATCTAGTATGATACAATAATGGCCTCTAGGGCATATACACTAATAGTATTTATGTTAGAGTTTGGATTCATATTTGAATTGGATTCTGATTTGAGTTTGGATTCAGGTTTGAGTTAGACTCAGACTGAGTCAGACATTTGTAACTGATTTAGATCCTGAATTAAGTTCAGGAGTAATCGGTAACTACTGCACATGTACGACAGGATTTGTGTCTTTTTCCAAGACAATTACCATTGATATCTCCGTTAAGTTTTCTACCTTAAATAGGCTAGCACTCATTTTCTCCGGCTCCCTGGGGCTCAAGAGAATTGATCCCGCTTAAGCCTATATTTACTAAAATCCTTAAATATTGTTTTATATAACTCGAGAGGGTTTTATGAAAAATATTTTTACTAAAATTAAAAATAAACCTCGAGAAGTTATTTATATTATTTAGGGTTTTTATAGATGTGAATTTTAAGGATTTGAGGAATTTTAGTGATAATAGCTTAGTTTGGAAAGTTCATGGTATTTTATTGTAAAACTTGTCTTTTGTTGTTATCTTGATGGTATTTTGGTGAAACTTGTAATTCTTTATTTTTAAAAAATGTAAGTTTATTATATTTTGAAAATATATGAATTTTGTAATTTTTATATAATTATTAAAAATTAATTTTATTTAAGTAGAAAAATACGTTTTTCTTAAAAACCATATTTAAAACTTTTCGAGACCGAATGCTCCGTGAGGTGGTCTGCATCTTGCTCTACTAGCCCAAGAATATATGATAATCCGCACCATCTAATAGAGAGTCCCTTAAAAAGGGTTGTAGAGGCATATTCGCAGAGGAATTTAAAATACCGTTTTAAAAGAAAACCGGTTTTTATAGTAAATGTTATTTTCATGTAATCTTGTACTCGTAACAAATATTCCAACTAAGATGTATCATGCTATGGAACCATGTGTGTATGTGAGGGGGTAGGTCGTTACCCCATGATGTTTTCCTAAAGGTATGTTTAAGCAAAACAATAGAAGATGTTATATAAAGTTCATGATATTTAAACGAAAAACTTAAATTAAAGTTAGTTTACGTGATATTCTTGATTAAAATTTTATTCTAAACATTATGATTTAAGGTTACAAGTGATGGGTATAAGTTAGATTGAAAAAAGTATTAAAGAGAAAGAGTTTTCTAGGGTTTTGCAAAAGATATCGGTATTAACTCCACTTACAGATATGAGTTTTAAAAGAAATTTTTAAAGAAGAGAAGTGAAGATTAGAAGGGACTTACTAGTTGATTAACTTAAAGAAAGATAAAAGAGGGAGGGTTGAACTTTGTGGCATCGCGGGATTGTCGGAATTTGCTTCGATCCTTACTGGATGTTGGTAGCTTGCTAACTCCTCTTTTATTCCACTTGTACTTAAGAAATTTTGAGAATTTTGGCTAGAATTTTCAGAATGATGAAGGGCTAGGGCATGGGGTATTATTAGTAGTGTAGACTTAAGATTTTAGCATTAAAATGGTGAATTAAAATGCATTAAAATGATGATAAATTGGGAATTGAAGGGGCTCTGTTTGATTGCAGAGCAATCAAACAGTGCAGAGGAGTTAGGGGTAAACCAAGGGTCAAGTGTGCAAAGCTCGGGCCTTATTGGCCACAGTTGGACCGTCGGTACCGGCCTCAACTCAAGATCCGCCGGTTGTTTGTGTGCTTTGGTTCTCTGGATTTTGGCCACATGTACATCTCTCTGTTTAAACCATTTTCCACATGTTTGATTTTTCTGACTTTTCATTTTTATGTGTATTGCACGTGTGAACTTTTTTGCTTCCAAAAAGTTTTTTAAAAAATCAGAAAAAATAGTGTCTGATGGGGATCGAATACAGGGCCTACGTCACAGCAATGCAAGGCTTTACTAGTACAAGTGGCTTCTTGCTGTTATTTAACAAAATTTACTTATAACTCAATCTCAGGCTGTATAACTCATTTCTGTATATTAAACTGGAAAATACGTACAGTAAATTCAGAGTCGTTACAGACCTGAACCTATGCTTAAGACATCAAAATCCTATAAAACTTTCTTGCTCTACAAGTAGTCCAATACCTACTCTTGTATACAATCCACGGGCATAAATAAATACATCCCCTACTAAGTTCCACCAAAGGTGAGAAATATCCCCATATGGTGAACGATACTTATAAGCCCTTTCGATTTACAAGAAGAAAATACTCTTGTAGGATCCTTATAACATATAAGTGAAAACACACTTAGGAATCCCCATGACTCCTAAAGAGAAAACACACCTACAAGATCCTTATGACTCGTAGGGAAAAATATCTTTATAAGACCCTTACGGCTCATAAAACCAGAAATTCTTAGTCGACAGGATCCTAACCCTATTTACTAAGCCATCTTTATCCAAACCAACAAAGGCAAATGATGATTCTCTCCTGACAATATTCCAGTTGCAGCAATGCTGATACCAAGATTGGTATCAGATTCCAAATACTCAACTCGCAAAATAAAAAAAAGCTGAAATGATAGGGCAACTCGCAATAAAAAGCAGTGAGTAAAAAAAGCAGAAATGATGAGGCAACTCGCAATAAAAAACAGCGAGTAAAAATAAAAAATAACATAACCGAAATGATTGTGCACCGCGAAAAATAGCCGAAATGATTAGGCAATCGCGACTTTCGCGATATAAAAACTGAAAAGATAGAGCATAGCGGAAATAAAATATATATATATATAACAAAATAAAAATTTCCTGCCCTGCAAGTAGGTCCGTATTGACTCTTTTATACGATCCATGAGCACAAATAAAAGAAAAGGAACCATATTTTCCTACCAAGTTTTGTCAAAAGAAAAACCGAGTCTTGACAGCACATCTACAGCCAAGTGACTATTTTGACGTCCTTCCTTCTTCAGCAAAGTACAGACGTGACGTCAATAAGGACCTAAGGGTCGAAGTAAAAATGGAAAAATCCTAGCTCCAAGTTTTGACGGTACATATACAACCTAGAGACTATCCCGGCGTTCCCCCCGCATTCCAGCAGGGTGCGAACGCAACAATCAAATAAAAGTGAAGTGACGGAAAAATCCTAGCTTCAAAACTTGATGGCAATATCTATAGCCTAGAGATCATCTCGATGTACCTCCTCATTTCAGCAGGATGCGGACGCAACTATCAAATGAAATTGGAGCAATGACATATTCTTAGCTCCAGATCTCGATTGCAATATATACAGCATAGAGGTCATATGTATGTCTACCCTACTTCAGCAAAGAATCGGCTTAATATCAGCAAAGAAAAAACAAAGTGACAGCATATTCCTAACTTTGGGTCTTGACGGCAATACATACAAAGCCTAAAGACCATTGGAGATCATCCTACCCTAAAAGGGTGCGGTTATGACTCATCTGGGCTCCAAATTGAGCCTAAGCTCAAGTGAAAAGCGCCACGGCAAATACCTAACGCTTGTTCTACCGACGGTAATACAGATACATCAATCTAAGAAGATTGCTTGAAAATGTCTTGTCCAGCCTCAGAAGGAATCAGAGACACGACAATCGTGGGGCTACTCGAACAGCAACCTAAGGGACTGCATATCGAGGAATACATCAGCCAACGCGACGATACCATGGACTAAAACCTAAGTAACACAAACCTAACGGACCCTTATCATAAAAAGTGGGGGTTATCTACATCCAACATTATGGAAAGTTTTCCTGCAAACCTAAGGGAGGTAAACTAAAAACACTCCGAAATGAGTACATAAACTAGAGACTTCGAAATGAGTGAATAAACTAAAAACTTTGAAATGAGTGAATAAACTAATGACTCCGAAATGAGTAAATAAACTACAAACTCCGAAACAAGTAAATAAACTAGAGACTCAGAAATTTGTAAATAAACTACAAATTCCGAAATGAGTAAATAAACTAATCCGCGCCGAGTCAAGACATCAAAAGATAGAGAGGTGCAAGCATGAAATAAAATATATGTCTTTTATTCACAAACCAAAATGAGCACAAAATAAAAAAAAAGGGAAAAATACAGCGACAAAAGTTTTAAGACGGTGAAAGATTCAATAAGCCAGCTAGTTCATCATTTTTTCATCGGACCTCCATCTCAAGCTCTATCAGTGCCGCAAGCTGAGCCCCTGCCTGTGCTTGTTGTTGTTGATACAAAGAAAATCGATGCTCAAGCTCTTTCTCAACAGTCATGTGAGTCTCAACCATTTCGTTCGTAAAAGTGACAGCTTTATCGAGAGCCACCACCTCCGTAATTGCCTCTTGAAGAACTCGCCAAATATCATAGGCCCGAGTAGTTTTAGTTGCGAGCTGGGCTTGGAGTTCCCTCAAAGCCTTTGAGGCCAGCTCCCTCTCTGAAAATTTCTGGTAGAGCCTTTTCTTACAGGATTGGAGGTTGGCCGCACACCGATCAATCCATTCATGCAATTTGGCCTTTACAGATGAGATCTCCGAAGGAAGGAATTTGCATTCAAGTCCATGAAGAGAAGCCTCCACATGATGGCAGTACTCAACCCAAGTACGCATCAGCGCCTCGTCATGGTAGGTGACAAGGATGGACAAAGAAGCATTAGTTTCGACAACAAACTCTTCTGTAATGACGAAAGTGCCGGTGTGGAGATCTTCGATAAGAGTGGCCAGTAGATGTAGACTCTTCTTCGCCATCCTTTCAGACATACGTCTGGCATAAGGGCCCATCGGCACGCAAAGTTCTGAGGAAGATAACGAACAGACACAAGCGTCGTCATCTATCATTGACTTAAGTCATGAATTTTTAAGCGTAGTACTTTTTGAGAAATCGGCCGTTTATTAGCCGGAATGACCTTTCGCCATACATATCCATGAGCAGGTAGGCTCCACCTTAGTAGACTTTGTCTATAATATACGAGCCTTCATAGTTAGGCTCGAATTTCGCTCGTTTTGCACGATTGGGAATTATTGGTCTTTTGACAACCAGCACGAGTTCGTCTTACCGGAATGTTCTCGGCCTTATCAATCTTTCATATGACCGTGTCATCCTTGCCTTATAAGCCTTCAGGTTCTGCTATTCTATAAGGTGGGTTTCGTCAAGAGCGTCGAGCTTCTCAAGTCTAAGATGATCATTTTCTTCATCTTTCAGCTCGTATCGAACCGCTACTCGTAGAGAAGGGAGTTCTATTTCCAATGGGAGTACTGCTTCAGTGCCGAACACCAATGCATACGGTGTTTATTTGTGGCAGTCTTGAACGTTGTTCGGTACGCCCAAAGAGCTTCATACAGTCTTTCGTGCCAGTTTTTTTTGTTTCTGGACACTGTCTTTTTTATAATCTTGGTCAGGGTCTTGTTGAAGGCTTCAGCTACACCGTTGGCCCGAGGATTATAGGCTGAGGAGTATCTTCAGCCGATCTTGTGCTGCTGTGTGAAGCGTCTTATTTTATGGCTTTTGTAAGCTGGTCCATTATCCAAGATAATTCGTCACAGAGTGCTGAACCGATAGATGATATAGGTTTTGAAGAAGTGGAGGCTATTCTCCATCTTCACCTCCCTCAGTGGTATTGCTTCTGCTCACTTAGAGAAGTAATCGGTCGTTGCTAATATAAACCGATGTCTTTTGGATGACGCCGGTTCGATGGGACTAATTATATCGGTTCCCCACATTTTGAATGGCCAACTGGCCACTGTCGGGTGCAGCACACTTTGGGTGCTGATGTATGAAGTCCCCGTGAATTTGGTACGAGTGACATTGCCTCGCATATTCGAGACAGTCCTGAATCATCGTGGGCCAATAATAACCACTTCTTTTTATCTTCAACTTCATCTTTGGCCCAGCTTGATGAGAACCGCAGAGTCCGTCATATATTTCTTAGACAGCTTTCTTTACTTCCTACAACCCCAAACATCTTAGCCATAGGTAGTCGAACGATCTCTTATATAGAGTATCATTGACGAAGGCAAATGACAAAGCTCGTTTCATGAGCTGAAGTCTAGATGACGCATTTTCGGGCATTCGTTGGGACTTAAAGTAGTCTATGAAGACTTCCCTCCAGTATGTCATGCCCCGCTTCCCAGTAGAGAGAAACAGTGACGTAGTAAGCCCGCAACGTATTCACTATGAAAATACATTAAGCGTAATTAAGTAATATAACAATGTGCAAGAATAATAAGAGTAATAAAATGAAACAACAACTTTATTTACATTCAAATTTGCATATAACTGTTTGTAATAAAAAGACACAATGATAAAGCAAATACCTAAATAATGGAATACTGGAAGTAAATACAAGCAGGAGCTAAAAATCCGGCTGAGAAGTGAACTAGTCCAAGTCTTTCGGGCTCAGCTCTATCTCCTCCGAATCTGGTCCTCCTGACGAACATTCCAAATAAAGAACATAGAGAAATGTCGTCAGCGAACTAGCGCTCGGTAAGTCCCCAAAAACGTTAAAGAAGATAGTATATAAAATGAAGAAAAACCAAGTAAAAGTGAACAAGCATAGTTATATAAGAGAGTATCTAAGTATGTTTATTTACCGGTATAAGATAGTTATTCTAACATGGTTATTGTAGTTTAATAAAGAATGTATTCATATATACGAGAGGAGTCCAACTTTTCCCGTGGACTATGGTAACATGTAGTACAAGGCCCTGTTAAAACTCACAGGACAACAGCATGTGAATTCTTGTAGATGTCTTTTAAAGTGACCTCCGTGCCACGATATACGTTCTGTACCAATCTACCATTTTATACCCACGTATTGTATTGTATAAATTAAGATTACAAGTCTTGGCCGAATCCATGGATATAATATGTACAGATTCATGTTCACGATGTAATCATGTGTTCAGGTATTCATGTCAAGTTATAACCATGGTTCGGTCAAGTCGAGTCAAGTATCAAGTTTGAGTTTGATATTTTAATTCGAGTGTTCAGGTTCATGATCAAGTATTCAAGTTCGTGTTTGATTTTGGATTCTGGTTTGAATTTGGATTCAGGTTGAAGTCAGAATCTTATGAAAGGATTTAGTTCTTGAAATTTCTTAAGTTCGGGAGTAATCGGGCAACTGCTGCATATGGACGGCAATATTGGTGTCTTTTTCCAAGACAATTGACATTGATAACTCCGTTAAGCTTGTCTAATCTAATAGGCAAGCACTCATTTTCTCCGGCTCTCTAGGGCTCAAGAGAAATGATACCGCTTAAACCTATATTAATCTAGAGTTCTTAAATATTTGTTATTTTTTTGTTTACATTGTATTTATATTGTTTGCATCTCTCGAGAGGGTTTTATGAAAAATACTTTAATATTGTTTAAAAATAAACTCGAGGGTGATTTATAATCTTTAGAGTTTTTATGAACATGTATTTTAATTATTGAGGTGTTTTAGTTATAAAACCTAGTTTTTAAAAATTTATAGTATTTTTATGAAAACTAGCTCTTTTGGAAACTTGATGGTATTTTATTAAAATTTTAATCTTTCATTTTAAAAAATATAATTTCATAATATGTCTTTATTGAAAATATGAATTCATAGTTTTATATAATTTCCAAAGTTTGGTTTTTATTTAGAAAAGTCGTATTTCTTAAAAACCGTATTTTTATTTGCTTTCGAGACCGAATACTCCGTGAGAAGTTCTGCATCTCGCTCTACTGTCCCAAGGATGTGCAATAATCCGCACCATCCATTAGCGGGTCCCCTGACGAGGGTTATAGAGACGCAATTGCCAAGAACTTAAAAACATCGATTAAAATAAACCTGTTTTGGAAAAATGTGGTGTTTAAATGTAAAACCTATTCTTTGAACCAACCATATATTTAGAATATCGTGCTAAACAACCATAGTTTGCGTGTGGGGTAGGTCGTTATCCCATGAAGGTTCTATAGGTAGGTAAACCAGTTATCGAAAAAACGGTTATACTAAACTTCATGGTATTTTAATAAAAAGTTTGTTATATGATTGTTTCACATGAAATATTTTGTTAAATTACAAGCTAAAAGATATACATAATGTTAAGAGTGGTGTTAAGATATTAGTTTGACCTATTTTGCTTATAAAGTGGAGTACAAATGTTGAGAAAAATATATATTGGAGCAAACTCCACTTTTGCCGATATGTCATAAAAATTATGTAGAAGTGAAAAGAGAGAGAGGGGAAGGGACTTTGTAACAACCTAGTTCATTTATACCAATTTCAGTTCCCGTATTTTCTTACCTGTAGTATTTTCTTGATTTATCGTATTTTGGGTACGAATGGTATTATACATTTTACATTGCATTCGACCCGACCCGCTCGCTTGAAACTTGTTTGATTCATATTTATGGATTACCCTGACTTGTTATGTAGACTTGTACATTTTCAACTTTATCGCATACTGTCATCTTTTACCATATAACATTTTAAGTCAGGGAAAATAAATTAAAATTGCATTTCATAGCCTGCATGATACCCCTAACCCCGTGGTAGCATCCGCGCATTTTGTTATCGTCCCGTTCAGTGAAACGGACGTGTTTGGATGGCTACGCGCACGTACGTGCATCCGTTCTTGGGGGTATGCATTTTTGTTACCTGGGCATTCATTTTGAAATTTGGACGTTGCATATATTTTTCATATTTTAAATCTGAATTTTTGGAGCCGAGCCGGGCGTGTTTTAGAGTAAGTTTGTATTTGCCAAAATCTCAAAACGAACGATTATTATATCCTTACTATATTCTACTGTTATAAGTTTTATATTTTAAACTAAAAAAATATATTTTTTAAATTATACTATCCTTTTCACTCACAGATCACATAATCTCCCTCTCTGTCTCTCACTGCATATTTTTAAGATTCGAATATATATAATTTAACTAATTATATTTTAATCTTTTCCCCTAACAATCTTACACAGCTCTCATTCTCTCTCTCTCTCTCTTTCTCTCTCCCCTTCCCTGCTATCTCCTTCTCTCTCCCCAAATAAAAACAAATCCATCTCTCCTCACTATTCACCTCTCTCTTTCTCTCACCTCTCGATCTCTCTTCTCTCTCATCTCTCCCTCAGAATATCTCTCTCTCCTCTCACTATTTTTCTCTCTCTCCCCTTATATATTCTTCCTCCTTCTTCTTTTAAAAACAAACCCATATTGCCGCCACGAAAACCCTAGCCCTAGCCCATCGCTTCTGCCTCGCCTCGCCGTCGCTCGTCCCTCGCCGTCACCATCTCGACCTTTCCTCGTCCTCATCTTCCTTCTCTCTCTCCCCAACACCTCGCCTGCACGCACTAACCCTGCATACACCCATCGCCTCCTCACCATCGTCTCATCACGCCGACGACCTCCCTCACCATTTTCTCATCTCCTACGCTCATCCTCTCCACCTTCTTCTTCTTCTTTCTCCTTCTCCGGCGACAACCACGTAACCGCATCGCCTCCTCCTAAACCACCAAGAACCCAACCGAGCTCATCCCTCACCTTTGCCGAACCCATCATCTTGCCACAACCCAGAAGCCGCAGCCACCACCGCTATCTCCTTCCTCTCATCTCCGAACACCTTCAACCGAGAACCCGACCATTGCCATCCCCTACCGCCGTCTATTGAATCGTTTATCTTCTAAAGGTATGGATTGTGTTGATGAATGCGAAAGACCATGTTGCAGCGCTTTGAAGGATCCAAGCACCTAGTTGCTTCCATTTTGAAGTGTTGTGATCTTGAACTATACAAGCAGCCAACAGGAATTGAAGACCCTGAGCATTTAGCTAGGGAAACAGTGTTTGGTGTAAGTGAGATAGAAGCATTATACGAGCTGTTCAAGAAGATCAGTAGTGTTGTCATCGATGATGGCTTGATTAACAAGGAAGAGTTTCAGTTGGCTCTCTTTAAGACAAACAAGAAGGAGAGCTTATTCGCTGATCGGGTATTTGACTTGTTTGACACAAAACACAATGGAATTTTAGGGTTTGAAGAGTTTGTGTGTGCTCTCTCTGTATTCCATCCAAACGCTCCCATTGAAGATAAAATTGATTTTTTCTTTCCAACTGTATGATCTAAAGCAGCAAGGTTTTATTGAACGGCAAGAGATGAAGCAAATGGTAGTGGCTACACTTGCTGAATCTGGGATGAATCTTCCGGATGAAGTCATAGAAAGTATCATTGATAAGTTCGCCGGAGCCGTGACGACGTCGATGATCCCGACAACCCAGCGAGCGTATCTGACCCGTGTGATCCCCTTGTACGTTGTTTGGATTCGTTCCGTGTACCGTGCGCACGTCGCGACTTTTCCGCCGACGTGTGACGTTCCGTATACCCGTTTCTTGATCTGTCGAGGCAAGTAAAACTTGCTACATGCTATCTATATTATTTTATACCTATTTAATTGCATAGTAAACCTGTAGATTACATATAATGCCACATGTTCCATTTTCCATTTCGATGTTCCATATATCATTTTAGATTTAGAACTTGAAACATAACATGTTGCATTTA
Organism: Agapanthus africanus; assembly: GCA_030015575.1. Taxonomy (NCBI): domain Eukaryota; kingdom Viridiplantae; phylum Streptophyta; class Magnoliopsida; order Asparagales; family Amaryllidaceae; genus Agapanthus; species Agapanthus africanus. The sequence goes on from JASDDO010000024.1 coordinate 127,698,767, forward strand.
GTTTACCATACGTGGTACCCACGTCCTTATTTAAATCACATAATAATTATTTGCATAGCCCATAGTACCCTTTTAATAGAATCTACCTTATCGGACGCCCGTTCACATCCATTTAACCTATTTTATATATAATTGCATCCCTAGATCATTTAACCCATAGTAATGAGATTTTAACATTCCATATTTGATAAAGTGTAGTTAATTAGTGTTGGAACCATAATCTTAACCCAAATCGATAATTGTGCATCAATATGCTTTAATCTGTACTTATTTGCATATAACATCGCAATGTTCCATTTTTATTTTTCCATTAATACCCCATACTTGTTTTGTATACCCATGCTTATTTATAGTTTGAATATGAGCACCCACGTGACATGTTGTGCACCCCTGACATGACTTGATACACCTATTACTTGACACGACGTGATACCGTGCACTTCTTGACATGACATGATACATATATACTACCTGACTTGACCTGGCGTACCATGGCTTTACCTGTTACCTGATCTTGTTACTAATGCCAACAGCTTTGACATGTTGTCCCTACGGACATTCCCTGTTGTCTATCCAGACAAACCTTTACCTGCTAATCCTGTGTTGGCATTAGCTCTAGATTTATCAATACTTGACTTGAATACACAACTTGGGGGTATGGGGAAATCAATGATGAAACCTGACTTGTAACTCGACAGTTCGATATCTTTACTGATCAGTTTTAGAGGCTAGGCCAGCCTTGGGATGATGCTGCTGACAACATCCATCGTTACCCACTACCTTTTAGAGGCTAGGCCAGCCTTGGGATGATGTTGTTGACATCATTCATCGTTACCCCTTTTCCTTTTAGTGCCTAGCGGCATGTCTCGGTTTCAGCCCGAGAATCTTCACCGTGATCCCGGGCATGTACGGGATACTATTGAATTACATCGATGATTCATCAAATTGATTTCAAAGACTTGAGAGTGGTTAACCCAATAGACCAGTTTAGATTACTCACCACACATTACCCTCACTGTCCTCATTTATATTACTGTTATACCTATTTTACTGATCTTACACATACCTATATGTCTTGCTACCCCTGTTTATAGTATTGCTTGATATTATGACGCACTGACGTCTGGGTTTTGGATGGCCCAGATCATCTACCTTTGTTGCAGACTGATCAGGAGTACTGCCGCTGTTAGATCGAGCGATGAGGATCCTGTTGGTATCCAGTTTTACTTTCCAGGTGTTTTATTTTTTGGATCTTTTGCTTCCGCATATTATATTATTTCTTAACTCATTTATTCTGGCTCATGGACATGTACTAGATAGTTTAGTTTTCTTTCATGTTCTTGATATCTCTACAGCCGTAATGTGACTGTGGAAGGATTTTTCCTATCCACAGGTAGCATGGTTGGCTATGTCACGTGCCTATCTTAGCGTACTCTGGGAAGCGGGGCGTGACAGACTTACTGGTTGTGTAATGCTAGGAAGAGGTTAAGGAAGAGAGAGGGGGTCTTGTTCTCGTCGGAGATGCTCCGGTCGTCGGAATTTGGTCACTACTCCGTTTGTCTTGCTTAACTCCACTTGAATAGCTTTAACCCTTCTTGAACTTAGAGAATTTTTTAGGAATTTTCATAATAGAGGAGAGTTAGGTCATGGGGTGGTATTTATAAGGTAAAAATAAGAGAGGGTGTGAAATAAAAATGAATTAAAATGGATTTAATAGTGTTAATTAAGGATTTAAAGAGTCCCTATTTGATTGCAGGAAAATCAAACAGTGCAGGTGAGTTGAGGGGAGCTGAAAGGACGAGTGTGCAAAGCATAGAGTCGTTTGGAGTCAATCGGACCGTCGGCGGCGGCCATTTGAGAGGAATGGACGGTCGGATTTAGGTGTTTTGCTTCGAGATTCATGCCACGTGTCTAGGTGTGTGTTTACTCCTCTTTGTACCTGTTTGATTTTTTTGGAACTTTTCGTTTCTCCGTGAATTGCACGTGCAACTCTTGGGCTTCCGAAAAATTAAAAAGATTTTTTTTTAAAAATAATTAGGACTGATGGGAATCGAACACACGGGCTATGTCACAGCAGAGTAGAGGTTTTACCAGTGAGCTACAAATTGCTTCTTGTTTTTATTAAACAAAAATGACTTATAACTACTATACAGGCTAAACTACCATTTTCTATGCATTTAAACAAATAATTTTGTATGGGTATTTCAGAGTCGTTACACAGTCCTTGACCTTTTCTTCATCCTCTATTTGAAGGGCTAGTTGTTCGGTCGTTTCTTTTCCTTCGAATGACTCTATTAGGTCTTCTGAAGATATATCTGTTGGTGTGAGAACCCTGTGGCTTTGCACAATAATCTTTACGTCATTAAGGTCCTCATCGGCCAATTCTTTAGCCAATTTGGCTAATGCGTCCGCTTTGTTGTTTTCGCTCATGGTATTTTTTCTAGGGTATAGGAATGGATTTGTGTCAGCAGTTGCTGCACTATTTTGCCATACTTTATCAGCTCTGGCTTGCATGTTTGATAGTTACCATTTACTTGACTAACGATCAGCTGTAAGTCTCCGTATATGAGGAGGTCTTTGATTCCCATATTGATAGCGATCTTGAGACCAGCTATTAAAGCTTCATATTCAACTTCATTATTAGTCCTGGGTTCGGTCAAGGAGAGGGTGCAACGCAATATTCTTCCTTGCGGGGTCACGAAGATAAGACTCACCCCGGTTTTGATTATGCGAGTGTTTTACTTTCGCCGCTTTATAGATGATACTCTATCGAAGTAAAGTTCCCATTGGGACTCATTTTCTTCTTTCTCTTCTTCGATTGCGTCGAACGTGTGTTCGTTTGGCAACTCACAATTTAAGAGAGAGTCAGCTGGTATCAGATGCTCCACGAGAAAGTCGGTGATGGCCTGTCTTTTCTCTTCTTTGAGGGGTCAATACGTTACTGAGAACTCCATCAGGAGGAGGGCCCATTTGGCAAGCCTTCCTGTCAGTATGGCCTTTGACATTAGATATTTGAGAGGATCTATCTTCGATATGAAGTGGACCTCATGTACCAAGGCATAATATCTGAGCTTTGTTATCGCAAAGACCAGTTCCAAGCAATACTTTTCAATGAGGGAGTAGTTACTTTCTGTCCCCAGAAGAACTCGATTTAGATAGTAGAGTCTCTCTCCTTTCCTTGATCGTTCTCTTATGCCTATAGCACACCTAGACAACTCTCAAGGGCTGCTATATATACGATAAAAGGTTTTTCCTTAACTGGAGCGGCCAATACCGGCAGATTTTGCAGGTATTGTTTGATTTCGTCTAGTGCGTTTTGGCACTTCTGATCCCCGACGAACGAGATCCCCTTCTTCATCAGATGACTGTAGGAACGTCATTTTTCGGAGTGGTTGGCTATGAACTGCCGGATATACGCGATCTTTCCTTGGATAGACCGCAGTTGTTTGAGGGTTCTTGGCAAAGGCATTTCCATAATCGCTTTGATTTTTAAGGGATCGATTTCGATGCCTCGATGGCATATGATGGATCTTAGGAATTTTCCTGAGGAAACTCCAAACGTGCATTTTAGAGGGTTCATCTTCAGATTATACTTCTGAAGACGTTGAAACACTATTTTAGATGTTCCCAATGTTCGCCATGAGATTTACTCTTCACTACGAGGTCTTCGATATAGGATTTGACGATCTCATGTATGAGGTCATCAAAGATCTTTGTCATAGTCCTCTGGTAGATAGTGCCGGTGTTCTTCAAACCGAAGGGCATCACTTTATAGCAGAATACGCCCATTAGGGTTTGAAAGGCGGTATGGTTTTAGTCTTCAGGATCCATTTTTATTTGATTGTATCCTGAGGATCTATCCATGAAGGAGAAGACTTCGTGAGTGGACATGTTATCGATTATAAGCTCGGTAACGGGCACTATGAAGTCATTTTTCATGCACGCTTTAGTAAGGTCCCGAAATTCCACGCAGATACGAACCGTCCCATTTTTCTTCATCACCGGAAGGATGTTAGCGATCCAGTTGGGATATTGAACCTCTTGGATGAAGCCGGATTCGATTAGTTTCTTGACTTCAGCGTTAAGAAGACCCAATGAAATTAACCTATCATAATTTGCATTAATGAACTTTAAGATACTCATCTCAAGTTCGAGACGCATCCTTCTTGGTGCCTATTTGATTGGCTTTATGTCTGGCGATATGGCCAGTTTATGTACTGCTACTTTTGGATCTAGACCCGACATTTCTGAGTAGTTCCATGTGAAGTAGTCTTTGTACTGCATGAGCATGTATTTTAGTGTGGCTACTTGTTTTTCAAATAAAAGCTCACCTACGAACGTCGGACTCGGATCATTTTCTGTCCCTAAGTCAATTTTTCTTAGGTTGCTCGTCGTGGTGTGCATCCCATCTTCTATCTCTTCTGGTGTTGGTGGAAACTCTGAGATCATTTTCTCTTCATCTTCATTTGTGAATCACCTGAAGAGGTTATTCATACTCTCGTGTCCTCTCTCTTTTGAGAGTGTTATCATATGGCAGGTACGAGTACGCTTCCCTTTTTGCGGTTGAGCTGGTCTTAACCTGATGGTGTAGGTCCTTTTTGGCTCGTGTTTTCGCGGCTAGGTTATCTTCCAGCTGTCGGATAAAGCAAACCTGCCTTATCGATACTGGTCTTCCACCCAATCCTTGAAGATGAATCAGTCTTCAAGGGGGTGACCTATTGCTCGGTGATAGGAGCAATAATCCGGATGACGGACCTCATTTATTTATTCGAGGTGCCGAAACTCCGAAAGCGTCATCATTTGGTGCTTTATGACAAGGTTGAATATTTTCTATGTCTTGTCTTGAGGGAACGAATATTCCTTACCCATCTTCTTTATAAAGGACGAGCTCCAATCAAGCTTTTCTCTATTTAACGGTTGTCTTTGAACGTTATTTTCATTCTTCGCCTTGTTTTTATCTTTGCTTCTGCATTTTCCCCCTTCGCAAAGGCAATTAGCGGGTTGCGGATGAAGAGCGTCATGGTCTACTTCTACCACTGTTTGCTGACTGAGACGTTGCGCCTTGGCCTTTTCATATATGGCCATTTTTCGGATGTGGTTATGTCGACTCGCCTGATAAGCTTCTTTTATTGGCTTGTCGACTTGCTCTTCGAGCGACGGACTTAACGTTCTTAGAGCGGGATCTTGTTCCAATTTAACTTCATTGCTACTTGGAAGAAAATTTTCTTCTTCACTTAAGCTGTTTATGACACGACAGCTGTATATTTGCTCCTACTTCTTAGACCGAACATATCCCAGCCCAGTTGTCTCCATCTTCCTATTGGGCTTCTTTCGCCGAATCCCGGGAGTATCCTAAATCTTTTTGTAGAATTGGGATTGTCGAACTGTTTGTTCGAAAGGTACGCCATGGCGTCTTAATAGCTCTTTCAATCCCTCCGCATAATATCTTGGCAGACGGATGGGTTGAAGCCCATCGAGTGCAAAATTGGCACCATACTTTTTTTCTATTTTGATCTCCATAGATTTGTAGAAGAGGATCGTCTTTTCACCTCTTCACCTAGGAGGTATGTAGAAAGTTTGTAGTTCTTGTACACTGTATGTATCGAGTGCATCAAGATCCTTATAGTGTCGAGGCGGGGCCATTATAACTTGTAGACTTTGATCTGTTTCGGCGAGAGTCTGTATTGACAGGCGAATGGAGAACACCGCATTAGTTTTATCCTCGGAATTGCTACCAAAGACCAGGACAGGGGTAGATGGTCCGGGCTTATTGTTTTCTTTTTGGGTTATCCCCGAGTAGACTTTTTCTTCGTATTCCTCGGTATCGCTCCCAAAGATCGAGATAGTGACCACGGATTTTTGTTTACTCTCCGGCCTGTGGCACCTTTCAGTATCTTCGAAATCTGGTGGAAAGTATTTTGCATCTTCATACTTCCGGACTTCCTTTACGGAGAACGGATTTAGCTCTCCCGTGACGGTGTACTCCGAGCTATTCTTGAAATACATTATACACTGATATTGTGTAGAAGGGATAATATTGTACTCGTGTAACCAAGGCCTGCCGAGCAAAGGGTTATAACAAGTCTTGACATCAATGACATAAAATTTGATGTCAGTGACGAGTGGCCCAAAGCGTAGCATCAGTATTACGGACCGAAGCGTCCGTGACGACTATGAGTCGAAACCGGAGATGGTAATTTTATCTCGGGTAAGGTGCTGAATATTCATGTAAATTTCCTTCAGCTCTCTCATATTGAGAAGGTTAACGGAGGATCCGTTGTCGACAACAATTTTCCTCATCTTGATATCAAGGAAGTACCCGGTGACGTATAACAGGCGATTATGTTCGTACGTACCGAGAAGTAAATCTTCATCGCTGAATGTAATATCAGCCGTGTAGACCTCTGCCAGTTTATTTTTCATCTTCTCTTCTGCGAGAAAAGCTTGAAACTAATTGGTCTCTTGTTGTGCCTTGATCAGGGAATCTCGTGTCTCTTTGGACAGGAGGAGAGCATCCAATATGCTTAGCTGTGAGGGTATTTTCCTCAAATGTGCTAGGAAGTTGTAATCCGCCATGTTTTTTTAGACGGATCCTTTGCGGTGAGCTCTTTGACTGCTTCTTCATTGAGGGCGATTTCTTCGGGCATTTTACCTTTCCCTTTGTCTTTTTTGTTCGAACCTTTGTTTGCAGGTCCAAGATTCTTTTCAAGCAGCGTACGGTTACGCAGCTAAATATTCTCACAATTCCTCTCCTCCTCTTCTTTTTTGGAGGTGGAGTCTTTGAAAAGAGGGTTGAGGGGTGTTTCATCCTTAGAATCGCTCCCGAAGGTGAGAACTTGAGATTTTCCCCCTTCCGAATTGGTACCAACCATATGACTGTTGTCAGTTGTTTCTTTATGCATTTTTGTCTCGCCACTTTGTTGTTGACGAGCACGAGCTTCATGCTTCTCCTTCTTGAAGTGTTTTCTATAAGCAACATATCCTTACCACCACTTCTTGAAGATGTTGCACTCCTCGATGGGGTGAGGAACCTTTCGATGGTAGAGGCAATATTTTGGATGTGATCCTTCTCCGTCGAAGCATGGGCCTCCAAGAGTGTACCTCGTGAAAGGTGGTAGCTTCATCCCTAGTGATAGGGCTTTGGCGAACCGCTTCTCAGTTTTGATCTTGCTCTTATTTGTTGCAGGCGTGCTTTGGTTTAGTCGGAGCGCTTTATGACTTGTTCTCACCACAGCTTCTTTATTCAGACGTTGATGCTTAGCCTTTTCTTATATGTCCGTTTCGCATTCTCAGTCATCTTTGCTCTTTTGAAAGACTTCGTTTAGCAGCCTCTCAATCAGGTTTTCTTCTGGCAGTTTCGGGGATTTTAGCGCCGATTCTGCCCTCAATTCCTCTACGATGTTTTTCTGACGTTGAGCGAGCTTCTTCGTCATATAACGACGAATGGGAGACCATGTGGCAACTTGCTACATAGTCTTCCGCTTCCCCTGATGAGTTATTTCCCTCATCATTGTTACTATCTCCGCCCTCAAGAATATGCTTGAGAAATTCTTCGAGTGTGACCGGTGTCCGCGCCCTCTAGTTATACTCCTTCATCGCGTCTATATACTTTTGTAAATCCGTGCGCTTGTCGTCATACTCGGCAGGCTACACGAATTTCTTGGTCTTCTTCTTTTCTTAGAATACTTTGACAGCTTGACTTGGGAGCTTTTCCCCTTGTCAACAACTTTCGGTGTGGGACGTGGTTTCAGCATCTCTTCAATAATTTCAGGTTCAAGCAGGATTTTCCACTTGATCGCCGAACATGCTTGCAGATCCTTTAGCATTCATTTAGTTTTCGCTGAAAGCACTACTTCCCACGAAGCCTCTTCCACAACTAAGCATGATGCTCCGTGCGCGTCCACCTTTTTGGGAGCATGCTTTTAGGACGGGTTTACCCTTCAGTTATCAGAAAGCCTGAACTTTCCCTACTAGTACTGGTCTTACACCTAATTTTTGAAGATGTAGAAATCTTCAATTGGGTGGATCACTATTCTGTGATAGGAGCAGTAAGTTGGGTTGTTGACGTCGCCGGGTTGCGTTGGACGCCGTGGGCCTTACAATGTGATGAGGTTATTACGCATCTCCAGTTCAAACAGTCTCCCCGTCTTGTCGCGGGGGAACGAGTAAGCACATCTTATCCTTTCTTCCAAGGACGGACGCGGACGCAAGTTATTTTGGCGAGCAGCTGGTTTTAGGCAACTCGGCTGTTGCTGTGTGTTGGCAACGAAGGCTGCTTTCCCTTTACCCTTGTTATTTCAAGGATCCTTATTTGAGGACACGGCTCATCTGATCCATCTGGGCCAGCTTGTCTATCAGCGCCTAAAAGGTTGTGGACTTGAAGAACGTCATGAACTGGGACACAGCCGTAGGAGGATCAAGGGTCCCGATGAACATGCTCACGGCTGGAGACTCTTCAATACGCTGTTCGCATTTAGACCACAGGTCCTGCTACCGAATCGCATACTGGACCCAAGTTTCTCTCGGTTTTACCCTGGCGTTGATTAATGTCGTGATCGAAGTGCGTTCGCTCACGTTGGCGAACCGTTGCATGAATAGCAGTTCAATTTCTGCGAAGGTTTTTACGGAGTCATTTGGGATCTCTGAGTACCATTCAAAATCTGTCTCTGACAAACTTCTGATAAATTGGCGAAGCAACAGTTTGTCGTCGCCTCCAGTATTGCCGCATAGTGCTCTGAATTGTGCGACATGCTGGTGAGGATTTCCCGTTCCTTTGTAAACATTGAACTTGGAGATTGTATATCCCAACTGGTATTTGATTTGGTCATACCAGGCCGGATATGGTTGCCCGGTTCTGACGAGTTGGCCGGCGGCTTCACTGGCTTTGTGAGTTCTTATTTACTGAGCGATGTAGTCATCCAGAGCAGCCTTGGAGATGGTTTCTTCGTTGTCCGCTGATAAGGCCGGAAGAGGGTTTGATATTTCCCGTCTGTCATTTTCAATAACTATTGGCGGATCTTTGGCCGGGGGTTCTGGTTGGATCATCATTCCTGCCATGTCTTGGAATAGAAGAGCCATCTCTTTGATGTTAGCAGCTTCTCTGCAACTTCCTTATCTTTTCTTTCCAGCACTTTTCGCAAGAACTCTGTGTCGGTCTCTTTCTCTTGACGCTGCTCGAATTCTTTGTCCGGACATTCTTTTTGTCCGGTGAGTGCTGCCATTTTGGTCAGTATTTCTGAGCTTTTGCTGTTGTTCATGATCCTTTGTCAATGACCAAGTTTGCAGTCGGTGACTCACTGAGGCACGGCTTTTTCCTTTTCCTGAAGCCATATAGACCATATATATTGTTATGCCCCGGGGCTTGGAGCGTTTAGATCCATCGCCTTTGGAATTTTCCGCGGGCTGTAGAATTTTCTCCGGCCTTATTCTTTTATGAGAGGTCGAAGCTGAAGGAGCCATTGTGATAGGCGCCTGTTTAGGAAAGGTCCCCCGTTGTATGACGGAGGAGCAGTCCTTCTCTTGTTGATCCTTGGATTTCTTAGGTCGACGAGAGTAATTTTGGTCAAACACGGAGTCTTGGACTTTTTTCCAGACCCTATGTATCTGTGAAGAAAGCCGTTGGTGAAGAAAGCCGGGGACCTCTGTTGGCGGAGGCAATTTCTTCAGCACCGCCGTCGGGGAGTTCTTGCGGACTCTTTTGAGAAGATCAAAGTTTTTCCCGGTTGGAACGGCAGCGTCGACCTCCACCATAGGAGTTATGGGGTAAGCCTGGAGGGGGAGTTTCTTTCAATCTGTCTTACTCGACACCAGTGGTGATGTCGAGCGTGCCTTGCTACAGGGACCGCCTCAATATCAGAAGTGGCTTCATCATGCCCCCGGCTTTTCTAAGGGGATTTAGTTAGCGCCAACCTATTAAAGACCGATATCCTTGACTGATTTGGAGAAGGGTTGGCCAATCTTTGGAAGACCGATTGCCTAGGAGGGGAAGCACTTTTGCCAACTTTACCTGTAGCAGGAACAGGGAAGGATAGCCATTTTTGGGTGGCTTCTTCTGGTATCATGGGCTTCTTTACGGGCCCACTCAAGTTCTTTCTCAGCATGTTGAAGACTGAAACGTCAGATTTAGACAGCTTGCTGATAGGAGCCACCATGGTTGCCAGCTGATCAAAGACCGACCTTCTAGGAGCTTCTTCTTATGGCGTTGAGGTGCTGAAGTTCACAGACGGGAGCATGGTCGCGAAGAAGAGACCGGCAATGGCCTGTGTGACCTGCCACACCGGCATTGAGAAAATGGAGGCCGCGTTAGGCCCGTTTTTCACTCCAGTTGGGGTGGAAAGAGACTTGTTGTTGCAGGAAGTGTAGTGATTTTCTGCACAGGAGCAAGATACCAAGTTTTATTATCTCGAACCTAAGGGAAACCATAGCGAACCGCAATTTTGTTCGTGAAACACGACACACGAAGTGTGGAGTGGAAAGAGGAAAAGGTCCCACCGGGCGTGCTAGAATCTGTTTAACACAGAAAACAGAGACGAACTGGGATGGATCGTCTTACCTGAATTTGGGGGCAGATGCTATTTGGACATATCCATCCACCTCTCCGAAAATACCAAATTGATTTATGGCACCATATATCATAGATTTGGATAGATGTAACTGATGTAGCAGACTTTATCAGATTCCCCCTCATTTGCGATGGGTTTTTGATGATGGGGACACTCTTCCCTACAGGCGCAAGCCCCTGCAGTTAATTACGTTATCGTGTTGCGATAACCACTTTCTCCTGCTCCTGTAGGTCACTTCGTGTCGTATTATATTTGTTTTATTTTGGTTGCCCGTGGATTGTATACGGAGACTAATTTATGTCGTCTCCCGTAAGGCGTGGATTAGTCCAAATCCGTATATATTATATTTGGGGTTTGAACCTATCTTGTATGTTCCTTCAGTTCAAACGATATTTTATTTTATTTAAGGACCGTTATTCTTGTTTTAGATTAAGATCAACTTAAATATATATGTGAGCATATAAGCTCAATTTATTTTAACTAAGTATACGTTAGTCTTATTTGAGACTAAGATCAACTTAGATGTATTTTAAGGATCATTAAATTTTGTTAAGATCTATCAACAGAGCATTTGGGCTCAGCTGGAAGCAACTTCAGAGAGACTCAACCAATTTGGGCTTGGTCTTGGGCTTTCTATCTTTATTCAGAAATGCTAAGCACTTATTTGCTGCTCTAACACTCATGTGAGAAACACGTGAGGCGCTCAGATGTGGACACTGCCCAATCAGTGATAAGCACTTAGTCATTTATATAGTGCTAAGCACTTTATACAGCACTGGCGTGGGAAGCACATGAGGTGCTGGGTATTTATTTCTGGGCGCTCATGTGGGAAGCACGTGAGGCGCCGAGTATTTTATTTTGGGCGCTCACGTATGTTTCACGTGAGGTGTTGGGCTTTTTTTTCGGGCGCTCACGTAGGAAGCACATGAGACGCTGAGCTTCTCTTTTATGAACACTCACGTGTGTTTCATGTGAGGCACTGGGTTCCTTTATAGATTTAATCTCTTTTCATAGAAGTTTAATTTCCGTTTCATGGTGTTTTGGCCATTAATGACCACCAACATCTCTATTTTGAAGATCTAGGATCAATTTTATTTAAGAACTAAGTTCTTCTGTTTTTTATAAGAATTAAGTTCTTTATATAGGGTTAAACCCTATTATTATTTTTTTGAAGGAATTAAATTCCTGGAACCTATGTCTTTTCTCTCTCTTTTTTATCTAGTTCTTTTCCCTAGATTTTGAGTCTGAAGAATAGAATCTCCCGATGAGAATTAAATTTTCAACTTGTGGGGAGATTTGTCTTACGGATCTCAGATCCAGAGAAAGAACTAATTTTTTTTGTAGGGTTAAACCCTTGTTTTTGTTTTACTTATGCTAGGTAAAGGAGATATATTTATCTCTGCTATTCTTTACCTAGGATTTGAGAGAGTGAGGATCTTCTTCTTTGAGGAAAATTAAATTCTCAGTTTTTTTAGAGAAACTTATGGGGTCGATTCTCGATATGAGATTTGAAGTCTCGGATCCTTTATATAGGAGAGACAAATTATTAATTACTTTGAGAAAATCTCTCATTTGAGAGATACCAATTGATTTAATTGGCCACAAAGATTATTAAGGGGATTTTATCCATCGTTGGATCTTTGATCTAGGGCATTTCTGTTTAACAGAAGATATTTTCCTGTTTTTAATAAAATTGGGGAAATATTTTCCCATATACAGAATTTAATTCTGTCATACGGTGATTTTTAATCACCATTGGATTTTTAATCTAAGGGTTCTCTATTTAACAGAGCACATTTTTCTTTGTTTAGAAAAATATAGGAAAATATTTTCCTATCTCATTGGATCTTTGATCAACAGATTTCTGTTTAACTGAAAATATCTTTCTCGTTTAGAAAGACCAGGAAGATATTTTATCCAAATAGAATTTAATTCTATATCCGATGATTCTTAGTCACCATTGGAGCTTTGATCTGACGGTTCTCTATATAGAATTTAATTCTATGAGAAACTAAAAAGTATGTTCTCACGTGTTTAACACGTGACCCCAGCGTAGGTTTCAATCTGCTTATATTTAACGCTCATATACTTTGCATATAAGCACTCACGTGTTTGGTTTGGCCCTTTTGGCTGTTTATTCTCATTGCTTATATGCTTTGCATATAAGCGCACACGTGTTTAACACGTGAGGCCGGTTCAGTAATTTTGGCTATTTGTTTTCAGCGCTTATATGCTTTGCATATAAGCGCTCACGTGTTTAACACGTGAGGCCGGTTCAGCCATTTTGGCTATTTGTTTTCAGCGCTTATATGCTTTGCATATAAGCGCTCACGTGTTTAACATGTGAGGTCCAGACTATGGGAATTCTTTTCTTCTTTCTTTTCTCCCCCTCTTTTTATAAGGGAACAATGTCATGTATGTCCTAAAGTCTGTGTTTCTAGGTTAACTATCCTACAGATATTTGAAACCAATGAATGTATTTCTCCATGTAACTCAAAAGTATATATCCCGTTATCCCCCGGGACCATGGATCAAGTAATATCTTTTTAAGTTATACTTCAGTTACACTTTTGATTTCCCCATTTCCTCAGGTTTTATTTTCCAAGTCAGGTATGAATAATATCTACCTAATGCCAATACATGAACATGCAGGTACATGTTATGTCTATTTATACAATAGGTCACGTCCATCAGGACAACAAATCAGGATTGATGGTATCGGTAAGTATCACAAGTAAGTAGGTACACGTAAGATAGCAATATCAGTAACAAGATGACGGGTTATAAGATGTCAAGATAGTATACTAAATTAGATAAAGTGTTTATTTGTAATAACATTGTGCAAATAGGTCATGATGTAAAGCAAGCTATACAGTCCTAACAGTATATCGGTAATCCTGAACTGATATAGATTAAAGCGTTTAATCAAATGAGCGAATAGTATTGTTAGACAGATCATGTATATTTTTTGGTAATGAGATTAGCATATTGAATATTTATTTCCATATAGTCATAACAGTCATTAGATGCGATACACGAAGTAGCGAATGTGATCCTATCAACTGCTATAAGTTATTATTTCAATTTGTTCGTATTAGAATAGTCTTATAATTTCTAGTTATAGATATAATTTGCATAATGTTATAACTTGCAGATTATAAACTAATTAACGATATGCAGATTATACAGATATAAACGGTATATTGATAATAATACGTAATATTACGACGATATATATATTTATAGATATAATTATAGCATGTCGCAAGTTGTAAATTTGCATACACTGTATATTGTAAAATTGATTAACGTTAAATAACTACGGGTATAAATTATATAGATATAGTTGTATGATAATAATAATAATAATAGTACGACAATATATAAGTAAATTGCGTAAATCATAACATGTAGCAAGTTATAAACTTGCTTGTATACGGATAGAACATGACGTCGGATACCCGGAGACGCAAAATGAAGCGAAACAGAAACTAGAAGGCTCGGCTAGGAGACCTAATTGTCTCGGGTCTGACTTTGGGAGTTAGGCTCTGCTAGCTCAGCTCGGCGTTGCTGCTGCGACGATGGAGACTATATGTGGGATCTCGGTTTAAGTCGAAGGGGGTCTCAACTAGGGTTTTGATCTCGGGTCTGTGTGTTTCTTGACGAAGAGAAGATTGGGTCGGGTTGAGGAAGAAGGAGGCAAGTGGGTGCTGTGATGGTGATGGGGTTCAAAGTCGAGGATGGTGGGGAAAGATGCATGCGATGCTCGGGGCTTCGAGGCGCGGCTGCTGATGGTGGGAACCGGGTGAAAGTATGTCTTAGCACCACTACTAGGTTTCTAGAGGCATCAAGTATGCAATTGTTAAAAATCTAGTGGGCTAAGGTATACTAACCTAGAATCGAACTAGAGAATTAGGGTTTATAAGCATGTAAACAAGTTTTACACTAAGTGGATAAGAAATACAACCTTTGTAGACGTATCCTTCACTTCAATTGCTCCAAGTAGTAGTCCCTAGAACTCTTCTTAGGCTCCACTTGGTGAAAGGAACGAGCTTGCTTAGTCGTCTTCGAGGCCGAAGATGATCCACCTTGAAGTATCTCTAACTCAAGCAGACTCTTCACTAAACAAGTAATTAGTGAAGCAAACAACCTACACTAATGGGCTAGATGAGAGTAGGTTGATGAAGTAGGAATTTTGCTCACTTTAGAAATGTATTTCTCTTTTTCTTTTTCTCTCTAGAAAAATCAAGAGGTGGAAGATAATCAACTTGGGTGAAGAAATATCTCAAGTGTGATATGTAGAGAGTTAACAATGGCTAAAGATAAATGGTTAGCTTATAAAATATTCAGAGTAAAACAAAATTAGTGGGATGAGTCATGGCTTTTACATGTTTCTACAAGCATCTTAAGCCATGCTCATTTCCACTCATTTTCTTTTACTCTTAATAAATAATTACCCCAATTATCTTTAGGTTTAGTGTAAGTCTCATACACCCATGTTCTTTGTATCATCCACCATGACACAAAAGAATTTTATCACTACTACAAATAAGGGTTGCCCCTACGGATTTATCCATAGGGCCAAACTACTGCCCCTACGGATAACTCCGTAGGGGCAAAAAAATAACCTGTAGGTGCAAACGCCGTAGGTGCAAATTGAAGCCCTGAACTTACCCCTACGGGCAAAAACTTGTCCCTACAGAGTTCTGTGTAGGTCCATTTTCACCTACGGAGTAGGCCGTAGGGGAAAAAAGTTATTTTATTTACGATTTTTTTAAATATATTAACTGTACCTACGGAGTTATCCGTAGGGCCAAATACTATCCCCTACGGATATATGCGTAGGTACATATCCGTAGGGGCAAAATATCAGAAATCATGATATTTTGCCCCTACGGATAACTCCGTAAGGGCCTTTGTTTGCCCCTACGGATATATCCTTAGGGGCAAGCCCAACCCCCTGATACTGAGATCAGGGAGGAAATATCGGTTAATGCTGATATTTTGCCCCTACGATTTAAACCGTAGGGGCAACATGTGTACCTACGGATTAATCCGTAGGTACACATTATCTGTTTTTTTAAAAAAAAAAGGGCTGTATGATTTTTTCTCGCCATGTGCACAATAATATATATATCAATAAAATATAAAATTAATCATCACACAACATATATCGCAGTATTCATAATCACATCTCACGCATATAATATACAAAAGAAACCCAAAAACTGAATATGATATAAATATAAACCAATATCAATATCAATATCGTTTCAAAATGTAGTACAATATGTATGATATAAATAAATACATGTTTCAAAAAATAAGAATCAAAAAGCTACCCTAGCTCAGTCCAGCTCCACCTCTGATAAACGATAGAATCAAGCGCGCCTGCTCCTCGGTCAATAAACCATGCAATTCGGCGCGTGCGGGAGTCTGAGCGGCCTATGGAGCTGGCGATGTGGTCTGCGCAGCCGCCGTCGAGGTAGTAGCTTGCAGAGCCGCGGCTGTGGGAGTCTGAGCTGGCGGTGGAGCTATAGGAGCTGTCTGCGGAACCACAGCCGATGTAGTAGCTTGCGGAGCCGCAGCCGAAGGAGATGCATGTGGAGGCTCGGCCGATGTACCCTGTCGCGTCTGGACCTAACGTGTGTAAGAAGCGTGTAAGAACTGTGTATTATTCGAATTCTTATCATTATCAAGTTATTTCGAAACCCCATTTGGATATCTAGTTTGGAAAACCGTGTTTATTTTAATTACATATGTATGTATGATTAATCAAACCTAAGTCTAAAACCAAATAAGCTCAAGCTACGTACTAATTATGGATATGTTGATATCTATAATATGACATGATATTTTACTATAAAGTAGTATACATACCAGCATCTCCTTCAACTCCTGAACGGTGGCCCTCAAGCTCTCCAGTTCCTGCTGGACACGTCGCTCACTGGAGACGGAGGAAGTAACCGCCGGGGTGGAGTCCAACCTCATATGGGCCCTGCTAGGGCCCAGTCCCCGGCCTCTCTCCCAACCTCCGTGGTGCCCTCCATGTGCGGCGTACAGAACTGGGGTCAGCAGCCTCAGATCGCTCTGTCCGGTAAAATCGATCCCCAAGGTCTCGGCCTGCTCAACCACCCGCTCCTACACCCACATTAAGCAGTAAAGTATAAGTATAAAATTTAAACTTGAACCTTCCAAAACTAAAATTTCAAATATGGGTAGAATAAATATTAACACTTACGCAATACTCCTGGGTAGCGACGTCGGGATATCGAAGCTCACCCGTGGCGGGATCTGTCGAGGTGCCGTGGACGGCAAGATATGCGGACAGCACGCTCGGTGTACCACCTTGCGCTATGGTCTGAGCTGTCTGCAATATTAGAAAATAACTCTTAATATTAGAAATATTAGAAAATAACTCTTAATATTGCAGAATATCACAAAGGTCGGTCTATTGTAATTTACCGATAACTCCATGGCTTAATATTCCTCGAGCCACCTGTGTAAGTGGGGTGACCCCTCTTCGCCGACTTCCTGTTCTCTGTATTCTGAGCAGCCTGTTTCTGCACAACGCATTAACATTTAGTTTTCTAATTAAGGAACACAAAAAAATAAATTATATCATAAACAATGAATTACATTTAAAATATATACATGTTTGCGTTGGGAGTCGAAATATTCGCACAATAGAAGCCATGTCTCTATGTCGACTCTCGGAAACGCCGGAGTTTATAGGAGGGTCGTTCTCTCTGCCTCGGGGGTCGCCATCCATAGGGAGTAGCAGTCGGCCTTCAGCTCATTCCTGTTGTATCGGACCTTGGTCTGCATGTTCTTCATCAGGCCATTGTACAGAGCATGAAGGTCGAGCACCCTCCCAGGGTGATCAGGGTCGGGTACAGGCTGAAAATCGTAATCCGACTGAAAATTAAAAAAAATATTGTTATTAGATTGCAAGTGTTAATAATAAATATATTGGATAAATCAAATGAAAATATATATTAATACGTACCCGAGCCTGATCAAAGAAGAGGGCGAATGAGCGCCGGTGCTGCTCGCCCCACTCAACGTGAAGTGGATAGTTCTTCACGGGCCAGCTCTCGTCCCCCGTATACCGGCCGAAACTCTCGGCATGAGGACCGGTATAGCGATAGTCAAGGGTAAAAAAGAGGGGGAATGCTGCCTCCCCCTAGCTCTGTCAGGCCTCAGCCTATGGGACTGATTCGGGCCTCAAGTCCCCCTCTGGGGATGGGGAGGCCCTGCGTCTGCACGAAATATCAAGACAATCAATATTAAGACAAAGTTGTATTAAGAAATCAAGCTTAAACGAAAATTGAAGTGTGATATATACCTCCGGTGACTATCGCACGAGCCTGGGCCCGGGCAGCAGCACGAGCGGGACGATAGTTCCTCCGGTGAGGAACAACCGGGGTCCCGGATGCGGACGCATCCCCTCCAACTAGAAAATAAACATTGACGCTAAATTTCCATGAAGTTCATATTTATTCTATAGAGCATATGTAAAATGAATAAATATTTTATATTTATTCATACTAAACTGCAGACGATGCGGAGGGTATGGAAGCGGCAGGAGTGGCCCCTGCGGAAGATGTGGACGCACCACCTATAATTAGACAATTAAAAATAGATTATATAAGTAATTTCAAAAAGAATGTGTAGATCAATTATATAACGTTCTAAATCAATATGCATGCACTATAGGATATATAAACATACCCGCAGATGCGGTGGTGTCACCACCTACAGCTAGACAATAATAAAAATTGCTAAGTAAGAGCAAAAGAAATATGTGTATATTTATGATATAGCATTCTAAATCAATATACATGCACTATATGATATATAAACATACCTGGAGGAGCGGGAGTGGCCTCTGTCCCAGATGTGGACGCATCACTAACAACTAAACAATCAAACATTGACAATATAAGTAATTTTGACATAAACAGGCATGAATATCTGTAATATTACATTCAAAATGGATATGCTTGCAGTATACCTAGAGATGTGGCAAAATCCACACAGAAGGAGGCATCCGAAGGGGTCTCCGATCTGGGTGCAAGACCGGCCCTCTGAAGCTCCCTACGCAACTCTCCGGGCGGCAGAACCGCTCTGCCTCTGCCTCTGCCGCGGCTGGAGCTCCTGCCGCCCCTCGCTGCTCTCGACATCGTCATCAAATCTAGATAAACGGTTCGTGGACGCATTAGACAATCATTAAAAGTATTGACTATATATGTATAGAGCGTAAAATATGAAGTAATAATATAACATTACTGATAACCTTTTTCATTTCGTGAGCGCATTATACATATCTACTTGGATTTCATCGTCGATGTCATTTCTAACCCACGTAACTTCGTGATCAGTCGAAGACAACCCGTCCTTAGAAACAGACAGTCGGAGCACTTTAAGCCTTCTCTCTTCTTCGTCCTCATCGCTGTCCTCGAATTCTGGGACATCGTAGACATCTCTGGGTTTCCATCGGCATACAACACTCCATCCCGGATGCTTCAAACACTGTGAGTAGTATACTTGGAACACTTGATTCGAAAAGATAAACGGATCTTCCTGACCGTAAAATCGAAGTGTGTTCACACTGGTCAATCCATATTCATCTTTCCAAGTCCCAAGATTGCTTCCCCACTTGTCCGTATCGGTTCGCGTATCGTACCAAGTACACTGGAATATATAAAAGGGTTCTGATCGTCCGGGATAGTGGATGCCGAGTATACAATTTAAGTACCCATAATAAATCACACCGTCCGATCCTACCGTCGCAATCCCACTATTCTGAGTGGTTCTAGATGTTTCTATGTCCTTAACTTCGAATTTGTATCCAAGGACACCAAATCCTTTGTAATATGCAACCTCCATACTAGGAAATTGAGCTAAACATCTTGAATCACTCTCAAATGATGCAGACAAGTTCGGATCGTGGATCTAACAAAACAAATTTTACGACAAATACATAACGATACAAGTTTAGATTAAAACTGATAGCAATAAAATGTTATTCGAATAACTTACATGATCTATGACCCAATCACAAAAATTATCCTGATGATATTTTTCCAATCGTTCTTCGTTCCAATCAGGATACCCCTCACGTACCTCGTTAAAATGAATTCTGTTTTCGATAAATAATGGTGACATTAATATTATATCATTTCATACACACACAAACACAGATATAACAATTAATCCAAAAAAACTTACTCTCTAATTTGTTCAAGACATGCGCAATTAAGCAAGATAAACCGGTATATCTTGTTGATAAACATAGTGTCTACCCTCTTATACTCGGCTTTACCATATGGCCCGTCTTGAATTCTTCATGGCCGGTTAAGCCTTGTCTCAATGTTCTCGTCCAGATAGCGGGAACAAAATGTGGTTGCTTCATCAAGAAGATAACCTTGCATGATAGAACCCTCTGATCGATTTTTATTGCATATATACTTCTTAAGAGTGTAGAGGTACCTAATGAAAATATGTTGAATAAATAAATACGGGCATACAGGACAACAATAAATTTATAAATTGCGCGAAACGAAAAATTACACGTACCTCTCGACGGGATACATCCATCGATATTGTACCGGTCCGGCTAACTTCGCCTCAGTTGCAAGATGAACCGTCAAGTGTATTATGATATCGAAGAATAACGTGGGAAAATATGCTCAAACTTGCAAAGTATCAACGCAATAGAATTTTCTAGTTTATCCAGCGTCACAACCTCCAGTGTTTTAGCACACAACTCCCTGAAAAAACAACATAGGTCGTTGATTACTAGACCAACCGATTCGGGGAGAGAAGTCCTGAGGGCTAATGGAAGATGGTGCTCTACGATAACATGGTGATCATGACTTTTCAGCCCATCGATCTTGCCCTTCACAATTTTTATTTTCTTGCTGAATGATCCTGAGAAACCTGTGGGAACTTTCAAATCATGCAACACCTGCAGGAATCTTTTCTTCGCCGGTTGTGACATATGATAAGCGGCATTGGGAAGTACAAACTTGCCCGGTTTACCCACTACCAGTTTAGGGTGCAATTCACTTCTTATTCCCCACTCTTGTAGATCCATCAGAGCATTCAGGTTGTCTTTCGATTTCTCGTCTTTACAAAGAAGCAAGTTAAGTATGTGCTCTGATACTCCCTTCTCTATATGCATGACGTCCAGACAATGACGCAGTGAATTTGTAGACCAGTACGGAAGCTCGAAGAAAATGCTTAACTTGTTCCAAAATGGTGGTTTGACCTGTTTCGTCGGATCCATCCCGAAGGTCACATTATTGTAACCATCCCATTTAGCAGTCACGTCCTCTTCGGACAATGGGGATGGAGGTCCAAGAAGCTCTTGATGACCATCAAAGTGAACCATGTCTAACCTATAGGGGTGATCTGGACGCAGGAAACGTCGATGGCCGCAATAACAAACATTTCTGCTAAAATTCAAGAATTTCGATGTTGTGTGTTCATGGCAATGAGGACATGCTTTATGACCATGTACGGACCAACCTGATAGCATTCCATACGCAGGAAAGTCATTAATTTTCCACATTAGAGCCGCACGCAGTATGAAGGTTGTATTTGTGTTTGCATCATATGTCTCTACACCATCAATGAACAAAGATTTCAACTCCTCGATCAGAGGTCGGAGATAGATGTCAATATTGTTCCCCGGTGAGTTTGGTCCGTCGATAAGAAGAGGCATCATAAAGTATGATTGGTCCATAGCCAACCAAGGCGACAGATTATAAATTATCATTACAACGGGCCATGTGCTGTGACTTCCAGCCATATAGTTGAATGAGCAGAAGCCATCAGTAGCCAGTCTGAGCCGGACATTGCGAGGATCGCTACTGAATATTGCGTGCCTCCTATCGAAATCCTTCCATGCCGGTGAATCTCTTGGATGACTCATTTTTCCATCTTCACTTGGAGGAGCACGGTGATGCCAAATCATTGCCTCGGCTGTTTTCTTGCACCTGAATAGCCTCTGTAGCCTCTGTGTTATGGGAAAGTATCGTGCTATCTTGACAGGTATATCGGGCTTCTTATTAGAATCTTTCGGCTTATACCTGGCCTCTCTGCATGTTGGACACTCTTTCAAATCTGAATTCTCTTTCCAGTACAACACGCAATTTTTAGGACATGCTTGAATATTCTCGCACTTTAGGCCCAAATCAGACATCATCTTCTGGGCTCCGTACCAACTATCGGGCACGTTATTTCCCGGAGGCATAGAATCTTTCAAGAACGAAAGAAGCATTGTGAATGACTTGTTGCTCCATCCATTTAGGCACTTAATCTGGAAAAGTTGGACGAACCATGAAAGGGTGGAATACTTCGCATTCTCATAAATTGGTTTCCTAGCATCATTCATGAAATTTTCATATTTATCCGCACGCGGTCCTTGACCGGAAGGAATGTCATCTTCGGTACGAATAGATTCACCTAGGGCAGCCTCTACCATATCCTCCATTTCTTCTGATGGAAATAAATTACCGTCTTCTCCTTCTGCCGCATTACCGAATTCTTCTTCTTCTCCTGCCGCATTATCGTGTTCTCCTTCTTCTTCTGCCGCAGTACTGCATTCTTCTCCTTCCCCGTGATATTTCCAAGTTGTATAAAATCTAGTAAACCCATATTTTACAATATGAAGCTCTGCCAATTCTACCTTCTGCCAGTACTTATTGCCACATCTATCGCACGGACAGAGGATCTTCTTTATTATGATCTTATTATGTGCGCGTGCAAATTCAAGGAAAGCAGCAACTCCTACGACAAACTTAGGTTGCATACGTTATTGCCAATCCACATACATCCAGTCCTTAACTCTGACGTACCCATAGGCCATGTTAGACTGTATAACATATAAATTGTAGGTTATGCTGACTATATTGAGAAATATAAGAACGGGATAGTTACTGACAAAGACGAAAATCCGTGTATATGCTCTGTGTGTGCGTTTGTCGTTGAAAAGAATAAATTATCGAACGTATGTTAACCGATAGACGGGGACTAAGTGGCGCTTTTAGTTTCATATATAAGTATCGATGAGAATATGAAGGTTTCATATTATCATCGAGTATCATATATTGGTTTTAACTTGAACATCTTGAATCACTCTCTAATTATACGTTTGTTGTGTATTCTTGTTGTATGTGTGTGTTCCGGCTGTCGGGGGTAGGCTTCTATCCCATTAAGAATGTATAGAGCGAACACCCATCACTTATGTTTTCAACCGTTTCGAGTAAATTTCGGCAGCACCTCCCCGCTGTTCTCCGAGTACACTGTAATAGAATAGATAATCATTTCAAAGCTGTGAAACAACGTTGAAATGAACATCTAATCTATCTTTGTATACCGAGAACCAGCGGAAAGGTACCGACGAAATATTTCTAAACAGATGAAAACACAAATGAATGAAGGTGTTTGCTTTATACATTCTTAACTTGTCCACACGGGACAAATCTATCGATTACCATACGATTGAATTTTCTAGTCGCGTAGACTATACGACGGTTGTTAGTATTGATTGAAAAGAATTCTTGTGATGTGTGGTGTGTATCAAGTAAAATGATCCCCGGCAACGGCGCCATTTGATTGAATACGATTTCGGATTGTGTCGGTTTGGAAAATTGTATATAGAAATCACAACCAAAAATTATTTGACCGCAATCAACTACGGTGTCGGATGTAGATTGTAAGTGAGTGCGGATCGTCCACAGGGACAGTATAATCGTTTGTCTTTTGAATTAGATGAGTCGAAACTTTAAAGAAAACAAAACAAAACAATTCATGATTTATATTTGAAGTTCAAGAATTAGAAAATCTAGATCTAATAACAAGAAAAAGATAGAATCAAGAATTGAGAGTTTGTTGAGTTTTCCAACCAAATATCAAGAATCGAAATGAGGCTCGTAGGAATCGATCGGATCTATAGATGTGATGCAATCTCAAGATGACGTATTCTCATCCTTCGATGGATTGATACTAGATCGATGATGATCGACGAGAATTAGGGATTTCTAGTGAAACTAGGGTTTCATCATTTATCCCTTGTTCATTCGTCGATATCATTCACATTCTAGCCTCTAGTAAATTCAAGAAACGATCGTAGATCCCTAATTTCGAGCGATCACAATCAAGAAAGCATCGCAACGAAACTAGGTCATCGATTCTTGAACTTGCTAGGGTTTACAAAATCCGTAGGACTTAAGAATTGTTTTAAGATTTGTTACATCATTATTCTATTGATCGTCTCGACTCCTTGACGAGCGGAGTTTTACTCAAACATCCCAACAAGAACTACAATTACAAATTGAGATCGAATCATGATGCAAGAATTTAAAGAAAACAAGATTAAAGAATTTCGCCTTTTATTTATATCGACAATTTCATTACATTCGCTCAAGAACTACAAGAGGAAGAACTCGATCGTCGATTTGGTTTCGCTCGGTTCCGTGAGTCGCGGATCGGCTTGGA
This sequence comes from Agapanthus africanus, assembly GCA_030015575.1. Lineage (NCBI taxonomy): Eukaryota > Viridiplantae > Streptophyta > Magnoliopsida > Asparagales > Amaryllidaceae > Agapanthus > Agapanthus africanus. Next base: position 127,722,838 of record JASDDO010000024.1, read on the forward strand.
TCACTTTCTCGATTGGAGATCGGCTCCGCTCCTAAAAGGTTGAAGGGCTTTTTGCTTGATTGGTACTCGGGATCTTGAATTTGGAGTGGAATTAGGGTTAGGGTTTCGCACAAGTCTTGTCACTAGACTTGTGGAAGAAGATGAAGAGAGTAGAGGTTTAGGAATGGGAGATTAACTAACTAAAGATTGATTAACCCCCAACCCTTAGATCTAGGTTCCTATTTATAGACATCAAAACCCTAGATCTAGGATTTGAATTTTAAGTTTCCCTCCAAAATTTTGTTGAGGAGATTTGAATTTCCCTCCAAAGGTTAGTTAGAGGAGAAGCTTCTAGATGTGATTAGTTAGGAGGGAGCTTCTAGAAATAGTTTGTTAGGAACTTAATTAGGATTAGCTTTGCTTAATGATCTTTACTGATCTGGTAGAAGCTTCGAGAGAATTATGGAATTTGAAGCATCTTAAATGAATGTGGGCCCTGGAATAAGAGTAATGATGCAAAACTGGAGTGATGATGTGGCAACACCGCCGCGGAACCGCGGCGCAAGCCGGCTCGCGCCGCGGTTCCGCGGCGCTTTAGGGGCTTTAGGGCTTGCAACCTCTGGTGATGATTTGGGCTGACTTTTGGGCTTTCTTATGATATGTTGAATATTGTAACTCCTTCTGTATTGCTACCAGATCTCACACCTTTGAGTTGGCGTAATGTTTGATCAGCAAAATGACAATTTTGGCTTTTCTTCCGGATTTTCCTGCACAATTTCTCAAGACAAGTGTTGCGCAATATAAGGATGATGCGATGCCATGAAATGCAGTCAATTTCCTTTATAGTGCCGGTTTTAGAGTCTAACACATGTAATCTGATATTTAACGACTGATTTGCTAATATGTGCTATATGAATGCCGAACGCATTTAGATGAGTGCAAATGTTAGGGAAATTGCCGTGTTAAAAATACATTATTTTCGACTGATCAAATTCCCCCAAACTTATTTTCGATCGTCTCGTGCGAACTGTTTTAAAAAAAAGAAGGAGAAAATAAAGAAAGAGAAATACTAACTAGCACACTTTCGTAGGCAACACGATTGCACTGAGCACGTGCAACAAGCCTTTAAACCTCTAAGCGTCCCTAGTAGGAGGAGTGTTGTCTCCTGAGGGTTTTCAGCAGATTGCACCCACAAAATCCAATAATAAAAGGAAGATCATGAAAATTACATTTAAAGACAAGAATTGTAAAAGAAAAGCCTTGAAAATTAGGGTTTCCAACTAAGCTAGCTTTTCGGTTGTCATGAGCCCTATCTTAATGGTCAAGAAAAGATGTCAGAAATCACGTCCTCCCTCAATAAAACATCGTCTTATTTTTCATTCCTATCTTTCTTCCAAACATCGATCATATAACCCTGCGTGTGTGTAAAGACATCCCTACACCCGGAGAATTCAATTCAAGCTATCATACTCTTGCCCATCAGCCTCAGTACTTTTTAATTAATGAATATTTAGATGAGATTGCTCACACACTTTCATGCGACCGTTAATACTTCTTGAGGTACTAACCGACCGATTACTCATGTGCTTGCTTACTTGGTGTATTTTTCTCGTCTTGCACCACCTCAGGCATAGCAGTGACTCCCAAACCAGTTGGCCTTAAGGCACTAGGTGAAGAGGCACGCTTGCTATATATTTTTTATTGCCCTTGGTGATAACAAAACCAGTGTCCATTTTTCTCACCACTTTATATTTTTCTTCATTTTTTTATTTCCTTCATACTTTTGGCTTAAAGACAAGAGTATTTCAAGGTATCCTCTACTATCTCAGGCTTTAAGACGTGTGTAAGTGCGAATAGCAGGGTATCAACGTTCAAAATGTTTGGCTTCCAGAATAGAAACTATTTTTCAGACTTATTTTTATCCTCAGATTAGTGACTTCCTTCATCTTACTAACCCTTGGGACAACGGCTCATAACTACTTATTACTAGTTCGTTTAAGAAAACTTCTAATTTTCTTGGTTTTCTTAAATTTTTCCAATCTTATGGATGTAATTTTTCACTATCTAAACTTTCATTATCTTGTTTATGTACAAAAATATTTTTATCTTTTGAAAATTTTTAAATTTTTATAGGTTTTCAAAAATGTTTTGTACTTATGCAAATGATATGCAAATGATGCAAAAATAAGCACAAATCTCCCCCAAACTTATTTTCAACAGTGTCCTCACTGTTGCCTTCTGCTAAATCTCGAAAAACCTGTAAGCTTGGGAGGAATTTATTAGTGGGGTCAACATATATAAGTGAAGAACTTCCCCCAAACTTATTTTTGGCTCATCATTTTGTAAAAATTTTCTTATCAGGAGCCAGAAAATATCCTCCCCCCAAACTTAAGCAATGTTAATCTTTTGAAAATCATATGAGGGGGTCAAAAATCATTGTTCGATGCCAAGCTTTGCAAAGACCGAAGGTTAACACCAACCATTCAAAAATTTTATCAATGCAGTGCTCTGGTTGGTGGAAGAAGAAGTGGAGAAAGGTTAAGTGGTGGAATAGAATGTGTGTGCGTCTCATTTTGGAGAGACGATGCAGTGAATGTGATGGATTACTCGCATTCTTTTTACAATTCAAAAGAAAGGGTGGAGGTTCAATTTCATTGATTGGGAGTTGATTCATCTCAACACCCGTGTCATTCAAAAATGCGAGTTCATCAGTGAAGATCTCCTCAAAAGTTCCATCAATACCCCGATGAATAATGGCATCACAAAATACGGGGTGATCTTCAGACTCTGAAAGCAGTTCATAATCAGTGTTAATTGTTGACCCGGACATCTCGGTGGAAGAGTCCGTATGTGTATGATACATAGTTGGGTCAAACAACAACATATGAAAAGAGTCAAGATTGGTATCAAGAGGATCATCAAATTCGCTGCTGTCGACATCCATTAAGTCGACGGAACAGACATGAGCAGTAGGTTCGGAGGGTACACTTCCCAACTTGTAAATGTTCAGCTCTATTGACCTATTCCCGAAGGATAGGGTCATAGAGCCATTACGACAGTTGATTATTGCATTGGAAGTGGCCAAAAAGGGGCGACCTAAAATCACTTGAATTTGATTCCGTGAGTTCGCTACAGGCTGTGTATCAATTACAATAAAGTCCACAGGGAATATAAATTCCCCGATTTTTATTAACATATCCTCTAGTTCACCCCTAGGTTTGGTGATTGATCGGTCAGCCATCTGGAGAGTGCAATGGGCTAGTTTCAACTCTCCGATACCTAGTTGCTCATAAACAGAGTATGGAAGCAAGTTAACACTAGCGCCAAGATCTAGTAGAGCATGGTTAATGTGTTTTTCCCCAATAGAGATGGAAATAGTAGGATATCCAGGATCCTTACGTTTCCTCGGTAATTGCTGGGGGAAAGCCGTGTCAACTGTTTTTGCCATGAATATCTTCTTAGGCACTTGAGTCTTCCTCTTCCTAGTGCACAAGTTCTTAAGAGTTTTCGCATAGGACGGAACTTGTTGGATGGCATTTAGGAGAGGGATGTTGATGTTAACTTGCTTAAAAATGTTCATAATCTTCTCCATATGTGGACTCAGTGTGTTAGCCCTTAACCGATTAGGATAAGGTGCTTTAGCAATAAGCGCTGGGTCCATTATAGAAGAAGAAAGTGTGTGTGGACCCGATCCCAAAATAGAAGTGGGGATCGTCCGTGGAGGGGTAAAAGAGGTGGGCTGAAGTGGCAAGCCTTTTGGGAAACGAAGAATAGGCTCGAAAGAAGGTGGTGGGGTAGAAGAACTGGGGTCAGAATTAGAAGGGTGTGTGTGAGGAAAGGTCTCAGCCGGGGTGTTATTGATTGATTTATCAGAATCACCAAACTCTTCCCCAACATGAGTGTCAAGCACTCTTCCAGATCTCAACGTGATTGCATCCACATGATGTGAATAGCCAGGATTGGGTAAAGGTTGAGCTGGAAGTTTCCCTTTCTCTCTTGCACGCATTTCGGCTTTTAGTTGTGCAATTTGTTCTTCCATCGATTTGATGTTCTCATTTTGAGAGATAATGATCTTCATCACATTCTCGACGGAAGATTGCAAACTTGCCGTCCCTTGGATGGATTGTTTCATGAAAGTATCCAAGGTTTGTGCTAGTGCAGAGGTATTATCTGTACCGGTCAATTGCAAAGGACTAGACGGTGCAGGTGTGTTGACCGGATTTTGGAAATTTTGTGCTTGAAAGGGGTGCTGACTCAATTGAAGTTGTGGTTGCTGTTGTAGTGAAGGGACCCTTTGGAAATTGTTTTGGGTTGGAACCATGTTTTGAGATTGTGATTGGTTCCAAGCAAAATTTGGGTGATTCCTCCAACCCTGATTATATGTGGAAGAAGATGGATCGTTCCTAGGTCTTTGAAATGCGGCATTGGTATGCTCATGACCTTGAAACGGACATTCTTCCGTCAAGTGAGATGGATCAGAACAGCATCCACATACAGTTTTGGAGAGTGACATTTGACTTAGGGCAGCAGCTAAAAATTTGTTTTCCATATTGTCAAATTTCTTGTGTAAAGCTGAAATTTCAGCTCTAATTCCTATGGAAATATCATTGCCATCCATAGACGGTTGACTCACACCCTCCCACTGTAAAGATTTTTCAGCGAAATCTTCTAGAAAATTCCAGGCTTCCCCATCATCTTTAGTCATGAAGTTGCCTTGACACATAGATTCAAGGGTCTGTCTTGTGTTAGGATTAATGCCCTCATAAATGATTCGGCACAGTTCCCATCTCGGGATGCCGTGATGAGGACATTGGACTAACAGATCCTTGAAGGGTTCAAGACATTTTGAAAATGTTTCATTTGAAAGCTGGGTGAATTGATAGATTTCGCTATCGACTCGAGCTGTCTTTTGATGTGGGTAGAATTTCTTAAGGAATGCTTTGACGAATTCGTCCTAATTTGAAATGGAATGTGCGGTAGTGTTATACAGCCACTTCTCGGCTATATCGCACAAGGTAAATGGGAGAAGACGAAGACATAAAGCATCCACAGAAAGCTGTGAAGTACCCATCATTGCGCATACATTTTCAAATTTCGTGATAAACAAGTATGCGTCTTCAGACTCAAGACCGTGAAATTTTGGTAGAAGGTTGATGTATTGGGGTTTTATTTGAAAATTTTCCCCGTTGGCTGGTGGAGTGGAAAGACAGGTGGGAAGGGGGCCTCGTGTAGGGTAGCATCTCTCTTGAAGAGAGATTAGAGGTGGATTCTGCGCACCAACGGACGGCGACAGGGTAGTGGAAAAGAAATTCGATGGAGGTAGATCTATCGATGTGGGTGTGGTGGTGGGTAAAAGAAAGGGTAAATGTAGAAATACCGACTTTTGGGTCGATAAAAGAAACGCGGACTTAACGGGCACTAGAATCCCGTGTCCAGCCTATCTTACACTAAAATGGGTTAGTACAAGTGGCAGCGTGAATTTATAATTAGGGGAATGATATGAATGTGGTGTTTGTTTTGAAAAAGATACGGATTTTTGAAAAAATGATGCAACAAAACAAATGCAACACACAAAACCCTAAAATCTAGTGGTCACCTAGGTCAAACTCTAGACCGCTCCTAACTGCCAAAAGACAAGTCACAGGATAGAATCCTCCACTGCCTCTTTGTCCCCCTGTGGCCAGGTAAGTGCCAGGTAAGTGGGAAGGTACTCCACTACGTAAGTAGTGGGCCTAATTAATAACCACTAGCCTTCGACACACTTGCCTTAGACACCACAAGAAAACGCGGATAAGCAATGAATTACCCACGGCCTTCTTCTGTCCTAAGTGAGCACGACGGTTCTTAGAGTCATCTCTAGATATTTTTTTAGTTAATGAGGGTCAAATGCGGATACAAGTTTTGCGATTTTCGGGGCTTAGGAAGGGTAATGAACTCCCCACCTAATCTGGATTTGGTCTTTGCCCCTTAATGTCCGTATTAATTATGCAAACAACCACAAAATCAAAACACGCACAATTTATTTTTGCTTTGCGGCGCTGCGATTTATTTGCAAAGAAATCTGCACAAAATATTAATTGGAGTAGATTTTAGGAAGGAGATAAGAAAGATTGAGATTACCTGATAATATTTGTACAGAGAAGCTTCAAATCCGCCGCGGAATCGCGGTTTTAGCCTCCAAATGCCGCGGTTCCGCCGCACTGTAGCAAGATCACTGCACACAATTTTCACAGAGAGCCTCTTGTGACTTCCTTAGCTCTCTGGAATGCTCAGAAAAAAATTTCTCCAGCTCCAATGATTCCAGATTTCCTCGCAATCAAACCACAACAACACGTATTAGTGTTTGTGCGAGTTTAGATCTAAAAATTATAATGGAATAAACTTTTCAACTCAAATTTCAAAATACGAACAATTAGCGCACTATCCCCAGCAACGGCGCCATTTGATTGTAACGAATTTCTCGATTGTGTAAGTCAAATCAAATGATCCCCGGCAACGGCGCCATTTGATTGAATACGATTTCGGATTGTGTCGGTTTGGAAAATTGTATATAGAAATCACAACCAAAAATTATTTGACCGCAATCAACTACGGTGTCGGATGTAGATTGTAAGTGAGTGCGGATCGTCCACATGGACAGTGTAATCGTTCGTCTTTTGAATTAGATGAGTCGAAACTTTAAAGAAAAGAAAACAAAACAATTCATGATTTATATTTGAAGTTCAAGAATTAGAAAATCTAGATCTAATAACAAGAAAAAGATAGAATCAAGAATTGAGAGTTTGTTGATTTTTCCAACCAAATATCAAGAATCGAAATGAGGCTCGTAGGAATCGATCGGATCTATAGATGTGATGCAATCTCAAGATGACGTATTCTCATCCTTCGATGGATTGATACTAGATCGATGATGATCGACGAGAATTAGGGATTTCTAGTGAAACTAGGGTTTCATCATTTATCCCTTGTTCATTCGTCGATATCATTCACATTCTAGCCTCTAGTAAATTCAAGAAACAATCGTAGATCCCTAATTTCGAGCGATCACAATCAAGAAAGCATCGCAACAAAACTAGGTCATCGATTCTTGAACTTGCTAGGGTTTACAAAACCCGTAGGACTTAAGAATTGTTTTAAGATTTGTTACATCATTATTCTATTGATCGTCTCGACTCCTTGACGAGCGGAGTTTTACTCAAACATCCCAACAAGAACTACAATTACAAATTGAGATCGAATCATGATGCAAGAATTTAAAGAAAACAAGATTAAAGAATTTCGCCTTTTATTTATATCGACAATTTCATTACATTCGCTCAAGAACTACAAGAGGAAGAACTCGATCGTCGATTTGGCTTCGCTCGGCTCCGTGAGTCGCGGATCGGCTTGGATCACTTGCTCGATTGGAGATCGGCTCCGCTCCTAAAAGGTTGAAGGGCTTCTTGCTTGATTGGTACTCGGGATCTTGAATTTGGAGTGGAATTAGGGTTAGGGTTTCGCACAAGTCTTGTCACTAGACTTGTGGAAGAAGACGAAGAGAGTAGAGGTTTAGGAATGGGAGATTAACTAACTAAAGATTGATTAACCCCCAACCCTTAGATCTAGGTTCCTATTTATAGACATCAAAACCCTAGATCTAGGATTTGAATTTTAAGTTTCCCTCCAAAATTTTGTTGAGGAGATTTGAATTTTCCTCCAAAAGTTAGTTAGAGGAGAAGTTTCTACATGTGATTAGTTAGGAGGGAGCTTCTAGAAATAATTTGTTAGGAGCTTAATTAGAATTAGCTTTGCTTAATGATCTTTACTGATCTGGTAGAAGCTTCGAAAGAATTCTGGAATTTGAAGCATCTTAAATGAATGTGGGCCCTGGAATAAGAGTAATGATGCAAAACTGGAGTGATGATGTGGCAACGCCGCCGCGGAACCGCGGCGCAAGCCGGCTCCCGCCGCGGTTCCGCGGCGCTTTGGGGGCTTTAGGGCTTGCAACCTCTGGTGATGATTTGGGCTGACTTTTGGGCTTTCTTATGATATATTGAATATTGTAACTCCTTCTGTATTGCTACCAGATCTCACACTTTTGAGTTGGCGTAATGTTTGATCAGCAAAATGACAATTTTGGCTTTTCTTCCGGATTTTCCTGCACAATTTCTCAAGACAAGTGTTGCGCAATATATGGATGATGCGATGCCATGAAATGCAGTCAATTTCCTTTATAGTGCCGGTTTTAGAGTCTAACACATGTAATCTGATATTTAATGACTGATTTGCTAATATGTGCTATATGAATGCCGAACATATTTAGATGAGTGCAAATGTTAGTGAAATTGCCGTGTTAAAAATACATTATTTTCGACTGATCAAGTATCGAGCTATACCGTCCGATATTTAACAACCTTCGTATAGTTCTATGTCACGACGAACATCGCACGTATGTTAACCGATAGACGGGGACTAAGTGGTGCTTTTAGTTTCATATATGAGTATCGATGAGAATATGAAGGTTTCATATTATCATCGAGTATCATATATTGATTTTAACTTGAACATTTTGAATCACTCTCTAATGATGCGTTTGTTGTGCATTCGTGTTGTATGTGTAACATGATTTTAAACTTATGAAATAATACTTGCTTAGTTACTTGCAAATTGCAACTTGAGAATAAGATATATGAAGAATTGAGTATTAAAGAATTAAGATGCATTAGACTTGGGATTGAGATGCATACTTTTAATATAGAAAAGAAATCAATAAGCAGGATGAATATAATATAAATTCATAATTAATGCTACATGACACGGGTCTCAGATCAAAATTAGTGTTGAAAGTTTGATTTCCAAAAGTATCTGGCACAAAAGCTAATATGTGTGTATGTGTGTTATACATGCATGAATGAGGGAACATATAATGAACCATTTAGGCAAATTTTGTGATACACAATTCAAACATGACGGAGAAATATATAACTAGAGCCATTTACGGCTAAAAACAAATTATGCATGCCCTTAAACTAACAGATAGAAAAAGAAATTTGTGAATTTAGGCAGTCAACGGAAGTTTCACATGATGACATTGTCACACTAATGCCGCTCGGTTTCTCAAGTAGAGAGCTTTGGTCGATAAATTATCCAATCAATTATGGATAAAAATGTAAAGTGGAAAATCTATCCAAAATCTTGAAAGAAATGCACAACTGCGTAATCTAACTTAGCTAATCGTTGGTAGCAAAAGGAAGATGCAATTTCATACTGCTTGGATGTGCCCATCAATGGAATAAGAAACAAACAAACCCAACAAACAAATAAGCTCATATCTACAATATATGCAAGCAAGCGAACAAAAGTGGGAATCAACATGCATAACATGGATAAGTACTCATTGCAAGCGCAGCACAATAATCAGGGTTTATTGCACAAACCCCCTTATAGTTTACCATGCAAGACAACAGTTATGCGCCCCCCTAGCCGAACCCCAACCCTAACCCTAACCCCAACCCAACCGCAATAGCAGCACCAGCCCCAGCCCCAGCCCTAACCCTAACCCTAACTCCAACCCCAACCCAACCCCACCCAAACCGCAACCCCAATAGGTATGCGCCCCCCAGTCGAACCCCAACCCAACCGCATCCCCAGCACCAGCACCAGCCCCAACCCTAACCCCAACCCCAACCCCAACCCCAACCGCAACCCTAGCCGAACCCAACCCCAGCCGCAACCCTAGCCGAACCCCAACCACAACCGCAACCCCAACCCCTAAAATAATCAAAAATCTCTTTAATTGAGGATTTAATTACTTACCTATTCGGTGGATCGGCGACGAGGGAGAACGGCGTCGAGATCGGGAATGACAGAGAGAGAACGGCGACGATATCGGTGAGATCGGCGAGGTCGGCGACGAGATCGGCGAGGTCGGTGACGCGGCGACGAGAAAAGGCGATTTGCGAGGTTTTGCGCGCTTGATCGAGGAGGAGGATAATCAGCGTGTAGGGAAATTATGTTTCTTTTCTATTAAATCCATATTTAGATGCCCCTACGGATTTGTCCGTAGGTCCTTGGTTTGCGGCACCGTAGGGGCAAATAACAAATTAAGATTTAATATTTTTACGTTGGTGCGTCTTGGACCGTAGGGACAACCTTATGGCCCTACGGATTAGTCCATAGGGCCAAAATAAATATGCCCCTACGGATTGATTAGTCCATAAGGCCAAAATAAATATGCCCCTACGGATTTCAATATCCGTAGGGGCAACCCCCTATTCTAGTAGTGTATATATAAATAAATATATACATATATCATATATATATACATATATCATATATATATACATATATATATCATTATATATCATTATATATAACAAGAGAATAAAATCTTTAATGAGCACAAATATTAGTTAATATATAAATATATCAAATATAAATATATATCAAATTATTAAATCAACACTTGATTCAATAATCCGGTTATATCATATATAACCGACTAATATCATTTATATGTATATCATATTATCAAATCAACACATGATTCAATAATTCTTTCATATCACATATAACCAACAACATTCAATATACTATATCAAATCAACACTTGATTCAATAATCCGGTCATATCATATATAACCAGCCAATATCAAATATATATACATATAACATATCATTGAATCAACACTTAATTCAACAATCTGGTTATATCACATATAACCTAACCGATATCACATATCGCGAGATTAGAATACGGTATCACATACTCGTACTTAATCAAGCTCTTGCACAAATCACCATATATGCCGTACTTCGTTTCGCTTGAGCTTGAAAACCTCTGTGTGGGACTCTAAAGACTCGTCAATACACCAGCAGTAGGTAATGATCACATCAGTCAAACCATAAGCTGTCAGTGGTACTAGCTTGACGTAATGACTACCCAGGTATTGAGCAAATAGAAGATCAACAAACAAGCTTGTCCAAACTCCCGCAAAGCCTATAAGCAACACTTACCGTACAGTCCGGTCTCTTCGTCTGATATGTCGCATATTAAGTCTAGGGGAGGAATCGGCAGACCGCGGTAACTTGATAAGTCATGCCGATGTGTGGCCTATAACCGTTCGAAAAACTACTGATAACACTTACCAGAAAATCTCATCAGCCCTGGCCAGGGACTTGCTGTTATAGCCAATCGAGTATAGCGCAACATCAACTCCCAATATCGGGAGAGACGAAACCCCTCATATCGCTCACTGCCTCCATATAACTTGGGACTGTACCCAAAATCCACCTGTTGCACGACTCCTTTGAGCCGTGGTAGGGAGGAAATCAAAGCACGGTGGGAACCACACAAGACATTATGACGATCTCGGGTCTACAGACTAACCTGTACCAGTGTCACCAGAGAACGGCTATCTGACGATAGGTATGGTACCATCTAGGAGTTCTCGGCGAGTCATGTTCGGTGTACCCATTCTCTAATGAGCAACTATATACAATTTTTGATGTCAAACACCAATGGTTGTGGGATCAACCATCGCTCCCATACAGGATCAAGAAACGTACACACTAGTCTACTCTGGAATATCGATGCCCTGTCTCGATACTCCCTCGACTCGGAACGGTTAAAGGATGTGCTTGCGGACTACACAAGCCCCACTAGTATGATCTGCATCATAGTCCTGGTACTCAAGCTAACATCCGAAGGGCTTTATCAACATGTATCATACAGACAGTATAATAATACAAGTGTACATGTTAAGATAAAGAGCAACCATATAGCATACTATCATGTCGAGAAAGAAAGTCCTTTAATACACACACACACACACACACACACACACACACACACACACACACACACACACACACACACACACACATATATATATATATCTCCAAGCATCCACTATAATATACAATAATGGCCTCTAGGGCATACATATGACTAACAATCTCCCACTTGCACTAAGGCTAGTTGTTGTAATATCGCATACCCAACATCCCAAAAAGTCTCTCAAATTGCGTCTGGGGGAAGGCCTTCGTAAGTGGATCCGCTGTGTTGTCCTTCGTGTCAAATATCCTGACCTCGATCTCCCGGCGATTAACTATCTCCCGGATCAGGTGATACCGCCTAAGAATATTTCTGGATTGCTGATGGGACTGGGGTTCCTTAGCTAAAGCCACAGCTCCATTGTTATCACAATACAAAGGTATTGGATGCTCAATGGATGGAACCACACCAAGTTCAGCTATGAACTTTTTCATCCAGACAGCCTCCTTGGCAGTATCGTTGGCAGCGATGTATTCAGCCTCCATCGTCGAGTCTGCCACGGTATCTTGCTTGGAACTCTTCCAACATACCGCCTCTCCATTGAGCGTGAAGACAAAACCCGAGACCAACTTACTGTCATCCTTATCACTCTGGAAGCTTGAATCGGTAAAGGACTTGATTGTCAGCGTTTCTGCGTGTTCAAGTTTAGTTAATTACCGCAATCAAGACGGTTTCGCTTGTAGCTTGCCGGTTGAGTACGGGTCGTCCGCAGGGAGATGGGAATCTTTTTCTATGTGCTTTAACGAGTTAAGTCCAGTTTTCCAGATTTTGTTGTGATTAATTAAGTGTTAAAATGATATGTAAAGAGAGCTTGTTAGGGTTAGGATTAGGTTAGTTTGAGTTAGGAGTCGCTCACCTCTTTCGTTGCCCCTCTTAATATCGGTGTTACGGTAATCGGCAACAACGGGGATTAGCACGACTAGGAAGGAACTTGCGAGTATAAGCTAGGCTTTCCAACGCATAAGTTCTTCCTTTTGGTGCTTGTCCGTCCGTTCTTGGCTCTTAGCCATAACCTCCGGTTAATTCAACCACAACCGGTCTCACTACGGAATCACCGCTATCATGTAGGATAGGGTGCCGTAAGGAGCGGATTGTGGTTCAATTAACGGGAGTCGATTTAAGCTGTTGGGCAAGGAAAGAGTGAGAGAGATTTCCTTCTCTCAAACTTCCCTTATCCTACCCTAACAAGTATGAAACTACTCACACATCATAATGAAAAGAAAACAAAACAAAAGAGGAAGATAGAAAGAAAGAGATTAGAAGATAACAACTAGCTATTTGCGACCTCACCTTGGCAAGGATCAAGCGTAAGCATCATGGTTGTTTTAATGATAAAGGAAAAGAGAAAAGAAAGAAACAACAAGAAATAACAACAACTAAGTTAACAAATGAAAATTACAAGCAATTAACAATTTAACTAAAGAACAAGACAAGCATGATAAGTAAAAAGAACTCCTTTATTCATTCTTCACTCACAAAAGCTCACTACAAGATTTTTAATGGAGAAGAGATGAGAGGAGGAAGAAGAACAACAACTAAATCCTAGAAAATAAAATACAAGATTATGCACCCTTGGCTTCACAAGCTTCTGGGCTATTTATAGGCAGGGAAAGGGGGATCTAGGGCAACAATCAGAACAAATGTGAAAAGACCAATCTACCCCTGAAGTTTGACCTTCTACGGCGCCAGTACGGCCGCGGAACCACGGCCTAGACCCCCTATTGGCCGCGGTTCCGCGGCCGTATAGAGGATTTGGGCCCTCCATTTTTCTGTGCTTCCCTGGTCCTTTTTTGTCTGTAGTTTGGCACATGTTTTCTCTGATAATCTTTTCACATCTCTTCCAGAATTCTAGTAGATCAAAAGGTGATTGGACATGGATCTTTTGTCATGATTTTCTTGAGCTCCGTGTAGATTTCTTGGATCTTGTGTTGCCATTGAGCCTTGTGCATGAAAATGACATTGATTTGCCATTTTGTCTCTTAAACTGGTGTGTGGCAATAGACGGATAAAGAGCGGAGACCCGTGTTTTTATCTGTGGTTGGCAGGAACCCGGATTTTGTCGTGTTTTTCTATGAATTTCACCGTTAAGAGCCGAGAACCTGTATCCTGCAGTTGACTAGCAAACACGGCTCAACAGTACCTACCGATAAGCAATATGATAAAAATTGGGCGGTATAAAAATGCAATAATCTGATATGAACAAATACCCCCAAACTTATCATTTGCTCGTCCCGAGCAAAACCAATTTATTCACAAAAAATTTTCTAACCTCACTTTCGCAGGGAATGCGATTGCACTGAGCATGTGCAACAAGCCGTTAAACCTCTAGGTGTCCCTAGTAGGAGGAGTGTTGTCTCCTGATGGTTTTCAGCGGATACTACCCACAAAATCCGGACAAACTAGTTTTGTAAAATAACTAAGATTCAAACCCTAAAGTTTTGTTTCAGAAAATAACAATTCTATTATCCTAAGTCTAGACTATCGAACCTTTATTTTTCACACCTCGCTTCTTATTTAACTACAGATTTTATATGTCTTTACGTGCAGTGCAAATAGTGTCGTTAAGTTTCCAGAAGGATTGATTTAAGTCATCAAGTCACACAATAAAGCCCAGATAAAAATTTTGGAAGGATCACATAAGTTTTATAAAGAGTTAAGCATTTTTCAAGTTTCGTTTTCCAGTAAAGTTTCAACTTTAGAATTTCTATCTTCCTTAACAGGAAACTAGGTCTTATTCTTCACTCCACCTTTTTCTTGTTTTCATTTCATACACACCTCTGTGAACGTGCCATAGTCTTTATCATAGAGTAAAACCTTCATATCTCCGCTAAAATTTTTTTATAAAAGCCTGTCTTTTATCAAGATTATTCTCACACAAAGAACCGTTAGGAATTTTAACTTGGAGAGAACACTTGTTTGACTTTGTTTTAATCTGGACTTTCTAGGCTTCTTAGCGAGCTTTGGGCCAATGCACCCAAACCAGTTGGTTTTAGGGCATTAGGTATAGAAACACCCCAGCGGACTTAATTACTCAAGTTACCTAGGTCCAAAAACCAAAGACAGTTTGGCGTGAAAATCAGATGATTTAATAAGAACGGAGATATAACCGGCAGTTCAGTTATTTTTTTGGATAAAAGACGTGTTTAGTGGGTTTGGTGTGTAATCATTCCAATCAAGTTCCAGATGGGTTATTTTTCAGACTTAGTTCCAATTACGGCATCAATAACATTCCTTCATATTCGCTTTACTTCATAAACTATTCTTGACATTACTTATTTCAGAACAAACCTATTTGATCCTCAGAAAATCATTTATCTGTTTAAAAGTTTTTAAACATAAAAGACGTGTCATCTAATTTCCAAAAACTCACGATATGTGTAGTGTGATGTAAAGACGTATATCAGCTATAGTTATCTTCAAAGGAGAGTTATCTTTCAGGTTTTCAAAATCTAAACATAAGATTTAGTTATTCTTATTTTATCAAATAAAACCGTCGAAATGTTGAATCAAAGTCTTCCCACTAGCTAACTTGACAGAAAAGTTTTTATGTTTTTAGAAAATTTTCAGATTTTTATGGATTTTATGGATTTTAATATGCAGATGCAAAATATACATATGAATGCAAAGGTTAGAAATGCGTACCGAGCGTACCCCCAAACTTAAACTAGACGGTGTCCTCGCTGTCATTGCATGAAGAGATCATTTGAAGGGTCAAAATTGTCGGTTAGCGATACAAAAATTTTTTTTCTTTTTTTGTTTTTAAAGAAAAGAAAAGGAATATCCATAAATATATACAAAATGGTACATACCCCCAAACTTATTTGGAACAGTGTCCACTGTTCTTGGCTGGATAACCGAAGTTTGGAGGTAGGCAGAGGAAGATTATGCAGGGTAAACAGGCTCCTGTAAGAACAGGAGCTCCTCTGTTGGTTCGGCGCTAAGGTACGGTTTTAGTCGGTGTCCGTTCACTTTGAAAAATGAACCGTCCTTTGGATTGTCCAAATCCACGGCGCCCTGCGGATATACATTCCGCACAAAATACGGCCCTTTCCAGCGAGATCTGAGCTTTCCTGGATGGAAGTGAAGTCGGGTGTCGTAAAGCAGTACCTGCTGACCAGGTACGAAGGTTTTGCGCAAAAGGTGTTTATCGTGAAACACCTCGTTCGATTCTTAACGACAACCGCGTTATCGTAAGCCTCATCCCTAAGCTCGCTCAGTTCGTTCAGTTGCAGCTTCCGATGGTTGCCCGCATCTTCGAGAGACAGATTCAGCTCCTTTATCGCCCAAAATGCGCGATGCTCTATTTCGACAGGTAGGTGGCAGGCTTTTCCGTATACAAGCCGATAGGGAGACATGCCAAGGTCGATCTTATAAGCGGTTCGAAATGCCCAAAGGGCATCAGTGAGTTTCAGCGACCAATCCTTACGGTTCTTGGAAACCGTCTTCTCCAGTATCTGCTTGATTTGCCAATTTGAAACTTCGGCCTGCCCGCAGGTTTGGGGGTGGTAGGGCGTAGAGAGCTTATGATTAATGGAGTATTTCCGCATCAAGGCCTCGAAAGTTTTGTTGCAGAAATGACTTCCATTGTCGCTAATGATCGCTCGGGGGTGCCCAAACCGGGAGAAAATGTTTTCTTTAAGGAACCTAACGACAACCTTGTTGTCGTTAGTCCGGCTGGGCACAGCCTCAACCCATTTAGAGACGTAATCAACTGCGAGATGGATGTACAAGTTCCCAAAAGAGCTGGGAAACGGCCCCATGAAATCTATCCCCCAAACATCAAAAATCTCCACAACCAAGATTGGTTGGAGCGGCATCTCGTTCCTCCGGGATATCCCGCCCATGTGTTCGCACCAGGAGCAAGTTTTGCAATAGTCATGAGCGTCTTTAAAAAGTTGTGGCCAGTAGAAACCACATTGCAAGATCTTCTCAGCTGTCTTTCTGGGGCCAAAATGCCCGCCACATGCTTGATCGTGGCAAAATGACAGCACACTCTTGAATTCCTCGTCAGGGACACACCGACGAATAATCTGGTCGGGACAGTACTTGAACAGATAGGGTTCGTCCCAGTAAAAGTGTTTTACTTGGGATAAGAAGCGAAGTCTGTCCTGACTTGACCATTCAGTCGGTAGTAATCCCGTGGCCAAATAGTTCACAATATCTGCGAACCATGGTTCGCAAGATACTGTCAAGAGCTGTTCATCCGGGAAAACGTCGTTGATCGGAATTGGAAGCGAAGGCGAAGAAGGAAGTCGTGAGAGATGGTCGGCAACTACGTTTTCACATCCTCGTTTGTCCTTAATGACAAGGTCAAACTCTTGAAGCAAGAGGATCCAACGTATTAGCCGAGATTTTGCATCTTTCTTCGCAAAAAGATGGCGCAGAGCAGAATAGTCTGTGTAGACAATGACTGGAGAGCCGATGAGGTAGGGCCTGAACTTTTTTAAAGCAAATACAACAGCCAAGAATTCCTTCTCAATTGTTGTATAATTGAGTTGGGCGTCGTTCAGGGTTCGGCTCGCATAATAGATTACGTGCGGCATCTTGTTGATGTGTTGTCCAAGGACAGCACCAATGGCAAAGTCGGATGCATCGCACATAATCTCAAATGGGTGCGTCCAGTCAGGTGAAGAAAGAACGGGAGCAGAAGTGAGTGATCGTTTTAGTGACTTGAATGCAGTCACACAGCTCGAGTTGAAGTCGAATGGCGTGTCCTTGGCCAGCAAAAGAGTTAAGGGCCTAGCAATCTTGCTAAAGTCCTTGATGAACCGTCTATAGAAACCGGCCTGGCCAAGGAAGGCTCGGATATCTCTGACGCATCGGGGAGGAGGAAGATTGGAAATGACCTCAATCTTTGCTTTGTCAACCTCTATGCCATTTTGCGAGATGATATGTCCTAAGACAATACCTTCGCGCACCATGAAGTGGCATTTCTCCCAATTCAAAGTGAGATTCTTGTCCTTACATCGGGTAAGGACAGCGTCAAGATGCAGCAAACACTCGTTGAAGGAATCGCCGAAGATGGAGAAATTATCCATGAAAATCTCCAGAAATTTTTCCACCATGTCTGAGAAGATTCCCATCATACACCGCTGGAAGGTAGCGGGCGCATTGCATAACCCAAAGGGCATGCGACGATATGCAAACGTGCCGAAAGGACAAGTGAATGTGGTCTTGTCCTGGTCTTTTTCGGCGATGGGAATCTGATTATAGCCGGAGTAGCCATCAAGAAAGCAGTAGTACTCGTGTCCGACCAATCGTTCAAGCATCTGGTCAATGAAAGATAGCGGAAAGTGGTCTTTCCGCGTTGCGGCGTTGAGTTTTCTGTAATCGATGCATACTCGCCACCCAGTTTGGGTGCGAGTAGGGATTAACTCGTTCGCCTCGTTAGTTATGACCGTGATGCCCGACTTCTTGGGGACAACGTGGATGGGGCTAACCCACTGGCTATCAGAGATAGGGTAAATGATACCACTATCTAGACATTTTATGATCTCCTTCTTCACAGCCTCTTTCATGACTGGATTGAGACGTCTCTGTGGATCCCGGGCTGGTTTGGCATCATCCATCAGATGAATGTGATGCTCAACGATCAGGGGACTAATCCCCTTGATGTCCGCCATGGACCAGCCAAAAGCTTGCCTGTTGCTGTGCAAGACCGCAAGAAGGGCTTTCTCTTGCTCTGGAGCTAGAGAAGCTGAAATGATGACAGGGAGGGTCTCGTTCTCACCTAAGTAAGCGTACTTAAGGTGAGACGGCAAAGGCTTGAGTTCGAGCGCTGGAGGTGAAACGATTGAAGGCAAGCTTGGTGCAGAGGTCTCGAACTCAAAAGATTCCAGCAAAGGTTCAAAACGAGTGTAAGCGACCGAGTCGGATGGTTTAGGTAACTCATCCGGAAATGCGAAGGATTCAAACTCAGGTTGCGAGCGGCTAAGATCGTTCAAGAACGTGAAACACTCGTAGTCGTTTTCGGGCGCAGAAACAGCAGCAGGTTCGAAGAGGAACGCACTAGTGGCGTCAAGATTATCGTGATCAAACAGAAACTCCTCGAATTCACATTCTTCTAGGGTGATCTCCTGGATCGAGCAGACGTCCAGTATATGAGCATTAGGTTCGGCGGGCTGATTCCCCAACCTAAAAATGTTGAGTTCAATCGTCATATTTCCAAAAGAGAGGTTCATCGAACCATTGCGACAATTGATCACAGCATTTGAGGTTGCAAGGAATGGGCGACTAAGTATCACCGGAATTTGATTCCGGGGGTTAGCTACAGGCTGTGTGTCTAATACAATGAAGTCAACGGGGAATATGAAGTCCCCGACTTTTATTAACACATCCTCCAGCTCACCCCTAGGATGGGTGATCGATCGGTCGGCCATTTGGAGAGTGCAGTGTGTGGGTTTCAGCTCTCTGACGCCTAATTGCTCGTATACTGAGTACGGAAGCAGATTAACACTGGCACCAAGATCTAATAGTGCGCGGTTGATGTTCTTATCCCCAATAGTAATAGAAATCGTAAGACAGCCAGGGTCCTTCCGTTTTTGTGGTAAAGATTGGGTAAGGGCATCACTCACAGCACTAGCCAAGAAAACTTTCTTGGGTACCTGAGACTTCCTCTTTTTCGTGCACAAGTCCTTTAAGATTTTCGCGTAGGACGGGACTTGTTGGACAGCATCTAAAAGAGGAATTTTAATGTTAACCTGCTTGAATAACTCCAGAATCTTCTCCATCTGAGGATTTTGTTTATTAGACCTCAACCGGTTTGGAAATGGAACATTTTTAAAATTGGTTGAGTCTAATGTTGGAGGAGGAGATTGTGGAGTTGGAACGGATCCCAGAACAGGTGTTTTCGTGGAGTGAGAAGTGGGTCCGTTCAGAGCAGAAGAAGAGGAAGGAGAGCCTTGTGAAGAACGGAGAATAGGCTCAGAAGACGAAGAAGCAGGAGAAGAAGAAGAAGTAGAAGAAGAAGCGGCCGGGGTGTCATCGTTGATCTGTGTGCCAATGTTGTTTTGCAGCATCCTTTCCGATCTCAATGTGGTCACGGCACTCACATTATGATTCTGTTGTTCAAGAGCAACATGTACATTATGTGGGTGACCGGGATTTGGGAGTGGCTGGGATGGGAGCTTCCCCTTTTCTCGCTCGCTTAAGGCCGCATTCAGCTGTGCAATCTAGGCCTCGATGGTCTTGATGCTTTGCCCGTGAGCGGCAGTGTATTGCACTAAGGATTGAATGGAAGACTGGATGTTGGCGGTGGACTGAGTCGATTGTTTAACGAACGCCTCCAGACTTCGTTCGAGCGAGGAAACCTTATTGTTGTTTGACGGAACAAAGTTGTTTGGTGGGAAAGAATTGTTGGGTGCAAAGTTGTTCGTCTGATTTTGAAAAGGTTGGGGTTGGCAGGGCTGCTGAAACTGCTGTTGAGTTTGTTGTTGCGCTTGTTGTTGCGGCGGAGGGGCCCTTTGGAAATTGTTGCCTTGGAATTGATTCTGATTCTGATTCCAGGCGAAATTGGGGTGGTTCCTCCAACCGGGATTGTAAGTGGAAGAGTATGGATCATTCCTCGGTCTTTGCTGAAATACAGCGTTAACCTGGTCCTGTCCTTGCGATGGTGGATTGTAAGGACACTCTTCGGTCAAGTGAGAAGGATCGGAACAACAAGCGCAAATGGTACGAAGGGGAAGAACAGGGGCAGGAGCAGGAGAAGAAAATTTGCTCTCTATTGCTTCAAGCTTTCTCGTTATTGCAGCCATTTCAGCTTTCATCGCAATAGAGACATCAAGTTGGTGAATTCCTACCCTAGACTGACCGGTAGAAGTGGAGGTAGAAGAAGAAGAAGTAGGTCTGGTGCTCTCCCATTGTAGCGTTTACTCCGCAAGGTCGTCAAAGAATTGCCATGCTTCCTCGTCAGATTTCGATAGGAAGTGGCCCTGACAGATGGTTTCCAACAACTGCTTCGTTGCTGGGTTCAGGCCCTCGTATAAGGTTTGGCAAAGTTGCCATTTCTCTATACCATGGTGAGGACACTGAACAAGATGGTCTTTGTACCGGTCAAAGCACTTCCAGAAGGGTTCAGAAGGGAGCTGAGAGAATTGGTTGATTTCATTGCGGATCCTTGCGGTTTTATGATTCGGGTAGAATTTTTTTAGAAACGCTTTAACAAATTCGTCCCAACTGGTTATGGAGTGGGAAGCGGTGCTATACAGCCATTTTTCAGCAAGATCGCATAAAGTGAACGGAATGACCCATAGACGTATAGCATCGTCCGACAGTTGGGTGGTTTTCATCATGGCACAAACGTTTTGAAATTTATTGATGAAGATATAGGCATCTTCAGATTCAAGCCCATGAAATCGTGGAAGCATGTTGATGAAGTGGGGCTTAATTTCAAAATTATCCCCATTGGCCAGTGGAAGAGAAAGGCAGGTGGGAAGTGCAGAACGGGTGGGATAGAAACGATCCTGGAGCGTGATTCGCTGCGGCGCTACAACAGGCGGTGGTGGTGGGTTATTGGTCTCCGTAGGAGGTGGAGTCAATCCAGGGGTAGTCAAAGAGATGTTCGATTAAATCCTGACATCGTGGAAGAAGAGGTTGGTGAAGGTGAAGGTGAAGATGTATGAACAGAATTCCGGTCAACGTCGGAGTTGGCCGGCAAAGGAAGGGGTGAAAGAGGAGTGGACGGAGTTTCGACGTCAGAGTCGATCGCGTAGTCGGTAGCGACTAACGTAACGCAGACTAGGCGGGCGCTAGTGTCCCGAGTCCAAGCGGACATACACTAAACGAGTTTAGTATAGTCAAAGCGGAGAAGGTGAGGGTAAGAAAACGTCAATAGAGAAAACGATGGGTGGTGGGTGAAAAATGGATTTGGCGACAAAGGGCAAGTTTTTATAAAAGTTTTTGATTTTTCTTTTTTTTTTAGAAAGATCTTTACAGAAATATGTACGGACTTACGGCTTTAAGCAATCACAAATAAGATATGCACAATCTCACCTAGATCTAGGGTTACCTAGGTCTGCTAGACAGCTCCTAACTGTTCCAGAGGGCTAGAAATAGGACCTCAAACCGCCTCTTCTCCGTCTAATGCGGCCAGATAAGTGCCAGGTAAGTGGGAGGTTGTCCAACGCTTTCGCGAAGTTCCTTAATTAAATAACCACTTGCCTTCGTCACACTTGCCTAGGCACCGCAAAAGTCAGATAGGATAAACGGCCGATGCCTGTAACTAGTCCTCTGTCCTATTAAGCGCGAAGTCCTTAGGGCTGAGTCTAGTATTTTTTAATTTAACAATGGTCAATGCATATGCTTTTTGTGATTTTTGGGGTCCTGGGAAGGGTGATGAAATCCCCACCCAATCTGAATTGGTTTCAAGCCCCTTAAGTCCGTATTAATGAATGCAAAGCGATAACAAATCAACTGCAAACAATTTTTATTTTAGCGCGGCACAAAGAATCCTGCACAAAAACAGTTTATTGGAAGGGGGAAGAGAATTTGCGCAAAGAATGCTGCAGAAAACACAATTTATTGGAGTCCAGAGGAGTGGGAGAGAGAAGAGAGAGACGTACAGAGAATTTGGCACCCTGAGGCCAACAAATGGCCGCGGTTCCGCAGCCAAATAGGTGCTAAGGCCGCGGTTCCGTGGCTGTATGGAGGGATCGGGCTTCCAAACTTTTTGGGTGTGCTGCTGTGGTTGTCCTCTGCTTGTCTGGATTTGCGGAATCTTGATTTGCTCACTGTATCTGCTCCAGATTTTTACAGTAGACCGTTTGCTTTGTTTTGATCCGTCGCGGTGTAGCCGTGAAATATGGGTCAATCTTCCCACGTCTTTGGCACTGAACTTGAACTCCGTATTATCCTGCACACTTGCACAAAAACTAATCAAAAATAACAAGATGATTTTTTTTTACAAAGTATATTTTTTTGTTTTGTTTTTCGGTTATATTCACAAGTTAACCCAAAATTACACAAAGAAATAAACTACCGTCTCCCCGGCAACGCCGCCATTTGATTGTCAGCGTTTCTGCGTGTTCAAGTTTAGTTAATTACAGCAATCAAGACGGTTTCGCTTGTAGCTTGCCGGTTGAGTACGGGTCGTCCGCAGGGAGATGGGAATCTTTTTCTATGTGCTTTAACGAGTTAAGTCCAGTTTTCCAGATTTTGTTGTGATTAATTAAGTGTTAAAATGATATGTAAAGAGAGCTTGTTAGGGTTAGGATTAGGTTAGTTTGAGTTAGGAGTCGCTCACCTCTTTCGTTGCCCCTCTTAATATCGGTGTTACGGTAATCGGCAACAACAGGGATTAGCACGACTAGGAAGGAACTTGCGAGTATAAGCTAGGCTTTCCAACGCATAAGTTCTTCCTTTTGGTGCTTGTCCGTCCGTTCTTGGCTCTTAACCATAACCTCCGGTTAATTCAACCACAACCGGTCTCACTACGGAATCACCGCTATCATGTAGGATAGGGTGCCGTAAGGAGCGGATTGTGGTTCAATTAACGGGAGTCGATTTAAGCTGTTAGGCAAGGAAAGAGTGAGAGAGATTTCCTTCTCTCAAACTTCCCTTATCCTACCCTAACAAGTATGAAACTACTCACACATCATAATGAAAAGAAAACAAAACAAAAGAGGAAGATAGAAAGAAAGAGATTAGAAGATAACAACTAGCTATTTGCGACCTCACCTTGGCAAGGATCAAGCGTAAGCATCATGGTTGTTTTAATGATAAAGGAAAAGAGAAAAGAAAGAAACAACAAGAAATAACAACAACTAAGTTAACAAATGAAAATTACAAGCAATTAACAATTTAACTAAAGAACAAGACAAGCATGATAAGTAAAAAGAACTCCTTTATTCATTCTTCACTCACAAAAGCTCACTACAAGATTTTTAATGGAGAAGAGATGAGAGGAGGAAGAAGAACAACAACTAAATCCTAGAAAATAAAATACAAGATTATACACCCTTGGCTTCACAAGCTTCTGGGCTATTTATAGGCAGGGAAAAGGAGATCTAGGGCAACAATCAGAACAAACGTGAAAAGACCAATCTACCCCTGAAGTTTGACCTTCTACGGCGCTAGTACGGCCGCGGAACTGCGGCCTAGACCCCCTATTGGCCGCGGTTCCGCGGCCGTATAGAGGATTTGGGCCCTCCGTTTTTCTGTGCTTCCCTGGTCCTTTTTTGTCTGTAGTTTGGCACATGTTTTTTCTGATAATCTTTTCACATCTCTTCCAGAATTCTAGTCGATCAAAAGGTGATTGGACATGGATCTTTTGTCATGATTTTCTTGAGCTCCGTGTAGATTTCTTGGATCTTGTGTTGCCATTGAGCCTTGTGCATGAAAATGACATTGATTTGCCATTTTGTCTCTTAAACTGGTGTGTGGCAATAGATGGATAAAGAGCGGAGACCCGTGTTTTTATCTGTGGTTGGCAGGAACCCAGATTTTGTCGTGTTTTTTCATGAATTTCACCGTTAAGAGCCGAGAACCTGTATCCTGCAGTTGACTAGCAAACACGACTCAAGAGTACCTACCGATAAGCAATATGATAAAAATTGGGCGGTATAAAAATGCAATAATCTGATATGAACAGGACTCCACTTGGAGTTCGCCGTTACCATACACCAAGAACATTTCTTTAGTTCTTCTCAAGTACTTAAGAATGTTCTTTACAGCTGTCCGGTGCTTCTCCCCGGGATCTGATTGGTACCTACTTATCACACTAAGTGCGTAAGCTACATACGGTATGGTACATAACATCGCATACATGATTGACCCAACTGCAGAAGTATAGGGTATCCCTTGCATGCGAGCCCTCTCCAAATCAGTCTTGGGAGACATCTCTTTAGAAATAGTGATTCCTGAGCAAGCGGGTAAATTACCACACTTAGAATCTTCCATACTAAATTTCTTTAGTATGGTGTCTATGTACCTAGATTGGGACAATCCCAACATCCGTTTAGATCTGTCTCTATAGATCTTTATCCCCAGGATGTAAGAGGCATCATCTAGATCTTTCATGGATAACTTTTGTGATAAGAAGAGCTTGACCGAGTGTAGCATAGGAATATCATTTCCTATCAAGAGTATGTCATCCACGTACAATATGAGGAAGACAACCTTACTCTATACAACCTTTCCATTTACTCCAATTTTCTTCTTAAAGATCCACTTGCTCTCGATGGGTTTTACCCCTTCAGGAGCAACTTTCAAATTCCATACTTTGTTGGTGTACATGGATTCCATCTCAGATCGCATTGCATCTAGCAATTTCACAGAATCTCCACTTGTGATGGCCTACTCGAAACTAGTTGGGTCATCATCTTCCATGATGCAATCCTCACTCCCACCGTCTATAAGAAAACTGTAATATCTCTCAGGTGGATGAGGAACCCTACTAGATCTGCGGAGTGGCTGAGGTTCGTTGGAGACTATTGAATCCTCTGGTTCCACTAAATCATCAGTTGCAGTTTATGTAGCTGGAACTTCTTCTAGTTCTACCTTATTGCCACTAATTTCTTTCACAAGAAATTTCTTTTCTAAAAAGATGGCATGCTGAGCAACAAACACCTTTTGTTCCTCACTATGGTAGAATAGATATCCATGTGAATTCTTTGGATATCCCACAAACTTGCAAAGAACTGATCGTGCCTCGAGTTTGTCTGGATTCTTTTTTTTAACATATGCCGGACAACCCCATATCTTAACTCGTTTAAGATATGGTCTCATTCCACTCCATATCTCATATGGCGTTTTAGGCACTGATTTTGATAGAACTTGATTCAATAGGTATGCGGTTGTCTCAAGCGCATAACCCGAAAAGGAAATAAGTAACTCAGCATTACTCATCATAGAGCGCACCATATCTAATAGGGTGCGATTCTTCCGCTCCGAAACTCCATTTTGCTATGTTGTATACGGAGGAGTAAGCTGAGAAAGAATCCCTTCCTCTTTTAAATAGTCTCGGAATTCCGTGCTCAAGTATTCTCTTCCTCGATCAGATCGATGGACTTTAATATTTTTACCCGTCTAGTTCTCAACTTCGTACTTAAATTCCTTGAATTTCTCAAAAGTTTAAGATTTGTGTTTCAATAAGAACCATGTCCGAATCTTGAGAGATCATCGGTGAATGTAATAAAATACGAGAAACCATTCCTGGCATGTGTAAACATAGGACCGCATACATCACTATGTATCAGTCCCAAGAGTTCAGTAGCTCTTTCTCCGTGTCCAGTAAATGGAGTTTTAGTCATCTTGCCTTTGAGACATGACTGACAGGTTTCATAAGATGTAAATTCGAACGGATTCAAATATCCATCTTTGTGCAACTTCGCTAGTCTTGTTGCATTGATATGACCAAGTATACAATGCCATAAGAAGGATTCATTCATTTCTGAACTTTTCCTCTTGTATGTGTTCTGTATGCTTAGAACTGTGGTTTGATTTAGAACGTATATACCGTTATACAACGTACCAAACCCAATCAACACTTGATTTAAGAAAATGTTCATAATATTTTCTCTAGTACAAAGTCATATCCTTCTTTATCTAATAAAGTAATCGATATTATATTGCACATCATTTTTGGTACGAAATAACAGTCATTCAGAATCAAAGTATTACCATTCGGTAATATAAGATGATATTCGCCAACTGCTTTGACAGCAACAATTGCACCATTCCCTACTACGAGATACTTATCACCCTTTCCCAGTTCTCTACTTCTTCTTAACCCATGTAACATATTATAAACGTGGGATCCTGATCCAGTATCCAATACCCAAGACGTTGAGCATACTGAGAAACAGTTCTCGGTTACGAACAGACCCGAAAAAGATGCATCATCATGCACTTTCTTCGTTCGGGTTGGATGGGAATCCTGATATTCCCCTATTCCTTGCTCAGACTTATAACAATCATAAGACAGAGCGGAACCAACGTTTCCCAGCTCAGTATAATAAGCGGGTTCGGTCAATACATCCATATTATTATCTTGATTAAGGCATGTCATGGTCGCTACTTGGAAAGAGAGAGAAGAAAACACTTTAGCGTGCGCTCTTACAAGATTAGATTGGTTATTATCTTATCTAATCAGGATGGCTCCCACTGTTTTTATCAAATCTTCCTTCAAACCCTAAAATGGAAGACTAGCCGGGATTAATTACACCCTACAAGTTCGCCAATCGGCCAGCCATGCATGTATTGGTACTCCGAGGGAGTCTCCATATGTTTTCGCATGGAACTAATTAAATAATCTCGTTTCCGCAAGGGCATAACCCCGTTAACACCTTTATTAGACACCTACTAAATCAGCTAATTGTAAAGTGCAAAACTCTCCCAGGAGTAACTCTTACTCGCAGTAGGTATCGGGATCCAACTATCTCATAGAAGGTATGCAATCTCATTACAAATTTCAACACTTGAAATTCCCAATATTTGTTTTTACCCCAAGCGGTTTATGACCTTGACAAGGTCAACAAACCATAAACCGCAAGTCAAGTTCAACCCGTTTATTTCGTGATTGAATTAAACCCACCCGCACGACCCTTGACAAGGTCAACAAGGCCGTACGACTACCCTAATCCAATCACATCATATGCGGCAGATAAGCACTAATCAGCTACCGTACACTAGCCTTGACAAGGTCAACAAATGCAACATGAATACTGAATATTACTTATCTGAAATGATGGAGGGCTATGGCTGGTTTTTAAGAAAACCTTTAGCATAATGAACTTGATATCGTTGTAGAATCGAGTGATTTGAAAATGAGTGGTTTAAGCTACGCTTTTAAAATCGAGTAGTTTTCAAAACAAACAGAGTGGGTTGTAACATTTGCTAGCTTTTACTAAAGAGATCATTCCCGGTGAAGGGATCTCGGCTCTTTCCTCATCGAATGAGGTGCAGGATATCCATCAAGGAATACCGCTATGCAAAACAATAACTAAAGCTACCTTTTTGAAAATTTTGATTCTACAATATCTTTTAGATTTCTTTTCTTTCATTAATCTCATTAATGACGTCCCATCATTTATGTTTCTTAAACATTACAGAAGAAACGAAAATAGAACGTACGCTTATGCCATCCGCATTCGCCACGGGGTCCCGTCATGCATCATTAGGTTACTTAACTAACGGTAGAGCGGTGGCTGGACTAGCGCGGGTGCAAAACATAAGCAACGTTTATTTTATATATCATATATATATATATAGCATTCGTCTTAGGCAGTTATATGATCATATCACAGAACTCAGACAGCAGAAGTCAACATATGAAATATTGGATATAATAGGAGGTCCGTGTTTTAAATTCAGCCAGTAATGAAAAACACGGATCCACGGTCGTGATGAATAGCCAAACCCACATCCCTAGACCCCTACGAGAGCGGAAAGAAACCCTGCCAATTCTAGAGTTAGGAGACCCGGTCTCTACGTACTCCTCGAGATGGTCTCCCACTGGACTCTAGAACCCGGTTACTTATGCTCCCCGCCTTGGGTCTATCCTAATACGGAATAGTAAATAATATACATCAATGGTGATATCATCCTCAACCCGGAAGTGTCCCAATAAAAGAATATTACATACAGTTTTTACATGAATGAAAATAGAAAAACTCTCATCTCATGCAAAAAACCTCAGCTATTCAATCACGACGATCCAATATAACATATCAAAGCAACACATAACATCACATGTCATCAACGTAAGTAAATATGCATATCCTAAATGTCGTTGACGTATAGCAATGTGATCGGGGATACACCATATTACACTTACGGTCGCAGAAAAGAAATGAAAAATACAATAATTAGAATCCGCACCAAACCTTAAACATTATAAACCCAGAATATCTCATATCTCAGATTTCATGCCTAACACAATAAATCTTGCATTTAAGTCTCAAATTGAAAACACTTTTCAATAGTCAGTCGGGTAATTCGACAAGATTCCCGATATAATGATCTAATGCTCGTTGGAAACTTTAATAGATTGCCGCATTCCCGATACCGTCAACGAAGTGCACTTAGGCGGAACACCGTGGCCGCGAGCACCCGAGTGGATGCTTTTGGCTACGGTGTTCTCCTATAGTCACTTGGTCAACGCAATGGAGCGTGGCTATCTAGTATTATTTCCCGGCGAACATTCGCGTACAATACAAGATTACGACGGAGTTTTGATCCGAATTAAAACTCCGTGGCAACCAATCAAATGAGACTAAAATGTTAGATTTACAAAACATAAACTAGTTTTCACAAAACTAATTAATGTGGATTCTAAATATTGTATCACATATCATATATATCTAGACGATGTTAAACATATCGATCAATATCTCAAACACCCACAAATCACAAAGACCTTAACAACTTGAGTGTCATTAAAAACACCCAGAAAGTGCCAAATCACATAATAGCGCAGCATAAGAAGAATGAGTCCCTAACTCACTAATTATGCCGCGGAACTGCGGCTAAACCCAAGGTTATGCCGGGGTTGCGCGGCCAATTGGTTGAGTTGGGCCCTCATTTTTCTTTGGGCTCTATAAAAAACACTGCATAATTTTCTGCATATTTTTTATCTGTACAAATTCAACTTTTGAAAATTTGGACAGAAACTATGATTTAAGGTTTAGAAAATATCGATAGAACACTTTAACATCGTTTAGATCAAACCTAATGCTCTAGCTTAGCTCTGATACCGTGAAAGTATGTCTTAGCACCACTACTAGATTTCTAGAGGCATCAAGTATGCAATTGTTAAAAATCTAGTAGGCTAAGGTATACTAACCTAAAATCGAAATAGAGAATTAGGATTTATAAGCATGTAAACAAGTTTTACATTAAGTGAATAAGGAATACAACCTTTGTAGACCAGTCTTTCACTTCAATAGCTCCAAGTAGTAGTCCCTAGAACTCTTCTTAGGCTCCATTTGGTGAAAGAAACGAGCTTGCTTAGTTGTCTTCGAGGCCGAGAATGATCCACCTTGAAGTACCTCTAACTCAAGCAGCCTCTTCACTAAACAAATTAGTGAAGTAAACAAGCTACACTAATGGGCTAGATGAGAGTAGGTTGATGAAGTAGTAATTTTACTCACTTTAGAAATGTATTTCTCTTTTTCTTTTTCTCTCCAGAAAAATCAAGAGGATGAAGATAATCAACTTGGGTGAAGAAATATCTCAAGTGTGATATGTAGAGAGTTAACTATGGCTAAAGATAATTGGTTAGGTTATAAAATATCTAGAGTAAAACAAAATTAGTGGGATGAGTCATGGCTTCTACATTTTTCTACAAGTATCTTAAGCCATGCTCATTTCCACTCATTTTCTTTTACTCTTAATAAATAATTACCCCAATTATCTTTAGGTTTAGTGTAAGTCTCATACACCCATGTTCTTTATATCATCCACCACGGCACAAAAGAATTTTATATATAAATAAATATATACATATATCACACACACACACACACACACACACACACACACACACACACACACATATATATATCATTGTATATAACAAGAGAATAAAATCTTTAGTGAGCATAAATATTAGTTAATATATAAATATATCAAATATAAATATATATCAAATTATTAAATCAACGCTTGATTCAATAATCCGTTTATTACATATATAACCGATTAATATCACTTATATGTATATCATATTATCAAATCAACACTTGAGTCAATAACCCGGTTATATCATATATAACCGACAACATTCAAAATACTATATCAAATCAACACTTGATTCAATAATCCGGTCATATCATATATAACCGGCCAATATCAAATATATATATATACATATAACATATCATTAAATCAACACTTGATTCAACAATCCGGTTATATCGCATATAACCTAACCGATATTATATATCACGAGATTAGAATACGGTATCACATACTCGTATTTAATCAAGCCCCACACATATCACCATATGTGCCCTACTTCGTTTCACTTGAGCTAGGAAACCTTTGTGTAGGACTCTAAAGATTCGTCAATACGCCAGCAGTAGGAAATGATCACATCAGTCACCCACAAGCCGTCAGCGGTACTAGCTGGACGTAACGGCTACCCAGGTATTGAGAAAATAGAAGATCAACAGGCAAGCTTGTCCAAACTCCCGCAAACCCTATAAGCAACACTTACCGTACAGTCCGGTCTCTTCGTCTGATATGTCACATATCAAGTCTAGGTGTGGAATCGTCAGACCTCAGTAACTTGATAAGTCATGCCGATGTGTGGCCTATAACCGTTCGAGAAACTACTGATAACACTTACCAGTAAATCTCATCAACCCTGGCCAGGGACTTGCTGTTATAGCTAAACGAGCATAGCGCAATATCAACTCCCAATGCCGAGAGAGACGAAACCCCTCCTATCGCTCATTACCTCCATGTGACTTGGGACTGTACCCAAAATCTACCTGTTTCCGCGACTTGTTTGAGCCGTGGTAGGGAGGAAATCAAAGCACAGTGGGAACCACACAAGACACTATGACGATCTCGGATCTACAGACTAACATGTACTAATATCACCAGAGAACTGCTATCTGACGTTAGGTATGGTACCATCTAGGAGTTCTCGGCGAATCCTGTTCGGTGTACCCATTCTCTAATGAGCACTTATGTACAATCTTTGTTGTCAAATACCAATAGTTGTGGGATCAACCATCGCACCCATGCAGGGTCAAGAAACGTACACATTAGTCTACTCTGGAATATCGATGCCCTGTCTTGATACTCTCTCGACTAGGAACGGTTAAAAGATGTGCTTGCGGACTACACAAGCCCCACTAGTATGATCTACATCATAGTCCTGGTACTCAAGCTAACATCCTAAGGGCTTTATCAACATGTATCAGACAGACAATATAATAATACAAGTGTACATGTTAAGATAAGGAGCAACCAGATAGCATACTATCATGTCGAGCAAGGAAGTACTCTGTGTATGTGTGTGTGTGTGTGTGTGTCCAAGCATCTACTATAATATACAATAATGGCCTCTAGGGCATACATATGACTAACACCGGGATGAGGTGGCGTCGAAGATGTTGGTCGGAGGGGGAGACAGGGAAACGATGAGGTGATGGTCGCGGTGAGAGCTTGCAGGCGAGGCGACGGTTATGATGTTGGGGTTTGAGTTAGAGTTTCGGTTGACGGCTCTGTTGAAGTTGAAGGGGTGTGTTGGGCTGAGGTTGCAGTCGTCGGCGATAGGTTCTGTCGAGTTGCGGCTAGGTGGGTGCGCCGGTGAAGGGTTTCTTGGCGACGAAAAGGAGGTGTTATCCAGAGTTGAGTGAAGTCGGATGCGGTGTTGGTGATCGAGGGGTAAGAGATAGGTTCGGTAGTCGATGTCAGGGAGAAGAGGTTGTAGGGGAGAGGGTTTTGGGGCGCCGGTGTTTGTGGAGTCGGAGGTTTCGAGGGAAGGAGGATGTCGATGGTAACGATGATGCGACGGGGGTAGAAGGAGGCATGGTGATGATGATGCGACGAGGGTGGAAGGAGGCGCCAGCAAAGGAGGGTTTGGACGAGATGGGTTTGATGACACAACCAAAAGGAAGAAGATGAAGACGGGGTGATAGTGTTGAAGGAGATGGTGGCGGTGTTGGAGTCAAGGTCGAGAGCTAGAGCTTGGAGGAGACGCGTTTATGGATCTCGGGGCTAGGGTTTTTAGTTTAGAAGAGAGATATGGAGACGTAGGGTTTCTTAGGGTTGCGGCTAGGTTAATTTTGAGGAAGAGAGAGAAAGATGAAAACTAGAAAGAGAGAGAAAAAGAAAGAGAAGCAGAAAGAGAAGAGATAGTTTTGCAAAGGAAAATATAAAATTATTTTTATATTTATAAGTATAAGTTTATATATATTATATATAGGATATGTATGTTATATATTTTATAGTTTAATATATAACTAATAGTATATACAAGATAATATATATCTCCGATATGTCTCTACCAAAATCTCACTGAAAATATATATTGAAAAATAATATATACATACGTAGCTCATTCAACTATAATCTAAAGGTAAAATAATATATTATAAACCAATATATATATATACGGTATCTAGGGTATTTAAGATTTAAGCGTAATAGATAAAAGTCAATATAAAACATGAGATACTTAATTAACATGATGACTGTTAATATATATAATATCCCTAACGTATGGCTACCAGAAAATACATACACATAATTCAGATATTTTAGATTCACATGGATTTAGTTTACGGACAAATATTTAATAAAAGATAATCTAGCACAATAACGGGTTTCACACAAGCGGGTCGGGTCGGATAAACACATCTACTATCAAACCAAACACAACCCAAATAATAAATAAAACAAAATTTGAAATACTAATTAATATCGTACGATCTGCTAGGGTGTTACAAGAAGTATGCGGGTAATCATACTTGTATGAATCCTGCAGTGAATTCAAATTATAAACATGCAACTTCTACATTCATATGTAACAGGATATTGCCTTTTATGAAAGTGGATGTCAATTTAACCCCCAAAATGATTCAAGTGCTTATAAAAGATACATTATTCATTAAAATAAATTATATGAAGCTATGGAATGCATTGAATATGGCATTGTCTAAAATATATGGAGATTGGGAAGATTCGTATTAACATTTGCCACGATACCTTGCCGTCATCAAATCTACTAATTCCGGGACTGTCTTCAAGATAACCGATGTTTCAATATAAGAAAGAATGAGATATTTTACCGGTGCATTTTGGGCATTCGGACTGGCCATTGATGGTTTTGCTTATTGTCGTCTCGTTCTCAGTATTAATGGGACACACTTATATGGCAGATACAAAGAGACTTTGCTCATTGCTACCGGTGCTGAAGTAAATGATGAGTTTTATCTTTTGACATATGTTGTAGTTAGAGGTGAAACCACTAAAAATTAGGAGTGGTTCATTACTTGTATTCATCTCTACATTCCATCCGTGTGGGGAAGGCACATTACTTTCATATCTGACAGGATGAAAGAGATTCTAACTGCACTAAGAAAATCATGGCCGGAACCTCATAGTTATCGTTATTGTATGCGACATATCAGAGCCAACTTTTCAACTGCTGGATTTAGTGGCAAAACCTTGCAGAGTTTGTTCTCTCAAATTGCATGTGCACTAGATTACTTGATATATAAAGAGCTGAGAGATGAAATTAAACGTATATGTCCAGGAGCAGATGCTTGAATTTAAAGTAGTTTTAAAAATGAAGAAAAAAGATGGGCTCTTACGAAAGACGGCGGTAGGCGATTTTGCATGATGACTATGAATGCTTCAGAAAGCTTTAACGGGGTCTTAAAAGTATCTTGATCTTTGCCTATTTAGGCCTTAGTAGGACAAACTTTTTACTGGACGAACAAATACTTCTTTGCACGATGTCAGGAGGAACAAGAGTGGACGACAAAGTTATGTCCCAAGTTCGAACAATTATTAACAAAAAGGGATACTGATGCTAGGCATGCTTGAATCGTGAGGTTCAGCCAGTCCGAATGGCAGGTGACTGACAAAGATGGAAAAAATTACAGTATAGTCATTGATGATAGAAACTGTATTTGTACGTGCAATATACCTAAGTTACAAAATTTTTCTTGTTCACATGTAATTTCAGCATGTACACAAGCAGAGAGTAAGGAAATATTGCATATCACGATTTTATTTTGAAGTGGTATTCTGTCTTCAAATAAAAAGCCGCTTATGCCCCATTATTCCATCATGTACCTAATAGCCGATATTGGGAGGTGTACAACGGTCCAATGATATTACCACCTATCGGTAGGAGACAGTTAGGACGACCACGTTCTACTTGTATTAAAGGTGTTATGGATGATTTACGAGAAAGACGTAGGCAAAATAGATGCAGCATCTGCAATAAGTACGGTTATAACAAGGTACAATGCAAAACTCCTCCGGCCCCATGTCGCTATTGGTAATCACCGCCTATACTTTGAAATACACACACACGCACACGTGCAAAACACAAAAAACTAGCATACATATACACACATACATGCACACATATGTTCTTTGTTATACATGCTCATTTTTTCAAATATAATATAAGTCGACATTTTCATTGTGCAGATATACTTATGGAGCCTGAACCTATAGATATGATTGTTCTGTACTTGCAGGCTAACCACAGGTCAGTCAACACCGCATTAATACAGGTAAAACCTTGTAAATTTATTTTCTTCAATTACATATGTTATTTATACGTTACTGATACAAGTCCTATTTTTTAATTGGTATAGTGATCATATGATTACATGCATTGACCACTCAGTCCAGAGCAGCAGGATCCCAGCTGGAGATGCCCATGTGCAGGCTACGCTGCAACGGGCAGACTTTCATCTTCTATCCAGATTAAAGTATACACGTTTGGATAGAGGCTTGATTATGGCTCTATTAGATAGATGGAGAGCAGAGACCTCCACATTTTATTTTAGAGTTGGTTAGATGACTATCACCCTTCAGGACGTCACTGTGCTTCTTAGTCTACCTATAAACAGAGAGGTGGTTGCTGTGGAGTACAGCTACAATTGGTCAGATTTGTCCTAGCTTGTTGGTTAGGATTCCGCCTGTTGGGTAGAAAAGAGGCAGTAGTATTAACTTGAGTTGGCTATGGGAGGTGTTTAGTGCTGAATCTGCTATGGATGCTACCCCTGGGGTGATTGAGCAACATGTACGAGCTAGATTTTACATCAGATAGGGCTCGCTTGTTCCCGGATAGGAACAAGAGCAGAGTTAGTCTTGCCTGGCTGCATCTTTTAACTGATCTCGACCAGTGTACCACTTTATTATGGGGGAGTGCAGTTTTTTCATTCCTCTACACCGAGTTGAGGATGGTTGCATTGATGGAGCAGAAGAGCTTAGGGGGTTGTTTGACGCTTCTTCAGGTATAAAATACTTAAAGCCGCATTCTACTAATTTTGTGTAATTAAATTGATATTCAATGCAAAGCCGCATTCTATCATATTTTATTTCAGATATGGTCATGGGCATATCTCTCTATTGATCGCCCGACCATTACGACACAGTTCGCTTTAAATGGCCAAAGGCCATATGGTTGCCAGTAAGTAATTGAACCTATGCGCATATTTCGAATTTCAAGTTTTTTTGGAATATTAACTTGTGTGCAACTTTATGCCAGTGGAATGTGCACAGGTCTTCTACCGCAACGAGTTCAAAGTTATGGAGGAGGAGTCAGTTACGTGGACACCGTACACACCTGACATGTTGGGCACTCTGCATCTATTATACTTGGCGGGCGCCGGCTTCTGGCGTGCGCAGACGCCGATCATCTGCAACGATGTTATTCATATGCACATGCCAGACAGTGTCCTTCACCAGTTCGGCTTGAGACATCACATACTCGGCATGGTGGATCGGACACCGCGTCATTGTGGAGTGCTAATTAGAGATGCTTAGCTCGCGGAGTATCATATTTAGGGTGGGTCGATGGTACGATTAGGTAAACCACATAGCCGATGAGATACAGCCAGGTATACCGATAGACCAGTACCTTGCCTGGTATTGGATGATTACCCGCAGATCCGTTATCATAGCCGCCCCTCCACCCATCTCATATATGCCTCGAGGACCGATAGAGAGAGATTTGGTAACTTTATATCAAATCTTTTAAAACTATAATCTTATTTTTATGAAATTCATTATCTTATTTACCATCAATATAGATCCAAACCATTTACGTGTTATAGGATAGAGCTGATGAGGGGATTAGTGGCACCAGGGACTCGGCGAGCAGCTTTATGAATATCAAGTCCTTCATCAGGAGTGTGATGACGAGACACAGATTCACACGTCCACCGATCGTGCCTGCACCAGCCATTCCTACACCACCCATGCCTCCACCACCCATGTCCGCACCAGCCATTCCTATCACATATGCATGAACAAGACTTAGACGGGCACAACAGGAGTCATCTCAGCATCCCGATGAGTACGAGTATGGACTATCATAGTCAGAGCTGTCTCAGCCACCTACGGCCAACAAAGCTGGACCGTTACAATCTCGACATCCTATAGCAAAGAAGAGGACACCGGGGATGGTGCAACGACTTCGTTAGATTGCATGGAGTATTGTGTTGTATTTTCTTACGATGACTTCGCTATTTATTTTACCTTGTTTATTGATTTCAACTTATTGGTCTTCGCCGTTTGGGCGTCGTATATTTTGCGTGAATTGTGTCTCCGTCGTTTGGGCGTTGGGTTAGCTCCGTCTGTGGATGCTATTATTTTACTATCTTTGTACATAAATTTTATTCAAAATTTACGAAGGAGGTGTTGACCAATTTTCAAATATTAATTCTTTACAAAAAAACACTTAAATTCATTTTAATTCAAACGTTAATTCTCTCTCACACAAACACAACACATGTTCATACACAATATATTACATAGACATGGTACACACATCCACAATATACACTAGAATGTCGCAAACTATATCGACCCTAAATCCCATGAGTCATCCATTTTGTTTAGTTCATAAAAGAGGATGTATTCTATTCTGATTTTGAGTTATAAGAAAATTCTTATGAAATAAGTGCAAGAAAGTCCTTGTAGCTCATTGGTTAAGACTCTTCGCTATTGTCTCATAGCCTGCGTGTTTGAATCCCATCAGCCCCAATTATTTTAATATTTTTCTTTTTAACATTTTGGAAGCCCAAGAGTTTGCATGGGCATTACACGAAGATACGAAAGGTTTCAACAGAAAAGAAGTATGTAACAGCGACCTTTAAACCTAATAGAGCACCCGGCACGTTTCCCGAGACCCCAGCCCACAACCAAACCGAGATTTGGCCAAGTTCGGCGGCCCCACATGTCCATTTGGGTCCGTTTTGTGCACAGGCGTCCGTTGCACTCCCACCGTTTCATTTTCATACCCTGAAACTTCTAATTTTATTCAGAAACTCTCAGACCTTTCATTTCACCATTGAAATCAATTTTAATACTCTTTAAACCTTTTTTCTACATAATTCTTCTTTGCCCCTCTCCTATAAATACCCTAGACTATTCCTTAGTTCTCCCCTCTGAAATATACAAAAATTCCAACTCAAAATTCCTCTCAAACACTTTTCTCCCAAGTCTAATGTGAAGCCATCGCCTGTAAACGTCAAAGTTCCGTTCAAAAACCAACGCTGCTACAAACTACCCAACGTGCATACTTTAGTTTCTCCTCGTCATCAACAACAACGTCTCCGCCACCCGACATCATCCCATCGAAGACACCGCAATATCAATGTACCAAACCCTTTTCCATACGATCAATCGAACCTTCTTTCCGTGCACTCGAAATGTACCATATTCCTAGTAAACGGTGAATTGGTTGTTATATCAATTTACACCGCAAGTAAGTCCTCTTCCCTAAGTCCATTCTCTTTCCCCTCCTCTCCTGATTCGTTTCATCTCCAACGCCTTTGAAACAATATCGATAAAAGTGGAGTTAGTTTTTAACAATTTCTTTTAAATAATTTTTATCGCAATGATCATGCTAAATAAGTAACTCTAATCTTTCTAACATCACCTTAAAATATTATTCATCTCGTTAATTTTGAATGTGTTTAAAATTCTGTGCTAAATAAATCATACATTGAAAATTATACAAAAATACCATGAACTTTGCATGCACTTTTTATCGCTATTTTGACATATAACTCTAGAAAATCCATGAGGTAACGACCTACCCCACTCACATACACAATAGTTTTCATAGCACGATATTTTGGTTACATGTTTTATTCTAAAAGAAACAATTTTCAAGAAAATACTCTCGCTTTCTAAAACTACTTTTATGAATCACTATTTTAACACATTTGCAATTATGCCTCTGCAATCTCGTTAGGAGACCCATCTGTAGATGGTGTTGGTTATCGCACGTCCTTAGGATAGTAGAGTGAGATGCAGAATTTCTCACGGAGAATTCGGTCTCGAAAGAAATAAAATACGATTTTAAAGAAATACGACTTTTAAAAAAATTAAATCATTGGAAAATTATATAAATCATAAATCCGTATTTTTTTATGAAATTTCTTTTGAAAACTATATTTTTAAATGAAAGGTTAAAGTTACACCAAAATACCATCAAGTTTCTAAAAGTGGTGGTTTTTATTAAAATACCATAAATTTTAAAAGTTAGATTGTTACACTAAAATACCATAAAATATAAAATACGTTTTTATACAAAAAAATCTTGACTTTTAAACAATATATTTTTACTAAAAACTTATTCGAGACTTTAGGACGAATTAAAAACCCTCGAGAATTTTTAAATGATATTTTTACTAAAATACCCTAGAAATTAAAATACTAGTCTAGGTTACATATTTTAGATTGTAAATTGGTTTGAATGGCGTCTTCTCTTATCAGTTGCCCGGGGTTGCCGGAGACAATGATGCACCACTTGCCTCTCCCTAAATATAGATCATAACTTTATGGTGAAAATTATCAATGATAATCGTCTTTGAAAAAAGACACAAATTCTGCACATGGAACACAAATTCTGCCGTCCATATGCAGCGGTTATCGATAATTTCCAAACTCAAGAAATTCACAACATTAAATATAGTATAAGATATCCCTAGAATCTGAATACAAACTTGAACTTGATTTGAACTCGAACTCGAACTCGAACCTAAACCCAAACCTAAACTTGAAACTTTAACACTTGAATTTGAACCTAAATATTCGAACATGACTTGACTTGACCGAACCATGAATATAACTTGACCTAAACTTGATATGAATACACGAATCCAATATGAATGCCTGAACCCAATATCTAGTCTTGAACCGACTTGACTCAAACCATGAATACAACTTGACATGAATACATGAACACTTAACACGAATACTTGATTTGGACATGAACTCAATCTTGAAACTTGATGTATTCATCGATTCGAGCAAGACCGGTAACTTTAATTGTAATCTAGAATACACGGGTGTTGGGTAGTTTAAGTATGAATCCAACGGAATCTTATGATTCCCATACTTATATCACGAATTCACGAATTTATGAATGAGGGCATGTGGTTCCTTACCTCTAGATTACAACCCATTGGGTTCGAGAACACTCCTGAGATACATTAACATTCACACTTAAACCCACGTTGGTTAGATTACCTTTTAATGATCTCTATAGGACACATTGACAGTACACTTCATGTTCATGATACCTTTACTACACGACCATGCTCTACGTGTTTACTATGCTCATATTTCATTTCCATGCTTACATAGTTTCCCTTATCATTTCCATGTTATAATTGTTTCATTCCATCTATACTATACACCTTGTATTCCATTTATATACATCACCCATCTTTTTGGGGACTTACCGAGTGAAAATTCGCTAACGGGCATTCCACCTATCTTTCTTTCTTTATTGGAATTTTCATCAGATAATCTAGAAACTAAGAAGGTGGAACCGAATTTTGAGGACTACTCATAGTTTGAAGCCCAGGCTAACTACTAGTCCTTCAGCAGTTATTTCTTTTCATTCCAGTATTCCAGGCACCTTCATTGTACTTTTTGTTGGCTATAGTGACCTCAAGGCAATTATTATAATCACAGGAAGGTGATTATGATGATTGAGAGAGGACCTATGTGGATGGAAAAGTCTTACTTAAAATGATAGTATGCTATTTAGTTTGTCTTTATCATCATATACATGCATTATGTGGTATTACAGATCACTATTACATGTTGATAGAGCCTATAGGATTCTTGCTTGACTACTAGCATTATGATGGCAATCATATACGTAGGAGTTGGGTGGTCTATAAGCACATTCTTAAATGTTCCTAGTCGAGAGAGTATCGAGACTGGGCATTGATACTCCATAGCAGACTAGTGTATACTTATCGGGACCTCGACGAGAGGCGGTGGCCGGTCTCACAAGCCATTGGTGTCAGTTAGTCACCTAAGATAGTATACAGGTGCTCATTGGGTTATGAGTACACTGGATGGACTCGTCGGGAACATGTTAGTTGGTATTATACATATTTCAGATTGCAGTACCCAGGTGACATGTGTATAGATTAGTCTGTTAACCTGAGATCGTCATTTGTCTCGTGTGAGTTCCCACTGTGCTTTGATTACTACCCTACCACGGCTCAAAGGAGTCGTCCAAACAGGTTTTAGTTGGGTACAGTCACGAGCCACATGGAGGCATTGAGCGGATCATCGGGGATTCGTCACTCCCGGTATTGGGGGTTGATGTTGCGAAGTGCACGGGTGGCCATCACCAGAAATCCTTGGCCAAAGTAGATGAGAATTACTGATTTGGATCAGTAGTTTCTCAGTTGGTGATGGGCTTCATACCGACACGAAATATCGCGTTATTAGGGCTCTGACTTTATCCACCCCCTAGAATCGATATGCGATACTCTTAGATGAACAGACCAGACTGTACGGAGATTGTCACGGACATGCTCAGTAGGGGTTCGGATGAGTTCGCTCAATACCTGGGTAGCCGTTACGTACATCTAGTGCCGCTGACGTGCTTGTTATTAAATCCACTGCCAGAGTATTGACGAGTCTTTAGAGTCCCACACAAAGGGTTTCCCTACTTCGGGCGAAACGATGTAGATGCCGTATGATTTTACAACAGGATTCAATCATATACGTGTACTTATGCACGTATTATAATTCAGACGGATAATAGTAGTGGGCTTTGGTTTAAGCCGGATCCTAGTATTATATTATTGGATTATTTTCGTCTCTTTGTATTCGTATTTTTCGGAATACAGATACGGGTATATATATACGAATGAGAGGTATTCTTGTAATTTATTACAAGGTGGTTCTAGAAGATGCTACCTTATTTTGTTTATAACCATTTTGGATTAAATGGTTATTGAGGTGGGGGATGAGGTGTTATTTGCATTTATTGAAGCATAGCTCACTTGGTGACTCGTGGGGTGACTCATAAGTTACTATTGTGGCATACTTGATATTTATGTTGTGAGATATTATTGCTATGCTTCTTTGCTTCAACACTTAGCCATTTTTTATGGTTGCTTGATTCACAACACTCTCATCTCCTCAAGCTTCTTCTTTTACCTTCACCCTAAAAATCTCATGTGTTGAGAAAGCTAGGGTGTTAGGAGACAAATTAATCAATCATTAGACTCAACATCCTCTAGGATATCTAGTTTAGTAAACTAGGTACCCTAGTTACCTTGGCTATAAGGTTGGAGCTCGAACTACAAATCCTCAGGTGGATCATCTTCCATGGAGGGAGACCAGCGATCAAGCTTGATAATGGTGGCCTCTAGGAGCTTAGGAAGATGGTAGAAGACCGAAGGACCCGGATCATTCGGTATAACCATTCTAAACTCCTCTTTAGTTTGCTAGCTT
Organism: Agapanthus africanus; assembly: GCA_030015575.1. Taxonomy (NCBI): domain Eukaryota; kingdom Viridiplantae; phylum Streptophyta; class Magnoliopsida; order Asparagales; family Amaryllidaceae; genus Agapanthus; species Agapanthus africanus. The sequence goes on from JASDDO010000024.1 coordinate 127,765,049, forward strand.
TAGTTTTATGGTAGATCCGAGTTATAGGGTTGTTCTAGTGCCAGTTTTGAAAATTTTTGTTCCGTAAACAGCACGGTAGATGGCCATGGTGCCGGCATAACCCAACATGGTATCAGAGCCAGCCCATAAACCGATAACTAGTAGTTTAACGATATTTAACGTAATGAAACCGAAACAACTCCAAAACAGCCGAAACAATATTCAATTTTCTGTCGATTTTTTATAGTCTTCTAAAAAAATTTTAAACAATTGCAAAAGGCTACTCATCTTGTAAATAGAACACCCTCAAAACAAGAGCCCCAAAATCCAAGTTTTGGCCGGCGAGAATGGCGTAATAACCGGCCTGGACGGTCTAATATTGGTTCTGGGTCTTGAAATTTTTTGGGTGTTCTGGGCTCTTGAATATTGGTTTTCAGGTGTTGTTTGTTTTTGCCCAGATTACGTATTGTGTCATCTCATGGTTTAGGGCAATATGGAGTATTTCGAAGTCGCTATTTTTAACAACTTTTATAAGTTTTCATTACATACATTACTATCTGCGACCGTGAATGTCATTAGAGCGGTATAACTCGTCTAACTGCTATATGTTTTTTTAGACGGGTTTGCGAACATGATATTCACGTTGATGTTCTGTGTTTGTGCTGAGGTTGTGGTTGGATTGTCGTGGTGGATAGCCAGGGTGCAATGATAGTTGTATAGTTCGGATCCATTTATACATTTGATATTGCAGGGCGAGGGTCCGACATGTAGACTGTCATCTCTGCCTGTTTGTATATTATTTGTTGGGGGCACGACCGGGTTGAGGTCGATGTCACCCTTGTACATATATTTTCTTTTCTGTACTAGGATTACCCCGCGGAGGAGTGCTCGAATAGCCGGGTTCTAGAGGGCACTGGGCCCGCATTTCATGGTGTTGAGATGGAGAAGGCCTTACTCTAGAATTGGCAAGCTATTCGATGCATTCGTAGGGGGTATAGGTTGACCCACGAAGGGGTGCTCAAGTTACCGATTCTGTGAAATGTTGAGTGGCCCATTCACTTTATTGATTGGGGTTGCCTCACTTCTGGGATTGGCGGGTGACTTGCCGCGCTCGTAGGGGTCTAGGTTTTCATTGTACAGGCTATGCACACGACAGAGAATGTCAGGTCTCATTTGCGGCTCAAATGAAACCCAAGACTCCAAAATTATCCACCATTCTGTGTTGCTTGCTGAGATTCTGTGATGCTGCTTATATCATGCCTGGGACGAATGTTATATATATTTATATATATACTAGTAGATGTTGTATATGTTTTGCATCCGCGCTAGTCAAGTCCCCGCTCTGTCGTTAGTTAAGTAACTTAACGGTGCATGACGGGACCCCGTGGCGAATGCGGATGGTATATACGTACATTGTATTTTCGTTCTTTTCTGGTGTGATATGGTTTAATTGATGGGACTGCATTAATTCTGATTAATGCAAGGAAAACAAACATATATGATGTTGTTGGAACCAAGTTTTTGAAAACTGACATTACAGACGTTTCCTTTTGCTTTGCACAGCGATATTCGGTTATGAATATCCAGCACCTCATTCGACGAGGCAAAGAGCCGAGATCCCTTCATCGGGAGTGACCTCTTGGGCAAAAGTTTGCGTCAGTGTAATAACTTCACTATAGTCGATTCTTTTGCTTTGCATTGTGGTATTCAGTTTAGAATATCCTGCACCTCATTCGATGAGGAAAGAGCCAAGATCCCTTCACAGGGAGTGACCTCTTTAGCAAAAGTTTGCGCCACTATATATTTGTAAAACCACTCTGTTCCTTCAACAATATCAAATTCATTATGTTAAAGGTTTTTCGCCAAAAACCAGTTGTAGCACTCCGTCATTTCGGATTGGTAGTGCTTAGTATTCGTGCTACACATTTCGATCTTTAGTCGAGGCGTGGTGTTCGGTAGCTATATAATGCTTTTCCGTTGCATGATAATGCGATTGGTTAGGACAGTCGTGCGATCATTTTGATCTTTAGTCAAGGCTCATACGGGTGGGTCTAATGCAATCAAGATAATGACGGGTAGAACTTGACTAGGACCTTTTGACATTTTGATCTTTAGTCAAGGTCACTTAGGTCCCAGGGGTAAAAACCATATCGGGAGTTTCAAACATATAGGAAACTTACTAGGCATGCGCATACCTTCTGGAGTGTGGTGACTTGAGTGGCTTCCATCAAGTTATCATGCGATGATAGTTGGATCCCGATTCCCACTGATGAGTAGGTGTTACTCCTTGGATGATTTTAGATGATCCCGACTAATTCCCCTTCTAGGATTTGAAGGAGAATTCGAGGAAACAGTGGGAGCCATCCTGATTAGATAAAGTGATTAACCAATCTAATCTAGGTTTAAAGTACATGCTGAGTGTTTCTTTTCTCTCTCTCTCTTTGGCAGCGACCATGGCCTGACCTTAAAAACTCATGAACCAAGTTAACTGAACCTTCTTAAAACACTTTAGCTTTTGGAATGTCATTTAGTCGCATATATCATTGCCGCTCCTACATCCCCTTTTGCATTTCTCCAAAACACTCCGTGTCACTACGAAGATCCATATTTCTTAGATATGCCATCGTATAGTTACATACGAACTCGAAGGAACTTGTTCCAGTTCGAGGATGAATTCTATTTCTGGAGAAATAGAATAGGATTATTCAGTTGTTTTTTATTTTTACCTTCTCTCAGGTTGCGAGGGCTCCTGGTATTAGGAGAGTACACCTATTGCTCTTATTAGATAGTCTTCGTCCAAACCATAGGCAGGTGCCGAAAGGTAGGGAAGGAAGAAAACCAATTAGCCTAAGTGTGGTGTACAGAATGTAATAAGTAAAGACATATAAAGGTATTAGATAAAGGGCAAAGGAAATTGCGACTGCTATCATTCACAACGAAACAAGCGTATACCCCTGCCACTCCTATATCACCTTTGCATTTCTCCAGGACACTCCTTATCAATACGAAGATCCACGTTTCTTGGATATTCCATCATATAGTTACATACGAACTCTAAGCAACTTGTTCCAGTTTAAGGATGGTTTCTGGTTCTGGAGAAATAAAATAGGATTATTCAGTTGTATTTTATCTTTACCTTCTCTCAGGTTGTGAGGGCTCCTAATATTAGGAGCGTACACCTATTGTGCTTATTGGATAGTCTTCTTCCAAATCTTAGGCTGGTGCCAAAGTGTAGGGAAGGAAGAAAATAAATTAGTCTAAGTGTGGTGTACAGAAGGTAATAAGTAAAGATATATAAAGGGATTGGAGTGAGGGCAAGGAAGTATACGGTTACAGTCATGAATCTGGATAGTGGAAGAGCCATTACTAGGAATACCCGGCTAACCCTTCGAAATATTTTCATGTTTCAGTTTTACTGTGCGGTGTTAAGTGAAAACTGTTTTCTCAATTAGATTCTAACTCCAGGGTATGTATTTACCAGATTTGATTCTCATATCTGTATGGCGTTACAGATGGTGAGTGGGGGTAAGATATTGGGAATTGGGTGATTAGATCATCTATATATCGGAATTCTTTGTAATTGGTGATTTTTGAGGAAATCGCCTGGGTTTTGCCTAACGGCAAATTTTTGGTTTTGAATATCCGTCGTTATGCACCAATTTCAAACTGATATATCTTTACGTTTATTTTATAAAGTGTGATATGAATTTTCGAAATTATGTCTATGATGTTTACCTATATCAGTTGATGGTTAGGTAAAGTGCATTCAACAACGGTGTAATTCTTCTTTACCATAGTACAGTTTTCAACTTACGATGCACAGGGTTTTGAGTTGTTAAACTCAGAGGACTTATACAAAGTATTGTATGTTGTCCGATATTCGTTAGGACAAAGGGATTGGTACTCGTACTATGTTCTGTTTACTCATGACTTCTCTAGTTTTAGACAAGTATTTCGTTAAAATACAAGGTCCATATGTTGCAAGTATCAGGATTCTTCAAGGTGATCGAAAATGTAGATACTTGTTTTTGGTATTCCGTTATAAGTAATAGTTTTGAGAACTTGCTTCTCTTTCAGGTTACTCATACGTGGATGTATTCCTTGATGAGTAATGCTGCTTAGCCTCCTTCCATTTAGTTGATATGCACTGGAAACAGCCGCATGATTTTTGAATCTGGTTCCAATTAAATTAGTGCCTTTGTTTCTATATTGGATATATAGAATGTATTCATATCTTAACGATGTTAAGGTATATGGAGTTGTCTGGCTGATGCTTAAAACCAGAATCTGGACAAACTCAAGGCACGTTTCAGTAATGACAGTTTGTGGGTTATCCCAGGCTTCGACGGGGGTTAACTTTCTACCATCTGAAAGATCAATAGTTATATTGTTCTTGACTCGCCATCGGTTTTAGTAAAATGGATTCTTTTCAGAAAACATTCGTGGGAGTATGGTAGAACTGGAAGTGATTCCAGAACCATAAATGATTACTGAAAATTTAGAAGAACCTAAAGATTCAAATGGTTTCAAAGATCCATTAGCCACTCCGCAGATTTAGTGGGTAAACTCAGGCACCCAAGAGTTATTTCGGTCTCCTCAAAAAAGTTGACAGAGAGGTTTTTGATTATCCAAACTTGCCACTACTGCTATTTTAGACTATGAGATCTGGCAGGAGGATGAGTATAACGTCATTCTAAACTAGCTTTAGAAGTGCACGTGTATATGACTCTGCCAAATGGTTGTTGTAATCAGTAGGAGCAGCGGAAGCATGGTGGGCAAGTAGCTTATGTCTATTTATAGACTAAAGCAGGTATAGCGGAGATAAATCATCTATTTTTGATGTGACAGTTATAAAGTTTGACTTCATCAGAATAAGAGATATATCTGGTAAGAAGGCAGTAGGGAGTGATGTCCTGGTATTTGGATGACATGCACTTAATAGGAAGAGATCTTCCTATATTACGATCGGTTATACTGAGGTTGTCACAAGGTGGTTTCTCCACATAGGATATGGATAAAATATCAGGGATTCTGGTGACTATATCTATGGTTTTAGATCTAGATTTGGGAAGTGTCTCAACTCGGGTACTTTGACACTATTCTAAAGTGTTTTAAAATGGACGACTCCTAGCGTGGTGGTGTACCCGCAGGTGATGGAGTCACCCACTCTAAAGAGATGTCTTCTAGACTAATGAGGAGAAGGATTTGCATGATTGGTATATCTCTTGCTTAGGCAATTGAGTCAACATGAGATGTCAAGTACAACACCAGATATTGATTTTTCACAGGCTGCAATAAGTATATATTTAATCCAATCCTGGAGAAACGTTGGGAAGCGGTTATGAACATAAGTGGATGTTCTTGGTATATGGTAACGGCAGCCTCTTCAAGGAGGCAGTTATCATTTCTGGCTTCCAAGGTGACCTGGATGACAGAGTGACTGTCAAAGTTAATATTTTCCCTCTTTTGAGGGGCAGTATGTTGGACTGGTGGTCCAAGCAGATATTGAGGAAGGCATGGCGCAGGATACTGATTAAATTCAGTGGATGATACAGTCTAAGAAGTTTGTTAGATTTGAAGTTCATTTGTGAACTAGGTCACATCAGATATCTAGACAAATTCTAAGACAGGTATTGCTCATTTCGGGAGATAGTCTTTCTTCGCGAAGTTGAGATATAGAGAGAGATAAAGATAGAAACATTGGAGCGGATCCACTCACTGAGGCTATTTCTCGAACGCAATAGTTTCACAAACGAGCTTTGTGAGACTGATTAGTAGAGAAGTTGAGTGTTCGGTATCACACGGGCTGTGAGTATGCGACACCGCAATAATTAGCCTTAAGTGCAAGTGGGAGATTGTTGGCTATAGTGCCCTCAAGACAATTATTATAATCACAAGCAGGTGATTATGATGATTGAGGGAGGACCTATACGGATGGAACAATCTTACTCAAAATGATAGTATGCTATTTGGTTTGTCTTTATCATCATATACATGCATTATGTGGTATTATAGATCACTATTACATGTTGATAGAGCCCATAAGATTCTTGTTTGACTACCAGCATTATGATGGCGATCATATATATGGGAGTTGGGTGGTCTATAAGCACATCCTTAAATGTCCCTAGTCGAGAGAGTATCGAGACTGGGCATTGATACTCCAGAGTAGACTAGTGTATACTTATCGAGACCCCGACGAGGGGCGGTAGCCGGTCTCACAAGCCATTGGTGTCAGTTAGTCACCTAAGATAGCATACAGGTGCTTATTGGGTTATGAGTACACTCGACGGACTCGCCGGAAACATGCTAGTTAGTATTATACATATTGTCAGATAGCAGTTCCCAGATAACATGTGTACAGGTTAGTCTGTCGACCTGAGATCGTCATTTATCTCGTATGAGTTCCCACTATGCTTTGATTACTACCCTACCACGGCTCAAAGGAGTCGTGCAAATAGGTTTTAGTTGGGTACAGTCCTAAGCCACATGGAGGCAGTGAGAGGATCGTCGTGGATTCGTCTCTCTCGGTATTGGGGGTTGATGTCACGAGGTGCGTGGGTGGCCATCACCAGAAATCCTTGGTCAAGGTAGACGAGAATTACTGATTTGGATCAGTAGTTTCTCAGTTGGTGATGTGCTTCATACCGACATGAAATATCGCATTATTAGGGGTCTGACTTTATCCACCCCCTAAACTCGATATATGATACTCTTAGACGAATAGACCGCACTGTACGGAGATTGTCACAGACAGGCTCAGTAGAGGTTCGGATGAGTTTGTGTTAGTGTATATGCCCTAGAGGCCATTACTGTATCATACTAGCTTGTATATTACTTGATGGAAGCTTGGGATATTCACAGTTGTATAGACAATCTTGCTCAAAATGGTAGTATGCTACTTGGTTTGTCTCTACTTCAATATGTGCATGTGTTTCTTTTAGCATATCGCTTATATACGTATTAGTAGAGCCCTTAGGATCTTTGCTTGATTACCAGCGTTGTGATGGCGCTCACACTCGTGGGGCTGGGTAATCCATAAGCACATCCTTATACAGGTCCCTAGTCATAGGACTATCGAGACAGGGCATCGATACTCCAGAGTAGACTAGCGTATGCGCTTCTCATCCCAGCGGGGGAGACGGTCTGTCCCACAGCCGTCAGTACGTCGTACTTGAGATAGTATGCGGGTGCTCGTTAGGTTACGAGTACACTGGACAGGACTCGTCGAGAACTGTTGGTTGGTATTATACCTATCGTCAGTTATCAGTTCCCAGGTGACATGAGTACAGCTTAGTCCGCCGACTTGACATTGTCACTTCGTCTCGAGTGTGTTCCCACTGTACTTAGATTACTACCCTACCACGGCTCAAAGGAGTCGTGCAAACAGGTAGTAGTTGGGTGCAGTCCCGAAGCACTTGGAAGCAGTGACGGTTAGACAGGATTCGTCTCTCCCGGTATTAGGGGTTGACATCGCGCTGTGTCTACGAGAGCCATTACACAAGTAGTCCCTGGCCAGGGCAAGCGAGATATACTGGTAGGTTTCCAGTGTTATCTCAGGGTGTTCTGAGCTACACTCCGACACGACTTGTACTGCTATTAGGGGACTGAAGTTCACCGCCCCCTAGGCCCACCATGCGATGTATCAGACGAACATACCGGACTGTACGGAGATTGTCACATACAGGCTCAGTAGGAGCTCGGATGGGTTTACCTCATCGGCCTTCTTATCGACATCTACCTGGGGACCGTTACGTATAGCTAGTGCCGCTTACGGTCTGTGGTTAAACCCACTGCCAGCGTAGTGTCGAGTCTTTAGAGTCCCACACAGAGAGTTTCCCTGCATTGAACGAAACGTGTAGAGGCCGTATGGTTTTACGGCAGGGCTACGATCACTTACGTGCACTTGTGTGCGTATGCTGTTCGGGCAGGCAATACTAGTGGGCTTTGGTTTAAGCCAGATCCAAGTATTGCACAGATGGATTTGATTTCTCTTCTGTGCATTCGCATTCTACGGAATGTGGATGCGGGTGTGTATGCACAGTTTTGAGGAGCGATAATGGAGGAGGTGCCCCATTAGGGTTTTGGCAGTTGGTTCGGCCAAAACCGTAATGTGGCACACCCATTAGGGTTTTGACAATTCGTTTGGTAAAAACCATTATGATCCGGAGACATTATTTACTAATCCTTTTAGTGATAGATTAGTGATGGCTAATTGCATTGACCATTTGACCACTTAGACCTCTCTTGACTTTGTTGACCCGTTGACCGTGTTGACCATTGACCTTCAAGAGAGATCTACACTCTTCTTTCATTTTCTTTTTAATTTTTGATTATGATAATGGTCAATTCAATGTAGCATCAACTTTATCATGATAGGATTAGTAATGATGGTTTTGGGTGTATTATTGCAACCATGGTTCATTTTCTTGAGTTAATCTTTTCATTATTCTCTTCTCATTCTCTCTCTTGAAGTGAGAAGAAAAGAAAAGCTCCATGGTTGCTAGGTTTTCTCCTTCATCTTCCTCCTCTTGATAATTCTTTTGATCTCATGTGTTGAGAGAAAAAGAATCCACATAGACAAACACTTCCACCTTTCTCTTCTACACAACCTAGAGCATCTAGATTAGCGATCTCGTTGCCCTAGTTGCCTCGGCTTGAGGTGGAGCTTAGTGTACAACTCTCGGGTGGATCGTCTTCGACTCAAGAAGGCCGCGGAGGTGACCGAGATCCGGATCGACCCTCGGAGCATGGATGGACGAGCCGGACAGCGGAGAGAAGACCCGAAGGACCGGTTCCGTGAGGTATATTTTCTACAGCATAGTAGTTAAAGCCTCTACTTGTTTGCTAGTTTCTAGTTTAGCAAAGATCCTTGATTTTGAGTCCATATTGCCTTGCGCCAAATTATTATTTTTTGCCGTTTCCGCCTCCCCGCAAGCACCGGGGTGGGCAACGTGGACTTACAGTGGTATCAGAGCCTAGCTAAACATAAACTAGTAAGTTAGCAAAGTGTTTAGAATATCAATCGGAAAAAAAAGTCGCAAAACACATCCGCAAAACCTCAAGTTACTGTCGATTTTTATGCTGCTCAAAAAGTGATTTAAAATATATGAAAAATCGTCTCAGGGTTTTGTAAAAACACTGTAGAAAAACGATCCAGTGATTCGATCAAACAGCCGCGGTTCGGCGGCAATAATATGCTTATTGCCGCGGTTCCGCGGCCGATTTAACTCGGCAGTGGATCGGGTTTTTTGCAGTGTTTTAGTTTGGCTGTTTTGGGATTTTTAAGACATGTTTTTTCTACCCAGATTTTCCAGAGAGCAAATTGACTTTTGGGGTGGTTAAAAATCCGTATTTTGATCGATATTCCGTAGACTTTGGCTAATGGATATTATCTGTGATGTGATATATGTATTGAACGTCTACTAATCGCAATAAGTCGATTAGTGGGGGTTATACATATCTGTAATCTGTAATGTTGATGGTTTGTGTATATGAACTCGTTGGATTGTCGCGGATGAATAGCCGGGAATGGATGTGAGATGAGAGTTTCTTTTTCTTTCATTCATTGTAAAATTTGTAAATTGATATAATATTATTTGTATGGCCGCACAACCGGGTCGGGGTTGTAGCCGTCATTGTATAATTTCTTTTTACTGTTTTTGCTCCTAGGATAGACCCAAGGAGGGATGCACAAACTACCGGGTATCTCGAAGTGCCGAGGTGGCCTACTCACGGGTTGAGAGAGGTTGCTTCGCTTCGGGTACTTGGCGGGTAGTTTGCCGCACCCGTTAGGGGTCTAGGGTGGGGTTTGGCTATTCCTCGCGACCGTGTAATCCGCTTTTCTTTGCAGGCTCGAACGAATCGCGGATTCCTAGTATATCCAAAGTGTTCATCTGTGATCTGGATTGGCTATCATTGCTATATATCTATATATGATATCTATTTAGGCGTTGCTTATGTTTTTCAGCCGCGCTAGCCCAGCCCCCGCTCTGTCGTTAGTTAAGTAGCCTAACGGGTGATGACGGGGCCCCGTGGCGAATGCGAATGGCATAAGCGTACGTCATATTTTGGTTGTTTTCTGCAATGGTAGGATTAAATGATGGGATGCATTAAAAGAACAAATGCAAGAAAATAAACCAAGTAAAAATCGTTGGAACACTTTCAAAACCACTCGGTTCATTTCAAAAATCATCTTTTTAAACGCGGAGCTTGAACCACTCCTTTAAAAGCTATCTCGTTCCATCGATTATATCTAGTTCACTACGTTCACGGTTTAGCCAAAACCATTCATAGCCCTCCGTCATTTCGTATGGATATTCAATAGTATTCAAGCTATGTTTGTTGACCTTCGTCAAGGCATAGTGATTGGTAGCTGTTGGGTGTTCATATGTAGCATAGATAGATGCGTTGGTTTGGGACAGTCGTATTACCTTATTGACCTTCGTCAAGGGTATGTACGGGTGGGTTCAAATTAACCTGGATAATGACGGGTAGAACTTGACATATGACTTATGATTTGTTGACCTTCGTCAAGGTCATAAGAGCATGGGGCAAAAATCCACATCGGGAGTTTCAAAAGTACTGAAACTTGCTAGCGCTGCATACCATTTGGAGTGTGATGATTCTGGTAGGATTCCTTCAGTTTTGTCATGCGATGATATTTGGATCCCGATCCTACTGTGAGTATATGCTACTTCCTCGGGAACTTTCTCACTTAACGATCAATACTATAAACCAAGTAGGTGTCTAGAAAGGTGTTAGCGGGGCTACGCCCACAGGGAAAAAAGGTTACTTAATTAAGGAACTTCGCGAAAGCGTTGGAAAACCTCCCTCTAAGTACCGACACTGGCCTGGCTGAACGGTTAAGCAAGTATTGTACGGTGAGATTGATCCTGACTAATTCTTCCTTTATGGTTTGAGGAGGGATTCGAGAGACAGTGGGAGCCATCCTGTTTAGATAAATTAAAAACCAATCTAAACTTGCAAGACTATTATGCTGAGTGTTTTCTTCTCTCTCTCTCTTAATTGCAGCGACCCAGTGACCGCACCTAGGTTACATCTAGATAATAAAATGACTGAATCTGACTGTTATGACTGGCAAAGGTCTGTCCAGATGTCCATTGCCCATGACAAGCTGGGACACCTCTTGACTGATCCAACCCCTGCCGTCTCAGGTCCAGTTTCCCCTGTCACGGATATTCATATCCGTGGGACATCGGAAGAAGACTGTGCGAAAGCCAAGTGCCTCGTGTTAGCCTCAGTTGATGGTGCAAACCAGAGGCAGCACGAGAAGATGGACTCAGTTTCTATCTTCCTCCATAACAAAGATTTATATGGAGAGCAATCTCGTATCGCAAGATATGAGACCTCGAACGAACTGCTTCCAACGAGGTTGGCTATCGGGTCATCTGTAAAGGGCAACGTCCTTACAGAGACCAGCTCTTTTGAGCTCTCGGACCTGAAGACCGCGTTGACGAACGGGTCAGATGCTGACTTTGTTCAACAGTCTCTACATACTACCCTGAAGGAAACCAGGGAAGTAGAAAGAAAGGGAAGGGCAGAAGTTTCGGGAATGGATGTAGTAAAAGAGGGATGTTCCTATTGTTACGGGAATGAACATGGGCAGAAGGATTGCAGAGCTTGTAAATCCAGTAGCCAGAATTCGAAGCATGTTATGGCTTCGGCTTCGGCTTCGGGTGTGTTTGTAATAGAGAACTGTATGTCAGTTAACCCTACTTCCTGAATATTGGATACCGGATCAGGATCTCATATTTGTAATTCGTTATAGGCTCTGAGAAACCGTAGGGTTATCAGGAAAGGTGATATGACTCTCAGGGTTGCTAACGGAATGAGCATGTATGCTGAATCCGTTAGGGGAATATCATCTAGGACTGACAACTGGGCAGATATTGATTCTGCGTAACTGTTTTTATGTACCAGGTGCGACTTGTAATATCATATCTGTATCCTTAATTTCTAAGGAAGGATATGATTTTACTTTTGTAAGCGATGTAGTTAACATCCACCTAAATCAAGTTCTGATTGGGTCAGGTACATTACAAAACGGAATATATGTATTGAATCAAGCTCAGATCTTCAGTGTCCAGAACACACTTAAAAGAAAGTCTCCGGAAACAAATCAGGCTTTCTTATGGCATTGTAAGACTGGGTTACATTAATGAGACACGGTTAACAAAGTTACATAAAGAGGGATACTTGAATCCGTTCGAGTATCAGTCTTATGCCACTTGTGAATCTTGTCTCATGGGAAAGATGACAAAGACTCCGTTCACTAGACATGGAGAAAGAGCAAGCGAGCTCTTGGGACTCATACACAGTGATGTGTGTGGTCCAGTGTCTACACATGCGCGAAGTGGTTATTCATACTTCATTACTTTCACAGATGATTTCTCTAGGTATGGGCATGTCTTCTTGATGAAGCACAAATCCGAGGCCTTTGAGAAATTTCAAGAATACAAGAATGAAGTTGAAAAACAAACAGGCAAAAGTATCAAGACACTGAGATCTGATCGAGGTGGTGAATACTTGAGTGCCGAGTTTCTGGGCTACTTAAAAGAGAATGGAATTCTCTCTCAGCTTACTCCTCCATACACACCACAACACAACGGTGTATCGGAAAGGCGGAATCAAACCCTATTGGATATGGTTCGTTCTATGATGAGTAAGGCTGAGTTGCCGCGATCCTTCTGGGGTTATGCGCTAGAAACAGCTGCATATCTCTTGAACAAGGCTCCAACCAAGACTGTGCCTACCACCCCATATCATATGTGGAGTGGGAAGAAACCCTGTCTCAAGTACCTTAAGACATAGGGATGTCCAGCTTTTGTAAAAAAGCAGCATGCGGACAAGCTCGAGGCACGCTCAGTACTGTGTAAGTTTGTGGGATACCCAAAGAACTCCAGAGGGTATCTTTTCTATTCCGCAGAGGAACAAAAGGTTTTTGTTTCTCAGCATGCCCACTTCTTGGAAACTGAATTTTTAGAAAATCATATAAGTGGGAGCGCAATAGAACTGGAAGAAATTCCATAACCACAAGCTATTACTGAAAGCTTGGAAGAACCAGAAGTTTCAAGAGAACCGGACATCCCAGCGCCACTCCGCAGGAGTAGTAGGCAGTCTCATCCGCCCGAGAGATACTACGGTTTTCTCATAGACGGGGATAGAGAGGATTGCACCATGGATTATGGTGAGCCTACTAGCTTCCAGCAAGCCATTCAGAGCGGCGACTCGGTAAAATGGCTGGATGCAATGCGGGCCGAGATGGAGTCCATGTACACCAACAAAGTTTGGACTTTGGACCTAGCTCCAGAAGGGGTAAAACCCGTAGGCTGCAAATGGATCTTCAGAAAGAAGATTGGTGTAGATGGGCAGGTTGAGACCTATAAAGCTAGACTTGTTGCAAAGGGTTTTCGTCAAAGACCTGGTTTGGACTATGACGAGACCTTTTCTCCAGTGGCTATGCTGAAATCCATTCGGATCCTTCTTGCCATTGCTGCCTTCCACGATTATGAAATCTGGCAGATGGACGTAAAGACGGCTTTCCTAAATGGAAATTTGGAAGAGTGCGTCTATATGGATCAGCCGGAGGGATTCATTCAGAGTGGGAGCAGCGGTAGAGTGTGCAAGTTGCTCAAGTCCATTTATGGACTTAAGCAGGCATCGCGGAGTTGGAACATCTGCTTTGATGATACTGTCAAGGAATTCGAATTTATCAAAAACCCAGATGAACCATGCATTTACAGTAAGATTGTAGGGAGAACTGTGGTATTCCTCGTCCTGTACGTGGATAACATTCTCCTAATAGGAAATGATATTCCTATGCTACAGTCAGTCAAAGGATTCTTGTCACAGAGGTTCTCCATGAAGGACCTGGGCGATGCCAACTACATTCTGGGGATCCAAATCTATCGTGATAGATCTAAGAGGATGTTGGGACTTTCACAGTCAAGGTACATCGACATCATACTGAAAAGATTCAGTATGGAAGATTCCAAGCGCGGTAATTTACCGGCTTGTCACGGGATCACCCTCTCCAAAGAGATGTCTCCCAAGACTGATTTGGAAAGAGATCGCATGTCTATTATACCCTATGCTTCTGCGATAGGCTCTATAATGTATGCGATGTTGTGTACCAGACCAGATGTAGCATACGAATTGAGCATTGTAAGCCGGTATCAGTCGAACCCAGGGGAGAAACACTGAATAGCGGTAAAGAACATTCTCAAGTACCTGAGAAGGACTAAGAAGATGTTCTTGGTGTATGGCGGAAAAGACCTCCAGCTCGAGGCCTTTGCTGACTCCAACTTCCAGAGTGACAAGGATGACTCCAAGTCCATGTCGGGTTATGTCTTTACCCTTAATGGAGGGGCGGTTTACTGGAAGAGTTCCAAGCAGGAGACCATTGCAGACTCAACTATGGAAGCGGAGTACATAGCTGCTTGCGATGCCGCAAAGGAAGCTGTCTGGATGAAGAAGTTCCTCACGGAGCTTCAGGTGGTTCCTACCATTGTTGATCCAATACCGCTGTATTGCGACAACAACGGCGCTATAGTTTTAGCGAAGGAACCCAGGTCCCATCAGAAGTCCAGGCACATTTTGAGGCGGTACCACCTGATCAGGGAGATCGTAGATCGCCGGGAGATCGAGGTGAAGAGAGTAAATACGGAAAACAACACTGCAGATCCACTCACGAAGGCCCTACCCCAGACTCAGTTCGAGCGGCTGATCAAGATGATAGGTCTTCGATACGCCAGTACATGACCTTAGTGCAAGTGGGAGATTGTTAGTGTATATGCCCTAGAGGCCATTACTGTATCATACTAGCTTGTATATTACTTGATGGAAGCTTGGGATATTCACAGTTGTATAGACAATCTTGCTCAAAATGGTAGTATGCTACTTGGTTTGTCTCTACCTCAATATGTACATGTGTTTCTTTTAGCATATCGCTTATATACATATTAGTAGAGCCTTTAGGATCTTTGCTTGATTACCAGCGCTGTGATGGCGCTCACACTCGTGGGGCTGGATAATCCATAAGCACATCCTTATACAGGTCCCTAGTCGTAGGACTATCGAGACAGCATCGATACTCCAGAGTAGACTAGCGTATGCGCTTCTCATCCCAGCGGGGGAGACGGTCTGTCCCACAGCCGTAAGTACGTCATACTTGAGATAGTATGCGGGTGCTCGTTAGGTTACGAGTACACTGGACAGGACTCGTCGGGAACTGTTGGTTGGTATTATACCTATCGTCAGTTATCAGTTCCCAGGTGACATGAGTACAGTTTAGTCCGCCGACTTGACACTGTCACTTCGCCTCGAGTGTGTTCCCACTGTACTTAGATTACTACCCTACCACGGCTCAAAGGAGTCGTGCAAACAGGTAGTAGTTGGGTGCAGTCCCGAAGCACTTGGAGGCAGTGACGGTTAGACAGGATTTGTCTTTCCCGGTATTGGGGGTTGACATCGCGCTGTGTCTAGAAGAGCCATTACACAAGTAGTCCCTGGCCAGGGAAAGCAAGATATACTGGTAGGTTTCCAGTGTTATCTCAGGGTGTTCTGGGCTACATTCCGACACGACTTGTACCGCTATTAGGGGACTGACGTTCACCGCCCCCCTAGGCCCGCCATGCGATGTATCAGACAAACAGACTGGATTGTACGGAGATTGTCACATACAGGCTCAGTAGGAGTTCGGATGGGTTTACCTCATCGGCCTTCTTATCGACATCTACCTGGGGACCGTTACGTACAGCTAGTGCCGCTTGCAGTCTGTGGTTAAACCCACTGCCAGCATAGTATCGAGTCTTTAGAGTCCCACACAGAGAGTTTCCCTGCATTGAGCGAAACGTGTAGAGGCCGTATGGTTTTACGGCAGGGCTACGATGACTTACGTGCACTTGTGTGCGTATGCTGTTCGGGCAGGCAATACTAGTGGGCTTTGGTTTAAGCCAGATCCAAGTATTGCACAGATAAATTTGATTTGTCTTTTGTGCATTCGCATTCTACGGAATGCGGATACGGGTGTGTATGCACAGTTTTGAGGAGCGATAAAGGAGGAGGTGCCCCATTAGGGTTTTGGCAGTTGGTTCGGACAAAACCGTAATGTGGCACACTCATTAGGGTTTTGACAATTCGTTTGGTCAAAACCATTATGAGCCGGAGACATGATTTACTAATCCTTTTAGTGATAGATTAGTGATGGCTAATTGCATTGACCATTTAACCACTTAGACCTCTCTTGACTTTGTTGACCCGTTGACCGTGTTGACCATTGACTTTCAAGAGAGATCTACACTCTTCTTTCATTTTCTTTTTAATTTTTTATTATGATAATGGTCAATTCAATGTAGCATCAACTTTATCATGATAGGATTAGTAATGATGGTTTTGGGTGTATTATTGCAACCATGGTTCATTTTCTTGAGTTAATCTTTTCATTATTCTCTTCTCATTCTCTCTCTTGAAGTGAGAAGAAAAGAAAAGCTCCATGGTTGCTAGGTTTTCTCCTTCATCTTCCTCCTCTTGATAATTCTTTTGATCTCATGTGTTGAGAGAAAAAGAATCCACATAGACAAACACTTCCACCTTTCTCTTCTACATTACCTAAAGCATCTAGATTAGCGATCTTGTTGCCCTAGTTGCCTCGGCTTGAGGTGGAGCTTAGTGTACAACTCTGGGGTGGATCATCTTCGACTCAAGAAGGCCGCGGATGTGACCGAGATCCGGATCGACCCTCGAAGCGTGGATGGACGAGCCGGACAGCGGAGAGAAGACCCGAAGGACCGGTTCCGTGAGCTATATTTTCTACAGCATAGTAGTTAAAGCCTCTACTTGTTTGCTAGTTTCTAGTTTAGCCAAGATCCTTGCTTTTGAGTCCATGTTACCTTGCGCAAAATTATTATTTTTTGCCGTTTCCGCCTCCCCGCAAGCACCGAGGTGGGCAACGTTGACTTACAGTTTGCTCGTCGGCCTTCCTTTCGCTTAATACCTGGATAGCCATAACGTACAGCTAGTGCCGCTGCTGTGCTTGTGGTTAAACCCACTGCTAGTGTATTGACAAGTCTTTAGAGTCCCACACAGAGAATTTCCCTGCTTCGGGCAAACGATGTAGAGGCCGTATGGTTTTAACGCAGGGTTCGATCATATACATGCACTTGTGCACGTATCATGATTCAGACGGATAATACTAGTGGACTTTGGTTTAAGCCGGATCCTAGTTTTATATTATTGGATTATTTTCGTCTCTTTGTATTCGTATTTTTCGGAATACAAATACGGGTATGTATATACGGATGAGGGGTATTCTTGTAATTTATTACAAGGTGCTTCTAGAAGATGCCACCTCATTTTGTTTATAACCATTTAGGATTAAATGGTTATTAAGGTGGAGGATGAGGTGTTATTTGTATTTATTGAAGCATGGCTCACTTGGTGACTCATGGGATGACTCATGAATTACTATTGTGTCATGCTTGATATTTGTGTTGTGAGATATTATTGCTATGCTTCTTTGCTTCAACACTTAGCCATTTTTTATAGTTGCTTGATTCACAACACTCTCATCTCCTCAAGCTTCTTCTTCTACCTCCACCCTAAAAGTCTCATGTGTTGAAAAACCTAGGGTGTTTGGAGACAAATTAATCCATCATGAGACTCTATATTCTCTAGGCTATCTAGTTGAGCGAACTAGGTACCCTAGTTACCTTGGCTATGAGGTTGGAGCTCGAACTACAAATCCTCAGGTGGATCATCTTCGATGGATGGAGACCGGCGATTAAGCTTGATCATGGTGGCCTCTAGGAACTTAGGAAGATGGTAGAAGACCAAAGGACCCAGATCATTCGGTATAACCATTCTAAACTCCTCTTTAGTTTGCTAGCTTTAGGTTTATGGTAGATCCGGATTATAGGGTTGTTCTAGCGCCAGTTTTGAAAATTTTTGTTCCGCAAACGGTCACGGTAGATGGCCAGGGCACTGGCATAACCCATCACTTTTCTTTTAAGCGATCTTGTATCAGTGTAAACTTTGTAAAGTTGGGAATATAAATATATAAAGTGTTGGATTTTATTATCATTTGTCTATTCTTGTCAATATTATACTGCTTATTTTATGCTTAGCGTATTTATTGTAAGAAAGGACCTTCTCGGAATAAATACGTCGCGGGTCTCGTCACATACCGCTAAGTCTTTTGGGAAGCGGGGCGTGAAACAAAAAAAATAGATAGCAAGACAACACCATAATTCATCACTAAAATTTTAGAAATAAATCCTCTTCGTTACTGAGCTCCGCAGCAATAGAATTGATCCGCTCTGTAATGGCATCAATAGCCTCATCACCTACCGCGGAATCTTGAGTGAGTTCGAGATGGTTCAAAGTCCGACAGTGCATAAAGATGCGGTAGATAGAGCTTGCTAAGTACTCGATATTGGGATCAGAAAGAAGACCATTAGAATGAAAGAAGTGGAGATGACGATTTGCTTCTCCATGGTGGGCATGGGTTACTTCTTCAGGAGGAGACGGGAGCGCATCCAATATAGCTAAGTGTCACGCCCCGCTTCCCAAGATACCGAAAATTCGGGAACATAACAAAGACAACCATGCTACCTACGGTAAGGAAATATCCTCCTATAGTCACATTACGGCTGTCAATCAGTAATCACGAACTATAAACAAATAAATCTATCTATCACATGT
Organism: Agapanthus africanus; assembly: GCA_030015575.1. Taxonomy (NCBI): domain Eukaryota; kingdom Viridiplantae; phylum Streptophyta; class Magnoliopsida; order Asparagales; family Amaryllidaceae; genus Agapanthus; species Agapanthus africanus. Next base: position 127,783,751 of record JASDDO010000024.1, read on the forward strand.
CCAATTGCCACAAAGAACAATAATAAGAAACGATAACGGAAGCAATAAAGATCCAAGATAGAACAAGAATACCAAACCACAATAAGAACTATATCAGCGGAATGCTTCTCATTGATCCGCAATCCTGTCAAGGTACTCACTGTACTCCTATGCTAAGGTCAAAGAATCTAGGCCATGCAAAATCCAGACGTCAGTGCGTCATAAATATCATAATAACATTAATATGAACAGTAGGTGATATAGTATGCCATGTGCAAGAGTGAGATATCAAGAGTATAAAACAACAGCAATCACAGATGATATAACAAGTAAGCTATAGGTAATCAAACATGTCATGTATATCCTAAGGTCTGTGTTTCTAGGTTAACTATCCTACAGGTATTTGAAACCAATGAATGTACTTCTCCATGTAACTCAAAAGTATATATCCCGTTACTCTCCGGGACCACGGACCAAGATATATCCCATTACCCCCCCGGATCATGGATCAAGAGGTATGAATCAAGAATGACTCTGTTCCGTTATCCCTTGGAACTACGAAAACATGTAATATTCTTTTAAATTACACTTCAGTTACACTTTTGATTTCCTTATTTCCACAGGTTTTGTTTTCCAAGTCAGGTATGAATATAATATCACCTAATACTAGCACAGGAACAGACAGGTACAGGTTATGCCTATCAAGACAACAAGCCACGTCTATCAGGATAACAAGTCAGGATTGTTGGCATCAGTAAGTATTACAGATAACATGTATTAACATGATAATAAAATAGTAATAGTCTGGCAAGTCACAAGTATGTCAAGGCGATATATTAAATTGGATAAAGTGTTTATTGATGAAGCCAACGGAAATCCTATCCGAATACTAAAAAGAAAAGGCAGTTTCATTATTATGGTATACCATCCGCCAGTTTGTCATAATATCGTGCAAACAGATCATGATGAAATACGGTTGTAACCGTTATTTAGGTGCAATAAATAATGTAACAAAATAACCACATTAATTTCTACACTTTGATTTATCGATTAACTAAACTAGAATAGTTTGTTATAATCACTAGTTATAGATATAATTCACATAACATTATAAACTGCAATTATAAAACTTGTTATTGTTAACTAATTAACGATATACGGATTATATATATAAACGTTATAATAATAATAAATAATATTACGATAATATATATATATATATATATATATATATATATAGTTATATTATGTAGACTATAGCATGTAGTAAGTTGTAAACTTACCTAGAGACGAATGCAGACACGAAGACATGAACGAAGCAAGATCCAAGCTTGATATCTCGGCTAGGTATGAAGAGGTCGCGGCTTGAACTTGGGCTCAGGTCTGGTCTATCGGCGAGTGAACAACGATGGCGACGATGAGGTGTTGGCCGGAGTTGGAGTCGGCTGGAACAGAGATGACACCAATGGGGTTTTCTGCGAGAAGAGAGGAGGAAGATGTCCAAGGTGAAGAAGAGGATGTTTTTGAGGTTCGGTGAAGGTAAGAGAGTTATGTTGCTCGGTCCAGGGTTGACGGGGAGAGGTGGTCGGCATTGACAAAGTTAAGAGCTTGATGGAGGTGAGGTGCTGGGAGAGTTGCAGAGTTGGGGATGGTGTCTCAGAGATGAGAGAGGTGGAGACGATGGAGGCGAGGAGGGTGATGGTGGCGATCGGTTTCAGGTTAGAGATGGTCGGAGGGGATGAGGGTCTCGAGGAGATGTTGTTCGGTGATTGGTGCTCGGGAGAGGGAGGAGAACGCATGACCACACTGATGACGGAGACGAAGGAGATGACTATGGTGATGACGACGAGGGCTGAGACGAGGAAGATGACGACGAGCGTGAAGGGAAGGCTCTCGGTGTGTGTGTCTATGTCGGCGATGGGATTTCTAGGCTGGATTTGGGTCGGGGGAGATGAGTTGTTGGGACATTGAAGCGCCGGCGACGACGAGGGTGATAGTGATGAAGGATGCAAAGGAGATGGATAAGGAGAGGTTGAATGAGGTGGCACTGGAAATGATGGAATTGGCGACGACGATGGCTGCGGTTGAGACTTTGTCTACGGGTTCTTGCGGTGGAGGCGGATGACGATGGTTGAGAGGAGAAGGAGGTTGCGATGAGTACAAAGATGGATCAGGTCTTTGAAGTCGACGGCAAGATGATGGAGTTTGTGGTGTCGGTGATGGGGATGATGGGTTCGTCAGAGTTGTTGAGGGCAAGGTGAGGGTGTCGAATACGAGGGGGGAGAAAGAGGAGGAAGAGAGAGAGTTTTTATAAATAGGAAATATAGATATTTATTTTATATAAGTGTGTGTGTATAGATTTGTTTAAAACTAACTAACCAATAACATTTTATAAAGATATTACGATCTTTGATACGTCTCTACTAAATCTCAAAAATATCACTAGAAGTTATCTGTACACACGTAGCCTACTTAAGCCATAAATATAATGGTTAGAAAAGTATATTCTATTCTAATATATTATACACGGTATTTTAGGATGTTCGGATTTACCTGCAATAGATAACCGTCAATAACATATAATAAAATATTTAAATAGGATAAAACATACCAACAATTAATATAAAAAACTCATAATGTATGGCCACCAGAAAATAAATTTAGTTTAAATATTGTATATCAATTATTTGGGATTCATATAGATATGGTCTAAGAATAAATATCAATAAAATATACTCTATCTAACTATCAACCTAAAATGGATCTCACGCAGGCGGGTCAGGTCCAATAAGCACACATACTATCCAAACGCCGATCACAACCCAAACAATAATAATTAAAATGCCCAAAACAATTATTTAAATAACGTAAGATCGTGTTAGGATGTTACACTAAGTGCAAGAGCCGCAAGATTTCACGATTGATCTTCATCGGCTAGTTCATACCTTTCCGTAATCGATAGAGAATACCTTCGTAACTAAAGTAGTCCATCTTCGTGTATACAGATTTTACGACGGTGTAAGGAATGCAGCTCTTAATTTCGTCGATTGATGGTAATTCTACATATGAAGATCCCGACATTGAGAGAGCAAGACTGAGAACTGAGAGGGAGAAAGATAAAGATGGTGATGGCGATAAGATCTGAAAGAATGCAAGAGAGCTCGGTACAAAGAGTGAGATGTAAGATAAAGAGGAAGAGATTGAACTCTTCATATAAGAAACACAATCATTCATGGATTTGTATTTTTTTGGGGCGCAGTTGGTGACCGCGCCTCAGAAAAACACATACCCGTGAATGATTGTGTTTCTTTTTGGGAAGCACCTGCAAATCGCACCATAAAAAACATAAACGCGTGAATGAGTATGTTTCTTTTTGGGACGCAGTTTGCAGCTGCTCCAAAAATACAACAAAGTCCCAACAATGAAAATGGTTCATTAGGCGCAATTGTGAAGTGCACCAAATGAAGATCAATAGACGCACTTTCAAAGTGTGCTCATTAATTAAATTAATTGGCACTTAATGATTCATATTATTTTGCTTCATTTAATGGGCGTAGTTTTAAACTGCGCCCATTGCATTTATAGTGGGCGCAGTTTGAAACTGCACCCATTGCATTTATAGTGGACAAGGTTTAGAACTGCACCCAGTACATTTGTAAGAGCGCATTTTGAAAGTGCACCCCTTACATTTCTAATGGGTGCAGATTCAAACTGCGTCCCTTCAAAAAGAATTTCTTATTGATACCAATGTCAACGTTGAGCTGACGCTGACGTGGCAACTATGAGACGAAAGTGATATGTTTTTTAAATATGTTTTCAAAATGGTTTATTTTAAAAGATATTATTAAAATATGGTTTAATATAAAAAACTGTCAGAAAAAAAAGAAAAAGAGAAAAGAGGAGGATCAGTCAAGAAACTCCTTCCATCTCAAAAAGAAAACACTCCATGTTATCTCTCTCTACGTACATTTTTTTCACAAAAATGGCAACTTTTTCCATTTCGAGCATCTCTTTTTCCTCCCCCTCTTCTTCAACTGAACACTTTCCATTCCTCCTCCTCTTTAGGATCACCACTCCTATTTATAAAGTTGTTCTCTTCTTGGATTCAGTGGTAGAGAGAGAGAGAGCTAGGAGAGAGAGGGAGTTGAAATGGGGAGGGGGAGGATAGAGATAAAGAAGATAGAGAACTCAACCACAAGGCAAGTGACCTATTCAAAGAGGAGGCTTGGCATCATGAAGAAGGCCAAGGAGCTCACCGTCCTCTGCGACGCCGAGGTCTCTGTCCTCATGTTCTCCAGCACTGGCAAGTTTGCTGACTACTGCAGCCCTTCAACCAAGTAATTCATCTCCTTAATTCTCTCGCTTTCAAATCCCCCCTTTTTTTCCTGGGTTTTGTTGAATTAATGTAAGTGTTGTTTGGAAGCACTAAGAGCATCATGGATCGATACCAGCAAGCCACCGGCATTGATTTGTGGAAGGATCAGTTTGAGGCAATTTGACAAATACCTTGTCTGCTTCTTGTTGGTTGATTAAATTTTTGGGTTTTTAATGAAATTAGGGTTTGAGTTTGATTGATGCAGAAGATGCAGAATACACTGAGGCGTCTTGAGGAGACTAACCGCAAATTGCGGAAGGAAATTAGGTGGTTGCTGATTTTTTTTGTAGGGATTGTAGGAAGGGGATTTTATTTTTTGTGACTTTTGGGGGGTTTGTGATGTGTAGGCAGAGGATGGGTGAAGATCTTGATGAGTTGAGTATTAAGGAAATGCGCGGTCTTGAGCAAAGTTTGGATGAGACATTGATGAATGTTCGCCAGAGGAAAGTAAGTTTGAGATTGATTTTTGATAACTTGTTTTGTTTACTTCTTTACTTCAAATTTTTTTGGAGTGTTATTAAGAAAGTTTTAATTGTTAATTGAAATGAGCTTAATTAAAATTGGCATGTTTTTCAAGATTGAGCTCTTGCAAGCTTGACAAGAGACTGTTAGTATGCTCAAATATTTATGTTCAACTGAATTATCTACGTAAATGTTTCGCTCTGTATGTTGTCTTAACTTGATAGAATCGAGATTTAAGAACTGATTAGGAAACTGTTATTTTTTTAAAATTATTGTTACATCCAAATAAGAGCACATATTTGATGTGATAAATGTTGTGTGATCATCATTGGATTGGATTTTAGGAGGTAGTCCCAGAGTTTTGGATGCCTTTTTGGCTAATTTTTACATATTGCCAAGTTCTGACTAGGCTTTTGTTGACAGATATGATACTTGGAGGCCTAGAAATATCAGTAGACTTTCATTATGTCATTTCTTTTTCCGATGTATTTCTTATTTTTATTTTTATTCCAATGTCAAGTTAAACATTTGATAAATATAATTATACCCTGTGCAAAATAACTGCCGATTGCTATCACTACACAATCGGTTAATGCTTTAGTTGGCAGCTTATCAGAAATATACACTTATTAATATACAAGGAATATGCTATATCTGAAGATTATATCTTCTGCTACAATGGGTTGTTTTCATCTTTATTTTTCTAGGGCAAGTGGATTTTAAGAAAACCAATGTGTTATTAAGACCCCATTGATTTCATATATCAGGCTCAGGCCCACATTGCTTCATGTGGAACTGTAGACTTCACCATTGAGATTCTATGTTAGGTTATCATATATTAATATTAATTGAGGTTCAGATATGATGAATCCAGAAACGTTAGAAATAAATTATTCTGAGTCCAACATGAATATACTTTCTTAACAGGTCTATCTACTAGTTTTTATCAATTGTTGAATTGAATTTGTTATCACAAAGCATGACCGAACCTATATATATTTATGATTTTATATTTTACAGTATCACTAGTATATTACTTTCCAAAGTATTCAGGCCTCAGTACCAAGGGAAGAGAGAAACTCTATCTATTAGTGATGGAGGCTTGGATCTGCTTCAGATATTGTCCTCCGTCGATCTGTCACGAGCGTTGCTGAACTGCTGATATTGGTGTTGAGGGTTGACTCCTTGAACGTGTGGATCTCAGTGGGCTTGTTTTGAGGCGAAGCCGAGCTATCTGCAAAAGAAGTTCCGGGATGGTTGTACCACCGTGAATCCTCCGACGATCAAATTAGCCTAGAAATTTAGGCAGAATAGCGGCTTATTGGAATAAAATTGTCTTATCTGAGTCGTCTGAGACGGGTTTTATAGTGGTCGCTTGGAGCGAGCATGCGTGAGATCTTCGCCGTTAGTTACGCCACTGGCGTTACGCCTGCGTGATTGACGAGATCCCCCATTAATGACAAGATACGCTCGTTAATGGAGGGATACGACGGTGTGGAACGCGGGATGTTGGGTGACGGATATCTCGCTTCTGGAGAGATACGCGGAGCCGTGGCGGAGGCGCTTGGGCTCTGCGTCTTTGGTTGCTCGGTAGAGCCGGGACGGCTTAGCTCGGCGGGAGGCTCGGAGACGAGTGGGAGGCCGAGAAAGCTCGGTTCTGTGATAGCTCGGAGGCGAGCAAGGAGGCAGCGTGTAGGAAGGCTCGGAGGCGAGCCAATAGTTATTTACATGGCGAGCATAGGAGTGTTCAGAGATCTGAGGTCGGGTCATCCTTTGGGATGATAGCCCGGGGATGCCTCCAATGTGTGGTGCTTGCCCTATTCCCGTGAGTCCCGGAACATGTTAGCTACCATGTGTCATGATCTGGGGAGTTCCCACTTATGAGCATCATTATTAGTCCCCACTCTCGCCCCGACCTATTTATGGATCGGGTCGAGAGGTCTGGATTGGTTTCCCAGGCTCACCTGTTGTCAAGAATTTGTCAGCGCGGATTTCCGGGACGACTCGGTGTAGGGCGGTTGCGTCGTTCAGATCTTTGAGCCCGCCTGTCGTATCCCGGGCGCTTAGATCTCTGCGCGTATCTTGGATGACGTTAGCGGACCAGGGGAAAGGATCGTGCATTTAAAGAGGAGCGCCGATTCTCTTGCACATCCGTTGAGAAGTAGGCCACGCATCCGACGCGGATTGGCGGACGTAACATGCTGTCGCTGTCGTCTGTGCCCGAAGGGACGTCTTCAATGGTCGTTCGACACGTGGGGCGTCGACAGCTGGCAGACGCGAAGTTTCATTTTGGCGGAAAACGATCTGAGCCGTCGGATGCGTCCCCCCAAACAGTATAAATAGGGGTGGCATCCCCTAGGGTTTCATATTTTCGCCACTATTTTCCTTTGCTGCGAGAGATTGCCCAGCGCTCCATACTTTAGATTGGATCCTTCGCGCTCTTTCCTCGGAGAATCCTTCCTTCTTCGAATCAGGTTAGATATCTTCTTCTGCGAAGTCTGTTGAGATAGTTAGGGTAGAGTCTAGGGAGTCTTCCATCTCTTCCCGAGAGGGTTCCCTTGCTGCATCCTCATCATCGGGCCTGCCCCGTGGAGTCAGGGTCACCCGCGCCACTCATCGCCAGGCCACGGCAAGGGCCCCCAAGGTCAGCATCAGAAACGCCCGCGATGCGCCTTCCATCTTGAGACACGCGGACGAGCTTACTGGGATTCGGGTGAGCTTACGCATTCCCCCTAGCTATTCGCTACGTTTAGTTAGGGCGGACGAGAGGGCGGATCAGGTGCAGGGTAGGGAGATTGCTCTGTACTTGGACGTATTATGGGCTGGAATGCATCTGCCCTTTCCATCCGAGGTATGCGGGATGCTTCGTTGTTTCCAACTCTCGCCAGGCCAGCTTGTGCCGAACTCGTGGAGAATCCTCGGGTTTCTAGTCCGGTTGAAGCTTGAGGAGATCCCCTTCAGCTTGACCTTTCTTACTTCCTTTCTCTGTTATAAAAATCACCCCGGCACCAGCAAGAGCGAGCCGAGCTGGGTGTACTTTTCCTTTAAAAAGCGTAAAGGTGGGGCGGCCGGTTCAGGTGTAGTGGTCGTTCCTTCCTCCATTCACGAATGGAAGAAGAAATTCGTCTTCGTCGGGCCACCCAAAGGCGAGAATTGGCCTGTGCCTACACAGTGGCACAAGGCCGATTGCCCGAGGGCGAAACAGTTGTTCTCGCCCGAGACGAGGGTGATATCCATGTGGGAGCCGATCCGGCAGGCCAATGTCCTCTTTTCCGAGCAGGTCCTTAGCTGGGCCGGGCTCAGCCCCGCACACTTTGTGGATAAGTTAGGAGATTGGACGACCTGTTTAGACTTGAGTAATTTTCCTTTTGCTTTTTTAACATCACTAACCTTCTCGTGCACTCTTTGTTTGCAGGGCAAATGGACCGCGCTAAGATCCTTGCTGTCATTGGCGCTACGACCCAGAAGAAGGCCGGGGGCGTGATCTTGTCCCGAGCAGGCCCGAGCTCGCCTCTGAAACCGTCCCCACCGGCGAAGTCCTCCGCAGCGCCCCGGGCCTCCGATGACCGTTGCGGGGGCGGCCAGAAGCACGCTTAAGACCCGGAACCCCGGACGAGGGGGGACGAGGAGGAGGTGACTGTTAGTTATGTATATGCCCTAGAGGCCATTGTTGTACATATGATGTATATTATAGTGGATGCTTGGACATATATAGAAATGACTTTCTTGCTCGACATGATAGTATGCTATTTGGTTGCTCTTTGTCTTAACATGTTGACTTGTATTGTGATAATGTCTTGCTCTCACATGTTGATAAAGCCCTTAGGATGTGTACTTGACTACCAGAACTATGATGGAGATCATAATAGTGGGGCCAAGGGTAGTCCACAAGTACATCCTATAATTGTTCCTAGTCGAGAGTGTATCGAGACAGGGCATCGATATTCCAAAGTAGACTAGCGTATACGCTTCTTGACCCATATGATTGGTGATGGATGATCCCACATCTTTTGGTGTTTGACATCAAAGAAGGTATGCGGGTGCTCAGTGGAGACTGGGTACACTGAACGGACTCGCCGAGAACTCTTAGTTGGTATTATACCTATCGTCAGATAGCAGTTCTCTGGTGACACTGGTACATGTTAGTCTGTAGACCCGAGATCGTCATAGAGTCTTGTGTGATTCCCACTGTGCTTTGATTTTCACTTTACCACATTTAAGAGAACGTACAAAACGGTGGCTTTTGGGTACAGTCCCCAATCACATGGAGGCAATGAGCGATAGGAGTGGATTCGTCTCTCCCGGTATTGGGGGTTGATGTTGCGCTGTGCTCGATTGACCATAACGATAAGTCCCTGGCCAGGGCTGAAACGGAGATTTACTGACAAGTGTTATCAGTAGTTTCTCGACCCGTTATGAGCCTTACATCGGCACGACTTATCGGTTACTGGAGTCTGACGTTTACCACCCCTAGACTAGATATGCGACATATCAGACGAAGAGACCGGACTGTACGGTAGTGTTACTGACAGGCTTTACAGAAGCTAGAGCGGGCTTGCTTGTTGATCTTATGATCGCTCAATACCCGGGTGGCCGTTACGTCCAGCTAGTACTGCTGACGGCTTGTGAGTGCTTGATATGATCATCACCTACTGCCGGCATATTAATGAGTCTTTAGAGTCCTACACAGAGGTTTACTGGCTCAGGCAAAACGAAGTAGGAGTGCATATGTGATATGTGTGGGACCGAGATTAGTACGAGTATGTGATACCGTATTATATTCTCGTGATATTTGTATTGGTCGGTTCTATGTGATATAGTCGGGTTATCGATTCAAGTGTCGATTCGATAACATGATACATATGATATTAGTCGGTTATATGTGATATAGCCGAATTATTAAATCAAGTGTCAATTTGATAATTTAATGTATAGTTGTATATTTGATATACTAGATTACACTAACTAATATTAGCTCACTTAAACATTTCTTTTTCTCACTTGTGTGCATATAGTATATATGTGATATATATTAATGTATATTTTTGTGTCATGCTTGATGATACACACTACATGGGTATATGAGACTTACACCATACTTATGATAATTGTGAGGATTATTTATTTTAAGTATAAAATTAAATGGAAATTAGTCACATGCATGACGCTTGTGGAAGCTTGTAGATGCATTGACTTAGTCTATCAATTTTGTTTTACCTAAGATATTTATTAACCTAACCATTATCACTTAGCCATGGTTATGTTTCTACATGAGTTAGTATATGATACAAACTCACCTGTGGTTTCCATTCACTCTCTCATATATTTTTTGCTTTATCTTCTTCAAGCTCAAGAAAAAACTTAAAAAGGTTTTTGAGAGATTAAGAAAAAAAAGAGAAAATTAATTCTAAAGTGAGCAAAAATCCTACTTCATCATCCTCTACTAGATTAGCCATTTAGTTTAGGGTGTTAGCTTCACTAATCCCACATTAGTGAAGAGATAGCTTGGGTTAGTGTCTCCTCGACGTAGATCATCTTCGGCCTCGAAGACTTCGTGCAAACTCGTTCTTTTCTTCTTGTGAAGCCATGCTAGAGTCCGGAAGATCACTATTTGGAGCGAAGGGACTAGTACACGGAGCTATTGAAGTGAAGGACCGGTCTACAAAAGTTGTATTCCTAGTTCACTCAGTTGTAAAGTTGTTTACACTATATTTCGTATGATTCTCTAGTTGAACATCCTAGGTTAGGCTTCTTTTAGCATGACAATTTTAACTTGGAATGGACGATACCACCAGAAACCTTGCTGTCGTACTTAGGAACGCTACAATGGTATCAGAGCCAAGCTAGAGAATTAGACGATGTTTGTTAGATTACGAAACCGAAACTACTCCGTAACTTGAAATGTTGAAATCAAGGTTCTGTCGAATTTTAAATGGGCTCTAAAAATTTTTTTAGCAACTGCAGAATGTTGTATGTGATATAACATAAACACCATCGAAATTTGAAGCCATCCCACCTGTTTTTGGCCGGCCACTTTGAGGATAAAACCGGCCTGCTCGGCCATCCTGTTTCATTCGGGCTTCAAAATTTTTTGGTGTTCCAGTCTCTGGATTTTGGTGTTTCAGGTGTTGCTTGTTTTTCCTAAAATTTCATGAGATGTTAATTTTTCTATAAAGGCAATTCGGAGTGTTTCGTATTCGTAATTATAACAATGTTTCGGGTTATTTAGACGGCGTTAAAAAGTTCGAACGGATATCAAATACCCACTATAACCCTCGCCGGAAAATTTTCCAAGAGTTAAATTTTTTCCAAGTTAAAAAACATTCAAATATCATGCAAGTGATGCGATAGACCCTCTAGAAGAACGAAACCCTAACTCGATTTTATGACCGTAAGAACCGCCGCAAAATCCTAGGGTTTGCGGTAGTTCCGCGGCGCCATTGGTGAGGCAAGGGTTGACCTTTCTACGGTTGGTCCATTGGTACTGTGGCATGTTCTGAGTATTTTTAAACCGCGCTCAAGTGTTGAGCTTTTTGGGAAATTTTGGGTGTTTATTGATTCGATCGGAATGTTTAATATCGTCTAGCTTTTTCTGGAATGTGATACAATATTTGGAATTCATTTGGTTAGGTATGAAATTCGAGGTATGTGATATTTCGGGTTTATGATCTCTAAGGTGATTGTGGATTCCAAATATTGGTAGTTTGACATTTTCTTTTCCACGACCGTAAGTGTAATATGTGGTTTATCGCCATTTTCGTTGCTATATGTCAACGACAACTGTCATACGCATATTTACTTATGTTGATGACATGTGATGTTATGTGTTACTGTGATATGTTGTATTGGATCGTCGTGTTTTGAATAGCCGGGGGTTTTATGTGAGATAAGAGTTTTTATTTTCATTCATGTAAAATTCATTGCATGTAATATTCTTTTATTGGGGCATTTCCGGGTTGAGGATAATGTCACCATTGTTTATATTATTTATTTTTCCGCATTGGGATAGACCTAAGGTGGAGAGCACAAGTAACCGGGTTGTAGAGTCCAGTGGGAGACAATCTCAAGAAGTCGAGTCCGGGTCTCCTAACTCTAGAATTGGTAAGGTTGCTTGTCGCTCTCGTAGGGGTCTAGAGACGTGGGTTTATTTATTCATCGCGACCGTGGAATCCGTGTTTTATACTGGTTTAATTTAAAACACGAAATTCCTAGTATATCCAATATTTCATATATTATCTTCTGCTGCTGATATTTTGTGATGTGATCACTTTATATGTAGACGAATGTTTTATTATTGTATATATGATATATAATAAACGTTGCTTATGTTTTGCACCCGCGCTAGTCCCGCCCCGCTATGTCGTTAGTTAAGTAACCTAACGGTGCATAACAGGGCACCGTGGCGAATGCGGATGGCATAAGCGTACGTTATATTTTCGTTTCTTCTGTGATGCTTAGGAAGCATAAATGATGGGACTTCATTAATGAGATTAATGAAAGAAAAGAAACCTAAAAGATGTTGTAGAATCAAATTTTAAAAAGGGTAGCTCTAGTTTTTGCTTCAAAGCGGTATTCCTTGTAGAATATCCAGCACCTTGTTCAATAAGGAAAGAGCCGAGATCCCTTCACCGGAAGTGAGCTCTTTAGCGAAACTAGCAGATGCTACAACTCACTCGGTTTTGTTTTTGATTGCTTCTATAGTTCTTGCTTTGCATAGTGGTATTTATAGAATATCCAGCACCTTATTCGATAAGAAAAGAGCCGAGATCCCTTCACCGGGAGTAACCTCTTTAGCGAAACTAGCAGATACTACAACTCACTCGGTTTTGTTTTTGATTGCTTCTATAGTTCTTTGCTTTACATAGTGGTATTTATGAAATATCCTGCACCTTATTCGATAAGGAAAGAACCGAGATCCCTTCACCGGGAGTGACCTCTTTAGCAAAACCAGTAAAAGCCTAAAATACACTCCTTTTCAAAGTCACTCTATTCTACGACGATATCAAGTTCGATACGCAAAATGTTTTCATAAAAACCTGTCGTAGCCCTTCGTCATTTCAGATAAGTACTACTTAGTATTCGTGCTACGTTTGTTGACCATGTTAAGGCGTAGTGTGCGGTAGTTAATTAGTGCTTATCTGCTAAAGCATGAGATGCGATTGGATTAGGGTAGTTGTACGACTTTGTTAACCATGTTAAGGGTCGTATGAGTGGGTTTAATTCAATCAGGAAATGACGGGTTGAACTTGACTAGCGCTTATGATTTGTTGACCATATTAAGGTCATAAGTAACCAGGAGCAAAATATTATCAGGAATTTCAAGTGTTGAAATTTGCAATGAGATTGCATACCTTTTATGAGATAGTTGGATTCCGATACCCACTGCGAGTAAGTGTTACTCTTGGGAGAGTTTTACACATGACAATTAGCCAATCAAGTAGGTGTCTAGAAAGGTGTTAACGGGGTTACGCCCCTGGGAAAATGAGCTTTATTTTAATTAGGTCCGTACGAAAGCACGGGGAACCTTCTTCAAAGTACCAACACCGGCCTGGCTGAAAGGTTGGCAAACTTGTAAGGTAATTAATCTCGGCTAGTCTTACCTTTTAGGGTCTATAGGAAAATTTGATAAAAACAGTAGGAGCCATCCTGAATAGATAAGATAAAAACCAATCTAATTTTGCAAGAGTATACGCTAAAGTGTTTTCTTCTCTCTCTCCACGTAGCGACCATGTCAGGCCTTAATCAAGATAATAATATGGATGTATTAACTGAACCCGCTTGTTATGCTGAGTAGGGAAACGTTGGTTCCACTCCAACTTATAATTGTTATAAGTCCGAGCAGAGAATAGGGGCATATCCGGATTCTTACGCCACCCTAACGAAGAATGAGCATATTGATGCATCTTTTTCGGATGTGTTAGTTACCGAGAATTGTTTCTCAGTACACTCTACGTCCTGAGTATTAGATACTGGATCAGAATCCCACATATGTAATATGTTGCATGGGCTAAGAAAAGGTAGAGAACTAGGAATGGGTGATCATTCCGTAAAAGTAGGGAATGGTGCAAATGTTGCAGCTAAATCAGTTGGTGAATATCACCTTGTATTACCAAATGGTAATACATTGATTCTGAACGAATGTTATTACATACCGACCCTGATATGCAATCTTATATCAGTTTCTTTATTAAGTAAAGAAGGATATAATTTTGTAGTACATGATAATGTTATGAAAATCTTTCTGAATCAAAAGTTGATTGGATTAGGCTCGTTAAATAATGGCATATACGTTCTAAATCAAACCACGGTTCTTAATGTACAAAACACACAAGAGTAAGAGTTCAGAAATGAACGAATCTTTCTTGTGGCATTGTAGAGTAGGTCATATCAATACGACACGACTAGCTAAGTTACATAAAGATAGATATTTGAAACCGTTCGAATTTTCATCTTATGACACTTGTCAGTCATGTCTCAACGGTAAAATGACTAAAACTCCGTTTAGTGGACACGGAGAAAGTTACAGAACTCTTGGTACTGATACATAGTGATGTATGCGGTCCCATGTTTTCACATGTCAGGAATGGTTGCTCATACTTCATTACATTCATTGACGATATCTCAAGATACGGACATGTGCTCCTGATAAAATACAAGTCTGAAATTTTTGAGAAATTAAAAAATATAAGCATGAAGTTGAGAACCAAATGGGTAAAAGCATTAAAATCCTTCGATCTGATCGGAGAGGAGAATGGTTGAGTACGGAATTCCGTGACTATCTAAAAGAGAATGGGATTCTCTCTCAGCTTACTCCTCCGTATACACCACAACACAACGGTGTATCGGAACGGAGGAATCACACCCTATTGGCTATGGTGCGCTCTATGATGAGCACCGCTGAGTTGCCTATTTCCTTTTGGGTTATGCGCTTGAGACAGCAGCATACCTATTGAATCAAGTTCCATCTAAATCAGTGCCTACAACCCCATATGAGATATGGACGGGAATGAGACCATATCTTAAACGAGTTAAGATATGGGGTTGTCCGGCCTATGTCAAAAGGCAAAATCCGGACAAGCTCAAGACACGATCAGTTCTTTGCAAGTTTGTGGGATATCCAAAGAATTCACAAGGATATATTTTCTACCACGCTGAGGAACAAAAGGTGATTGTTTCTCAATACACCACCTTTTTGGAAAAGGAATTTCTTGTAAAAGAAATTAGTGGTAAAGAGGTAGATCTGGAAGAAGTTCCAGCATCACAAACTGCAACTGAAGATTTAGTAGAACCATCCTCAGGCTCTTCGCCGATCTAGTAGGGTTCCTCATCCACATGAGAGATACTACGGTTTTCTCATTAATGGTGGGAGCGAGGATTGCATCATGGAAGATGATGACCTAACTAGTTTTGAGCAGGCCATCACGAGTGGGGACTTTGTAAAATGGCTGGATGCAATGCGATCTGAGATGGAATCTATGTATACCAACAAAGTATGGACTTTGGAAATTGCTTTTGAAGGCGTAAAACCCATTGGGAGCAAATGTATCTTTAATAAGAAACTTGGTGTAGATAGAAAAGTTGAGACTTTCAAAGCTAGACTTGTTGCAAAAGGTTTTCGTCAACGACCAGGTGTGGATTATGATGAAACCTTTTCTCCAGTGGTTATGCTTAAGTCCATCCGTATCCTACTTGCCATTGCTGCATACCATTACTACGAAATCTGGCAAATGGATATTAAGACCGTCTTTTTAAATGGTGATTTAGAAGAGAGTGTGTACATGACTGAGCCAGAAGGCTTCGTGGACACTGGGAGCAGCGGGAAGGTGTGCAAACTGCTTAAATCCATTTACGGGTTGAAACGGGCATCGCGGAGTTGGAACATCTGTTTTGATGTCGTAGTCAAAGAGTTTGACTTCGTCAAAATTATAGATGAACCTTGTATATACAAGAAGGTGACAGAGAGTAAGGTTGCATTCCTCGTATTGTACGTGGATGACATACTCTTGGTAGGAAATGATATTCCTATGCTGCGCTCGGTCAAGCTCTTCTTATCACAAAGATTCTCAATGAAAGATCGAAGTGATGCCTCCTATATCTTGGGAATTAAAATCTATAGAGATAGATCTAAACGGATACTGAGGTTGTCCCAATCCAGGTATATTGACACCACCCACGATCTCTGCACCCACTCTCTCCAAAGAGATGTCTCCCAAGACTGATTTAGAGAGAGCTCGCATGCACGGAATACCCTATACTTCGGCAGTAGGCTCTATTATGTACGCGATGTTATGTACCAGACCCGATGTAGCATACTCACTAAGTGTAGTGAGTAAGTATCAAGCAGATCCAGAAGAGAGTCACTGGACAGCTGTGAAGAACATTCTCAAGTATTTGAGAAGGACTAAAGAGATGTTCTTGGTGTATGGTAACGGAGAATTTCAAGTGGAGTCTTTTACCGATTCGAGCTTCCAGAGTGATAAAGATGACTCTAAGTCGGTCTCGGAATTTGTCTTTACCCTCAATGGAGCGGCGGTTTGTTGGAAGAGTTCCAAATATGAAACTGTGGCAGACTCGACGATGGAGGCTGAATATATCGCTGCCAACGATGCTGCCAAAGAGGCTGTCTGGATGAAGAAGTTCATAGCTGAACTTAGAGTCGTTCCATCTATCGAGCGTCCAATACCTTTGTATTGCGATAACAATGGAGCAGCGGCTTTGGCCAAGGAACCCAGGTCCCATCAGAGATCCAGGCATGTTCTGAGGCGGTATTACCTGATCCGGGAGATAGTTAACCGCCGGGAGATCGAGATCAGGAGAGTTGATACGAAGGACAACATAACGGATCCATTCACGAAGGCCATACCCCAGATACAATTTGAGAGACTCTTCAGGATATTGGGTATGAGATACTACGACAAATGGCCTTAGTGCAAGTGGGAGATTGTTAGTTATGTATATGCACTAAAGGCCATTGTTGTACATATGATGTATATTATAGTGGATGCAGACATATATAGAGATGCCTTTCTTGCTCGACATGATAGTATGCTATCTGGTTGCTCTTTGTCTTAACATGTTGACTTGTATTGTGATACTGTCTTACTTTCACATGTTGATAAAGCCCTTAGGATGTGTACTTGACTACCAGAACTATGATAGAGATCATAATAGTGGGGCCAAGGGTAGTCCACAAGTACATCCTATAATTGTTCCTAGTCGAGAGTGTATCGAGACAGGGCATCGATATTCCAAAGTAGACTAGCGTATACGCTTCTTGACCTATATGATGGGTGATGGATGATCCCACATTTATTGGTGTTTGACATCAAAGAAGGTATGCGGGTGCTCAGTGGAGACTGGGTACACTGAACGAACTCGCCAAGAACTTATAGTTGGTATTATACCTATCGTCAGATAGCAATTCTCTGATGACACTGGTACAGGTTAGTTTGTAGACCCGAGATCGTGATGGAGTCTTGTGTGATTCCCACTGTGCTTTGATTTCCACCTTACCACATTCAAAAGAACGTGCAAAACGGTGGCTTTTGGGTACAGTCCCCAATCACATGGAGGTAATGAGCGATAGGAGGGGATTCGTCTCTCCCGGTATTGGGGGTTGATATTGCGCTGTGCTCGATTGGCTATAACGATAAGTCCCTGGCCAGAGCTGAAACGGAGATTTACTGACAAGTGTTATCAGTAGTTTCTCGACCCGTTATAAGTCTTACATCGGCACGACTTATCGGTTACTGGGATCTGACGTTTACCACCCCTATACTAGATATGCGACATATCAGACGAAGAGACTGGACTATATGGTAGTATTACTGACAGGCTTTACAGGAGCTAGAGCGGGCTTGCTTATTGATCTTCTGATCGCTCAATACCTGGGTAGATGGTACGTCCAGCTAGTACCGCTGACAGCTTGTGGGTGCTTGATATGATCATCACCTACTGCCGGCGTATTGACGAGTCTTTAGAGTCATACACAAAGGTTTACTGGCTCAGGCAAAATAAAGTAGGAGCGCATATATGAATGTGCGGGACTCAGATTAGTACGAGTATGTGATACCGTATTATATTCTCGCGATATTTGTATCGGTCGGTTATATGTGAACACAAGTGTTGATTCGATAACATGATACATATGATATTAGTCGGTTATATGTGATATAGCCGGATTATTAAATCAAGTGTTGATTTGATAATTTAATATATAATTGTATATTTGATATACTAGATTACATTAACTAATATTAGCTCACTTAAACATTTCTTTCTCTCACTTGTGTTCATATAGTATATATGTGATATATATTAATGTACATTTTTGTGTCATGCTTGATGATACACACTACATGGGTGTATGAGACTTACACCATGCTTATGATAATTGTGAGGATTATTTATTTTAAGTAAATCCAAAATTAGATGGAAATTAGTCACATGCATGAAGCTTGTAGATGTATTGACTTAGTTTACTAATTTTGTTTTACCTAAGATATTTATTAACCTAACCATTATCATTTAGCCATGGTTATGTCTCTACATGAGTTAGTATATGATACAAACTCATCCATGGTTGCCATTCACTCTCGTCTATTTTTTGCTTCATCTTCTTCAAGCTCAAGAAAAAGCTCTCTAGATTTTTGAGAGTAGAAGAAAAAGAGAGAATTAATTCTAAAGTGAGCAAAAATTCTACTTCATCATTCTGTACTAGATTAGCCATTTAGTTTAGGGTGTTAGCTTCACTAATCCCACATATAATTTGGGTTAGTGTCTTCTCGACGTAGATCGTCTTTGGCTTCGAAGACTTCGTGCAAACTCATTCCTTTTTTCTTGTGAAGCCATGCTAGAGTCCGGAAGATCACTACTTGAAGCGAAGGGATTACTATACGGAGCTATTGAAATGAAGGACCGGTCTACAAAGGTTGTATTCCTATTTCACTTAGTTGTAAAGTTGTTTACATTATGTTTCGTATGATTCTCTAGTTAAACATCATAGGCTAGGGTTCTTTTAGCATGGCAAAATTTTAATTTGGCATGAACGATACCACTCGAAACCTTGCTGTCGTGCTTAGGAACCCTACAGCGACCGAGGTCACCCTCAAGAGGAAAAGGACGGTCTCCCGCACGTCGCCGACTGACATCCCCGAGGGGATTCCGGTGCAAGAGGGAGACGTTTGCTTCGTGGTCCCCTCGGGGCTTTCCGTCGCCGACAGCTTGCTCGCGGATATGGAACAGTCGGCCGGGGGAAAGATTCCGTGAGGGACCCTGAAGGCCCAAGTGGCCGCCATCGCTCAGAAGGCTGTTCAGGTCGGTATTCGTTCAATTGTTGTCTTAATTGCTCGCCTATTTTTTTAGCCCGGACACTTCTAAATCCATCTGTTGCTTTTCTTAGGTCCTCCAACACTGCGCCCTCATCATCAACATGGAAGCCGAGGAGATCGCCCCGGCCATAAGGAAGGTGGCGGAATCGTTTTCGGAGACGGAGGATCTGTGCCTCCAGCTGCCGCAGGAGAAAGAGAAAACGTCCGTCCTTGAGACCCGGTTGGCCGCCGGAGAGCTCATGCTCTCCAAGAGCCAGGAGTCCTACCGGCTCATGGGCGAGTCCCACCGAGCCATGGAGGGCAAGTTGGAGAAGCTAGGTAAGCGCCACCCCTTAATGAAGAAAGTGAAAGACGCTAGCAAGAGGGAGACCGAGGGTGCGCTTGAGGCGGCGAAGATCGCCGAGCTTCGGGCCCGCAAGTCGGTGGACGCGTACAAAGCGTCAGACCAGTTCTACACTGACCTTGGCGAAGCCTCCGCCATCGTTTGGCATGCAGCCCTTGATGCCTTCAAGGAGTTGATGCTGGAGTTCGTGGACTGTGAGCTCCGTGCGCGGGTCCCTCTCTCGGTGGAAACGCCGCAGGCGGTTGGTGCCGGAGGCGGGGCGGCTACGGAAGTAGAAACCCCGGCCCCTGAGGGCGGTGCCGAACAAGGCGAGGTCCCGGCAGAGCTTGCTACCTGAGCTCTTATATTTTTTCTTTTTAGTGAGCCTCCAGGCAATTTTTATACGGCTGGGGAGCCCAAAATACCTTGTAAAAAGTTTATTTTGGAACATGAAATAAACTGAGTTTATTTTCCTAGCCATGACAGTGTGTTCTTCTTAGATGACAATCGCGCGTCAAGTATAAGTCAATTAACCACCAAGTGCAGGAAGGTCGGTGCTTTTCCCACCTCCGGAGTCGAGGTGGCGATCGTTCACTTAGAATACGTCGGAAGATCCCTCCTTGTAGGATGTTGGTATCTGCCCATTCACTAAGGTCGGGCCGACGACCACGTCTCTTAGCGTGAGTTGAATAATAGCCAAGTTATGTTTGGTCGGTGCTGATTGATGACAGCTTTCGATCCTAAGCGTAGGTGGGTAGGAAGTTACCCGCTAAGGATTGGCCGAGCAGGGAAGCTGCTCGGTGGTCTCGTGAGGAAGGCTTTCGATCCTTAGCGTAGATGGGCGGATGTGCCTGCTAGGGATTGACCGAGCAGGGAAGCTGCTCGGTGGCCTCGTGAGGAGGGCTTCGATCCTTGGCGTGGATGGGTATGAGCTACCCGCCAGGGATAGGCCGAGCATGGAAGCTGCTCGGTGGCCCCGTGAGAAGGGCTTTCGATCCTTAGCGTAGATGGGAGGGATGTGTCTGCTAGGGATTGACCGAGTAGGGAAGCTGATCGGTGGCCTCGTGAAGAGGGCTTCGATCCTTGCCGTGGGTGGGTAGGAGACTACCAGCCAGGGATTGACCAAGCAGGGAAGCTGCTCGGTGGCCTCTTGATGAGAGCTTTGATTCTTGGCATGGATGGGTAGGAGCTACCCGCCAGGGATTAACTGAGCAGGGAAGCTGCCCGGTGGCCTTTTGATGAGGGTTTCGATTCTTAGCGTAGATGGGTAGGAAGTTACCCGCTAAGGATTGACCGAGCAGGGAAGCTGCTCGATGACCTCTTGATGAGGGATTTTGATCCTTGGCGTCGGTGGGTAGGAGACTACCAGCCAGGAATTGACTGAGCAGGGAAGCTGCTTGGTGGCCTCTTGAGGAGGGTTTTTGATCCTTGGCGTCGGTGGGTAGGAGACTACCAGCAAGGGATCTACCGAGCAGGGAAGCTGCTCGGTGGCCTCTTGATGAGGGCTTTTGCGTCGGTCAACCTCCCTTGATCCGTAAAGTCTGGGGGGCAGAGACCGTCGCAGGTAGCACGTGGCAGAAACGCATGGGCTAGGCGTGACTCTCCGTAGTGCGCGCCGTTCCAACTTCCACCTGACCGCTCGAGGGCATGGTCGTCACGCGGCAGCTCTGTACTGGGAACTTTGAAAAGGTCCCGTGAATCGCGCTGCCGCGCGCAAACTTCGGCCTTTTGGGATTCCGTTAGGGCTATAAATAGCGAAGGCACGTTGGTTATTTTTAGCTTTACGTCCACGAAAAAATGGTAGGTTTCATCTACTCCATTCAAGAGATCATCTCTCGTGACGACGTCTACTTGTACGATCAGGCGAGCATCGAGGAGACGTACCGGGCAGTGTGGTCCAGCACGTGGAGGAACACTTCGGCCGTCTACTTCCCCGGCAATCATCCCTCCTTCAATTGCTCATGTATGCAATTTGGAGGATGTCGCCGGGATGCACAACGCCTTGTCCGAAGAGCTTAAGGACGAGGCGGTTGACAAGCTGCACTCGCTTCACCACCATGGCCTGATCTCGAAGAGTAGACGGGATCTCTCGGTGGCACTTGTTCTGGAGTGCTTACAGGAAAGGCAGATCGCCGATGGTTGCCCGGCAGGTGCGGTCTCTGGCCCTTCCGTGGCATCGCGGGTCCGCGGGCAACATCAGAGGGAGTGAGCTGAGGAAGCGAAGGCTCGGCTGGCGGCGATCTCTTCGGAATACCACCAGCAGTGTTTTCTTGACCCCCTACCCCCTCTGTTGTTATATTTTTTTTATATATTTTCCTTTGTGTAAGGATGGGGAGCCCATAATACCTTTGATGAATAAAGTTACTCTTTTGTGATGTGTTTTTGTCTCCTTTTTATTCCCTTTGTGCGTTTGCGTATTTTCACAAAAACAAACCCAGGGGTCTTGGAACTGAGGAAGAGGGAAACATGTCGACGGAGTTTCCTTTAATTCAGGAGACTTAATAATAAAGAAAAATTGCATCGCTTCGACATAGAAGGAAACATATTCAATGATACAAAACTTGAAAATACATTCACTTATACAATTTGAGCTTCTCGGCATTGTAAGGCCGCAGAAGCCCACGTCTTGTAAGCGACAGGCTCCTCCGGGCAATACTTGGGAAACGAGGAATAAGCCGTCCCATTTCGGGGAGAACTTGTGTAGCTTGCCTTGGTCTATAAATTCGTTCCGCCTTAGGACCAAATCTCCCGTCTTGAAGGCACGATACTTGATTCGTGCGTTGTAGTAGCGGGCAGTTTGCTGTTGATAAGCGGCGGCTTTGATCTGTGCCTGGTCCCGCTTCTCTAGCAAGATGTCCAAATTAGTCCAGAGCGCCAAGGTGTTTACTTCGTCGTCGAAGTGCTCGACTCTGTAACTGGGCAATCCAATCTCTGCTGGGACTATCGCCTCGATGCCGTAGCAGAGGCTGAAGGGTCTCTCTCTAGTGGGAGTCTTCTTTGATGTGCGTAAAGCCCATAAAACCCGGAGTAGTTCCTCGACCCAGCTGCCCTGTCTTCCTTCTAAACGAGTTCGAAAACCTCGAATGACGTCTCTGTTAGCAACCTCGGCCTGCCCGTTGCATTAAGGATGCGCGACCGTGACAAACTTCATTAGTATGTGGTATTCGTTGAAGAATCTTTAGACTTTGTTGTTTTCAAAATTCGTCCCGTGGTCGGTAACAATATACCTCGGGATCTCGAATCGGGATATTACGTTGTTCTGCAGGAATTTGATGGCTGTGGTGGCGTCTGATTTTCTGATGGGGATGATCTCGATCCACTTCGTGAAATAGTCTACTGCGACGAAAATGTATTTGTGCCCGTCCGTACCTGTGGATAGTTGGCCCACCATGTCCATCCCTCATTAGGCAAACGGTCAAGGGGAGGTGAGGGCCGTTAGCTCGGTAGCGGGAAGATGGGGTATACTGCCTTGGAGTTGACAGCTTTTGCATCTTCTGACGAGCTTTTGAGCATTTTGGTGAATCATCGGTCAATAGTACCCTTGGAGCAGCGTTTTCTGGACTAAGGTACGGGCCCCTTGATGCGCTCCGCCGACCCCTTCGTGTATTTCACGCAGGACGTAGTCGGCTTCGTGGGGGTCAACGCACCGGAGCAGAGGCTGTGTGTACGACTTCTTATAGAGGTTTCCATTGCTCCAGACAAAATGGCAGGCTTTAGCTCGAAGGCGACACGCTTCCCTTTGGTCCTATGGAAGCATGCCCTCCTTTAGGAACTCTACGAGGGGCCTTCTCCAATCCCGGCCTTCCCCTTAGCAGTTTATACCTGAAGTGTTACCTCTCTGTCTTACACGTTGGGCCGTGGCAAGACCTCGAAGAGGATATTCTTCTTATTGTTGGCCATATAGGAAGAGGCTAGCTTGCTCAAGGCGTCGGCCTGGATGTTCAGGTGCCGAGGAATCTGCTCCACTTGAACCTCGTTGAAGTTTTTTCGTAGTCTATTTACCTCGGATAAGTACTTCACCATGAATGGCTCCTGGGCCTCGAAATGCCCGGTCACTTGGTCGATGACCAGGGCGGAGTTGCTGCGAATTCAGACCGTCTTCAGCCCTACTCCGGAAGCGATTCGCAACCCGGCGAGCAAGGCCTTGTATTCTGCGGCGTTGTTCGACGCTCTGAACCCGAGCTTCAAAGAGTACTCTATTTCTGCCTCGTTAGGGTCTCGAATGATAAGGCCGGCACCGCTCCCCTCCTTGGTAGAGGATCCATCGACATGAGGACCCATTCGGAGATGGAGTCAGGCACTTCCTCAACCGAGGGCCGGGACTCAGGGACGGGCGCCAACGCTGCTTCCTTGTTGGAGATAGTACACTCGACAACAAAGTCTGCCAGGACTTGCGCTTTGATGGCCTGTCTGGGACGGTATTTGATGTCGAAGTGGGATAATTTCCATCTCCATTTCTCCAGACGACCAGACATTCGGGGGAGGCGAGAATAGCTCATATAGGCCGTTCGGTAAGGACGAGGATGGTGTGTGCCTGGAAGTAGTGTCGTAGTTTCCTTGAGGCGACGATAAGCGCCAAAACAATCTTTTCTATGGCCAGGTATCTCGTTTCCACGTCTTTAAAGACATGGCTCACGTAGTAGACCGGCTTCTGTACTCCTTCGACTTCTCGAATGAGCACCGAGCCAGCAGCATGATCGGATACCGCAAGGTACAGCAACAGCTCGTCACCTTCGATTGGCCGTGTGAGCACTGGGGGAGTTGTCAGGTCTTTGAGCTGCTCAAAAGCGTTCTAACACTCTTCTGACCATTCGAATTTTGGGATCTTTCTCAGGGCTTTGAAGAATGGAAGACACTTTTCTCCGGATCTCGACATGAAGCGACAGAGAGCGACCACTCTCCCCGTGAGCCGCATGATCTCCGCGTTGCTCTTGCCGTGGCCATGTTGAGAATGACGCTGATCTTCTCCGGGTTAGCCTCAATTCCTCGGTGGGTAACCATGAATCCGAGGAATTTCCCGCTAGTGATCCCGAACGCGCACTTGGCGGGATTCAGCTTTATTTTGTACTTGCGGAGGATGTCAAATGTCTCGCCAAGATGTTTGGCGTGCTCGTCTGACGAGGTCGATTTTACAAGCATATTTTCGACGTAAACCTCTATGTTCCTTCCGATCTGCGGTTTGAACATTTTGTTAAACAGACGCTGGTACGTAGCTCCAGCGTTTTTGAGGCCGAAAGGCATCACTTTGTAGCAGTATACCCCCGGTCCATTGTGAACACGGTAAGCTCTTCATATGTCAGGTTCATACGGATCTAGTTGTAGCTGGAGAAAGCATCCATGAAGCTGAGCAATTCGTGGCCTGCCGAGCTGTCGACAAGCTGATCTATCCGAGAGAGGGGATAGTTGTCTTTCGGACAGGCCTTGTTGAGATCGGTGAAGTCGACACAGATGCGCCACTTCCCGCTTGCCTTTTTAACCATAACCACATGCGCTAGCCATTCCGAGTAGACCACATTCTGAATGAAGTTGGCTGCAAGTAGCCTATCGACTTCGTCCTCGATCGTCTTTTGTTTGATCTGAGCGAAGCTTCGTTTCTTTTGCCTGAGGGGTTGGGCTGTCGGGTCGACCCCGAGCTTGTGCGAGATTACCTCGGGGTTGATCCCGGGCATGTCGACTGGTGCCTAGGCAAACACATTCGAGTTTCCTCGGAAGAAGTGGATCAAGTCTTCGTACCGAGCTCCCGTTAAGAGGGAACCGATCTGGACGGTTCGTTCATTGTTTCCCTCGATGAGGGGGATCTCTGTTAGCTCTTCTACCGGGGCCTCTCGGATTTCTTTTTGTTCGTCATGAGTATCCAAGGACCCCTGGAAATCACTCACGTTTCCAAGGTCGTCGCTGCGCTCTTCAGAGGTGGATGTCGCCGTGAAGCAAATCTTGGCGATTTGCTGGTTCCCGTAGGCCCGGCCTATTCTTCCTTGATCCAATAGGAACTTGATCGCGAGGTGGTAGGTCGAGATTTGAGCCTAAAGGGAGTTTAGCGTCGGGCGTCCCAAGAGGATATTGTAGGATGAGGGTATCCTGGTGACGATGAACTCTACCGGTATGGTTCTCGTACGGTCCGCCTTCCCAATGTTGAGGAGTAGGATAACCACTTCCTCTGTCGAGATGGAGTGGTTGGTAAACCCTGACAGAATGTGGGTGGTCGGCCGCAGGTCTGACGGGCTGAGCCCCATATGCAAGAAGCAGTCATGGAATGGAAAAGGATATCTGCCGAGCTTCCTGAGTCGATCAATATCCTTTGGACCTCGTAGCGGTGGACCCGTGCCATAATCACGAAGGGGTCGTTGTGAGGCAATGATATTCCGTGGAGGTCGTCGTCAGTGAAGGTGATGGGCTCGGCTGCCTTGCTTTTCTTTCAAGACTGGTCGCTGGTTCACTCGACGGGTAGGGCAGCGAATCTCGCCGGCTCCAAACGTACCTCTCGAAGAGACGACCATGATTTGGCCGATCGTTAACTCGCCGGGATGGGGATGGTTTTCTTGCTCCCGGTCTACCTGTCGTTTTTCCTGCAGGTATTTCGCCAGGTGACCCGAGCGAATCAACTCTTCGATGTAGTCGCGGAGCTGTTTACAGTTCTCGGTCGGGTGTCCCTGCGACCTATGAAAGGCGCAGCACAGGCCCCGGGTCCATTTGGCCGCCTTATTGGTGGCCGGAGGGAGCTTGAAGAATCGCTCGCCCTCCGCCTACTCCAACAGCTCAGTCTGAGAGATATTGAGCGGAGTATGCTCCTGGAACTTCGGGAAGTATGGCTTTGGCCGGTCGACCTTTTTCTTCTCTTCTCTATCCCTCTTCTTTTGGTCGGTCTGGTCGTTCCGGGGTAGGTTTGTGTTTACCTCGGACTCGAGTTGGATTTCCCGCTCGGTCTAAGCTTTTACCTCGGCTATAGTCCTAGGTTGTGCCAATGTAAAGGAGCGGAGCCACTCCTTGTGCCTAAGACTTGACTTCAGAGCTGTGATTACAGTCTTGTCCCGGTGCTCGGGAACTTCAAGAAGAGCATTGTAGAAGCGAGTGGCGTATCCTTTAAAGGATTCCTTATCCCCGCTCTTTATAGTGAAGAGGTAATCGACGGCCCGTTTCTGTCGTCTGTTCCCGACGAAATGTCCGAGAAACTGGGCAGCCAGCTCATCAAAGATAGAGATGGAGCGTGGCATGAGTCCTCGGAACCAGTCTCGTCCAGCCCGGATGAGAGTGGCGGGAAATGCTCGGTATAGGGCGGCGTCTGAGTTATTTTGGAAGCTCATGCCCGCCGTGAATGCGTCCAGATGGTCCTTCGGGTCAGACTTCCCGTCGAAGAGGGCCATTTTGGGAGGCTTGTTTCTAGACGAGACGCGGACATCGAGCAGCTCTTCAGTGAAGGGCTTCGTAAGTGAGTCGGCGGCATACCTGGCCCCCTCGTTTGATGGATGGCCCACCTAATGTATACCCTCGATTTTCTTTTTGAGGGCGTCGAGACGGTTGTGGTACCCTAAGGATTCGGTGCAGTCGGAGTTATGCCCCTTCCCGCTGGCGGTCTGCGCCTGGCTGTGGCTTCGATTACGTTCTATCAGGTTCCTCGGGTTCTCTGGCGAGGTCATTCTTGAGTCATCGCGGCGAGAGTCGCCCGTGTGACCCCGTCGAAGGAGAGGGTGTCGGCCATGCTTGGAAGCAGGCGAGCTGACCGACACCTCCTCGGGAGGGACGGGAGCGCGATGGACCTCGAGGCGGGGGCTCTTTCACGAGACCTCGGCGTGGAGCTGTGAGGCGCCCAGCGGGTCATTGAATCGGTCGCCACGGGGGACCTGTGGCCGCCGGAGATAGCAAGGCGCTATTCAGTGGGTGCTAGCGTGGGCAGTGTCATCTCTCCCTCTGCGGAGGTCGTGATCCCGGGAAAGGGGAACGGCGACCTGGGAGGTTTGTCCCGCCGTTTGGACGCGGACAAGGGCATCCACTATGGATGCGAGCCTGTCGATCCGTGCAGAGAAGGCGTGGATGGCGTTAGGAGGAGGAGTTGATCCATCCGCGCTTCCGTTGTGAGGAAGACGACGGCTTGTGCTGGGATCGCCATGGTCTTCGCTCGCCATGTGGTCGAGGGCGGAAGATCAACTTTTGATGAGTGGAAAGATTGCTACGTTCCCACAGACGGCGCCAACTGATGGAGGCTTAGATCTCCTTCAGATGTTGTCCTCCGTCGATCTGTCACGAGCGTTGGTGAACGGCTGATATTGGTGTTGAGGGTTGCCTCCTTGAGCGTCTGGATCTCAGTAGGCTTGTTTTGAGGCGAAACCGAGCTATCTACGAAAGAAGTCTCGGAATGGTTGTACCACCGTGGACCCTCCGACGATCAAGTTAGCCGAGAAATTTGGGCAGAGTAGCGGCTTATTGGAATAAAATTGTCTTACCTGAGTCGTCTGAGAGAGGTGTTTTATATCGCTTAGAGCGAGCAGGCGCGAGATCTTCGCCGTCGGTTACGTCTGCGTGATTGACGGGATCTCCCTATTAATGACGAGATATACTTGTTAATCGGGGGATACGGCGGCGTAGAACGTGGGATGTTGGGTGGCGGATATCTCGCTTCTGGAGAGATACATGGAGCCGTGGCGGAGGTGCTTAGGCTCTGCGTCCTTGGCTGCTCGGTAGAGCCAGGACGGCTTAGCTCGGCGGGAGGCTCGGAGACGGGCGGGAGGCTCGGAGACGAGCGGGAGGCCGAGAAAACTCGGTTCTGTGATAGCTCGGAGGTGAGCAAGAAGGCCGAGAAAGCTCAGCGTGTAGGAGGGCTCGAAGGCGAGGCAATGGTTATTTTCATGATGAGTATAGGAGTGTTCAGGGATCCATCTGAGGTCGGGTCATCCGTCGGGATGATAGCCCGAGGGACACCTCCAATGTGTGGTGCTTGCCCTGTTTCCGTGAGCCCCAGGACACGTCAGCTACCACGTATCATGGTCTGGGGAGTTCCCACTTATGAGCATCATCAATTAGGTTTAGCTCATGTGGTAAAACTTTCCTTTCCAAAGGGACAGGATACCAATTCAGGTCCAACAGGTTCGCATCCTAACCAAAAAAAAGAAAAAGAAAACTCTGATTCTTATGTCAACATTACCGCCCAAAGGTTGGCATATACAACCACATATTTTGAATAAGAAATATAAGATAGGGGTTGTAACATTCTTCTCAAATTATGTCGGGGATAATTTGAACAGATTGAATAAGAGGTCTCTGTTGTTGCATGCCAAGGCGGGCAGTGAATATTAACCTACCGGGCTGGAAGGTGTGTGATGATGATATTATCTAACCGGCTTCCAAATGCAATCCTCTCTAATTAGTTATTTGTATCCCTCATAGTTAATTTTGGGAAAGAGCCATGTGTTTATATCCAGTAACCTGTCCCATTGTGTACATTATATATCCCATGCTATCACCACATGCCTGGATCAAATCATTCTTTCCCAAATACATCTCTCCTACTTATGTGCTGAAAACTGGAAGATACCAGCGAAGGGAGTAAGGTTTTATAATGCTCGCACAAAGTCTTTTAAGGTGTACACGCTTTGTGGGATTGCTTGGGTGAGCCTGCTTTGCATGATGCTCATGTGACCAAGGGATCACTTTCCTTACGTGCTAAAGTGTTGCAAGTGTTTTTTTAGGTTAATGAAAGTGCCATGATTCACTTGTCATGTGCATCCTTTTCAGAAATTACTTTTTGAGGGACTGCTTTACCGCCAAGGAGCTGTTTAACAGTGAATCCATGTTGCACTTCCTAGAGATCCTGCCACGTCGTTGCTATCTCTTACCTTGCCATGATATGGGGCCCCACTTTGGCAATTTGCATCTCTTACCGCAGCTTCTTTCCATTTGGAAGTATCTTTTGGGATTAGTTTTGTCGGTTCCTCTTCTTCTAAGCTTTCTGCTACAAAGAAACCCCAGTATTTCCAGTAGTCAGTTGCTATAAACCCGGGCATTGCACTCCAAGTTGGCTGATCTAAGGATGCTTACCAAATTCCCAACTGAGACAATTACCTAGAAAGGCATCATCCAATGTGTCAGGGTAGAAATCTCGAATGTATACTGTCATATCTAGTTCATTTCTTAGTTTTCAAGACTTAGACATTCGTTTGTACGCTTTAAGAGGAATAGGATTATGAGATCACCTCAACATAGCTTGCTTGATTTTTTCTCCTCTATTGGAACCTTCACATTTGTAGTCACCATCTTCTGTACCTTCTCTTTTGGTAGTATAATTAAATATTGGTTTCTCTCATTATTCTTTGTTGACTTGAGAGCTTTGAACTTTTACGTTTAGCTGTAGTTTTAGTATATATGTTGATGGAATTTTTGGTTGGTTGTCGTGTGTGCTGAGAATTTTCCACATTTGGTTACGACCTGGGATATTGTGCCCCACTGTCTCTGGATCTCGGGAGCTCCTACACTTTGCAGCTAAAACTCCTACGAGGGTTGACTTTCTTGTATATATTAAGAAGTTTGCTGATATATATCAATACAATTTCTCAATGTTGGTTCCAGCAAAAAGATTTTTGAGGGATTGATTGCTTTAATTGCTTGGAAACATTAGTACATAGTGGAATTGATTACCTTGGGGGACAAAAGGTTTGACACTTGACCTTGGATGTTTGAGCCCTCACATGACTGAACTATACATTGATGAGTGTGCATGTGTATGTGTGCATGCGCTTGTTGTGTGCATGTCTGCATTAGTTTGTTTTGGTTTACATTTTTGAGGGATATAGTAATATATATTTACATTTGTT
Source organism: Agapanthus africanus (assembly GCA_030015575.1). NCBI lineage: Eukaryota > Viridiplantae > Streptophyta > Magnoliopsida > Asparagales > Amaryllidaceae > Agapanthus > Agapanthus africanus. Next base: position 127,814,021 of record JASDDO010000024.1, read on the forward strand.
CATGGTCAAACCAATTGAGGGTAGGAAATAAGTATAGAATTATCTGTGGGATATGGCTGTTTAAGATTCAGTTTTAAGTATAAATCTGAACTTAATTCTACAATAACAGAAATAAAGAAGTGACGGTATAAATCTGAACCTAATTTCAATATTGCTTTAGTTAGATTCTTATTTTTTTAAATTACTCTCATTACATTATGGTGCAATGCTATAGTTTAAGTTCTGTGAATTCTTATCATTTGGTAACACTTGCTTTTCTTGCTTTGGTGTGCAAACAGTATCATGTGATCACTACACAGACAGACACCTATAAGAAGAAGGTATGTACGAAACAATCTACTTTTTAATCCAAAATTATTTCTGTAATTCGTTTTCTTTAGGCTTAAGCTTAATTTGCCCCTTCTGTTTGCACATCTGAACTTAAATTGAGGAAAAAAGTTGCATAGTTTCAGTGAATTGTTTTCCTTATATGGATGTGTTCAGCATCTCTTACCTTCTTGTTTAGGAAAATAATAAAATATAAAAAAGACACCTAGCTGGTTCATGTATCTCTTTTATATAATTGTGCAACATGTCTTGCCTTCTGTCCCAAGGGATGTGACAATTGGTTAGGGATTGGGAATTGTACGAAGGATGCCAACATGCCACCAACATAAGGAGAAGAGACCACCCCGGTTTATAGGGGAAGGGGTGGGGGTCCCATATGGGTCACACCAAAAAAAGAGAAGAAAGTCCTACCTTCTTGGTTGATACATTGCTTTAAGAACCAATGTATTAGCTGATCAATTATCTCTTTTAGATCAGATGAGGGCTATATGTCCCCTTTCCTTTATAGTTAGATCTTAGCAAAAACGATTTCATGTGGTGTAAGACAACTTTTAGGAACTAAATGGAGACGGGTTCGAGGAGTGGTATGGAAGAAGAAGAATGAAAGAAACTAAATGGGGACCCCATAGATTACAACAACAATGTTACATGACTTTTTCAAACTCTTGATTCAGACACTAAGTGAAGGATTAGGATTAGTTTTTTTATTTCTTTTTCTTTTCTGTTTTTTCTTCTTTGAAGAAGAAGAAGAAGGTGGGTAAAAAAGGAAAGCCACTACAAAAATTGCTGACGTGGCAGTTAAAAATAACGTTCGCGTTTCCATGGTAGTAAGTTGCAATCGGATGTGGTAGTTTATGATAGCAATCTGTAATAAAATTAGTTCATGGTATCAAACACACAAAACGTGATAGTTCATAGGTACCTTTTTGCAATTTACCCTTGAATTAATTGGGAAATTACAGAAAGTAGAACAGTTATTTGGGATTACTTGTGTTAAGCTATTTGTATATAATTCAACCGTATTCATACTTTTGTTAACAAAAAAATGATCATATGTATTTCATATGCCAAGATAACCTTTTTTTTCCCGGGTCATTTATCATTGAAAAGTCTAGATTTATCAACCTTTCAATTCAATCTAGCATCTACTAAGTCAAATTAATACAGTTTCCTCTTGATGGAGGGTGGAATCTCCTTCAGATGTTGCTTCCCGTTGATCTACTGATGACGGCGATGGGTGGCTGAGATTTGATCTGAAGGTTGTCGCTCCTGAAGTGTGTGGATCTCAATGGGTTTGAAGTTGTTGAGCCGAGCTACCTGCAAAGAAGCCCCGGGATGGTTGTACTACCGAGGACCCTCCGACGATCAAGTTAGTCTAGAGATCCGAGCAGAGTAACGGTTTAGTGGAGTAGAATTGGTTTATCTTGACCGTCTGAAAGAGGGGTTTAAATAGTGGTGGCAGCAGACGCGAGAATCACGCCGGCCGTTACGCTCCCGACGTCACGCCCGTGTAATGAGCGGGACCTCCCATTAATGGCAAGACGGGCTCGTTAATGGGGGGATCGTGGTGGCGTGGAACGTGGGATGTGGCCGGCGGAGATCTCGCTCATGGCGAGATTCGCGGGATGGCGGTTACGTCTGCAAGCGGTGTTGTTGGTCGGTCGATGGACCGGGAAAGATGACCTCGGCGGGAGAGCTCGCGGACGGGCGGGAGAGCTCGCGGACGAGCGGGAAGGCCGAGGCATCTTGTTTCTGCGGTAGCTCGGGAACGAGCTGTGAGGCCGAGGAGGCCAATTGTGCTGGGGCTCAGAGGCGAGCCGGCCTCGTCGGTAGGACGGGCATAGGAGCGGTCTGGTCGGCCCCTGTAGGTCTTTTCTTGCATGTTCTGGGACACGTCATCTGGCACGTGTCATGATCTGGGAGATCACCGATATCGAGCATCATCACCTCTGATTAATGAACAGACAAGAGACCAGGCCATGCACCCACCCATGTTTATAAATAATTAAGAAGATGTCTGCCAATTAGATTGCTCCTCTTAGATCTGTTAGATGTAGCTATAATTATCGGCTAATAATTCATTGTCTCAACTAATGTTGTTAGACTCGTCTGCTTGCTACATAGCCATCCACTTGTTCCAAAAATAATGGCTAAATAACCACCCATATTAATGAAAAAAGTTACGTAGAACCATACACCAATATCACTTGTCCTTTCTCAACTAATTAAATGTGATGATTAACTATGTGCATTTATCTATCATCACAGTTGAAAAGCACCCATGAAGCACACAGGAGTTTGCTGCGAGAACTGGTCAGCATTACTTTCGCGTACTTTTCTTTTCTAGTGCATTACCTTCACAGTTAATTACATATAACACTCTTCAACTACATCTCATTTAGCACTTTATAACTCCTTGATTCGCTTATTAGCACAGAATGCCTTGATTACTTTCAGGGGTTTTATAGCAATAACTAGTGCTGGATGAGATATAGATGAAGGGTGTTGTATGCAATTAACACTTCATTCTTACCATGATAAATATAACTGATTTGAATTTCTATAATGTGGATGCAAGGAAATGAAAGATGAGCAGCAAGATTACGGCTTTGTGACTGAAGATGCACTTGCCATTGTGAACGAGGGCGCTCCTATGTTTGCATTACGAGTTCAGCCGAGCCAACCAAACCTTTTCGGGTTCGGGGGTCCCATGATTTGAGCCTTGCTTGACACATATATAGCCTTTTCGTAATTATCAAAAGCTTGATTGTGGTGAATGCTAGCTTAAACTTTGCATACAAGAAATGCCACTATTACTGCTATTGGTACCACTATACCAGTTCAATTTCTTGGCATCTCCACTACCTCATTAAATAAGTTCTTTAGTTGAGCAGTCATCTTTTTATGTATAAATTGGAGATGTATGGGGTTATGCTATTAGGTATATCTTTTCTGGAGTATTTTTATTCCAAATTTGTGATGGTTGCAATGTCGATTCTGAAATTTGCAAGGCTGTCCGTCCTTATGCAACTGGTGATTTGCTTATCCAACTACCTTGCCTTTAATTAGCCTTACTGTCAGAATTGAAAGTTGTCACTTTCATGTCTCATTCGCATGTACGAATTTCATGGATCTACCATTTGCAATGTTATTGAAGGAAAAATCTTCTCTAGAAGGGTTTGCACCATACAAGCCTCTCTAGAGCCTTTGGATGAGCTTCCTTGCATAAAAAGTAAGCTCATCCAAGGGCTATGCAAGGGCTTGCATACTAGATTTTTCCGTTGTTGAATATACATCATGGTATAATGTAATTTCTAAAGAATTTGGATAACCGAATGTGGCCATTATAATTTATTGTTCTGATCATTGGCTCAACATGTCTAGTAGGAAATAAGCCTTGAATATTTATATAAGGAACTAGTTCGGTAAATTTTGTATTATTTTCTTATTCGATTTCTTAGTCCTTTATTTTTGCTACCCTGAAGATTAATCCCATATGGGACCCGGCCGCCTCTTAAAATAATATATAGACTTGCAGTATTAAACTTTCCATTAGGATCTTGTGCATGGTTTTTCCCAGGCAAGGTGCTCTGCCCCTCGCCTGGCCGTTGGATCCTTTCTTGATCCTACACAACCATGGGTCCTCCATGTGATATCCTAATATAGACCGTATGATTTCACAAGCAGACAAGAAAACAAGACGAGGATCTAGATTCTTAAATTTTGTGACTTGTCACAATTCTTATGCCCAAACAAATAGAATTCCGTCCTTATTGATTTCTAAGTTCTTGGAAAGAATCTTTTAGGCTTTTAGTGACCAAAATTGAAATGATTGTACTGTGAGCCTGGCCATTTACTGTTCAAGATGTATATCCTTTGGGGATTCATCAAATATTTTAATGGGTGTGTTCTTTATGAAACTCTATGAATTAAGCATTGGGATATAATGTGTAAATGGTAAAAGTTGATAAGGGTATAGAGTGCAATAATTTGCGATTTGGTACACACAGACTCTCCGACGAACTCATTAATGCCGATTGAACAAAAGAAGCATCCTCTTTGCATAAAGTGTGATTAAGGGGGAGGCATTCTGCTCACCAATGAGAAAAGTCTCTTCACTGATGGATGAGTTTCATTATAACATCATGCATTTGGCTATAGCAAAGATTACATTCTCATAAGATTTCTATATACATAATGTAACTATGTCGAGAGATTGGCAGAATTTTCAAAATGTCAATTTTGCCCTCACAAATTTTGGTATTTCCACTTCCTATTGTCCCCTGTCCCATCTCCTATTGGCACATGTGCCCACCTCCTACTCTATGTAAGACAGAGCACTTCATCCTCATTTTCTACCAAAAAAATGCCAAAGATTAAAAAAAAAGTTGAGAGGAGAGAGAAGGGTTTTTAAAACTCTGCCGATCTTCTTTTCTTATTTTGCATTTCTCTCAATGGCACAAAAACTTGATGCGGAACAGCTGTTATCTTGCTCAATGGTCAAAGAGTATAACAAACCGCCATTGCTTCTCTTTTTCCATGCAAAATTGACGCCCACGTCGTCGGATACCAACAGTGTTGATCCTTCCATGTGCACCCATGGGTATATTGAAGACTTTGCCCAAATGACCATCCCCTCTTCTGATGGCCTTCATGATGGTGCAAAATTTATTTTGGACGAAGTGCCCTCCTACAAGCATCGCAAGTATGTAGTCTCTCAACTACGTTCGCTCGAGAATTGTCATAGTTTTGCTCGCTTGGTTGTTCGTCGTGCATTCCCTATCCAATATCAACATCACATGTATTTTGAAACGGAAATCGGCGAGTTTGTTCATGGAGCTGTGGAAATAACAGATAATAGGTTTCATATAAAGGTATATGTTTGTACTGGAATTGATAAGATGGTGACAATCAAAAGACCGCGTAAGTGAAAAAGACAAGGCTTGAAGGATGAGAATGGCGATATGTGTTGTTTGTTTTGAAGAAATTGATATGCGTAGCAATGGTGATTTAGTCGAACGAGTGCAGTTGTGTTGTGATCATGCATTCCACATGAAGTGCATTGTTTCTTGGTTGTTCAAGAAAAACTCATGCCCGCTATGTCGATGTGAGAAGCTATGTCAAATAACTTAGAATGTCAATATTAGTTTTTCTTTGTTGATCGATCGTCTGTTATTTCTGTTATTTTGACATGTAATTTTCGAAGAAGAATGAACAATATTAACAAGTTCTAATTGTGTTTTCTAATATTGTCAATTGGTTTAATATGGTTAATATGATGATCATATGATACATTTTATGAATATATAGTATAAATTACTTAATTTCTAACTCGGTCGTGTTTTTGCAATTAAATTTGACAAATGACAGAAAAGAACAAAAAAAATTGAGAAGGTGCCAACGTGCAAGTGTAGAAAAAACTCAAATGAAAAAGAACAATGAGATTGCCAATTGGTTTTAATGGATACTTTTTTGGTTGGAACAACATGCTTATGATCATGATTCGTAATAAGCATATGTAAGAATTATTAAGCCGAAAAATACAGTAGTCATGAAAAAAAAGAAAGATGTTACCATATGCAAAAGGACTGTAGAAAAATAGGGACGTTATCAGGTAGAAATATGACATAAATGATAAGTAGAATAGAATAGATCAAAAGAAAAACTGCTAAAAATAAAAAGTTGTTAAAACGAGAAACTAATTATTTGATTCTATCCCAAATTGATTCTCAATACTGCCTGTCAAATCTTAACTGATCCGGATGCTGATTTCATTCCTAATTCAAAAGTCAAAGTTCGGAGCAAATCTTGGACCACGATTTCGAGACCCTAAACAATGAATTTTCGCGATTCCGAGAGACTTCAAGGTGATGCCTAAGACATATCCATTGACCCAGACGATTTTGCGAGATCTTCGATTTGGCTGGTGGAACGCGCAAATCGGATAAGATTTGACAGTTTGGGATTCTCGGGTTGAACTAGACCCGATGTGTTTTGGATCGGTCGAGCCATTCCAGATAGGCTAAGCTGTATCAATAAAGCATAATACCAGCGCATAGACCGAGAGAGGACAAAGGCCCACGTGCAAGTGCATATAGTCGAAAAATAGTGACGTTAATATTAGTCATGATCTGACAGAAAAAAGACATTAGTCATGATGGTCAGAAAAAGGACATTAGGCATGATATGAAAAAAAGGACATTAGTCATGATGGATTGTAGAAAAATAGTGACAATATTTGCCATGATTTGACAGAAAAATGACATTAGTCATGACGGACTGTAAAAAAATAGTGACGTTAATATTGGTCATGATTTGATAAAAAAAACATTAGTCATGTCCACCTCCTCTTGCCACATGTCCCATCTCTTATTGGCATCTGTGCCCACCTCTGCTCTATTTAAACCAAGGCACTTCATCTTCAATCCCTACAGAAGAGAAAGGGTAAAAAAGGGTAAGCCAGATATATTTTGCATCTCTCAATGGCACAAAATTTTGATGCAGAACAGCCGTTGCCTCTCTCAATGATCAAAGAGTATAACAAATAGCCGTTATTTCTCTTCCTCCATGCAAAACTGACACCCACATCATCGGATACTAACGGTGTTGATCCTTCCGTTTGCGCCCACGGGTACATTGAAGACTCCGCCCAAGTGATCGTCCCTTCTCTCGTTGGCCTTCGTGATGGTACAAAGTGTATTTTGGAAGAAATGTCATTTTATAAGCATCGCAAATATGTAGCCTCTCAATTACGTTCACTCGAGAACTGTCGTAGTTTCGCTGGCTGGGTGGTGCGTCGTAAATGCCCCATCCAAGATCAGCATCGCATGTATCTTGAAACGAATATCAGCAAGTTCGTCCATGAAGCTGTAGAGGTAGCAAATGCTAAATTTCATATCAAGATATATGTTTATACTAACGTTGATAGAACGATGACAATCAAGAGATCACGTAAGCGAAAGAAACAAGAGTTAAAGGACGAGAATGACGATATTGTTTGTGCGGTGTGCTTCGAAGAAATTGAGAAGAGTAGTAGTGATAATTTGTTCGAAGAAGTGCAGTTGTGCTATGATCATGCATTCCACATGAAGTGCATTGTTCCTTGGTTGTTCAACAACAACTCATGTCCGCTATGTCGATGTGAGAACCCATGTCAAATAGATTAGGATGTTAATTTTAGTTTTTCTTTGTTGATTAACCGTCTGTTATTTCTGTTATTTTGGCATGTAAATTTCGAAGAAGAGATGAAAAATGTTCACAAATTCTGATTGTGTTTTCTAATATTTTCAATGGTTTAATATATTTAATATTGTCACACCCCGCTTCCCAGTGTACGGGCAGAGGACGTGACGGGCCCGCTACGCATTTACTCAGAAGTAAACATGCTAAGCGTATCTAAGCAATATAAAGTAAAATACACAAGAGACAAGATGTAAAAGAACATCAATTTTATTTATTAAACATTCTTTTTACAGTAAATTTGAAATGAAAATACATGGAATGAAAGCAATGCCTAAACAATGGTATAACAGAAATGAAAATGAAATGTAATGTATAAGTGAATCTAAAACTCCGGGTCTTTAGTAAACTGATCCAAGTCCTCGCTGCTGGGCTCGATCTCCAGTGAGTCCAAATCACCTGACGACATTCCAATAAAGAAGAAAAAGAATGTCGGCAGCGAACAAATCGCTCGTTAAGTCCTAAGGGTAAGTAGAGACAGAATAGACAGAAAGAGAATGTAACTTTTAAAGTTATATTGTATTGTTAACGCTGTTGTTTGTAGCTTGGTACAGAAGATACCAGTGTATACGAGAGGAGTCCAACTTACACCGTGGACTTTGGTAACCCGTAGTACAAGGCTCCGTCGATAATACCACGGAACAACGGCATGGATGTAATTACGTCTTAAGTGACCACCTCGTGCCACCTTTAACATGTTCCGTACCAGTCTACCCTTTTATAACCCCGTAGTGTTTATTGTATTGATAGTATTGATAGTACTGGTTGTATTGTCTTGAATTGTAAATTGTATAGATGGATGACTTGCCGAAACCATGATATCAGTAATGGAACGGATACAATGGATGAACATATAAATGGAATATATCCATGGTTCGGTTCAGTCAAGTAGATTGATATAGATTGAATAAACGGATTTGTATTGAATTGTTGTATTGTAGTTTATACTTGCATCACATTCAAGTCAAATTAATTATATTGAGACTCAGTCTGAGTCAGACACTTTAAAAGAACTTGAAATTCTGATTGTTTTGATGTTATCGGTAACTGCTGCATATGGACGGCAAGATTTGTGTCTTTTTCAAAGACAATTACCGTGTTGATAACACCGTTTGTTAGGTTGTCTACCTTATATAGGCAAGTAACCATATCTCCGGCTCCCTGAGGCTCAAGAGACCGGTCCCGCTTAAACCCATGTTTACTAGGGTCCTTATTGTAATTTAGTATAACTTGAGGGGGTTTTATGAAAAAATAGTTTTGGTATAATTTCAAAATACACCTCAAGCATTTAATTATCGTTATTAGGGTTTTCATAGATGTATATTTTATCAATGTGAAATTTCTAGTGAATAAAACCCAATTTCATAATATATATGGTATTTATTTGTAATATGGATGTTGTTTTGAATTTCATGGTAGTTTCATGTAATATTTGAATTCTTTTCTTGAGTTTTGGAAACATGGACTATTATATATATTTAAAATAAGTATTTTGGTAATAATTATATATACATATTTAATAAAAATAATTTTATTTATTTTCTCGTAAAAAATCTCATTTTCTAAAGAAAAATGTATAAAAATTCCATCGAGATCGAATGCTCTTTTCGGAGGTCTGCATCTCACTCTACTAAGGCCGAGGATGTGCGATAATCCGCACCATCCTGAACGGGGTCCCCAAAAGTGGGTTGTAGAGGCGCAATTGCATGGAAAGTTAAATACACTTTTTAAGGAAAACGGTTTTATAAGTAAAAGGTATTTATTTGCAAAATCGTATTTCCCGTATTATATTGTCCCAAGATTCATCGTGGTATGATAGATATGTGTGTTGTGATGAGATAGGTCATTACCTCGTGAGTTTTTCTAAGGTAATGCAATTAAAAGGTATAAGCATGTTGAAATGTAACATAAAGTTATTTTAATATAAAAGTGGAATAAAACTTGCTACGGTTATTATTTTGAAGTCAAACTTGTTCTATTGCCTTTATTAATGATTACTAAATGATATATCAAAATTTATAAGTTTGTTATTAAGGAAAAGTTGTACTTTTAAAGAAAAGAGAATCGGAAACCGGATAACTCCGCTTCCGACACGTTTTAAGAATGAAAAGTTTGAGAATAGCAAAAGAGAGAGAAAAGGGGGCTTACTTGCTTTGATGAGAGGGGGGAGGTGGAGGAGGTCTAGGATTCGTCAGTATTTCGTTGCCGGAAACTCCTCGTATCGTCGCCGGAACTTCGTCGGAGTATCGCCCTTCGTTAACTCCACTTGCACACTATAGGAACTTGAAAATTTCTTGAGAGTTTTGGTAGGGAATTATGAGTGAGGAGGGGTGAAATGAGGATGGTATTTATAGGGAAAAATTAGGGTTTAGGGTGTTTAAAGAATGCATTGAAATATGCATTAAAATTGGATTAATTGGGCATTTTATTGCTCTCTGGAAATAATCAGAGTAAACAAGCAATGTGGGGTTAGTAGGGGTAGCTGAAGAGGTGCAGGGGGTGAAGTTTGGAAGCATTTGGGACGGTTTGACTCGATGGTGCTCGTTTTTCTAAACTTGTCACCGGGTCAATTCCAACGGGTGTGGTTGGTGTTGGGGTATTGGGTCGGGGTCGTTTGGTATCCTACAGTTCACATGTTTGATTATTCTGTAACTTACCATATTACGGTGGTGTACGTGTAAACTCTTGAACTTCTAAAAGATTAAAAGAATTTAAAATAAAAAGATATTGTGGCTGATGAGATTTGAACTCTGGTGCTTTGTAACAGCAGTGCAAGACTTTACCAATGAGCTACAAGCTCTTTCTTACTGTTCAAAAGCAAAACAAGCTTATAACTCATGTTCAGGCTTAGGTGTGCCTTTCTGTATTTTGAAAAAAAACTGTACAGAAAGTTAAGGTTGTTACAAATATGATGATCATATGATTGATTTGGACATATAGTATAAATCACTTAATTTTCTAATTCGGCCGTGTTTTTGCAATCAATTTTGACAAAGGAAAAAAAGGACAAAAAAATTGAGAAGGTGACAGCGTCTAGGTGTAGAAAAAACTCAAATGAAAAGGAACAATGATATTGCCAATTGGTTTTAACGGATACTTTTTTGGTTGGAAAATATGCATGTTATGGTCATAATTCGTAACAATCATAATTAAGCATTATTAAACAGAAAAACACATTAGTCATGATACTCTTTTTTAATTGGTAAGTGATGCAGCTCTGATTTGGGATGCGGCACTTCTAATTTGCTAGGGTTACGAATTATGACAATGGAAAAATAACAATGGCAATTTCGCCAAATTAGGGTTTTATTTAATCAAAATTTGCCTCTTACAATTGCAAAATCAAAATCACAACTAATTTGCTAATAAAAAAATTGCTAAAAATAGAAAAACTGCTAAAAATAAGGTATAAAACTGAGTTCGGAATTCTCGGGTTGAACTAGACGCGACGTGCATCAATAAGACATAATAACAGCGTATAGATTGATAGGGGATAAAAGCCCGCGTGCAAATGCATGCAGTTGAATACGTATATGAGGAAAATCGTTATCAAGAACAAACATGGCAGAAAAAAGACATTGGTCACGATGGAAGAAAAATAGTGTTAACGATAGAAAAATAGTGACGTTAACATTAGTCGTGATTTGACAGAAAAAGAACATTAGTCATGATGGACAATAGAAAAATAGTGACGTTAACAATGATACTGATTTGACAGAAAAGGACATTATACATGACAGACTGTAGAAAAATAGTGACATTAACATTGGTCATGATTTGACAAAAAAAGGACATTAGTCATAATGGACTATAGTAAAATAGTGTTAACGACAAAAAGAAAGATATTAATCATGACGGACTATAGAAAAATAGTGACCTGAACATTGGTAATGATTTGATAGAAAAAGAATATTAGTCAAGATTGACTGAAAAATAGTGGCGTTGACGTTATTCATGATTTGACAGAAAAAAGACAGTAGTCATGACGGACTGTAAAAAATAGTGACGTTAATATTGCCCGTGATTTGACAGAAAAAGGATATCAGTCATGACGGACTATAGAAAAATAGTGATGTTAATATTGGCCGTAATTTGACAGAAAAAATACATTAGTCATGATCGACTGTAGAAAAATAATGCTAACGACAGAAAAGGACATTAATCATAACGGATTGTAGAAAAATAGCGACGTTAATATTGACCGTGATTTGACAGAAAAAGTACATTAGTCATGATCGACTGTAGAAAAATAGTGTTAACGACAGAAAAGGACATTAGTCATGACGTACTGCAGAAAAATAGTGACGTTAATATTGATCGTGATTTGACAGAAAAAGTACATTAGTTATGATCGACTGAAGAAAAATAGTGCTAATGGCAGAAAAAGGACATTAGTCATGACGTACTGTAAAATAATAGTGACGTTAATATTGGTAATACAGAAAAAGGATATTAGTCATGACGGACTGTATAAAAATAGTGGCGTTAACATTGGTCATGATTTGACAGAAAAGGACATTAGTCATGACAGACTCTAGAAAAATAGTGACGTTAGCATTGGTCGTGATTTGACAGAAAAGAACATTAGTCATCATTTGACAGAAAAAGAACATTAGTCATGATGGACTGTAGAAAAATAGTGACGTTAATATTAGCTGTAACGACTCTGAAATCTCTGTACAAAAATTTCTTGTTATTTTACAGAACGGGCTATTTCAGCCTGCTATGAAGGTATAAGTTATTTTTGTTAAATAAAAGCAAGAAGCAATTTGTAGATCACTGGTAAAGCCCTTGCACAGCTGTGACGTAGCCTGTGCGTTCGATCTCCATCAGACACAATTATTTTTCTGATTTTTCTTTTTAATTTTTTGGAAGCCCAAAAGATTGCATGCGCAATACACAGGGAAATGAAAAGTTCAAAAAAATCAAACAGGCACAAAATGGAGTAAACACAAAATAATCTACGTGGCACGAATCTTGAGGCCAGAGCCTCAAGATCGACCGGCCAAATTGGCCTAGAGGCCGGCGACGATGGCTTAGATGCACCCAATGAACTCCGTGTTTTGCATACTCGTCTCTTCAACTCCCCTCAACTCCTCTGCATTATTTGATTTCCCTGCAATCAAACAGAGACCTTTCAATTCACAATTTAACACCATTTTAATACTTTTTAATCCATATTTTTAATTCAAAAAACCCTAATTCTCCACTATAAATACCATCCCCTACTTTGGCTCTTCACCATTCTGAAAATTTTAGCTAAAACTCTCTCATAAATTCCTAGGAGAAAGTGAAGTAAAGAGGAGTTAGCGAGCAAGCAACTTCCGGCGAAGATCGAAGCAAATTCCGGAGCTCCCGCGACACCCCAAGGCCTCCCTTCTCTTCCTTAACCCCTTCATAACGTATTCAAACGGTAAGTCCCTCTCAATCTCTCTTCCTCTTCATTGAAATTTCATTTCAAAACTTATATCAGTAAGTGGGGTTAATACCGATATCTTTTTTCTAAACCCTAGAAACTCCTCCATATTCTTTGATCAACCAAGTTTGTACACAATACTTGTAACCTTAAAACCTAATGTTTAGAATCAAATTCCATCAAAATTCTCATGTGAAACAACAATAGTAGCACTTTTCATTAAAATACCTTGAACTTTTTAAACACCTATTTTAGTAATTATTTAACAATACCGTAGGAAAACTTCACGGGGTAACGACCCCCCCCCCCCACACACACACTTGGTTTCATAGCACGATACTCATTGTATGTATTTTCGTTTCGAGGAATAATATTACAATAAAATACCATATAACTTTAAAAATCGGATTTCTTTTAAAACGGTATTTCATATCCTTTGCGATTACGCATCTGCAACCCTCTTTAGGAGACCCGCTAATGGATGGTGCGAATTATCACGCATCCTTAGGCCAGTAGAGCGAGATGCAGACCTCCTCACGGAGCATTTGATCTCGAAAGGATTTAAATACGTTTTTAAGAAATACGAATTTTCTAAATAAAATAAAATTATTTTTAAAATTAAAATTATATAAAATTATAAATCCATATTTTCAAGATATAATAAATCTATATTTTTCTCAAAATGAAAAAATTAACAAATGACAATAAAATACCATCAAGATACCAAAAAGGACAAGTTTTTCAATAAAATATCATGAACTTTCCAAGTTAAGTGTATATCACTAAAATACTCCAAATACTTAAAATCCATACTCATGAAAACCCTAATTATTACTAATCACCCTCGAGGTTTAGTTTAATCTATATCAATATATTTTTATAAAAACCCCTCGAGTTATATAAAAACAATATTTAAAGACTTTAATAAATAAAGGTTTAAGCGGGATCAATTCTCTTGAGCCCCAGGGAGCCAGAAAAAGTGAGTGCTTGCTTATTTAAGATAAACAACTTAACGGAGTTATCAATGGTAATTGTCTTGGAAAAAGACACAAATCCTGCCGTCCATGTGCAGCAGTTCCCGATAATTCCCAAACCTAAGATTTCCAGAGTTAAATCAGTACAAGTTTCTGACTCAGTCTGTGTTTAATTCAAAACTGAATCTAAAAATCAAACACGAATATCTAATCATGAACTTGAACACTCGAATGCAAACCATCAATATCAAACATGTATACTTGACTTGACTTGACCAAACTGTGGTCATAATTTGACATGAACTTAATATGAATACCAGAACAAAATGGTTGCTATTGAAACTGACTTGACTCGAACCATGAATACAACTCGACATGAAACCAAGAATACTTGACACAAATACATGATATTGTCATGAACTCAATCTTGCCACTTGATGTATTCATGGATGAGCAAGGCTGGTAATTTTAACTATAACATAGAATACACGGGGTGTTGGGATAGTTCATGTGTAAATCCAATGAAATCTCAAGAGTCCCCCTATATCATGAATCCATGTCTACTAACACAAGCAATCTATCAAGAGGGCCCGTATTTCCTTCTCCCTGAATTACAACCTGTTGAGTTTGGAATACTTTAACCCTAGGTTGAAGTTCTGTTACTAACACTTGATTCGGGCCCGTGGTTTCTTACCCCTGAATTACAGCATGCTGGGTTCGAGAACACTCTTGAGATTGGTTGACATTCATCCTTAAACTTATGTTACATTAGTTGACCAATGTAAAGACCTTTTAGGACACTTACTTTCACTACATGTTCACTATATCTACACTACAAGGCCATGCTATACTATGCTCCTGTTATTTTGCCATGATATATATAAAGAACTACATGTTAAATAGAATTTCCATGCTTACAGTAAATGACATGTTTAAATAACATATCTCTAGTCCATTGCTTCATATTATACATTTTCTTTGTCATTATATTTTATACTTCACACCTATTTCTTGGGGACTTACCGAGCGAAAGCTCGCTGACGGGCATTCCACCCACCTTTGTTTCTTGGAATGTTCGTTAGATACTGTGGAAACTGAGGAGGTGGACACCACCGAGGAAGAGCACGATCAGATCATGACTCAGGACTATACTAGCTTTCTTTTTCAGTTTATATATGCTGCCACCTGTTTAGGCATTTCTCTTCTTTTATTGTATTTCCTTTCAGTTGAACTCATGTATTGTAAATGTTTCAAGTTGAATGTAAATAAATTTGTTGAAGTTTAAATCTCATGTTTATTTCTTGTCATTTTATATTGCTTCATTACACTTAGCGTATTTATTCCGGGAAATGACCTTCTCAAAATAAATACGTCGTGGGCTTGCCACGTCACCGTTTCCGTCTATTGTGAAGCGGGGTGTGACATTAGTCATGATTTGACAGAAAAAATGACATTGGTCATGGTGGCCAGAAAAAAGACATTGGTCATTGTAATACCCGGTTCATTTGTATACGCCTATATCCGTATTTCTTTTTTTAACCTATAAAATTTTATTTATAATTATCTATTATTTTAAAATTTTCCCAATCTATTTTAGTTCTTCCCCTCTTCTTTCTCAGACCCTAATCCCAATTCCTTATGATCTTGTCCCATTTATATAAACCTCAATTTATATACGTCCATCTCCTTTCATATTTTTATTTAAACCCAAAACCCTAATTTTTCCCTTCAACCCATTTCTTTTATTCATCTAAAACTAAACTCAATTCACCACACAATAACCTTTAGCACCATTCCTTCAGCCCGGCCTTTTTAATTTTCTCATTGCTTTATTTCATTTTTCCCTGGCCCAGCCCGTATCACCCAATCCCAAGCCCACTCCCTTTATTTTTTCCCATTTGATTTTCCTTTAAATTCCTCGGCCCAATCCCTCTGGCCCAACTCCCCGAGCCCATCCCCTCAGTTTTTTTATAAAAGGAATTCATTTTTATTTTTGACGCTGGCCCGGCCTATTTCTCTTCGGCCCGCACCGCTCGCTCCTACCCGACCCGGCCCACTACCTACTCCTTCTTCCCAACGGCTATTTTTCCCGCTCATTCCTTTTGTTCGCGATCCGCTCTCCTCGCCGCACCCCACGCCCGCGCCCACGTCGCCGCTCGTCATGCGCCGTGCCCCACTCGCGAGCGTTACCCACGACGCGCGCCCTCGACCTTTCCTCGTTGACACGCCCCTCTCTCTCCTCTCATAATTCTTTCTCTCTCCCCCACGTCTCCTCTCCCTCCCTCTTCTTTCCCTTCCCGCTCCTCGCTCGAACCCGCGCACCCGCCAGCACGTCGCGCTCTCCGCCGTCCCCTCACGTCGCTCGCCCCCACCTCGCCGCCTTCACCCTCGTCCCCAGCCCACGTCCCACCCATAACTTCGCCAGCACCGCCGACGAGCTCCTCACTCCCCGAGCACACTTCCATCATCACCTTCCCTCCTCTGTCGCCATCACCCCACGCCGACCGACCACTACCTCTTTGCTCTCGATGCCATCATCGTCGTCATCCTCACCTCCTCCCATCGCCTACCCGAAGCCCCGGCTGCACCCTACCCGACTCCAAGCTCCAGTCTCCATCTCCTCCTTCGAGCTCTGCATCCACCGAGCCTTCAATCCTACCCTGAGCACCGACGACCCTCCTCCATCAACGACGACCCTTTCCCCCTCATCTCCTCGCCTAGTTCCAGCCAACGAGCCTAAGCCCCACGTCCATAACTCCACCATCGGAGCTCCGTCGTGCTACCATCTGAGCTTCCACCGGAGACCTTCAGCTCCTCCTTGCATCGCCGCAGCCAAGCTTCTCATCTCTCCAAACAAGCCCAAGCTGCAGCCGTGCCCTTTATATTCGAACCCAAGCTGAGCCAAACCCCTAGCCAAGCCGAGACTTGTCGCGTGTTGTCATCGCCGTGTCGTTGCTGCCGTTGCCGCTGCCGTGCATCACCGGAACGTCTCCAAGCAAGTTCCCTACTTGCTACATGCTACTTTATAATAATTACAAATTACAATCGTGTAGATTCCATGTTTTACTTTTCTGTTAAATATTACGACGCAACTGTTCGATGCATGTTCTTAATGAAAATACTCACCTAATTTAATGGAACTGGATTGTTTATATTGGCCCGTGTAGTGATGAATACCTTATACAAATTTCTCTGGAAAATACGACTATTAACGACTAAAACGACCACCCCCAAGTATACCTGTAAAACTGGAAATTTCTTGTACCTGAAAACCGTTAAAATCACCATAAATTATTTATATACTGGAATGATGCGTTCGAGGGCTTAAATTGAAGACGACTCGACGAACTATAACCCTATGCAAGTTTCTAATTGTTTCTGTACTTAAACTGTGACAATATTTGGATCGAGTACGACTCTGGACTGCAGTCCAGAGCGACTCTAGTTGTTGTTTACTATCCCGTAATGGGTACCACACTGTTTCCTTAACTCGTAGGTTACGGAACTCTACTGTTTATTAAAGGTGAATCTGTTAGCTAGACAACAAAAGTGGTTTCATTCTGTTTCGTTATCGTTTGTTATTTAATCTGTAATTTAATAGATAGGGACGTATAACAGTCCCAACAGAATCAGAATTGACATACTAGTATTGAACAGTGTATATCTCCTGACGTACAGACGCGATTGAGAATCCGTCTATTGCGTTGAAAACCTTACTGAAAACTCTAGATTTCATTCAACTGTAGAATCGCTAAATTCTGATCCCAACTGGGATTAAAATGCGTTGCGAAACGGACTTCCGATTCTGAAATCGGATTTCCAGCCGTGAACGCTTAAAATGAAATGGCCATAACTAGTGATCTTGAAACCCGATTGCCGTGAACCCAAATTCTCTGGTTAGATAATCAATTATACTATTTATTCCCCATTTATCGTTTCGCTAAACTGTACACGTTTGATTTAGGATAAATATTGCAAGTAGTAGATTACTGATTCATGACATCCTAATCATGCTTTACATACTGTTTACGGATCATATCATACATATGTCACTGCATTGATAACTTAGTGATAATGTGCATTACCCAGTGTTAGGTATTAGTGATGATTGTGACAAGTACGTTAGTGTTCGTGTATAAGTGAATAAGTGAAAGTGACACGTGCTTGTACACAATCAGTGAACCTTGTTATTCTATTGCATTGTCGACGTCTGTGGAACGCGTGTACGTGTGACTATAAGTGGTATGGGACACTTATGGAAGCTCTTGCATGGGTGTCACAGATAAGGCACCGGACACTGCCATTTATCTTAGGTATTAGTCGGGACGTGCTTGATGGAGGTCCTGCCTCCAGTTCTCGCACAGACTTGTCACAGACCGATTGGTATTTGAGGTTATGGTTAGCGTTTGATGTAGACCACGGGGTGTGGGGTAGTTTGAGTGTGAGTTCAACAAAATCTCGGGAGTCCCTTGCTGGCTTATATATATGGAGATATATGGAGATTTACAGGGTTATTGATTATTACCGTGAGTTACATGTTGGGCCCGTGGTCCCTTGCCCTTGGGTCCTACCCTTGGGTGGAGGACACTCGCGAGTGGTTGACTCTCACACTTAGACTGATGATAGGCTTTGTGACCTGTACATTGAGATTTAGAGACTGATAGGGATGATAGTATCGATATACATACTTACTGTGTTGACATACTTGGCATATTATTTTGCTGCTTTCACTGTTCCACTGCATTGACTACTGCATGTTCATACTTATACCGTCATTGATTTACTGTATATATATTTATTATCACTGTTAAGAGTTGTCACTTGGATTTATATATTATACTGCTATTGTGTCGCTCTGACGACCTGAGTATGCATGCTCAGTGTGAGGAGAGGATTTAGCCGGGACCAGGATTGGACGTACATCACGGACATCTTGATTTGCTATCCAGAGTTATACCCTTTTGTTTCCCATCAGGTCAGTCCTTTATATTGTTTTGTTCCAGTTACTGCATTTCTCATTACCTGCGCATTATTTACTGTTTACCATGTAAAGCTAGAAGCCGAAGTGTGACTACGGCAGGACTTTTCCTTGACCGTAGAAGCATGGATGGCCTTGTCAACCCCTCGTATTCCGTATTTTAGGAAGCGGGGCGTGACATGGTTTAGTTGGTATCAGAGCCAGGTTTTGCTTCGATTGGGATTGCAGTTTTCCGTTTATAGCTTGACAATCTAAGACATCCCTCGGTCTAGATTGTAAACTTGTTATTCTTGATCCATATTCACATTGTGTGTTCTGCTATCCATACGTTAGGGTTTCGGGTAACTTGGCAAGGTTACGTGGTTGTAATTGCGAACTACATCATAATTACACTACCGTACTCTGTTTAAGTGACTTAGAACCCTGCAGTTGATTTCCACTTGTAATGAATTTCATCACATCTGATATTCTTGAATCCTTTCCCAATTCGTATTATATTATATTCTTATAGCTTATGCCTTATATCATCCTCAAAATTATTGTTTCAGGATCATATCTTCCAACGACTCTTCCTCTATCTCCACTCCCCAGAATCAGACCGTTGAGATTCTGAGTGTACTGCAAGGTCTGAAGGAAACTCAGGAGCGAACGAACGATTTGTTAGCTGAAGGACTGAGAGGGCGGGTGAATCAGGCACCAGCGGGAGTTTCCAATCGTAAAGGGATCCCTGTTAGACGAGGAAAAGAGAAGAAGATGAAGCGCCCATTAGTTTCCCCGAGACAGAAGCAGCAGAAGACCCAATGTTGTGGGTACTGTAAGAGGCCAGGACATCTTCAGAGGGATTGTCGCCGCGCCCAAGGGAAATGTCTGATTTGCGGATCCAGCGAACATCTCATCAACGGTTGCCCAAAAAGGAAAGAGCTACAGGGAGGAGACTCATCCACACTCTCCACTTCTGCCAAGTGATGATTATTGCGTAGTTCGAACTTCGAGGATAAGGCAAACTCAGCATAGGATTCAACTCGCGTGACGAGAATGCAGAGGCCGAGTAATCGAAGAAGAGTTATTATGTTTTCTGCTTTCAATAATAATGCTGTTACCCCTTTTGTAAAATTTCCTTTCGTTTGAAATCTTGTATCCGTCGAACTTTTAGTTGAATGCAATAAAACTTTGAATCGTAACTTATGTATCATTCCCTTGCTTTCCCCATTATTTGTACTATTCATTACCATAGCAATTTTTAATTCTGATTTTTCAGTTCCTGTCCACCGCATATTTTCCTATACTCCGTACCCTTAGCTATTTTCTTGATGTGTTCCACTGTCTGATCATGACTCTTTCTTTTCAGGCCATGGCCCATCCTGGAGCAGCGCCGCATCTAGATGAGGATGCACAGTCATGCGTTTCCTTAGACCGCACGATGATGAGTTCTGACGATGAGATCAACGGTCCTCAGGTCATCTTCGGAATCAGCGATTCCGAGGACGAAGGAGCCGCCGCCCCAGAGGTTGACATGATAGGTGATTCCGACGAAGAGGAAGGAGACCCTGAAGAGAATCCGATAGAGGAAGATCCCGAGGAAGACCCGATAGAAGAAAATCCAGTGGAAGAAAATCCCATGGAAAAGAATCCAGAAGAAGAGAATCACATGGAAGCAGGCCTTGAAGAAGCAGCTCCAGCCGAGGAAGAAGGACCAGAAGAACAAGACCCTGCTGTGGAAGAATTCCCAATGGCGATCCCTACGAGGCGATATGGGAATGGACGCCCCTACCTGAGCGCGCGAGCCTACCGCAACCTGCTGAACCTCCACAACCGCGACTGACGGGATATTTAGATGTTGTCTTCTCTGGCCAAATAAATTTATGTATAGTTAGGGCCACCTTCATTTTTCGAGAGTGCTTTGTTTCGAATTTTCTTGAATGAAATAAACCTTCTGAGTTCGCAAATCTTTTGTTTACTGTTTCACTTGATGCGGTGACTTTACCCCTATACCATCATTTTTCTCTTGAGACCTCTGACTGTCCACCCCTATACCTTGGGCTGTTCCGACCCTCACTTAGAATAAAA
The DNA here is from genome assembly GCA_030015575.1 of Agapanthus africanus. Classification (NCBI taxonomy): domain Eukaryota; kingdom Viridiplantae; phylum Streptophyta; class Magnoliopsida; order Asparagales; family Amaryllidaceae; genus Agapanthus; species Agapanthus africanus. The sequence goes on from JASDDO010000024.1 coordinate 127,835,022, forward strand.
AAAAAGTACCGCACCCGATCTTTTTAGTGGTCCACCCTTCAGCCTTCGTCTGTGCTTCGTTTGAGATCCTTCTAGGAGGGGAAATTGATAGTAAAATTTCCGAGATAACTGACTCTTCGGATTTTTGATTCACATAATGTATCGACCGTATCCTCCCCATACATTCTCTTTTCCCCTTGTAGTCCCTTGCTGCTCACCCTTACTGCCTGTGCTGACCCAACCCCAATCTCTTTGACCTTCAGTCTAAATCCGTCACACTCCGACCTTTTATATGAGCCACACTCCATTGTAATCCCTATCCTAGCTAGCCCTATACATTTTTGTGCTTTTCCTGTTACCCTAACTATATTTAGGGACATTATTATTCGAAATTTGGTTTTCATTATTTTATATTTATCGAAGAGTGCGTGTTATCGACTACTTAGTTTTATGTATTTTAAGTACACTACTATTATCCTCACTTTCAGTAGCGCAACCATACACCGCGCATATTTTGTTCCATATTCCTCATTTTCACTATGTGAGTTTTCTAAGTTATTTTAAAACTATTTGATCGATACATCGTCCTAAAATGTTTTAACCTACCGACAAATCTTTCACTATTTTATAGTCGTTACTTTATTTTCGGGTATTGTGCCTATGGTTACTATTATAAATGGTTGTGCCTTATACTTATTATTTCTGACGTGCTACTGTTGATATACTTATACATGCACATATTTGAGTTTCGATTTTATCGAGTACGCCTCGAATATTATTGTTCTTTATTTTGTTATTTATATTCCCGTATATACGTAGTTTGCTCTTATAGTTGTTCCTGCCTTATACTTATTTAGACCCATCCTTTCGTGTGCTGTTCTTACATATATAAACCTTTAAATTTCTTCATCTGCCTATTTCAAGCAAAGCATTATGTGTTAGTTTGCAAAATAATAGCTTTCGATTATGTTTGTATAACTTATCGCTTATTTTAAATTTCGAGGACGAAATTTTTGTAAGGGTGGTATGATGTAATACCCGGTTCATTTGTATACGCCTATATCCGTATTTCTTTTTTTAACCTATAAAATTTTATTTATAATAATTTATTATTTTAAAATTTTCTCAATCTATTTTAGTTCTTCCCCTCTCCTTTCTCAGACCCTAATCCCAATTCCTCATGATCTTGTCCCATTTATATAAACCTCAATTTATATACGCCCATCCCCTTTAATATTTTTATTTAAACCGAAAATCCTAATTTTTCCCTTCAACCCATTTCTTTTATTCATTTAAAACTAAACCCAATTCACCACACAATAACCCTTAGCACCATTCCTTCAGCCCGACCTTTTTAATTTTCTCATTCCTTTATTTCATTTTTCCCTGGCCCAGCCCGTATCACCCAATCCCAAGCCCACTCCCTTTATTTTTCCCCATTTGATTTTCCTTTAAATTCCTCGGCCCAATCCCTCTGGCCCAACTCCCCGAGCCCATCCCCTCAGTTTTTTTAAAAAGGAATTCATTTTTATTTTTGACGATGGCCCGGCCCATTTCTCTTCGGCCCGCGCCGCTCGCTCCAACCCGACACGACCCACTACCCACTCCTTCTTCCCAACGGCTATTTTTCCCGCACATTCCTTTTGTTCGCGGTACGCTCTCCTCGTCGCACCCCATGCCTGCGCCCACGTCGCCGCTCGTCACGCGCCGTGCCCCGCTCACGAGCGTTACCCACGACGCGCGCCTTCGACCTCTCTTCGTTGACACGCCTCTCTCTCTCCTCTCATAATTCTTTCTCTCTCCCCCACGTCTCCTCTCCCTCCCTCTTCTTTCCCTTCCCGCTCCTCGCTCGAACCCGCGCACCAGCCAGCACGTCGCGCTCTCCGCCGTCCCCTCACGTCGCTCGCCTCCACCTCGCCGCCTTCACCCTCGTCCCCAGCCCACGTCGCACCCATCACTTGGCCAGCACCGCCGACGAGCTCCTCACTCCCCGAGCACACTTCCATCATCACCTTCCCTCCTCTGTCGCCATCACCCCACGCCGACCGACCACCACCTCTTTGCTCTCGACGCCATCATCGTCGTCATCCTCACCTCCCTCACCTCCTCCCATCACCTACCCGAAGCCCCGGCTGCACCCTACCCGACTCCAAGCTCCAGTCTCCATCTCCTCCTTCGAGCTTTGCATCCACCGAGCCCTCAATCCTACCCTGAGCACCGACGACCCTCCTCCATCAACGACGACCCCTTCCCCCTCATCTCCTCGCCTAGTTCCAGCCAACGAGCCTAAGCCCCACGTCCACAACTCCACCACCGGAGCTCCGTCGTGCTACCATCTGAGCTTCCACCGGAGACCTTCAGCTCCTCCTTGCATCGCCGCAGCCAAGCTTCTCATCTCTCCAAACAAGCCCAAGCTGAGCCAAACCCCTAGCCAAGCCGCAGCCGTGCCCTTTATATTCGAACCCAAGCTGAGCCAAACCCCTAGCCAAGCCGAGACTTGTCGCGTGTTGTCATCTCCGTGTCGTTGCCGCCGTTACCGCTGCCGTGCATCACCGGAACATCTCCAGGCAAGTTCCCTACTTGCTACATGCTACTTTATGATAATTACAAATTACAATCGTGTAGATTCCATGTTTTACTTTTCTGTTAAATATTACGACGCAACTGTTCGATGCATGTTCTCAATGAAAAGACTCACCTAATTTGACGGAACTGGATTGTTTATATTGGCCCGTGTAGTGATGAATACCTTGTACAAATTTCGCTGGAAAATAAGACTATTAACGACTAAAACGACCACCCCCAAGTATACCTGTAAAACAGGAAATTTCTTGTACCTGAAAACCGTTAAAATCACCATAAATTATTTATATACCGGAATGATGCGTTCGAGGGCTTAAATTGAAGCCGACTCGATGAACTATAACCCTATACAAGTTTCTAATTGTTTCTGTACTTAAGCTGTGACAATATTTGGATCGGAGTGCGACTCTGGACTGCAGTCCAGAGCGACTCTAGTTGTTCCCGTAATGGGTACCACACTGTTTCCTTAACTCGTAGGTTGCGGAACTCCGCTGTTTATTAAAGGTGAATCTGTTAGCTAGACAACACAAGTGGTTTCATTCTGTTTCGTTTTCGTTTGTTATTTAATCTGTAATTTAATAGATAGGGACGTATAACAGTCCCAACATAATCAGAATTGACATACTAGTATTGAACAGTGTATATCTCCTGACGTACAGACGCGATTGAGAATCCATCTCTTGCGTTGAAAACCTTACTGAAAACTCTAGATTTCATTCAACTATAGCGTCGCTAAATTCTGATCCCAACTGGGATTAAAATGCGTTGCGAAACGGACTTCCGATTCTGAAACCGGATTTCCAGCCGTGAACGCTTAAAATGAAATGGCCATAACTAGTGATCTTGAAACCCGATTGCCGTGAACCCAAATTCGCTGGTTAGATAATCAATTATACTATTTATTCCCCGTTTATCGTTTCGCTAAACTGTACACGTTTGATTTAGGATAAATATTGCAAGTAGTAGATTACTGATTCATGACATCCTAATCATGCTTTACATACTGTTTACGGATCATATCATACATATGTCACCGCATTGATAACTTAGTGATAATGTGCATTACCCAGTGTTAGGTATTAGTGATGATTGTGGCAAGTACGTTAGTGTTCGTGTATAAGTGAATAAGTGAAAGTGACACATGCTTGTACACAATCAGTAAACCTTATTATTCTATTGCATTGTCGACGTCTATGGAACGCGTGTACGTGTGACTATAAGTGGTATGGGACACTTATGGAAGCTCTTGCATGAATGTCACAGATAAGGCACCAGACACTGCCATTTATCTTAGGTATTAGTCGGGACGTGCTTGATGGAGGTCCTGCCTCCAGTTCTCACGCAGACTTGTCACAGACCGATTGGTATTTGAGGTTATGGTTAGCGTTTGATGTAGACCACGGGGTGTGGGGTAGTTTGAGTGTGAGTTCAACAGAATCTCGGGAGTCCCTTGCCGGCTTATATATATGGAGATATATGGAGATTTACAGGGTACATGATTATTACCGTGAGTTACATGTTGGGCCCGTGGTCCCTTGCCCTTGGGTCCTACCCTTGGGTGGAGGACACTCGCGAGTGGTTGACTCTCACACTTAGACTGACGATAGGCTTTGTGACCTGTACATTGAGACTTAGAGACTGATAGGGATGATAGCATCGATATACATACTTACTGTGTTGACATACTTAGCATATTATTTTGCTTCTTTCACTGTTCCACTGCATTGACTACTGCATGTTCATACTTATACCGTCATTGATTTACTGTATATATATTTATTATCACTGTTAAGAGTTGTCACTTGGATTTATATATTATACTGCTATTGTGTCGCTCTGACGACCTGAGTATGCATGCTCAGTGTGAGGAGAGGATTTAGCCGGGACCAGGATTGGACGTACATCACGGACATCTTGATTTGCTATCCAGAGTCATACCCTTTTGTTTCCCATCAGGTCAGTCCTTTATATTGTTTTGTTCCAGTTACTGCATTTCTCATTACCTGCGCATTATTTACTGTTTACCATGTAAAGCTAGAAGCCGAAGTGTGACTACGGCAGGACTTTTCCTTGACCGTAGGAGCATGGCTGGCCTTGTCAACCCCTCGTATTCCGTATTTTGGGAAGCGGGGTGCGACAGTCATGATTTGACAGAAAAAAGACATTTGTCATGCTGGACTGTAGAAAAATAGTGACGTTAATGTTAGTGATAATTTGATGGAAAAAGGAAATTAGTCCTGATAGACTGTAGAAAAATAATGACTTTAATATTAGTCATGATTTGACAGAAAAAGGACATTGGTCGTGATGGACAGAAAAATGACATTAGTCATGATTTGACAGCAAAAGAACATTAGTCATGATTGACTGTAGAAAAATAGAGACGTTACTGGATATAAACAGGACGGAAAGGACAAGTACGAAAAAAAATTTCAAAAGAAAAATAAAATGAAGAAGAGAGACACGTTACTAGGTGCAAAAAGACGGTAGAAAAATAGGGACATTGGTAGTGATGAGAAATAGTAAATAAAAAAATCATATGATAAAACCAAAATATTTTATCAGAAATTTTAAAAAATAAAAATGAATTAAATTTGTTTTTGTTCCTACCTTCTATGGACGCCATACCTCATCATCGCCTTCCCCTATTTAATCTAGCGCTTTTCATCTTCTTTCTCACTTGAAGAGAAAAAGGGAAAATATTGAAAAAGGGGAAAATATAGGAAGATAGAGATCTCATTCTTACCGAATTTCGGCTTTTCCAACACTTTTGAAACTTAAATTCTTAGCTTGGATTCATTTCAAAGCACCATAGCTTCAGTAATTATTTTTATCCCTTTCTTTGTTTTCTTTTTCAACATATATGATCATGGATCAGGATGGTTTGCACTAAACTTTTTTTCCATAACTAAACTTTTCTTTTTCAACATATTGTTTTTCATTCTTCATTTAGTATTTTTTTAACTGATATGAATATTTTTAAAAGTTGTCATTATTAATGAAATACTTGACTTCAATTGATATTTTTTCCATCTGCAGGAAAATGTTCGTTTGATTTGGTCAACAACAAAATTGGAGTAAAAACTAAGGTAACAAAAATTCTATTATTCGAAAAATTCAGTATTTAAGATTTTTATTTATTTATGCTTATATATAGAAGTAAATTATTTGTTCTCTAAATTTAAATTTCTATTGGTATCTGCACAGTTTTCCATTTAAGTTATTAATAAATGATGTGACATATTTGTTGTTATTAGTTAATCATTTGTGTTGATCTCTATAATTGTTTCTATTGTGATATTATCTTTTGTCTTTTATTTAGCTATGCATGGGAATAAATCAAAACGCATTCGCAAACAATTATCAGGAGCACAAAAACAACGTGAACGTGAAAGAATAAGATATAAAAAAATAGCCATCCAACACTAATACTAAAAATGATGAATTTTCTTTCAAGAGAAAGCGAGAGACATTTGATTTTGGTATCCCGCACTTCAAAAGACCATTAGAACAAATTCCTAATTTTTCTGCCAATATTGAATGCAACACATCTTTGATGGATAATGATACCGCTTTGTGTCATTCTACGGAAGTGGGCTTTTTGAATGATCATCATATAGTTAATAAAGATATTCATCAAGATTTGTCATGCAGTCAAAAAAATGATAATCGTAGTAAGAGCACGCTTCATCCTCATTATATATCTCTATAAAACACAAAGTTTTATCTAATTTTACTTGAATATTTCATATTAACTGTATTTAAAGAACATAATACTCAAAAATCTTAAATTTTTTAATTTTGTTGATTTACAAATATTTTACATATTTTAAAAACTATAAGATTATTTTAAATAAAATCCTAAAATATAATAATATAATATATGACATTTTCTTATTACTGATTAAATTGTAATGTGTGTTTTATAATGATACATGATAAAACAGTTTTAACGATAATTATTTAACAGATTAGCGTAATTGTTTCCATTATTTGGGATCTCCTACTGAAAAATGCTCTAGATATGATGCAATTGTGTGGAAAGAAAAAAGAGTTAAAACTAATGATAAAAAATTAAATTATTCACTTTGTTGTAAGAGTGGAAGAGTTTCTCTGTCTCTTCTTGAGAAGACGCCTGAAATGCTAGACTCTTTATTGAACTATCAAATTGTTTCTAAACATGCTAAACAATTTCGGGAAAAAATTCGTTCGTTCAATTCTATATTTGCTTTTACTTCTATTGGTGCAAAATAAATTATCAAATTTTGAAAGGAAGGGGACCATATACATTTCGAATTCATGGACAAAACTATCATAAAATAAGTTCATTACTACCAGCTATCGGAAGTCGACCTAGATATGCGCAGCTTTATATATATGATATCGAGCATGAAATTGAAAATCGAATTGCATCTATTGGAGATAATTGTAATCCTACAGAATATGATTCAGAAATTGTGAAAAGTTTAAAAGAAATGTTGGATGAATACAACAAATATGTCTAGAAATCTCGTTGCGTACGTGATTGGTATGAGAACAATAAGGATAAAGAGTTTAGTTTGCGCATTATAGATGATAGAAAGCATAAGGGTCAACAATATAATAAACCAAATTCAACAGAACTATCTGCTTTGATGATTGATGATGAATTTTTTCCTTCATCTACTCGAGATGTTATTGTCAACGATCGAAAAAAAAGATATCAAAGAATTAGTGAGATTTATCCAGCATACATACCATTACAATATCCTTTATTATTCCCATATGGAGAAGATAGTTGGCAGAATTATATTGAAGGTAATAATATGAAGAGAAAAAAGAATAAAGTTTCAATGAAGGACTTCTATGAATTTAGGTTACAACAGCGTTGTCATGAAGGAACAATGTTGTTGAGAGGTGGAAAATTATTACAACAATATATAGTTGATGCTTATGCGTCTGTTGAAAAGAATCGTCTTGAATGGATTCGTAATAATCAAAAAACTTTACGATGTGAGTTATATCAAGGCTTGCAGAATGCTGTTGACGATGATGATAATGATGCTCATACAATTGGTAAAAAAATCATTTTGCCTTCAACCTTTACTGGAGGTCCACGATATATGATTCAAAACTATCAAGATGCTATGGCAATTTGTGCATAAGCCGGGCCTCCGGAATTATTCATTACTTTTACATGCAATCCTAATTGGAATGAAATACATGATTTTTTATTGATTGCTGGTGGTCAAAGTGCATCTGATAGGTTTGATATTGTTGCCATAGTTTTTCACTTAAAACTTATGCAGCTTCTTGATGATTTGATTAAACATAAATATTTTGGACGAGTAATTTCTGGTAGGTTATTGTCATTATTTGTTGATATATGTTTTGTATATTGTTATATGTTTCTATTTAAAAGTTTAATTTTTCTATTTGTAGACCTATCTGTGGTAGAATTTCAAAATCGAGGATTACCACATTCCCATATCCTTATTACATTGGAAAGTTCAAAAAAAAAAACTCGAAAAGGATATCGATAATTTAATTAGAGTTAAACTTGTTGACATTAAAATGGAACGTTTATTTCATGATTTGGCAGTGTAACGACTTTAAAATCCTTGTACAGAAATTTTTTGTTACTGTACAGAAAATGGTATTACAGCCTGTGTAAGAGTTAAAAGTTATTTTTGTTAAATAAAAGTAAAAAGCAACTTTTAGCTCACTGGTAAACCCTCTACACTGCTGCGACATAGCATGTGCGTTCGATTCCCATAAGACCCAATTATTTTAGATTTTTCTTTTTAATTTTTCGGAAGCCCAAAAGTTGCACGTGCAATTCACGGAGAAACAAAAGTTTCAGAAAAATCAAATATGCGCAAATAGAAGTAAATACCCAACTTGACACGTGGCAAAAATCTCAAAACTAATCACCAAGATCCGACCACCCATTCTTGGCTTTGGGCCGGCGCTGACAATTGGATTGCTCCCAATCGCCTCCGTGCTTTGCACACTTGTCCTTTCGACTCCCCTGCACTGTTTGATTTTCCTGCAATCAAACAGAGACTCTTCAATTCACCATTTAACGCCATTTTGATTCTTTTAATCCACATTTTTAATTCCCAAACCCTAATTATCCACTATAAATACCACCCCATGGCCTAGCCCTCCCCCATTCTAAAATTTCTATACAAAATCCTCTCAAACTCTCTAAGTACCAAGTGGAGTTAAGCACCCAAGAGGAGTAGCAAGCCAAGCTCGACGACCGGAGTATCTCCGATGAAACCACAACCCCCGAAGGTTTCTTCTATTTCTTATTAACGATCTAAGCTAGTAAGTCTCTTTTCTCTCCATTTCTTTCATCTCAATTCGTATTCTAAGAAAACATCGACAAAAGTGGAGTTAACACGTAACAACCTTCTCTTTTCAATATTTTATCATGCTTGATAGGTCTAAATGTCACATAATCACCCTAATATATTTTTAAAACAAAACTCACATCTATTGTCTTTTGACGCAACTAAAATTTTATGTTCAATACTTAAATAACGAACTTTTTTATTAAAATACCATGAACTTTAGTATAACCCTCATTTCAATAATTGTTATAAAATACCTTTAGAAAAACTTCACGGGGTAACGACCTACCCCACACGCACACTATGGTTGCATAACACGGTATTCCAAATATATGGTTAATTTAAAGAATAGCTTTATATTAAAATACCACACCTTTTCAAAACGGGTTTTTTTTAATCGGTATTTTTTAGTTCTTGGCAATTACGCCTATACAACCCTCGTTAGGAGACTCGCTAATAAATGGTGCGGATTATCGCATATCCTTGGGATAGTAGAACGAGATGCAGAACTCCTCACAGAGTATTCGGTCTCGAAAGGAAATAAAAATACGGTTTTTAAGAAATACGACTTTTCTAAACAAAACTAAATTTTGGAAAAATTATATAAATCTATAATCCGTATTTTCAATAAAAACAAACTAAAAAACTACATTTTTTAAAGATTAATTTTTTTTAATAAAATACCATCAAGTTACCAAAAAGAGCCAGTTTTCAATAAAATACCACAAACTTTTAAAAAGGCTAAGTTTCATCACCAAAATACCATTTAAATTAAAATACATGTTCATGAAAACCCTAAATATTATAAATAACCCTCGAGGTTTATTTTTAAACAATATTCATATATTTTTCATAAAACCCCCTCGAGAAATAAAACAATGTAAACAAACAATATAAATATTAAGGACTCTAAATTAATATAAGTTTTAGCGATATCATTTCTCTTGAGCCCCAGGGAGCCGGAGAAAGTGAGTGGTTGCCTATTCAGATTAGACAACTTAACGAAATTATCAAATGGAAATTGTCTTGGAAAAAGACACAAATCCTGCTGTCCATGTGCAGCAGTTGCTGATTTCTCCCGAATATAAGATTTCAACAGTTTATATCAATTCGTATGAAAAGATCTGAACTCGAATCCAAAACCCGAATCCAAACTTGAATATAAATTCGAACTCGAACTTTAACCCAACTCAAATCTAAACTCGAACATGAACTCAAACCCAATCTACTCGAACAAACTTGACTCGAACCAAGATTGCAATTGTCATGACTTACATATTACTCGACCAACTCGACTTCATTAACCAGTTATTGTAACGCCCCGCTTCCCAAAAGACGAAAGCAGGCACGTGATAAGGCTCGCGACGTAATTATTTCGAGAAGGTCACTTCTTGGAGTAAATACGCTAAGCGTAAAATAAGAAATATAAAATGACAAGAAATTAACATGAGATTTAAACTTCAAAAACTTTATTTACATTCAACTTGATACATTTACAATACATGAGTTCAAATGAAAGAAAATACAAGAGAAATGCCTAAGCATGTGGCATACATAAACTGAAAGAGAGGATAATTAGTTTAGGCCTCAGTCGCGATCTGATCGTGCTCCTCCTCGGTGGTGTCCACTTCCTCAGTCTCCACAGTATCTGATGAACATTCCAAGAAACAAAGATAGATAAAATGCCCGTCAGCGAACTTTCGCTCGGTAAGTCCCCAAGAAATGGGTGTGAAGTATAAAAGTATAATGACAAAGAAAATGTATATCATGAAGTAATGGACTAGGAGATATGATGTTTAAACGTGTCATTTAATATAAGCATGGCAATTCTATTTAACATGCAGTTCTATATATATCATGGCAAAATAACATGAGCATAGTATAGCATGGTCGTGTAGTGTAGGTGTAGTGGACATGAAGTGAATATAAGTGTCCTAAAAGGTCTTTACATGGGTAAACTAATGTAACGTAAGTTCAAGGGTGAATATCAACAAATCTCAAGAGTATTCTCGAACCCAACAGGCTGTAATTCAGGGGTAAGGAACCACGGGCCCAAATCAAGTGTTAGTAACGGGACTTCAACCTAGTGTTGAAGTATTCCAAACTCAACAGGTTATAATCCAGGAGTAAGAAAACGCGGGCCCTCATGATAGCTTGCTTGTGTTAGTAGATATGAATTCATGATCTAGGAGGACTCCTGAGATTTCGTTGGATTCACACAAGAACCACCCCAACATCCCAAGTACTCTAGGTTACAGTTAAAATTACTAGGCTTGCTCGAATCCATGAATACATCAAGTTGTAAGATTGAGTTCCTGTCAAAATCAAGTATTCGTATCAAGTGTTCATGTTTTCATGTCAAGTTGAATTCATGGTTCGAGTCAAGTCAGATTCAATAGCAGCCATTGTGTTCTGATATTCATGTTAAGTTCATGTCAAGTCATAGTATTCTAGTATTCAAGTTTTTGGATATTCACTGTTCCCGCCAAAAATTTCTGCGCAAAAGAGCCCAAGGTATCAAATGGCAGCGATACGCTTAAGAAAATGCGAACCAGTATTTTCCGGGCTGTATTTTGACAAACTCCCAAATGAGAAACAGCAAAATTCTGATGGTATCGAAAGCGTCTTGAAAAATCCTTCGATTTGATATATTATGGAATTCATAATTCATCCTGGATCAAAAGTTATGAGCAAATATGCTACGCACGTGTAATCTAAAGTAATGCTCTACTATATGGGGGATGCATTTTTAGTCCCGCATCGGGAAAGAGAGAGATCCCTTCTCTACCACTCCCATATAAATAAGAGGGTATGCCTCTTAGAAAAGGTAGAGAATTCAATTCTCAAAGGAGATTAGTTTTCCATAGGAGCTTGCTCCCCCGCATAATGCGCATATGCGCAAGCGCCATGTGTAATGCACGTGCGCCCGCCACATGCGCGCCACGTGCAACGTACGTGAGCCAAACATGTGCGACGCACGTGGGAGAATTTAATTTTCAAAGGAGCTTAGTTCTCCATGTTAAGGCCTTAGCTGCCCCTCCATAATGCACATATGCGCAAGCGCCATGTGCGTCACGTGCAATGCATGTGCGCCACGTGCAATGCACGTGCGCCCGCCACATGCGCGCCACGTGCAACGCACTTGAGCCAAACATATGCAACACACGTGGGAGAATTTAATTTTCAAAGGAGCTTAGTTCTCCATGTTAGGGCCTTAGTTTCCCCCACATAATGCGCATATGCGCAAGCGCCATGTGCGCCACATGCAATGCACGTGCGCCCGCCACATGCGTGCCACGTGCAACGCATGTGAGCCAAACATGTGGAACGCACGTGGGAGAATTTAATTCTCAAAGGAGCTTAGTTCTCCATAGGAGCTTAGTTCTCCAAGTTATGGCCTTAGCTGCCCCCCATGATGTGCAAGTGCCACGTGCGACGCATATGCGCCCGCCACGTCCGACGCGCGTGCGCCCAAACAAGTGCAACGCACGTGCGCGAACGCAAAGAGGCCTTTTTCAGCAGTTAGGAGTTTAAGCTTCAACATATTCTTCCTCCTGATAAGTGGGACATGGTTCAAAGGGTACATCCCTCCACACCTTCGATATATGGCGCTGTAATCTCTCAGTGTCGTCGGAGAGGTGGTGGGTCCCAACGACCAATGATCTCTCTTTCCAAATAACAGAGGGATCCCGATAAACTCCAAGTTCAAAAAGAAGGGAGACGCATACACAGAAAGAGGGACAGGGGAAGAAAAATAGAGAGAGAATTTAATTCTCTAAAGAAGAGGAACCCCTCCCAAAAGCTCTCACAAAAAAGAGAATTTAATTCTCAAACCAAGAATTTAACTCTTCTCAAAGAGCTTAGTTCTTCCTCTGGTTAAGATCTGCAGAAGCAGATCTCCCCACAAGTTGAGAATTTAATTCTCATCTGGGAGATTCTGTCATGCAGATCCAAAACTCAGGGGAAAGAACTAAATCCACAAGAGTTTAACTTTTACAAAACATATGGGAATTTAATTCCTCTAAAACTAGGGTTTAACTCTTTAAAAAGAAATTAATCCCTGCAAAGGACAAAGGAGAACTTGATTCCTCAGAACCATAGAAGAACAGCCTAGTGATGCATATTAGTGTTCAATATTACACAATAAAAACTCACGTGTCCCCACGTGAATACCTTCGAGGAACAAAAAAAGGGGGGAAGACTGAGATCTAGTCACGTGACCCCTGAGAAGTGCTCAGCACTTATAAAAGAGAAAAAGAAATAAACCCTATTTTTGGAGTGCCTCACGTGACCCCAAGTGACCCCTGAGAAGTGTTCAGCACTTATAAAAGAGAAAAGGGAATAAACCCTATTTTTGGAGCGCCTCACGTGATCCCACGTGAGCGCCTCAAATTCTTAGTGTTTAACACTATTTCAAGCGCCTCAAGTGGGAGCACGTGAGCGCTGATCATACACTAGTGTTTAACACTACTTTAAGGCCTCACGTGGGAGCACGTGAGCGCCAATCATATATTAGTGTTTAACACTATGAGAGGCCAATATTAGCCAAACTTAGATCAAATCTCCCTGTTTTCCCCAATCAGAGCAAAGCTCTGTTGGAAATTCAAAATTCAAATTTTGAAGCAACGTTTCAAATCCCGGGCGCAACGCGCCACGTGTCAGGCGCAGATACATCAGCGCAGCGCCCAAAGAAGTGCACCCAATCAGAGCAAAGCTCTATTTAAAGAAAAATTAAAGGAAGCAACGCTTCAGTTGCGCAAGCACTGCGCTGCGCGACACGTGTCAGCGCAGATGCGCTAGCGCAGTCGCGCTGCGTGACACGTGTCACGCGCTGGGGCATTTGCACCAAACAGAATCAAGATTCTAAAGAAATCTTTCTGTTCTTGTTAAAACAAGAAGGTTTTCTTCTGTAAAACAGAAGCCCTTGGATCAAAGATCCAACGATGGGAAAAATTCCCTAAATCACTCAGAAAAAGATCTCTTTAACTAATTTATAGGCACTATAAAAAGGACCCTAGACCTCAATTCAAAGGCATCAACATTTTTTTGTGAGAAATCAAAAATTTCAAGCAGAGAGAACTCTGAAGAAATTCCAAGAAAAAAAAAGAGAAAGGTAAAAGACCTTTTAGACAGAAGAATTTCTTCTGATAGATCATTGATCTAAAAACAAGATCAATGATCTTTAATAAAAAAACAAAATAAAAACAGTGCTTTGCACTTTTTATGAACCTCTGGTTCCTGAAATAAGAAAAAACTTGTTTTTCTTTGATCTAAATTAGATCAAGAAATCAAATAGTGCTTTGCACTTCTTTTATGAACCATTGGTACTTGAATCTAAAAGATTCTCAAATTAATAGTGCTTTACACTTATAAATCTGCACTGTTGCGCTCTTGGGTTGGCGCAAACCACCAGAGAGCGCCACGTGTCAGTATCTGAACCATTTGCGCTATGCGCTTTTGAAATAGAGCCTTGCTCTCTGAAACTAGCGAAACTCACTACAGCGCGCCACGTGTCAGTAGCGCAAGCGCAGCACACTGGCGCAGCGTACTGTGCTTGCATGACACGTGTCATCACCACAAGCGCTTGCGCTCTTTGATTGGCGCAAAGCGCCTGAAAAATGCAATGCATTTCTTTTGCTAAAGGGCCAGGCCCAAGTCAAAAATACCTAGCAGGCCAAAGTAAATTGCAAAGCAATAAAAGAGCAGAACCCAAATAAAATTGATCCCCTGCATCACTTATAAATGGGCAGAGCCCAAAACAAATTGATGCTCTGCATCCTTTCTGGGCAGAGCCCAAACAAAAATAAAAAGCAATGCAATGCATTATTTAAATGTGAGCAAAGCCCTAGCACAGGTCTAATAGACCAAAAATAAATAAAAGTGTTGAATATTTTTTTAACTGGACTTAGCCCAATCATGGCCGTAAGTCCTCAAATTAAATTGACTGAGCACAGCTGCTCTCCTAAATCAATTTACATCCGGTTCGAGGGTACATCTCCGAACTCCTTTGACTCCTATCGTTGTAATCCTTCAACGATGTCAGAGAGGTGACGGGTCCCGACAACCACACATCAACATGGACTGCGGGGTCCTTAAACTCGTGGACCGAAACATCCTTAAACTAATGATGGACCGAAACGTCCTTAAACTAATATTGGACCGAAACGTCCTTAAACTAATGACGGACCGAAACGTCCTTAAACTAATGGTGGACCACCACGTCCCTAAACTGGAACATGGACCACCACGTCCCTAAACTGGAATAATAGAGCCTCCAAATGCTTTTTTGCCGGATCTAAACGGTCCCGTTTAAGTTGATCTTAGCCCCAAATACGGCTGACGTATCCTTAAACATTTAAATGGACTATAAAACTCCAAATCGACTTTGGTTCAAGGGTACATCTCTGAACTCCTCTGACACCTATCGTTGTAATCCTTCAACGACGTCAGAAAAGTGATGAGTCCTGACGGCCATATATATTAAATGGATCACCACGTTAAGTTGATCTTAGTCTCAAACAGGACTAACGCATCCTTAACGAATGTTTAAGTTGATCTTAGCCTCAATACGGCTAACGTATCCTTAAACTAAAAACACCAAACCCAAATCTAAGAAAATACGGATTTGGACTAATCCACGTCCTACGGGCGACGGCATTACTCAGTCTCCGTATACAATCCACGGGAAACCACAAACAAAACAAACACCCATGACACGAAGTGAAATTCTGGAGAAGGAGAAAGTTGTTACCGCGATGCGGTAGCGTAATTAACTGCGGGGCTTGTGCCTGCAGGGAAGAGCGTCCCCATAATCAAAAAACCCCTCAAGCGAGGGGGAATCTGAAGAAGTCTGCTACATCGGTCGCAACCGTCTAAATCTCCGATACACGGTGCCATAAATCAACTTGGCATCTTCGGAGAGGTGGACGGGTAAAAACAAATAGCATCTGCCTCGAATCTCAGGCAAGACGTCCTCACGTCGTCGCCGTCTTTCGGAGGGGAACAGATTCTGGCATGCCCGGTGGGACCTTTTCCTCTTTCCACTCCACACTTCGTGTGTCGTCTTCGCGAACCAATCGCGGTTTGTTAATGGTTGCCTTCGGAATTTAAGTTACTAAGATTTGGTCTTTTTCCTGGTGCAGAACTCAAGCATCAATGGCCTCTAACTGCACCAACTGCTCGAAGTGCCACTGCAACGGACGCTCCACCTCCCCTGGAGGTGTAGCATATGGGCCCCAAGCTGTAAGTCCACGTTGCTCATCCCGGTTCTTACGAAGAGGCGGAAACGACGAAAAACAATGATTTGGCGCAAGGCAGCATGGACTTAAAGCACGGATCTTTGCTAAACTAGTAACTAGTAAACTACTAGAGGCTTTAACTACTATGCTGTAGAAAGTATACCTTACGAAACTGGTCCTTCGGGTCTTCATTCCGCTGTCCCGCTCGTCCATCCAAGCTCCAACTGTCGATCCGGACCTTGGGCACCTCCGCGGCCTTCTTGAGTCGAAGACGATCCACCCGAGAGTTGTACACCGAGCTCCACCTCGAGCCGAGGCAACTAGGGCGACGAGATCGCTAATCTAGAAGCCCTAGGTTGTGTAGAAGTGGTAGAGGGATGGTTTTGTCAAGTGGAATCCTTTTTCTCTCAACACATGAGATCAAAGGAAGAATCAAGAGGAGGAGCAACCAAGGAACTCTTTCTCATTTTCTTTTTAAGAGAGAGAATGAGAATGAAGAAATGAAAAAGCTTAACCAAGAGAAAAACAACCATGGTTGCAATAATACTCAAATATCATCATTACTAATCCTATCATGATAAAGTTGATGGCACTAATGACATGACCATTTTCATAACTCAAGAAATAAAAAGAAATCCAAAGAAAACTCTAGACCTCTCATGAAGGTCAAAAGTCCACTTTAGTCAAACGGTCAACAAATGGTCAAAGTAATTAGCCATCATATAATTATCACTAATAGGATTAGTAAACAATATCTCCGACTCATAATGGTTTTGACCGAACAAATTGCCAAAACCCTAATGAGCCAACCACATAATGGTTTTGGCCGAACCAACTGCCAAAACCCTAATGAGGCACCTCCTCCTTCATCACTTCTCAAAACTGTGCATACACACCCGCATCCGCATTCCGTAGAATGAGAATGCACTGAAGACAAAAACAAATCCATCCGTGCAATACTAGGATCCGGCTTAAACCAAAGCCCACTAGTATTGCCTGCCCGAACAACATACGCACACAAGTGTACGCAAGTGATCGCAGCCCTGCCGTAAAACCATACGGCCTCTACACGTTTCGCTCAGTGCAGGGAAACTCTCTGTGTGGGACTCTAAAGACTCGACACTACGCTGGCAGTGGGTTTAACCACAGACCGCAAGCGGCACTAGCTGTGCGTAACAGTCCCCAGGTAGATGTCGATAAGAAAGCCGATGAGGTAAACCCATCCGAACTCCTACTGAGCCTGTATGTGACAATCTCCGTACAGTCCGGTCTGTTCGTCTGATACATCGTATGGCGGGCCTAGGGGGTGGTGAACGTCAGTCCCCTAATAGCGGTACAAGTCGTGTCGGAGTGTAGCCCAAAATACCCTGAGATAACACTGGAAACCTACCAGTATATCTCGCTTGCCCTGGCCAGGGACTACTCGTGTAGTGGCTCTCCTAGACACAGCGCGATGTCAACCCCCAATACCGGGAAAGACGAATCCTGTCTAACCGTCATTGCCTCCAAGTGCTTCGGGACTGCACCCAACTACTACCTGTTTGCATGACTCCTTTGAGCCGTGGTAGGGTAGTAATCTAAGTACAGTGGGAACACACTCGAGGCGAAGTGACAGTGTCAAGTCAGCGGATTAAGCTGTACTCATGTCACCTGGGAACTGATAACCGACGATAGGTATAATACCATCCATCAGTTCCCGACGAGTCCTGTCCAGTGTACTCGTAACCTAACGAGCACCCGCATACTATCTCCAGTACGACGTACTGATGGCTGTAGGACAGACCACCTCCCGTGCTGGGATGAGAAGCGTATACGCTAGTCTACTCTGGAGTATCAATGCCCTGTCTCGATAGTCCTACGACTAGGGACCTGTATAAGGATGTGCTTATAGATTACCCAGCCCCCACAAGTATAACTGCCATCACAACGCTGGTAATCAAGCAAAGATCCTAAGGGCTTTACTAATATGTATATAAGCGATATGCTAAAAGAAACACATGCACATATTGAAGTAGAGACAAACCAAGTAGCATACTACCATTTTGAGCAAGATTGTATATACAACTGTGAATATCCCAAGCTTCCATTAAGTAATATACAAGCTAGTATGATACAGTAATGGCCTCTGGGGCATACACTAACAATCTCCCACTTGCACTAAGGTCATGTACTGGCGTATCGAAGACATATCATCTCGATCAGCCGCTCGAACTGAGTCTGGGGTAGGGCCTTCGTGAGTGGAATTGCAGTGTTATTCTCCATATTTACTCTCTTCACCTCGATCTCTCGGCGATCTACGATCTCCCTGATCAGGTGGTACCGCCTCAAAATGTGCCTGGACTTCTGATGGGACCTAGGTTCCTTCGCTAAAGCTATAGCACCGTTGTTGTCGCAATACAGCGGTATTGGATCAACAATGGTAGGAACCACCTGAAGCTCCGTGAGGAACTTCTTCATCCAGACAGCTTCTTTTGCGGCATCGCAAGCAGCTATGTACTTCGCTTCCATAGTTGAGTCTGCAACGGTCTCCTGCTTGGAACTCTTCCAGCAAACCGCCCCTCCATTGAGGGTAAAGACATAACCCGACATGGACTTGGAGTCATCCTTGTCACTCTGGAAGCTGGAGTCAGCAAAGGCCTCGAGCTAGAGGTCTTTTCCGCCATACACCAAGAACATCTCCTTAGTCCTTTTCAGGTACTTGAGAATGTTCTTTATGAAAGGTTCCTAGGCACTCTAGTAAGGTCTCACAAGGCATCGAACATGCCAATTTTAAATTTTTGGTGCCGAGAGACCCTAGTTAACGGATCGTTGCTAGATGTTTAGGCGAAACGAAAAACTAGTTAACTATTTAACTATAGGTTAAGATGCTACAACCTTTGTAGATCCGGATTTCCACCTCCTTAGCTCCACGTGGTCATGCCCTCGCTGTCCATCATGAATCCTTGACTCATTCGTCGGCTTCATCGGAAAACGGGCGAGCAAGATCGTCGGCTTCGTGTCAAAGACGATCTACGTCGAGGTTGCACTAGTTCAAGCTCCGACCTCACCAAGTAGTGAAACTTGTGAAGAAAACACCCAAAACCACTTGGCAAGAGGTAGAGGATGAAGAAATAGGAGGTGGGTTCACTTTAGATTTGGATTTCTCTCACTAAAACTCAAGTTGCCATTGATGTAGCAAGCTTGAAGAAGAAGAAGAAGATGAGCTAGTTATGATAAGTCTTATGTTAAAATGAATAAATCAATTCAATACTTATCATAACTTGACTAAGGTTAAGTGTAGAGAATAAACCATGGTGAATTAAGTGGGTTAGGGTTAAGTAAGATGACAAGAATGGTTGCAAAAGTCAAGGGTTCAAGAAGCTTCAACATAAAACAAGAATTGCCACCATTCTCATCTTGAATTTATCCACATAAATAAACAAATAAATGAATAAATAAATATGCAAAACCCTAATTACAAAATAACCATGGTTTAATTCTATTCATTTAACCATATGATCAAGTATCATCAAACATGATACAAAAAGGTGCACAAAAATATATCACATATACAATGTGCAAATCAAGTGAGAAAAATCCGTTTAAAGTGAGCCTATACTAGTTAATACAAAGTAATATATCAAATATATAATTATACATTAAATCATTAAATCAACACTTGATTCAATGATCCGGTCATGTCGCACATAACCGACTAGTATTCAATGCATCGATTTATCGAATCAATGATTCGATAACTAGGTCATATCTCATATAACCAATCGAAACATTAATCGCGAGAATCAAATACGGTATCACATACACGCATTATTCTCGGTCCCGCACATATCTCATATGCGCTCCTATTTCGTTTCGCTTGAGCCAGGAAACCTCTGTGTAGGACTCTAAAGACTCGTCAATACGCCGGTAGCAGATGATGATCATATCATGCACCAACAAGCCGCAAGCGGTCTGCTAAACGTAATGGCCACCCGGGTATTGAGCGATCAGAAGATCGACGAGCTAGCCCGCTCACACTCCTGCGAATCCGATCAGTAACACTTACCATACAGTCCGGTCTCTTCGTCTGATATGTCGCATATCAAGTCTAGGGGTGGTAAACGTCAGACCCCAATAACCCGATAAGTCGTGCCGATGTGAGGCTCATAACGGGTCGAGAAACTACTGGTAACACTTACCAGCAAATCTCTGATCAGCCCTGGCCAGGGACTTCCCTGTTACGGCCAATCGAGCACAGCGCAACATCAACCCCCAATACCGGGAGAGACGAAACCCCTCCTATCGCTCATTGCCTCCATGTGACTCGGGACTGTGCCCAAAGACCACCGTTTTGCACGCCCTTATGGACGTGGTAAGGTGGAGATCAAAGCACAGTGGGAATCATACAAGACTCTATGACGATCTCGGGTCTACAGACTAACCTGTACAAGTGTCACCTGAGAACTGCCATCTGACGTGAGGTATAATACCATCTGGGAGTTCTCGGCGAGTCCGTCCAGTGTACCCAGTCTCCACTGAGAACCCGTATACCATCTCTGATGTCAAACACCAATGGATATGGGATCATCCATCGCCCATCACATGGGTCGAGAAGCGTATACGCTAGTCTACTCTGGTATATCGATGCCCCGTCTCGATACACCCACGACTAGGGACCTTGAAGGATGTACTTATGGACTACCATGTCCCCACTAGTATGATCTGCATCATAGTCCAGGTAGTCAAGTACACATCCTAAGGGCTTTACCAACATGTAACTATAAGACAGTATAAAGAGACTAGTGTACATGTTAAGATAAAGAGTAACCAGATAGCATACTATCATATCGAGCAAGAAAGTCATCTCTATATATGTCCAAGCATCCAATATAATATACATCATCTGTACAATACTGGCCTCTAGGGTATACATACAACTAACAATCTCCCACTTGCACTAGGGCCAGCTGCTGTAGTATCGCATACCGAGCATCCCGAAGAGTCTCTCAAACTGTATCTGGGCAATGGCCTTCGTGAGTGGATCCGCCGTGTTGTTCTTCGTGTCAACTCTCCTGACCTCGATCTCCCGGCGATCAACTATCTCCCGGATCAGGTGATACCGCCTCAGAATATGCCTGGATCGCTGATGGGACCTGGGTTCCTTGGCCAAAGCCACTGCTCCATTGTTATCGCAATACAAAGGTATTGGATGCTCAATGGATGGAACCACTCCAAGTTCAGTAATGAACTTCTTGATCCAGACAGCCTCTTTGGCAGCATCGTTGGCAGCGATGTATTCAGCCTCCATCGTCGAGTCTGCCACGGTTTCCTGCTTGGAACTCTTCCAGCTAACCGCCGCTCCGTAAAGGGTAAAGACAAAGCCCGACTGCGACTTAGAGTCGTCCTTATCACTCTGGAAGCTCGAATCGGTAAAGGACTCCACTTGGAGTTCTCCGTTACCATACACCAAGAACATATCTCTAGTCCTTCGCAAGTACTTGAGAATGCTCTTCACAGCTGTCCAGTGACTCTCTCCAGGATCAGCTTGATACCTGCTCACTATACTTAGTGAGTATGCTACATCGGGTCTGGTACATAGCATCGCATACATGATAGAGCCTACTGCCGAAGCATAGGGTATCCCTTGCATGCGAGCTCTCTCCAAATCAGTCTTGGGAGACATCTCTTTGGAGAGAGTGACTCCAGAGATCGTGGGTAAGTTCCCACGCTTGGACTCTTCCATACTAAACCTTTTTAGTATGGTGTCAATGTACCTGGATTGGGACAATCCCAAAATCCGTTTGGATCTATCTCTATAGATCCTTATTCCCAATATGCAGGAGGCATCACCAAGATCTTTCATTGAGAATCTTTGTGATAAGAAGAGCTTGATCGATTGCAGCATAGGAATATCATTTCCTATCAAGAGTATGTCGTCCACGTACAATACGAGGAAGACAATCTTACTCTCTGCTACCTTCCTGTAGATACAAGGTTCATCTGGATTTTTGACGAAATCAAACTCTTTGATAACGACGTCAAAGCAGATGTTCCAACTCCGCGATGCTTGCTTTAATCCATAAATGGATTTAAGCAGCTTGCACACCTTCCCGCTGCTCCCACTGTCTACGAAGCCCTCTGGCTGAGTCATGTACACGCACTCTTCTAAATCACCATTTAGAAAGGCGGTCTTAACATCCATTTGCCAGATTTCGTAATCATGATATGCAGCGATGGCAAGCATGATCCGGATGGATTTAAGCATAGCCACTGGAGAAAAGGTCTCGTCATAGTCCACACCTGGTCTTTGACGAAAACCCTTTGCTACAAGTCTAGCTTTGAAAGTCTCCACTTTCCCATCTACACCAAGTTTCTTCTTGAAGATCCACTTGCTCCCAATGGGTTTTACCCCTTCAGGAGCAACTTCCAAAGTCCATACTTTGTTGGTGTACATGGAATCCATCTCAGACCGCATAGCATCCAGCCATTTCACTGAGTCTCCACTCGTGATGGCCTGCTCGAAGCTAGTTGGGTCATCATCCTCCATGATGCAATCCTCGCTTCCACCGTCCATGAGAAAACCATAGTATCTCTCAGGTTGGCGAGGAACCCTACTAGATCGGCGGAGTGGCTGGGGTTCATCGGGAACTACGGAATCCTCTGGTTCCACCAGATCTTCTGTTGTAGCTTCTGCAGCTGGAACTTCTTCCAGTTCTACCTCATGACCACTAATCTCTTTTTCAAGAAATTCCTTTTCTAAAAAGGTGGCATGCCGAGAAACAAACACTCTTTGTTCCTCAGGGTGGTAGAAGATATACCCTCGCGAATGTTTGGGATATCCAATAAACTTACACAGAATGGACCTTGCCGCGAGTTTGTCCGGATTTTGCGTTTTTACATAGGCCGGACAACCCCATATCTTAACATAATTAAGACATGGTCTCTTTCCTTTCCATATCTCATATGGAGTGGTCGGCACGGTTTTGGTGGGAACCATATTCAATAGGTCTGCAGCTGTTTCCAGTGCATATCCCCAGAAGGAAATAGGTAACTCAGCTGTGCTCATCATAGAGCGCACCATATCTAATAGGGTGCGGTTCCTCCGTTCTGATACACCGTTGTGCTGTGGTGTATATGGAGGAGTCAGCTGAGAGAGAATCCCATTCTCTTTTAGGAAGTCCAGGAATTCATTGCTTAAGTATTCTCCTCCTCGATCAGATCGTAGGATTTTAATACTTTTTCCGGTTTGGTTCTCAACTTCTTGTTTATATTCCCTAAATTTCTCAAAAGCTTCTGATTTGTGTTTCATCAGGAACACATACCCGAACCTAGAGAGATCGTCAGTGAATGTAATGAAGTACGAAGAACCATCCCTGGCATGTGTAGACATGGGACCGCATACATCACTATGTATAAGTCCCAAGAGTTCGGTAACTCTTTCTCCGTGTCCCGTAAACGGAGTCTTGGTCATCTTGCCTTTGAGACATGACTGGCAAGTGTCATAAGATGAAAATTCAAACGGATTTAAATATCCATCTTTATGCAACTTAGCTAGTCGTGTCGCATTGATGTGACCCAGTCTACAATGCCACAAGAAGGATTCGTTGAGTTCAGAACTCTTCCTCTTGTGTGTGTTTGTTATGCTCAGAACTGTTGATTGATTTAGAACATAAATGCCATTGCATAACGTGCCTGATCCAACCAACTTTTGGTTACGGAAAATGTTCATAACATTGTCCTGTAATACAAAATTATATCCCTCTTTACTTAATAAAGAAACCGATATAATGTTGCATATCAGGTTCGGCATGTAATAGCATTCGTTCAGAACCAATGTATTACCAGTTGGTAATACAAGGTGATATTCCCCGACAGTCTTAGCTGCAACAATTGCACCATTTCCAACTCTAATGTCTTTATCACCTTCTCCAAGTTCTCTACCTTTCCTAAGCCCATGTAACTGATTACATATATGGGATCCTGACCCGGTATCTAATACCTAGGACGTAGAGAAAATAGAGAAACAGTTCTCAGTAACGAACACACCCGAAGAAAATGCATCAACATGTACTTTCTTCAATCGGGTGGCATGGGAATCCTGGTATTCCCCTATATCCTGTTCATTCCTATAACTCTTATAAGAAAGAACGGAACCAACGTTCCCCAGCACAGTATAACATGCGGGTTCGGTCAATACATCCATATTATTATCTTGATTAAGGCATGAACTGGTCGCTACCTGGAGAGAGAGAGAAGAAAACACTTTAGCGTATGCTCGTGCAAGATCAGATTGGTTATTATCTTATCTAATCAGGATGGCTCCCACTGCTTTTTATCAAATCTTCCTCCAAACCCTAAAAGGAAAGACTAGCCGGGATTAATTACACACTACAAGTTCGCTAATCTTTCAGCCAGGCCAGTGTCGGTACTTGAGGGAGGTCCCCCGTGTTTTCGCACGAACCTAATTAATGTAAACCTCGTTTTCCCAGAGGCGTAACCTCGTTAACACCTTTCTAGACACCTACTTGATCAGCTAATTGCAATGTGTAAAACTCTCCCATGAGTAACTCTTACCCGCAGTGGGTATCGGGATCCAACTATCTCATAAAAGGTATGCAATCTCATTGCAAATTTCAACACTTGAAATTCCCGATAATATTTTGCCCCTAGCGTGCTATGACCTTGACGCAGGCCAACAAACCAGAGTGCGCTAGTCAAGTTCAACCCGTCATTTCCTGATTGAATTAAACCCACCCGCACGACCCTTGACGCAGGCCAACAAAGTCGCACGACTACCCTAATCCAATCTGCATCATATGCATAAGCAGATAAATACTAGTTAGCTACCGCACACTACGCTTTGACGCAGGCCAACAAACGTAGCACGAATACTAACTACTACTCATCTGAAATGACGGAGGGCTACGCCAGGTTTTTCTGAAAACCATGAGCGTAATGAACTTGATATCGTTGTAGAATCAAATGAAGTTTTGAAATGGAGTGATTTTGAGGCTTTTCTAGTTTTGCTAAAGGAGTCACTCCCGGTGAAGGGATCTCGGTCCTTTCCTCGTCGAATGAGGTGCGGGATATATCATATATATCGCTGTGCAAAGCAAAAAATCCAAAAGCAGTCAAAAGCAAACCGAGTGTGTAGCATCTGCCAGTTATTGCTAAAGGAGTCACTCCCGGTGAAGGGATCTCGGTCCTTTCCTCATCGAATAAGGTGCAGGGTATATCATATATACCGCCATGCAAAGCAAGAACTGTAGCTACCTGTTTTATTTAAAATTTGATTCTACAACATCTTAGGTTTCTTATCTTTCATTAATCACATTAATGAAGTCCCATCATTTAAATACCTAAACATCACAGATAGATATGACGTACACTTATGCCATCCGCATTCGCCTCGATGTCCCCTCGTGCACCGTTAGGTTAGGTAACTAACGACAGAGCAGGGCAGGGCTAGCGCGGGTGTAAAACATAAGTAACGTCTATATAATATATCATATATACTATATACTATATCCATCACAGAATCACATCACAGATATCACAGCAGAATAAACATATGAAATATTGGATATACTAGGACGTCCGTGTTTTCAATACTAGCCAGTATAAAACACGGATTCCACGGTCGTGATGAATAGCCAATCCCACACCCCTAGACCCCTACGAGAGCGGCAAGCAACCCTGCCAATTCTAGGGTTAGGAGACCCGGACTCGACTCCTCGAGTTGGTCTCCCACTGGACCCCAGAACCCGGTTACTTGTGCTCCCCTCCTTGGGTCTATCCTAATGCGGAAAAGTAAATAATATACAAAAGGTGACAACTTCCGCTACCTGGAAGTGCCCCAAATAAAAGAATATTACATACAAGTTTTTACATGAATGAAAATGAAAAACACTCATCTCACATAAAAACCCCCGGCTATTCGAATACGACGATCCAATATAACATATCCAGCAACACATAACATCACATGTCATCAACGTAAGTAAGTATGCATACCCCAATTGTCGTTGACGTATAGCAACGAAACCGGCGATATGAACATACTACACTTACGGTCACAGAAAAGAAAGTGTAAAACTACAACAATTGGAATCCGCAACTTCTTTAGACATCGCATGCCTAATCAAATGAAATACTTAGACATCACATGCCTAACAGATATAAATCCCGCATTTTAGTCTCATTATCGAAAACTCTTTTCAATATCATATGGGACTAAACTGCTAAATTTATAACATTCATTCAGTTATCTCATAACTGTTTGTGAATTCCAATTATTGTATCACATTCCAGATAAACAGAAAATGTTAAACTTTTCGATCGAACATTCGAATACCCAAGTTTTCCCGATACAGTCCAACACATGAAATAAGTCTAACAATATTCAGTTCGTGCCTCAGTACCAACGGTCCAGCCGTAGAAGGGTCAAGCCAACGCCTCACATGTGGCACGCCGTACTGCCCCAAACCCGAAGGTTCAAAGGGCAGTTCAAGACGGTCACATAATTGAGTTAAGGTTTGTTGTCTTCTAGAGGGTCCATCGCGTTACTTGCACTACTTAGAATGTCGTTAAACTACGGAAAAATCCAACACTTGGAAATTTCCCGACAGGGGAAAAATTGGGTATTTATATCCGGTCGAACTTTTTAACATATTCTAAAAATTATCCGGAAAGCCACATAGACGAAACTTGATAATCCGATCGAACCGACGACCTCCCAATACACCCCAGAAAATTCAACTCTTGAATAAATTTTAAAAATTCCCAGAAAAGTCAGAAGAATTTATCAGGAATTACTGTGCAGAAATATAGGGCTGACGTCACCAGAGAGCCGCGGAACCGCCGCAGAAGCTAGGATTCTGCCGCGGTTCCGCCGCACTAATTACTGTTCACCAGAAACATTTTGCACCGTAATTCTTATTTTTCTATGCTGAATTTTTTAGCAATTTTTAATTCACAAAAATCCAGATATTTCAAAAACGTCCAGAGAGCATTCTCGGGTGTGGGTTTCGGGTTCGTTCGGGTTTCAAATTCCGTCTGGACTTCGCCTAAGGCTCTAGCTAGGCTCTGATACCAGTGAAAGGTTCCTAGGCACTCTAGTAAGGTCTCACAAGGCATCGAACATGCCAATTTTAAATTTTTGGTGCCGAGAAACCCTAGTTAACGGATCGTTGCTAGATGTTTAGGCGAAACGGAAAACTAGTTAACTATTTAACTATAGGTTAAGATGCTACAACCTTTGTAGATCCGGATTTCCACCTCCTTAGCTCCACGTGGTCATGCCCTCGCTGTCCATCATGAATCCTCGACTCATTCGTCGGCTTCATCGGAAAACGGGCGAGCAAGATCGTCGGCTTCGTGTCAAAGACGATCTACGTCGAGGTTGCACTAGTTCAAGCTCCGACCTCACCAAGTAGTGAAACTTGTGAAGAAAACACCCAAAACCACTTGGCAAGAGGTAGAGGATGAAGAAATTGGAGGTGGGTTCACTTTAGATTTGGATTTCTCTCACTAAAACTCAAGTTGCCATTGATGTAGCAAGCTTGAAGAAGAAGAAGAAGATGAGCTAGTTATGATAAGTCTTATGTTAAAATGAATAAATCAATTCAATACTTATCATAACTTGACTAAGGTTAAGTGTAGAGAATAAACCATGGTGAATTAAGTGGGTTAGGGTTAAGTAAGATGACAAGAATGGTTGCAAAAGTCAAGGGTTCAAGAAGCTTCAACATAAAACAAGAATTGCCACCATTCTCATCTTGAATTTATCCACATAAATAAACAAATAAATGAATAAATAAATATGCAAAACCCTAATTACAAAATAACCATGGTTTAATTCTATTCATTTAACCATATGATCAAGTATCATCAAACATGATACAAAAATGTGCACAAAAATATATCACATATACAATGTGCAAATTAAGTGAGAAAAATCCGTTTAAAGTGAGCCTATATTAGTTAATGCAAAGTAATATATCAAATATATAATTATACATTAAATCATTAAATCAACACTTGATTCAATGATCCGGTCATGTCGCACATAACCGACTAGTATTCAATGCATCGATTTATCGAATCAATGATTCGATAACTAGGTCATATCTCATATAACCAATCGAAACATTAATCGCGAGAATCAAATACGGTATCACATACACGCATTATTCTCGGTCCCGCACATATCTCATATGCGCTCCTATTTCGTTTCGCTTGAGCCAGGAAACCTCTGTGTAGGACTCTAAAGACTCGTCAATACGCCGGTAGCAGATGATGATCATATCATGCACCCACAAGCCGCAAGCTGTCTGCTAAACGTAACGGCCACCCGGGTATTGAGCGATCAGAAGATCGACGAGCTAGCCCGCTCACACTCCTGCGAATCCGATCAGTAACACTTACCATACAGTCCGGTCTCTTCGTCTGATATGTCGCATATCAAGTCTAGGGGTGGTAAACGTCAGACCCCAATAATCCGATAAGTCGTGCCGATGTGAGGCTCATAACGGGTCGAGAAACTACTGGTAACACTTACCAGCAAATCTCTGATCAGCCCTGGCCAGGGACTTCCCTGTTACGGCCAATCGAGCACAGCGCAACATCAACCCCCAATACCGGGAGAGACGAAACCCCTCCTATCGCTCATTGCCTCCATGTGACTCAGGACTGTGCCCAAAGACCACCGTTTTGCACGCCCTTATGGACGTGGTAAGGTGGAGATCAAAGCACAGTGGAAATCACACAAGACTCTATGACGATCTCGGGTCTACAGACTAACCTGTACAAGTGTCACCTGAGAACTGCCATCTGACGTGAGGTATAATACCATCTGGGAGTTCTCGGCGAGTCCGTCCAGTGTACCCAGTCTCCACTGAGCACCCGTATACCATCTCTGATGTCAAACACCAATGGATATGGGATCATCCATCGCCCATCACATGGGTCGAGAAGCGTATACGCTAGTCTACTCTGGTATATCGATGCCCCGTCTCGATACACCCACGACTAGGGACCTTGAAGGATGTACTTATGGACTACCATGTCCCCACTAGTATGATCTGCATCATAGTCCAGGTAGTCAAGTACACATCCTAAGGGCTTTACCAACATGTAACTATAAGACAGTATAAAGAGACTAGTGTACATGTTAAGATAAAGAGTAACCAGATAGCATACTATCATATCGAGCAAGAAAGTCATCTCTATATATGTCCAAGCATCCAATATAATATACATCATCTGTACAATACTGGCCTCTAGGGCATACATACAACTAACACTTTACCACTATCCAGTGTTTCTCCCCTGGGTTCGACTAATACCGGCTTACAACGCTCAATGCGTATGCTACATCTGGTCTGGTACATAACATCGCATACATTATAGAGCCTACTGCAGAAGCGTAGGGTATAATAGACATGCGATCCCTTTCCAAATCAGTCTTAGGAGACATCTCTTTGGAGAGGGTGATCCCGTGACAAGCCGGTAAATTACCGCGCTTGGAATCTTCCATACTGAATCTTTTTAGTATGGTGTCAATGTACCTTGACTGTGAAATTCCCAACATCCTCTTTGATCTATCACAATAGATCTGGATCCCCAGAATGTAGTTGGCATCGCCCAGGTCCTTTATGGAGAACCTCTGCGATAAGAATCCTTTGACTGACTGTAGCATAGGAATATCATTTCCTATTAGGAGAATGTCATCCACGTACAAGACGAGGAATACTACAGTTCTCCCTACAATCTTACTGTAAATGCATGGTTCATCTGGGTTTTTGATAAAGTCGAATTCTTTGACAGTATCATCAAAACAGATGTTCCAACTCCGCGATGCCTGCTTAAGTCCATAGATGGACTTTAGCAACTTGCACACTCTACCGCTGCTCCCACTTTGAATGAATCCCTCCGGCTGATCCATATAGACGCACTCTTCCAAATTTCCATTTAGGATAGCCGTCTTTACGTCCATCTGCCAGATTTCATAATCGTGGAAGCCAGCAATGGCAAGAAGGATCCGAATGGATTTCAGCATAGCCACTGGAGAAAAGGTCTCGTCATAGTCCAAACCAGGTCTTTGACGAAAACCCTTTGCAACAAGTCTAGCTTTATAGGTCTCAACCTGCCCATCTACACCAATCTTCTTTCTGAAAATCCATTTGCAGCCTACGGGTTTTACCCCTTCTGGAGCAAAGTCCAAAGTCCAAACTTTGTTGGTGTACATGGACTCCATCTCGGCCCGCATTGCATCCAGCCATTTTACCGAGTCGCCGCTCTGAATGGCTTGCTGGAAGCTAGTAGGCTCACCATAATCCATGGTGCAATCCTCTCTATCCCTGTCTATGAGAAAACCGTAGTATCTCTCGGGCGGATGAGACTCTATCCCCGTCTATGAGAAAACCGTAGTATCTCTCGGGCGGATGAGACTGCCTACTACTCCTGCGGAGTGGCACTGGGATGTCCGGTTCTCCTGAACCTTCTGGTTCTTCCAAGCTTTCAGTAATAGCTTGTGGTTCTGGAATTTCTTCCAGTTCTACTACGCTCCCACTTTCACCTTTCTCTAAAAACTGATGTTCCAGAAAGTGGGCATGACGAGAAACAAAAACCTTTTGTTCCTCTGCGTAATGGAAGAAATACCCCCTGGAGTTCTTTGGGTATCCCACAAACTTACACAGTACAGAGCGTACCTCAAGCTTGTCCGCATGCTGCTTTTTTACAAAAGCTGGACATCCCTATATCTTCAGATATTGAAGATGGGGTTTCTTCCCACACCACATCTGATATGGTGTGGTAGGCACAGTCTTGGAGGGGACCTTGTTCAAGAGATATGCAGCTGATTCTAGTGCATAACCCCAGAAGGATCGCGGCAACTCAGCCTTACTCATCATGGAATGAACCATATCCAATAGGGTTCGATTCCTCCTCTCCGATACACCGTTGTGTTGTGGTGTGTATGGAGGAGTAAGCTGAGAGAGAATTCCATTATCTTTTAAGTAGCCCAGAAACTCGGCACTCAAGTAATCACCACCTCGATCAGATCTCAGTGTCTTGATACTTTTGCCTGTTTGTTTTTCAACTTCATTCTTGTATTCCCGAAATTTCTCAAAGGCCTCGGATTTGTGCTTCATGAGGAAGACATGCCCATACCTAGAGAAATCATATGTGAAAGTAATGAAGTATGAATAACCACTTCGCGCATTTGTAGACATTGGACCACACACATCACTGTGTATGAGTCCCAAGAGCTCGCTCGCTCTTACTCCGTGTCCAGTGAACGGAGTCTTTGTCATCTTTCCCATGTGACAAGATTCATAAGTGGCATAAGACTGGTACTCGAACGGATCCAAGTATCCTTCATTATGTAACTTTGTCAACCGTGTTTCATTAATGTGACCCAGTCTACAATGCCATAAGAAAGCCTGATTTAATTCCGGAGACTTTCTTTTAAGTGTGTTCTGGACACTGAAAACCTGAGCTTGATTCAAAACGTATATACCATTTTTCAATGTACCTGACCCAATCAGAACTTGATTTAGGTGGATGTTTACTACATTGCTTACAAAAGTAAAATCACATCCTTTCTTAGAAAGTAAGGATACAGATATGATGTTACAAGTCGCACCTGGTACATAAAAACAGTCACGCAGAATCAATATCTGCCCAGTTGTCAGTCCTAGATGATATTCCCCTACGGATTCAGCATACATGCTCATTCCGTTAGCAACCCTGAGAGTCATATCACCTTTCCTGATAACCCTACGGTTTCTCAGAGCCTGTAACGAATTACAGATATGAGATCCTGATCCGGTATCCAATACCCAGGAAGTAGGGTTAACTGACATACAGTTCTCTATCACAAACACACCCGAAGCCGAAGCCACAACTTGCTTCGAATTCTGGCTACTGGCTTTGCAAGCCCTGCAATCCTTCTGCCAATGTTCATTCCTGTAACAATAGGAACATCCTTCTCTTACTACATCCAGTCCCGAAACTTCTGCCCTTCCCTTTCTTTCTACTTCCCTGGTTTCCTTGAGGGTAGTAGGTAGAGACTGTTGAACTAAGTCAGCATCTGACCCGTTCTTCAACGTGGTCTTCAGGTCCGAGAGCTCAAAAGAGCTGGTCTCTGTAAGGATGTTGCCCCCTACAGATGACCCGATAGCCAACCTCGCTGGAAGTAATTCGTTCGAGGTCTCATATCTTGCGATACGAGATTGCTCTCCATATAAATCTTTGTTATGGAGGAAGATAGAAACTAAGTCCATCTTCTCGTGCTGCCTCTGGTTTGCACCATCAACTGAGGCCAACCCGAGGCACTTGGCTTTCGCACAGACTTCTTCCGATGTCCTACGGATATCAATATCCGTGTTAGTTATATGTATGCCCTAGAGGCCATTACTGTACATTGGATGTATATTGTAGTGGATGCTGGGACATATATAGGGAGGACTTTCTTGCTCGACATGATAGTATGCTATCTGGTTGATCTTTACCTTAACATGTATACTGATTGTCTCTCTATTACATGTTGGTAAAGCCCTTAGGATGTGTACTTGACTACCTGGACTATGATGCGGATCATACTAGTGGGGACATGGTAGTCTATAAGTACATCCTTCAAAGTCCCTAGTCGTGGGTGTATCGAGACGGGGCATCGATATACCAGAATAGACTAGCGTATACCTTCTCGACCCATACAGATGGGCGATGGATGATCCCATATCCATTGGTGTTTGACATCAGAGATGATGTACGGGTGCTCAGTAGAGACTGGGTACACTGGACGGACTCGCCGAGAACTCCCAGATGGTATTATACCTTACGTCATATGGCAGTTCTCTGGTGACACTGGTACAGAGTAGTCTGTTGACCCGAGATCGTCATAGAGTCTTGTGTGGTTCCCACTGTGCTTTGATTTCCACCTTACCACGTCCAAGAGGGCGTGCAAAACGGTGGTTTTTGGGTACAGTCCCGAGTCACATGGAGGCAATAAGCGATAGGAGGGGATTCGTCTCTCCCGGTATAGGGAGTTGATGTTGCGCTGTGTTCGACTGGCTATAACCGGAAATCCCTGGCCAGGGTTGCTGAGATATACTGGTAAGTGTTACCAGTAATTTCTCGAACCGTTATAGGCCTCATATCGACACGACTTATCGAGCTACTGGGGTCTGACGTTTACCACCCCTAGGCGAGATATGCGACATATCAGACGATCAGACCGGACTGTACGGTAAGTGTTACTGGTTAGATTCACAGGAGTGTGAGCGGGCTTGCTCGTCGTTCTTCTGATCGCTTAATACCCGGGTGGCCGTTACGGTTAGCAGACCGCTTGCGGCTTGTGGGTGTTTGATATGATCATCATCTGCTGCCGGCATATTGACGAGTCTTTAGAGTCCTACACAGAGGTTTCCTGGCTCAAGCGAAACGAAATAGGAGCACATATGGGATATGTGCGGGACCGAGAATAATGCGTGTATGTGATACCGTATTTCATTCTCGCGATGAATGTGTCGAATGGTTGTATGCGATATAACCTAGTTATCGAATCAAGGATTGATTCGATAAGCCGATACATTGGATACTAGCCGGTTATATGCGACATGACTGGATCATTGAATCAAGTGTTGATTTAATGATTTAATGTATAATTATATATTTGATATATTACTTTGCTTTAACTAGTATTTGTTCACTTTAAAAGGATTTTCTCACTTGATGTACACAAGTTGTATATGTGATATACTTTTGTGCACTTGTTTGTATCATGTTTGATGATACATGCTCACTTAGGTTTATGTAAAGAATTGAACCATGGTTAAGTCAATGATTAGGGTTTTGGTTTATTTAATTACTTATCTATTAATTTATAATTCTTATTTTAGAAAAGATAAAGAGAAAAGAATGGTTGCTAGTTTTGTTTTTTATTTGAAGCTTCTTGAAGCTTTGAACAAGTCCACCATTCTTGTCTCTTCCTTAACCCTAACCATTCAAGTTAACCATAGTCTATTCTCTACACCTAATTAAGGTTGCCAAATGATAAGTATTCATTTGTTTTTCTTTTTAAATATACTTATCATATTATCTTCATCTTCTTCTTCATCATCAACATGAAGAAAGCTTGCTCCATCAATGGCAACTTGAGCTAATGAGAGAGAAATCCAATTCTAAAGTGAACCCACCTCCTATTTCTTCATCCTCTACCTCTTGCCAAGTAGTATAGGGTGTTTCCTTCACAAGTTTTCAAGGCTTGGTGAAGTTGGAGCTTGATCTTGTGATGCCTCGACGTAGATCATCTTCGGCATCGTTGTCGATGACCTAGCCCGTCCATTTTTCCGATGAAGCCGACGCTAGAGCCCGGGTTTCGATTAGGAAAGCGAGGGGACTTCATCACGGAGCCGTGGAGGTGGAGGACCGGATCTACAAAGGTTGTATTTCCGTTCACTTAGTTATATTGTTAACTAGTTTCATTTGTCGCCTAAAATCTAGTTAACGATCCGTCGTCTAGGGTTTCTCGGCATCGTAAAATTTGAAATTGGCATGGTTGATGCCTTGTGAGACCTCTTTAGCGTGCCTAGGAACCCTACAGTGGTATCAGAGCCTAACTAGAGCCTTAGGCGATGCGTAGACGATGTTAGAAACCCAATCGAACCCGAAACCCCAATTTTACATGCTCTCTGGACTTTTTTCTAAAACAGGGATTTTTGTGAATTAAAAATTCTCAGAAAATAGAGCAGGAAATTCTAAGAGTTACTGTAGAAAACGAACCCCTAACGCCACTAAAGCGCCGCGGAACCGCGGCAATGGCCTCCTTTTGCGGCGGTTCCGCGGCCGTCTGTAATGATTAGGGAGTCATTTTCATACAGTAATGCCCGTATCTGTTTCCTGTGTTCTCTGGCAAGTTTTAATCTGCACTCAACAGTTGAGTTTTCTGGGGTTGTATTGGGACTTCGGTGATTCGATCAGATTGTCTAATCTTGTCTGTGTTTTTCCGGGTAATTTTTGGATATGTTAAAAAGTTCGACCGGATATAAATACCCACGTTTTCCCCTGTCGGGAAATTTCCAAGTGTTGGATCTTTCCGTAGTTTAACGACGTTCTAAGTAGTGCAAGTAACGCGATGGACCCTCTAGAAGACAAAAAATCTTAACTCGATTATGTGACCGTCTTGAACTGCCCTTTGAACCTTCGGGTGGGCAGTACGGCGTGCCACATGTGAGGCGTTGGCTTGACCCTTCTACGGCTGGACCGTTGGTACTGAGACATGAACTGAGTGTTTTTAGACTTGTTTCATGTGTTGATCTGTATCGGGAAAACTTGGGTGTTTGATTGTTCGATCGGAAAGTTTAACATTTTCTATTTATCCGGAATGTGATACAATAATTGGAATTCACAAGTAGTTATGAGATAACTGAATGAATGTTATAAATCTAGCGGTTTAGTCTCACTTGATCGGTTGCCACGGAATTTTGATGAGATCAAAAGTCCGTCGCAATCACGTAGCGTACGCGGATACTCACCGGGTATACTTAATAGACAGCTACACCCCATAGCCCCGACCAAGTGACTGTAGGAGAACCCCGTCGCCGAAAGCATCCGTTCGGGTGCTCGCGGTAGCGGTGTTCCGCCTTGGTGCACTTCGTCGACAGTATCGAGGGTGCGGCCGTCTACTGAAGTTTGCGACGAGCATTCGATCAGGATGTCGGGAATCTTGTTGAATTGCCCGACTTGATATTGAAAAGTGTTTTCGATAATGAGACTAAAATGCGGGGTTTATAATTGTTAGGCATGCGATGTCTAAGAAATTCATTTGGTCAGGCATGCGATGTCTGAGGTGGTTGCGGATTCCAACTGTTGTAGTTTTACACTTTCTTTTCTGTGACCGTAAGTGTAATATGTGATATCGCCGGTTTCGTTTCTTTATGTCAACGACAATTGGGATGCGCATATTTACTTACGTTGATGACATGTGATGTTATGTGTTGCTAGATATGTTATATTGGATCGTCGTGTTTGAATAGCCGGGGGATTTTTATGTGAGATGAGTGTTTTTCATTTTCATTCATGTAAAAACTTGTATGTAATATTCTTTTATTGGGGCACTTCCAGGTTGTGGAAGTTGTCACCCTTTGTATATTATTTACTTTTCCGCACTAGGATAGACCCAAGGAGGGGAGCACAAGTAACCGGGTTCTGGAGTCCAGAGGGAGACCAACTCGAGGAGTCGAGTCCGGGTCTCCTAACTCTATAATTGGTAGGGTTGCTTGCCACTCTCGTAGGGATATAGGGGTGTGGGTTTGGCTATTCATCACGACCGTGGAATCCGTGTTTTATACTGGCTCGTATTGAAAACATGGACGTCCTAGTATATCCAATATTTCATATGTTTCTTCTGCTGCGATATCTGTGATGTGATCATGTGATGTTCTGTGATAGATACTATATATAGTATATATGATATATTATATAGACGTTACTTATGTTTTACACCCGCGCTAGCCCTGCCTCGCTCTGCCGTTAGTTACCTAACCTAACGGTGCATGAGGGTACATCGAGGCGAATGCGGATGGCATAAGTGTACGTCGTATTTATCTGTGATGTTTAGGTACTTAAATGATGGGACTTCATTAATGTGATTAATGAAATAAAAGAAACCTAAGATGTTGTAGAATCAAATTTCAAAAATAAAACAGGTAGCTACAGTTCTTGCTTTGCACAGCGGTATATATGATATATCCTGCACCTTATTCGATAAGGAAAGGACCGAGATCCCTTCACCGGGAGTGACTCCTTTAGTAATAACTGGCAGATGCTACACCCTCGGTTTGTCTTTTGATTGCTTTTAAGAGTTTTTGCTTTGCACAGTGATATATATGATATATCCCGCACCTCATTCGACGAGGAAAGGACCGACGATCCCTTTACCGGGAGTGACTCCTTTAGCAAAACTAGAAAAGCCTCAAAAGCACTCCATTTCAAAATCATTTGATTCTACAACGATATCAAGTTCATTACGCAATAGGTTTTCAGAAAAACCTGACGTAGCCCTCCGTCATTTCAGATAAGTAGTAGTTAGTATTCGTGCTACGTTTGTTGGCCTGCGTCAAGGCGTAGTGTGCGGTAGCTAACTAGTATTTATCTGCTTATGCATATGATGCAGATTGGATTAGGGTAGTCGTGCGACTTTGTTGGCCTGCGTCAAGGGTCGTGCGGGTGGGTTTAATTCAATCAGGAAATGACGGGTTGAACTTGACTAGCGCACTATGGTTTGTTGGCCTGCGTCAAGGTCATAGGACGCTAGGGGCAAAATTATCGGGAATTTCAAGTGTTGAAATTTGCAATGAGATTGCATACCTTCTATGAGATAGTTGGATCCCGATACCCGCTGCGAGTAAGAGTTACTCCTGGGAGAGTTTTATACATTACAATTAGCCGATCAAGTAGGTGTCTAGAAAGGTGTCAACGGGGTTACGCCTCTGGGAAAATGAGGTTTACATTAATTAGGTTCGTGCGAAAGCACGGGGGACCTCCCTCAAAGTACCGACACTGGCCTGGCTGAAAGATCGGCGAACTTGTAGTGTGTAATTAATCCCGGCTAGTCTTTCCTTTTAGGGTTTGAAGGAAGATTTGATAAAAACAGTGGGAGCCATCCTGATTAGATAAAATAATAACCAATCTGATCTTGCAAGAGCATACGCTGAGTGTTTTCTTCTCTCTCTCTCTCCTGGTAGCGACCATATCACGCCTTAATCAATATAATAATACGGATTATTGACCGAACCCGCTTGTTATACTGAGCTGGGGAACGTTGGTCCCGCTCCAACTTATAATTGTTATAAGACAGAGCAGGAAATTGGGGAATACCAGATTTCCCGTGCCGCCCAAACGAAGAGAGTGCATGCTGATGCATCATCTTCGGGTGTGTTCATTACAAAGAACTGTTTCTCAGTATCCTCTGCATCCTGAGTATATGATATCGGATCAGGATCCCAGATATGTAATATGTTACATAGGGCTGCAAAAAGGTAGAAAAACTGAGAACGGGTGATAAGTTTCATGAGGCAGAAAACGGGGCAAGTGTTGCAGCCAAGTCTGTTGGTCACTGTCACCCTGTATTACCAATACATTGATTCTGAACGAATGTTATTAGATACCGAACCTGATATACAAAATCATATCAGTCTCTTTATTAGTAAAGAAGTGATAAAATTTTGTATTGTTGGATAATGTTTTGAACATTTCCTATATCAAAAGTTGATCGGTTCAGGCACGTTATCTAAAAGCATTGATCTTCTAAATCAAACTACAGTTCTTAGTATACAGAATACACACAAGAGGAAGAGTTCAGAAATGAACGGATTCTTCTTGAGGCATTGTAGACTAGGTCATATCAATGCTACCCGACTGGCTGAAGTTACATTTAGATGTATATTTAAATCAGTTTGAATTTACATCTTATGAAACTTACCAGTCATGTCACAGAGATAAGATGACCATAGCTCCGTTTACTGGAAACAGAGAAAGAGTTAGTGAACTCTTGGGACTGATACATGATGATGTATGAAAGGTCCCCTGTCTACACATGCCAAGAACGGTTCTTTATACTTCATTACATTCTTTGATGATCTCTCAAGATTCAGACATATGTTCCTGTTGAAACACAAGTCCGAACCTTTTGAGATATTCACAGAATATAAGTTGGAAGTAGAGAACCAAAATACGGGTATAAGTATTATGTCCTTTGATGTGATCGAGGAGAAGAATATTTGAGCACGGAAATCCTGGACTATTCTAAAGGAGAATGAGATTCTCTCTCAGCATTACTCCTCCGAATACACCATAGCACGATGGTATATCGGGGCGGAGCAGATACACCCTATTTGATATGGTGTGCTCTATGATGAGTACTACTGAGTTACCTTTTTCCTATTGGGTGTCATGCACTTGGGAAGTTGCATACCTATTGAATAGGGTCACGATCAAATCAGTTGCCTACCACTTCATATTTGATATAATAAGGGAAGAGCCCATCTCTTAAGTTAGTTAAGATTTGGGGTTGTCCGGCCTATGTCTAAAAGCAAAATCCGGACAAGCTCGAGGCAAGATCAGTTATGCAGAACTGGAAAGGTTCCAGCTATGCAAACTACAGCAGATGATTTGGTACAACCAAAGGATTCAGTAGATTCCAACGAACCTCAGCCTCTCTGCCGATCTAGTAGGGTTCCTCACCCACCTGAGAGATACTTCGGTTTCTCTATGACAGTGGGAGCGAGGATTGCATCATGAGATGATAACCCAACTAATTTCGAGCTGGCCATCAGGAGTAAGACTCTGTAAGAATGGCTGGATGCTTAGTGATCTGAGATGGAATCCATGTACACCAACAAAGTATGGACTTTGGTTGCTATATCTGAAGGGTTAAATCCCCATCAGGAGCAAGTATATCTTGAGAAGATTACTTGGTGTAAATGGAAAAGTTAAGACTTTTAAAGCTAGACTTGTTAAAGGTTTTCGTCATCGACCAGGCGTGGATAATGATGAAACCTTTTCCAG
This sequence comes from Agapanthus africanus, assembly GCA_030015575.1. Lineage (NCBI taxonomy): Eukaryota > Viridiplantae > Streptophyta > Magnoliopsida > Asparagales > Amaryllidaceae > Agapanthus > Agapanthus africanus. The sequence continues at coordinate 127,874,710 of JASDDO010000024.1, forward strand.
TGCCTATGCTTAAGTCCATCCGGATCCTACTTGCCACGACTACATACCATGACTACGATATCTGGTGGTTGAGTGTCATGACATCTTTTCTAAATGATGTTTTAGAAAAGGGAGTCTATAAGTACACAGCCAGAGGACTTCGTAGACAGTGGGAGCAGCGGAAACGTGCACAAGATGCTTTATAGGATGAAGCAGGCATCGCGGAGTTGGAACGTCTGTTTTGATGTCGTAGTCAAAAAGTTTGACTTCATCAAAATGGTAGATGAACCTTGTATATACAAAAAGGTAGTAGAGAGTATGGTGGCGATTCTCGTAGAGTACGTGGATGACATACTCTTGATAGGGAAATAGTTTCCTATGCTACGCTCGATCGATCTCCGCTTATCACAATGATTCTCCATATAGGATCAAAGTGATACCTACTAAATCCTGGATTTTGGATCTATGAGATAGATCTAATTGGATGTTAGGAATCTCACTAGTAGTAATGAGATGGTATCGATTGATCCTGGGGAAGATCACTGGAAGTGTTCCAGGGTGATAAAGACGACTGAGTTTCAGTCACAGGCATTGTCTTTACCCTCAGTAAAGGGACGGTATGTTGGAAGAGTTCCAAGCTAGATACCGTGACATACTAGACGATAAAGGCAGGATACATCGATATTTAAGATGCTACCAAAGAGGCTGTTTGGGTGTATATTGGTTCATGAGATGAACTACGTTCCTCCCATTGTGTGACAATAGAGTTGTGGCTTATGCCAAGGAACGTCTGTCCCATCAGTGATCCAGACATATTCTAAGGCAGCATCACCTGATCATGGAGATAGTTGATCTCCAGGGTGATCGAGGTTAGGAGAGCAGACTCAGAGGATAACACGGCGGATCCACTCACGAAGGCCTATTCCCAGAGAGAGACTTTTATGGGATGGTTGAGTATGAGATACTACAACCACTGCTATCAGATGGCCCTAGTGCAAGTGGGAGATTGTTAGTTATGTGTATGCCCTAGAGGCCATTACTGTACATTGGATGTATATTGTAGTGGATGCTGGGACATATATAGGGAGGACTTTCTTGCTCGACATGATAGTATGCTATCTGGTTGATCTTTACCTTAACATGTATACTGATTGTCTCTTTGTTACATGTTGGTAAAGCCCTTAGGATGCGTACTTGACTACCTGGACTATGATGCGGATCATACTAGTGGGGACATGGTAGTCCATAAGTACATCCTTCAAAGTCCCTAGTCGTGGGTGTATCGAGACGGGGCATCGATATACCAGAGTAGACTAGCGTATACCTTCTCGACCCATACAGATGGGCGATGGATGATCCCATATCCATTGGTGTTTGACATCAGAGATGATGTACGGGTGCTCAGTAGAGACTGGGTACACTGGACGGACTCGCCGAGAACTCCCAGATGGTATTATACCTTACGTCAGATGGCAGTTCTCTGGTGACACTGGTACAGAGTAGTCTGTTGACCCGAGATCGTCATAGAGTCTTGTGTGGTTCCCACTGTGCTTTGATTTCCACCTTACCACGTCCAAGAGGGCGTGCAAAACGGTGGTTTTTGGGTACAGTCCCGAGTCACATGGAGGCAATGAGCGATAGGAGGGGATTCGTCTCTCCCGGTATAGGGAGTTGATGTTGCGCTGTGTTCGATTGGCTATAACCAGAAATCCCTGGCCAGGGTTGCTGAGATATACTGGTAAGTGTTACCAGTAATTTCTCGAACCGTTATAGGCCTCATATCGACACGACTTATCGAGCTACTGGGGTCTGACGTTTACCACCTCTAGGCGAGATATGCGACATATCAGACGATCAGACCGGACTGTACGGTAAGTGTTACTGGTTGGATTCACAGGAGTGTGAGCGGGCTTGCTCGTCGTTCTTCTGATCGCTCAATACCCGGGTGGCCGTTACGTTTAGCAGACCGCTTGCGGCTTGTGGGTGTTTGATATGATCATCATCTGCTGCTGGCGTATTGACGAGTCTTTAGAGTCCTACACAGAGGTTTCCTGGCTCAAGAGAAACGAAATAGGAGCACATATGGGATATGTGCGGGACCGAGAATAATGCGTGTATGTGATACCGTATTTCATTCTCGCGATGAATGTGTCGAATGGTTGTATCCGATATAACCTAGTTATCGAATCAAGGATTGATTCGATAAGCCGATACATTGGATACTAGCCGGTTATATGCGACATGACCGGATCATTGAATCAAGTGTTGATTTAATGATTTAATGTATAATTATATATTTGATATATTACTTTGCTTTAACTAGTATTTGTTCACTTTAAAAGGATTTTCTCACTTGATGTACACAAGTTGTATATGTGATATACTTTTGTGCACTTGTTTGTATCATGTTTGATGATACATGCTCACTTGGGTTTATGTAAAGAATTGAACCATGGTTAAGTCAATGATTAGGGTTTTGGTTTATTTAATTACTTATCTATTAATTTATAATTCTTATTTTAGAAAAGATAAAGAGAAAAGAATGGTTGCTAGTTTTGTTTTTTATTTGAAGCTTCTTGAAGCTTTGAACAAGTCCACCATTCTTGTCTCTTCCTTAACCCTAACCATTCAAGTTAACCATAGTCTATTCTCTACACCTAACTAAGGTTGCCAAATGATAAGTATTCATTTGTTTTTCTTTTTAAATATACTTTTCATATTATCTTCATCTTCTTCTTCATCATCAACATGAAGAAAGCTTGCTCCATCAATGGCAACTTGAGCTAATGAGAGAGAAATCCAATTCTAAAGTGAACCCACCTCCTATTTCTTCATCCTCTACCTCTTGCCAAGTATTATAGGATGTTTCCTTCACAAGTTTTCAAGGCTTGGTGAAGTTGGAGCTTGATCTTGTGATGCCTCGACGTAGATCATCTTCGGCATCGTTGTCGATGACCTAGCCCGCCCATTTTTCCGATGAAGCCGACGCTAGAGTCCGGGTTTCGATTAGGACAGCGAGGGGACTTCATCACGGAGCCGTGGAGGTGGAGGACCGGATCTTCAAAGGTTGTATTTCCGTTCACTTAGTTATATTGTTAACTAGTTTCATTTGTCGCCTAAAATCTAGTTAACGATCCGTAGTCTAGGATTTCTCGGCATCGTAAAATTTGAAATTGGCATGGTTGATGCCTTGTGAGACCTCTTTAGCGTGCCTAGGAACCCTACAATCCTTGACAGGGGAAACTGGACCTGAGACGGCAGGGTTTGGATTAGTTAAGAGGTGTCCTAGCTTGTCATGGGCAATGGACATCTGGACAAACCTTTGCCAGTCAAAACAGTCAGATTCAGTCATTTTATTATCTAGATGTAACCTATGTCTGGTCACTGGGTCGCTGCAGTTAAGAGAGAGAGAAGAAAACACTTTAGCATGATGCTCTTGCAAGTTTAGATTGGTTTTTAATTTATCTAAACAGGATGGCTCCCACTGTCTCTCGAATCCCTCCTCAAACCATAAAGGAAGAATTGGTCGAGATCAATCTCACCGTACAATACTTGCTTAACCGTTCAGTCAGGCTGGTGTTGGTACTTCGAGGGAGGTTTTCCAACGCTTTCGCGAAGTTCCTTAATTAAATAACCTCTTTTCCCTGTGGGCGTAGCCCCGCTAACACCTTTCTAGACACCTACTTGGTTTATAGCATTGATCGTTAAGTGAGAAAGTTCCGGAGGAGTGGTATATACTCACAGTAGGATCGGGATCCAAATATCATTGCATGACAAAACTGAAGGAATCCTTCCAGAATCATCACTCCAAATGGTATGCAGCGCTAGCAAGTTTCAGTTCTTTTGAAACTCCCGTTATGAATTTTTGCCCCATGCTCTTATGACCTTGACGAAGACCAACATATCATAAGTCACATGTCAAGTTCTACCCGTCATTGTCCAGATTAATTTGAACCCACCCGTACATACCCTTGACGAAGGCCAAAATAGTAGTACGACTGTCCCAAACCAACGCATCTATCTATGCTACAGATAAATATTCAGCGGCTACCAATCACTATGCCTTGGCGAAGGTCAAAATACATAGCTTGAATACTACTGACTATTTAACTGAAATGACGGAGGGCTACGAATGGTTTTGGCGAAACCTTGAACGTAGTGAACTTGATATAATCGAAGGAACCTGATACCTTTTTAAAAGGAGTGGTTCAAGCTCTGCGTTTAAAAGTTGTCTTTTTGAAAAGAACCGAGTGGTTTTGAAAGTGTTCCAACGACTTTTACTTGGTTTATTTTCTTTCATTAATTCCAATGCGTCCCATCATTTAATCCTACCATTGCAGAAAACAACCAAAATATGGCGTACGCTTATGCCATCCGCATTCGCCACGGGGTCCCGTCATCACCCGTTAGGTTACTTAACTAACAACAGAGCGGGGGCTGGACTAGCGCGGATGCAAAACATAAGCAATACCTAAATATATATCATATATAGATATATAGCAATGATAGCCATTACAGATCACAGATGAACACTTTGGATATACTAGGAATCCGCGATTCGTTCGAGCCTACAACGAAAAACGGATTACACGGTCGCGATGAATAGCCAAACCCCACCCTAGACCCCTACGGGTGCTGCAAACTACCCGCCAAGTACCCGAAGAGAAGCAACCTCCCTCAACACCGTGAGTAGGCCACTCGGCACTTCGAGATACCCGGTAGTTTGTGCACCCTTCCTTGGGTCTATCCTAGGAGCAAAAACAGTAAAAAGAAATTATACAATGACGGCTACAACCCCGACCCGGTTGTGCGGCCAAACAAATAATATTACATCAATTTACAAATTTTACAATGAATGAAAGAAAAAGAAACTCTCATCTCACATCCATTCCTGGCTATTCATCCGCGACAATCCACCGAGTTCATATACACAAACCATCAACATTACAGATCACAGATATGTATAACCCCCACTAATCGACTTATAGCGATTAGTAGACGTTCAATACATATATCACATCACAGATAATATCCATTAGCCAAAGTCTACGGAATATCGATCAAAATACGGATTTTTAACCACCCCAAAAGTCAATTTTCTCTCTGGAAAATCTGGGTAGAAAAAACATGTATTAAAAATCCAAAAACAGCCAAACTAAAACACTGCACAAAACCCGATTCACTGCCGAGTCAAATCGGCCGCGGAACCGCGGCAATGAGCATGTTATTGCCGCGGAACCGCGGTCGTTTGATCGAGTCACTGGATCGTTTTTCTGCAGTGTTTTTACAAAACCCTGAGATGATTTTTCATATATTTTAAATCACTTTTTGAGCAGTATGAAAATCGACAGAAACTTGAGGTTTTGCGGACGTGTTTTGCGACTTTTTTCCGATCGATATTCTAAACACTTTGCTAACTTACTAGTTTATGTTTAGCTAGGCTCTAATACCCCTGTAAGTCCACGTTGCTCATCCCGGTTCTTACGGGGAGGCGGAAACGATGAAAAACAATGATTTGGCGCAAGGCAACATGGACTTAAAGCACGGATCTTTGCTAAACTAGTAACTAGTAAACTACTAGAGGCTTTAACTATTATACTGTAGAAAGTATACCTCATGAAACCGGTCATTCGGATCTTCATTCCACTGTCCCGCTCGTCCATCCAAGCTCCAAGTGTCGATCCGGACCTTAGGCACCTTCGCGGCCATCTTGAGTCGAAGACGATCCACCCGAGAGTTGTACACCGAGCTCCACCTCGAGCCGAGGCAACTAGGGCGACGAGATCGCTAATCTAGAAGCCCTAGGTTGTGTAGAAGTGGTAGAGGGATGGTTTTGTCAAGTGGAATCCTTTTTCTCTCAACACATGAGATCGAAGGAAGAATCAAGAGGAGGAAGAAGGAGGAGCAACCATGGAACTCTTTCTCATTTCCTTTTTAAGAGAGAGAATGAGAATGAAGAAATGAAAAAGCTTAACCAAGATAAAAACAACCATGGTTGCAATAATACTCAAATATCATCATTACTAATCCTATCATGATAAAGTTGATGGCACTAATGACATGACCATTTTCATAACTCAAGAAATAAAAAGAAATCCAAAGAAAACTCTAGATCTCTCATGAAGGTCAAAAGTCCACTTTGGTCAAACGGTCAACAAAGTCAAGTGTTGTCAAAGAAGGTCAAATGGCCAAAGTAATTAGCCATCATATAATTATCACTAATAGGATTAGTAAACAATGTCTCCGACTCATATGGTTTTGACCGAACAAATTGCCAAAACCCTAATAAGCCATCCACATAATGGTTTTGGCCGAACCAACTGCCAAAACCCCAATGAGACACCTCCTCCTTCATCACTCCTCAAAACTGTGCATACACACCCGCATCCGCATTCCGTAGAATGCGAATGCACTGAAGACAAAAACAAATCCATCCGTGCAATACTAAGATCCGGCTTAAACCAAAGCCCACTAGTATTGCCTATCCGAACAACATACGCACACAAGTGTACGCAAGTGATCGCAGCCCTGCCGTAAAACCATACGGCCTCTACACGTTTCACTCAGTGCAGGGAAACTCTCTGTGTCGGACTCTAAAGACTCGACACTACGCTGGCAGTGGGTTTAACCACAGACCGCAAGCGGCACTAGCTGTGCGTAACGGTCCCCAGGTAGATGTCGATAAGAAGGCCGATGAGGTAAACCCATCCGAACTCCTACTGAGCCTGTATGTGACAATCTCTGTATAGTCTGGTCTGTTCGTCTGATACATCGCATGGCGGGCCTAGAGGGTGGCGAACGTCAGTCCCCTAATAGCGGTGTAGCCCAAAACACCCTGAGATAACACTGGAAACCTACCAGTATATCTCGCTTGCCCTGGCCAGGGACTACTCGTGTAATGGCTCTCCTAGACACAGCGCGATGTCAACCCCCAATACCGGGAGAGACGAATCCTGTCTAACCGTCACTGCCTCCAAGTACTTCGGGACTGCACCCAACTACTACCTGTTTGCATGACTCCTTTGAGCCATGGTAGGGTAGTAATCTAAGTACATTGGGAACACACTCGAGGCGAAGTGACAGTGTCAAGTCAGCGGACTAAGCTGTACTCATGTCACCTGGGAACTGATAACTGACGATAGGTATAATACCATCCATTAGTTCCCGACGAGTCCTGTCCAGTGTACTCGTAACCTAACGAGCACCCGCATACTATCTCCAGTACGACGTACTGATGGCTGTGGGACAGACCACCTCCCGTGCTGGGATGAGAAGCGTATACGCTAGTCTACTCCAGAGTATCGATGCCCTGTCTCGATAGTCCTATGACTAGGGACCTGTATAAGGATATGCTTATAGATTACCCAGCCCCCACAAGTATGACTGCCATCACAACGCTGGTAATCAAGCAAAGATCCTAAGGGCTCTACTAATATGTATATAAGCGATATGCTAAAAGAAACACATGCACATATTGAATTAGAGACAAACCAAGTAGCATACTACCATTTTGAGCAAGATTGTATATACAACTGTGAATATCCCAAGCTTCCATTAAGTAATATACAAGCTGGTATGATACAGTAATGGCCTCTAGGGCATATACACTAACACAAGCGGCCTCCTTCCTCGCTCTGCCGGTAGAACAGGTGACCCTGGCCACCACCGGCCTGTTTTTCGGGACCATGATCCCACCTACAAACTTCTCTATGCCAATACCTGCACCGAAAGTGAACAAGAAGTCGGTCTTCGACCGGCTCACTGCTACGACGGCCCCTGTCAACGGGCCGCCCACTACCAAACCGACAGCCTCTGTTTTCGCCAGGCTGGATCAGAACTCTAAATTGGTTGTCCCAAGGAAGGCAATAACTGCTGCTCGAGAAGTCGTCAAGGCGGCTTCCCCTGTCAAAGAGTCAGTCTTTTCAAGACTGACGATTCCTGCTCCTGCTCCTGCTCGAGGATCCGTCTTCGACAGGTTGAATATCACCCCTCAAAGGACAACCTCAGTCTTTAAGAGGTTAACACTGGCGGCGCCTCATTCAGACAGGGGGCAAAAAGAAGCTGTCTCTATCTCCGAGCCAGTCCCAACGGCTCGTCATGCTCGACGTCGCCATTGGCGACGAGTAAGGAAGGCAGGGGGCAACTCCCCCTCAGGGATAACTCCACCTACTCCCGTGGTGGAGGTCAGCGCTGCTGTTCCAACTAGAAACAGCTTTGAACTGCTGAGGAGGGTACGAAAGAACTCTCCAACCGCTACACTAAAAAGATCTCCTCCACCTACGGAGAGAGTTCCGGAAACAAAGCAGGAGCAGCCCCCTCAATGGCTGTCCTAAAAAATATACATGGTTTGGCGGAGGGTTCAAGACTCCATAATTGACCCAGAGCGTTCTCGTCAACAGAAAAAGGCGAAAGTGCAAGAAGGAAAAAAACGTCCTATTAAACAGCAGAGGACAACAATCGCTAGGGTGCCCACTGCAACGGCCCCCTCCACTTCAACGGCCCACAAAAGAAGAAGGCCGGAGAAAGTGCCAACGCCGACGACGAATATCAAAGGTGGTGAACCCAAACGTCCTAAGTCAGGGGGCATTGTAGTTCACACCGTCTACGTAGCGTCTGGTAAGGAGGACAGTCGCATATCAACAGGTCATAGACCGCTCACACGATCAGTGACCAAAGCGCAGGAGCAGCAGCAGAAGCTCCAAGAGATGATGAACGCTATGGCCGCACTTACGGGGCCAAAAGAAAACCCTGAAACGTCCTCGGATGAACGCCAGAAGGAAGAAACCGACGCCGAATTCCTTCATCGAATATTGGAAAAGAAGGACAAAGAGGCTGCTGAACAAGCAACCAACATAAAGCGTATGGGCCTCCTATTCCAAGACATGTTGGGGATGATGATACAACAAGATCCTCCGGTCGAAGATCCCCCGATCGTCCTTGAAGACGATAGGGGCGAGACGTCAAATCCTCCACCAGCTTTGTCAACAGCTAAGGAGGAGACAATCTCCAAAGCTGACTTGGACGAATACATAGCCCAACAAATACGGGTTCATCATGCGACTGAAGCAGCCGGCCAGATCGTAAAAACAAGACGGACGTATCCAAGTTGGTACGATCAAATCAAGTATCCGCCGGGCTACACAATTCCCAAGTTCCATGTTTACAAGGGGACGGGCAATCCCCACCAGCATGTTGCCCAGTTCAGGGCACTCTGCGGCAACACCGGCGGTGACGACAAGCTGTTGCTTCGCCAGTTTATTGGAAGCTTATCAGATACAGCGTTCGAGTGGTACTCTGAGCTCCCGAACGACTCTATCAAAACCTTCGCGGAGATGGAGCTGTTGTTTACTCAGCGTTTTGCAAGCGCCAGTGAACGTACCCCGATGACGGTACTGATTAACGCCAGGATAAAGCCAGGTGAGACATAGGTTCAATATGCTATACGGTGGCGGAACTTATGGTCGAAGTGCGAGCAGCGCATTGAAGAAGCTCCCGCAGTGGGTATGTTTGTGGGAACCCTTGATCCGCAAGCAACCATCTTACAATTTATGATGTTTTTCAAGCCGACTACCTTCCAGGCCTTGATTGATAAGCTAGCGCAAATGGATCAGATGGGCCATAAACCCCCTCTTCCAAAGCCGGACTCCCAAAATGACAAAGGGAAGGGAAAAGCGATCGTGGTCGCTAATGCTCAACAACAACCAAGCAACTCGAAGCCGGTCGTTCGTCAAAATAATATGCGCCTGTACGTAGCCCTTAAGGAGAGACTAGGACGTTGTTACTCTTTTCCCCGAGATAAAACGAGGAGGTTATTCGAGCTGACGTTGCGCAACCGACTCATAAATCTGCCGGATCCAAAACGTCTGTCGCAACCAAATGATGTTAATGAGCCCAATTATTGTCCTTATCATCGAGTAATGGGTCACCCGATCGAAGATTGCTACGTCTTCAAAAATTGGCTTGAAGACCAGTACCGACAGGGCAAGTTCGCGTTATCTGACAAATGGAAGGTGAATCCCCCGCAGCCCCACACCTCTAAGGGGATGAGTACGCCGGGGGCAACATGCTCTGTCGTTGAAGAAGTTCCTTGGGAGGTTGTATTATCAGCCAAGACAAAGAGGATGCTAAACGATCTTCAAACATGCCCAGAGATTAAATGGAAGAATTCGTTGGAACCGCAGGTCATTGAAGGGATATTGAAGCCACGTCTAACTCCAAGGACCGATGGTGGCAGCTCAAGCACTCGCAACCAGCCGTCGAAATCTTCAAAGAAGAAGAAAAAGAAATCAAAGAAGCCCGTGAAGCCTGGCGACAAGCGCACGGACTTGCAAAAACAAATTGACGCGCTGGAGGAATACAACCAGAAGGCACGGACTCCTATTACATTCCAAGAGTTCCTCAATCACGTCTTTCAAGAGGAAGATGAGAGAGAAAGTTCATCTGATGAATCTGAAGAATACGTGGCAAGCTGTCATGTGATTTCCCATTCGTTCATGAACGATGAGGAGACTTCTTGTACTGAAACGCTGGGGGCAGATACCGAATCAAAAATTCCGGTGCCATCATATGAGGTAATTGACGCATTCCTTAATGAAGCTCGGTTGAAAAGTAAAGCTGATCGAGAACGCAAGGCGATCATATTTGAAAGGGCCAAGCGCCAGCGCCTTGATGAAAGAGCTGAGACGCTCCCGTTGGAGCAAAATACATCCACTACCGACAAAAGCAAATTCAAGATGAGGAAAAGGTTCGCTAAAGCCGTGTCAATGGGCATGAAGCTACCATCCTCCGAAGGAAAAATTACTGGTGAAATGGAAATGCACCCCTCCTATTGCTTATATCATCAGAAGGTTTCGCACCCCACTCAAGAGTGCAAAACTTTCGATAGATGGTGGTAAAGATATGTTGCTCATCGACAACATTTTAAGCGGGAGAAACGTAAAACTCGTCGGGAGCGGAAAAATATGACCGAAGGGTTTAACAGAATTACCGGTGATTGTCGCATGGTTAGTGCCGGGGGATCACATGTGCCTACATTCGGGAGCGATTCTAATGATGAGCTGGAGCTTTCCCCTCTCTTTAAAGAGTCCACCTCGGGAAAAGAAGAAGAGCCAAAGGTCTGCGAAAATATCCGGCTGCGTAATCGGACGCTGCCCGAAAATAATCTCGGACCCTCGAATAGAAAAGATAAAGGGAAGGAAAAGGTCTCTGAAGATATCGACTTAGATGACCAAGTTGTGGAGGAGCTAAGTGCCAAGGACCCGCCAAAGAGAAATAAGGTGGATTACAACGTCTTAGCGCATCTGAGGAAACTACCCTCGCAGCTCAGCATTCTTGACGCCCTTTTGCTATCAAAGGAGGCGAGAGCTTCATTAATCAAGGCACTATAGGATCTGGAACAATTCCAAGCTTTCCTGGCCGAGGAAAAGATGAAGGATGAATTGGAGGAAGTGCACACGGCCGATGTTGCTTTTGGTGATGAAGACCTTCTCCTTGGGACGTGCGAATACAATCGCCCCCTTTATGTCTCAGGATACTGTCACGATATAAAGATAGGCAAAATCCTGATCGACAATGGATCCTCCGTTAACCCCCTCAATGTGCTGGTGTTAAAAGAAATCTGCATGAGCGTCCAGCACCTTACTCGGGACAAGATCACTATCTCCGGGTTCAACTCCCAGTCATCAAGAACTCTTGGGTCTGTGATACTGACGCTACGCTTCGGGCTACTCGTCACGGACATTAAGTTCTACGTCATAGACGCTAAGACATGCTACAACGCTTTGCTCGGCCGACCGTGGTTACACGAGTACAACATCATCCCTTCTGCACAACATCAGTGTATGAAATACGCTAAGAATGGTCTCGAGTATACCGTGGCGGGAGAACTGAACCCGTTCTCTGTGAATGAAGTCCGTAAATATGAGGATGCCAAATACTTCTTACCGGATTTTGAAGACACGGAAAGGTGTCACAAGCCGGAGAACAAAGCCGCTGCCACCATTCCTATTTTTGGGAGTGATACCGAAGAAGAAGAGGAGATAGTGTATTCGGGTCCGCCCCAACACAACAAGCCAGGAACGTCCGCTCCTACGTTGATCTTTGGTAGCGACTCGGAAGATATGATCCATGTTGTATTCTCTGCTCGACCTTCAATACGAACGTTCACTAACGAAGAACAAAGTCTACAAGTCTCCATGGTGCCACTTAAACACCGTAAAGAATTGGATGCACTTGATATTTACAATGTAGAAGAGCTACAAACGTTCTATATCCCGCCCAGACGAGAAAGCGAAAAAGCAATTCTATTCTACCGCTCTAAAGAAACCAAAGTGGAGAAAGAAATCTGGCATGGCGCGGATCCTACGCTCGACAGGCTTCAGCCTATCCGTCTTCCCAGATATTATACGGAAGGTTTGAAAAGTTTGCTGAAACACCAAGGGATATCCTTCAAGAAGACCGTTCGAAAAGCCAAGTTCTATGACAAAATCTGGAACGTTCCCGGGACTCAATGCAAACTGCCTAATGGGAGAATGGAAACAAAAGGGCTTGGATACATTCGGTCCAAGAAACAAGAGCTACTAAACGATTCCTACGTCGTGTACTACTTCGATGAAGAAGCGGACGCTCAGTGGGAGGACGCTAATCCTGAACCAGTGAAAGTTCCAGATACGAAGGTACCCAGTCCGTCGTTCGAAGAACAAATGGGCAAACTTATAAGGGAAGCTGGTCAAAAAGTCCGAGACGGCCATAACCGCGAAATGGTCATCTATGAGAAAGCCAAAACACAACGCCTCCTCCAACGGGCCGTGAAAGATGAAGATGTCGCTCCTTGTCAACCTGTTATAAAGAAGGCTCGACGCAGAGGCAGAAACAAGTCGAAACGCGAAAAAGGCGCTCAACAGCAACGAAGCGGGGCTAAGAGGCCACTCAAGCGAAAATCGAGTGGTTCCGATCTATCCCTTATGAGAAAAATGGGGCGAGCATACTCTTTTCCTCGGGACAAGACCAAGAAAATACTTGACCTCGCTCTAAAACATCAAATGCTTACACTGCCGGAGTCTAAACACCCTGAACAAGCAGGCAAGGTCTCACACCCAGACTATTGCTTTTATCACCGAGTGGTAGGGCATCCTCTCGAAGACTGCTTCACCTTCAAGAATTGGGCCAAAGATCAGTATCAGCTTGGCAAGTTCGCTCTGTCCGACAACTGGAAGGTAGTGCCACCACAGAAGCACGAACCCAAGGCCACGGAAGAAGAACCAGTTCTACATTGGGATTGGAAGCGAATTCGTACTTGTCACGTGATAACAATATTAAAAGAAGAGCCCGAGAACATGGATGACCTTCCCTGGTGCTTCGAAAATAGCAACAATGAGGTGATCTCCGAGTTTCCACCAGCGCCGAAAGAGCTGGAAGATGGAATCCATACCACGGCGGATAACCTCAAGAAAATTGAGTTGGGAACGGTGAACGACCCGCGACCGACATTCGTCAGAGAGCTATTATCCGAAGAAAGGGTGGCTGTGCTAAAAGACTTGCTTATGCAGCATAAAGATTGTTTCGCATGGAACTACTCCGAAATGCCGGGACTAGATCCAGAAATTTCTGTGCACAAATTGGCGATATCCCCGGACGTCAAGCCAGTCAAACAGGCGCCGGGAAGAATGCGGCTCGAGCTTGAGATGAGCATCAACGCCGAGGTCAAGAAGCTGATCGACTCTGGCTTTATTCAGGAGGTTCAATATCCGGAATGGATCGCCAACATCGTCCCGGTGATGAAGAAAAATGGGACATTGCGCATATGCGTGGACTTCCGGGATCTCACTAAAGCCTGCCCGAAGGACGATTTCCCAGTGCCAGTCACCGAACTGATGATAGACAATACGTCCACTCATGAGGTTTTCTGCCTTATGGACGGCTCGTCAGGGTATAATCAGATAAAGATGCATCCCAAAGACCAGAAGCACACCGCCTTCAGGACTCCTCTGGGTATATTCTTCTACAAAGTGATGCCCTTTGGTTTAAAGAATGCCGGTGGCACCTACCAGAGGGCCATGACGAAGATCTTCGATGAACTCATACACGAAATCGTCGAATGCTATATCGACGATCTCGTGGTTAAAAGCAAATCGTATGAAGAACATCTCGAGCATCTGAAGACCGTATTTCAACGCCTTCGACAGTACAACTTGAAGATGAACCCTCTCAAGTGTGCATTCGGGGTTTCCTCAGGCAAATTCCTAGGATTCATCGTCCGACACCGGGGTATCGAGATAGATCCGTCAAAGATCAAGACGATCATGGAAATGCCTCCGCCGAGAACCCTCAAACAGTTGTGATCTCTCCAAGGGAAGTTCGCATACATACGGCGATTTATAGCCAATCTTTCAGGAAAGTGCCGTCCTTACAGCCACCTGATGAAGAAAGGAACTCCATTCGTCTGGGATCAAAAATGCCAGGGCGCGCTAGACAAAATTAAACAGTACCTGCAGAACCCGCCAGTGTTAGCTGCTCCGGTTAAGGGAAAACCTCTCATTCTTTATACAACCGCCCTCGAAGGTTCCTTAGGCGCATTATGGGCACAAGAGAACGATCAAGGGAAAGAAAGAGCACTCTACTACTTAAGTCGAGTTCTACTGGGGGCAGAAAGCAACTACCCCCCCATTGAAAAACACTGCCTGGAGTTGATCTTCGCGATAACAAAGCTCAGGCACTACGCATTGGCACATGAAGTTCGTCTCATATCGAAGGTGGACCCCCTTAAATATTTGATGTCAAAGGCCATATTGACAGGTCGACTCGCTAAATGGGCTCTGCTCTTGATGGAGTTCTCGATAACGTATCAACCTCTCAGGGCAGTGAAAGGCCAGGCCATCGCCGACTTCCTTGCTGAGCACCCGATACCTACCGATTCTCCTCTGGATTGCGATTTGCCAGACGAACATGCGTTTAACGCGATCGACGGTGGTGATACCCAATGGGAACTTTATTTCGATGGAGCATCTTCCATGAAAAAGCGCAAACAAAGTACCCCTATAATCAAATCGGGGGTAGGCCTCATCTTCGTGACTCCACAAGGAGGGATAATGCGCTTCGCTTTCTCCTTAACAGAGCCGAGGACAAATAATGAAGCCGAATACGAAGCTTTGATAGCAGGCCTCGAGATCGCCATTGACATGGGAATTGAAAACCTCCTCATATATGGAGATTCTCAATTGGTCGTTAGTCAAGTAAACGGCGACTACCAAACGTGCAAACCGGAGTTGGTGAAGTACGGTGAAAAGGTGCAACAACTGTTGACCCAAATTCCCTCCTATACTTTGGAAAGTATACCGCGCGCGGAAAATAGCAAAGCAGACGCGTTGGCCAAACTTGCTAAAGAACTGGCTGACGAGAACCTCGATGACGTTAGAATCGTGGTACAAAGCCGTCGGGTGCTTGCCCCAGCAGAAATACCTCCGGAATCATCCGAGGAAAAGGGAGCGACTGAGCAGACGACCTTTCAAATAAAAGAACGAGAAAAGGCTGAGGACTGGAGGGAAGTCTTCATAGACTACTTTAAGTCCCATCGAATGCCCGAAGATGCATCCACAAGACATCAGCTCATGAAACAAGCTCTGTCTTTCGCCTTCGTCAATGATACTCTATACAAGAGGTCGTTTGATTCTCTGTGGCTGAGATGCCTAGGGCCTGACGAAGCGGAAAGGGTCGTTCAGGAAGTTCATGACGGACTCTGTGGTTCTCACCAAGCGGGCCCGAAGATGAAGTTGAAGATCAAACGGATGGGCTACTACTGGCCCACGATGATTCAGGACTGCCTCGAATATGTGAAGCAATGCCACTCATGCCAAATCCATGGGGACTTCATCCACCAACATCCAAATCCACTCCATCCAACAGTGGCTAGCTGGCCATTCGAAATGTGGGGAACTGATATAGTCGGCCCTATCGAACCAGTATCGTCCAAGGGACATCGTTTTATCCTGGCGATGACTGATTACTTCTCCAAATGGGCAAAAGTAGTACCGTTGAGGGAAGTGAAGACAGAGAATATCCTCCATTTCTTCAAGACGCACGTCATATATCGGTTTGGAACGCCAAGACGGATCATCTCCGATAACGGGCCAGCCTACAGGAGCCACAAGATCAGTCGCTTCGCACAGCAGCATAATATAGACTAGAGATATTCTTCAGTTTACAATCCGTGAGCTAATGGTCTAGCTGAAGCCTTCAATAAGACCCTGATGAAAATCATGAAAAAGACGGTGTCTCGAAATAAGAGAGACTGGCACGAGAGACTGCAAGAGGCTCTTTAGGCGTATCGAACTACGTTCAAGACGGCCACGAACACAACGCCGTACGCGTTGGTATTTGGGACGGAAGCAGTACTCCCCTTCGAGATAGAGTTACCCTCTCTGCGAGTGGCAATCCACTACGAGTTGACGAACGAAGAAAATGCTAACCTTCGGCTTGAGGAGCTTGATGCCCTTGAAGAGACACGGCTCATAGCGCAACAAAATCTGGAAGCTTATAAAGAAAAGATGACGCACTCATACGAAAGATTGACCCGACCGAGGACATTCCGCCAAGGCGAACTCGTGCTAGTGGTCAAAAGGCCTATGATCCCCAATCGCGCCAAGCGGGGAAAATTCGAGCCAAACTATGAAGGCCCGTACATCATAGATAAAGTTTACCAGGGTGGGGCCTATCTACTCATGGACATGCACGGTGAAAGGCCTTTCAGGCCAATAAACGGTCGCTTCCTAAAGAAATACTACGCTTAATAAGCCGCAGCCTAGGTCAACGATAGATAACGACGACTATGTCCGCTCTCTATCTTCCTAAACTCAAGCTTTACAAGCAGTAGCCAGCCTTCCTAATAACGGACCGAAACGTCCTTAAACTACTACCGCAACATCCTTAGGTTGAAGAGATGAATAAAAAAAAAGAGAAAAAGAAAGTAATAAAAAAAATGAATGATAAAAAAAAAGGTATGTCCATAAGCAAAAAGGGCACGGATGAAAACCCGAAAGGGCTCCGTGAGTAAAAACAGCAGGGCTGCCGGCGAGTGTTCGTGAAAACCCGAAAGGGCGCGACCTCGTAAAAAAAAGAGAAAAATAAAAAGAATAAAAAAGGGTAGGTCCATAAGAAAAAAGGGCACAGATGAAAACCCGAAAGGGCTCCGTGAGTAAAAACAGCAGGACTATCGACGAGTGTTTGTGAAAACCCGAAAGGGCGCAATCTCGTTAAAAGACACGTATAGGGTCCTCTCGACCTTGTAAGGAGAAACCACCCGCGTGAGATCCTTACGACTCACAAGGGAGCAACACACTTAGGGATCCCCACGATTCCTAAGGAGAATATACACTTGCGAGATCCTCACGACTTGTAAGGAGAACTCTCTTATGGGACCCTCATGGCTCATAAGATTTGAAAGTCTTAAGTTACAGAGACCTAAATCTGTGCTTAAGCAACCCCCACAACCTCTAATATTGCCCTACAAGTAGCTCAATACAAACCCTTGTATACAATCCACGAACGCGAATAAACATTTCCCTAACCAATTCCCATCCGTGACTGGGGATATGTACGCATGATAAACAACCGTTGAAGGTCCTCTCGACTCACAAGGAGAAAACCCTCTTGTAGGATCCTTACGACTTACAGAGGAACATACACTTAGGAATCCTCACGATTTCTAAGGAGAAAATACACCTACAAGATCCTCACGACTTGTAGGGAGAAATACCTTTGTGAGACCCTTACGGCTCATGAAGTTAAAAGCCTTAGTTGACATGACCTTAACCCTGTTCGCTAAGCTACCTTTGTTCGACGTCGACAGAGGCAGATGATGATTCGCTCCTGGCAATATCCCAGTTGTAGCGGTGCTGATGCCGAAATCGGTGTCTAATTTCAGGTTTACGGTGAAAAGCCGGTAAGCCGCACATGCATACGAAATAGCCGAAATGATAGAGCAACTTGCAATAAAAAGAAGCAAGTAAAAACGTATGCATACAAAATAGCCGAAATGATTGGGCAACTCGCAATCAAAAGCAGCGAGTGAAAACAAAATAAACAGCCGAAATGATTGGGCACCGCGAGAAATAGCCGAAATGATTGGCAATCGCGACCTTCGCGATATAAAAGCTGAAATGATAGAGCATCGCGGAAATAAAAAAAAGAAATGATAAAACTTTTGCCCTACAGTTAAGATCACATCGATCCCTGTATACAATCCAAGGGCGCAAATAAAGAGGGAACCATACTTTCCCAACAGGCTCCGCCAGAAAACGAAGCCAAATCTCGACGGTTCATCCCAACCCCGAAGAAACCAGTGTCTTCGGCAAATCCTTCGACTCAAGGAAAAAAGTGTCCTTGACGAAGAAAAACCTGATTCGCGTCGACTCGCAGAGAAACCAGTATCTCCGTGGGAAATTCTCGATCCGTTTCAACACCAAAGAAACAAATAATCCTTAGCACCGGGGAAATAAATAATCCTTGGCAAATACCTCAACTCAGGGAAACAAACAATCCTTGATGAGAGCCTCCTGATCCGCGTTGACTCGTAGAGCAACCAGTGTCTCCGTGGGAAATTCTCAACTCGTTTCAACACCAAGGAAACAAATAATCCTTGGCACCAGGGAAACAAATAATCCTTGGCAAATACCTCAACTCAGGGAAACAAACAATCCTTGATGAGAGCCTCCTGATTCGCATCGACTCGCAGAGCAACCAGTGTCTCCGTGGGAAATTCTCGATTCGTCTCAACGCCAAGGAAACAAATAATCCTTGGCAAATACCTCAACTCAGGGAAACAAACATCCTTAACGAGAGCCTCCTGATTCGCATCGACTCACAGAGCAACCAGTGTCTCCGTGGGAAATTCTCGATTCGTCTCAACACCAGGGAAATAAATAATCTCTGGCAAATACCTCAACTCAGGGAAACCAGCGTCCTTGACGAGAGCCTCCTGATTCGCGTTAGCTCGTAGAGAAACCAGTGTCTCCGCGGGAAATTCCCGACTCGTCTCAACTTGCAAGATGAAGCCTCAGGCAGCAGGGATTAAAAAAATTGCTTCCTGAACAATGGGACCCTGCAAGTCGGTCTAAAACGGTCTCTTTCAGACTATTCACGGGTCTCACTCTCCAAAGTCGAGTTTCGACAAGGAGGGAAACAACCGCTTACGGGTCCTCTCGACTCGTAAGAGGGAAAAATTCTCTTATAGGATCCTTACGACTTATAAGAGAAAACACACTTAGGAATCCTCACAATTCCTAAGGAGAAAACCCACCTATGAGATCCTCTCGATCCGTAGGGAGAAAAGTCTCTATGAGACCCTCACGGCTCATAGAGTTGAAAAGTCTTAAGCGGCAAATCTGAACCTGCGGCCTAAGCCATCGCTATCTCGTGAAGAAATAAAGATGCTTACTCTATTATCTGCTAATTGTGACAGCATGCTAATAATAAGAAAGGAAAAAGCAAAGAAATAGTACAAGACATTGCATAGAAAAATCTGTATCTTTATTGAATGTAATTAAGTACAAGATGAAGCGTACAAAATATTGAAGAATGGCTACATATTATTTAAAAAGAAAAATGCTACAAGTATCTAGATACAAGGAGAATTACTGGGAAGGATGCGTCTTGCATAGCTCTAGCAATTGTTCGCGCACTTCCATCCCCACTTTCTCCTGATTGGCCACCACCGCCAGCTCCGCCTCCACTCGGGCCCGTTGCTGCAAGACAGATGCAAGCTGCTCCCTGACGGCCTGATGAGCAGCTTCGCGGCCTGGAGTATCATGCTCGGCTACATCAAGCTTTTGCTTCAAGTTTAGCCCATGGGAGATGCGCTCTAGGAGACCCTCAAAGATAGCCTTCACTTGGGCAGCATTCGCCTCAACCTCAGCACGCAAACGGGCCATCTCGCTCGAGGTCTCTTGGCATTCCCTTAGCTTTAAAGCTGCTTCTTGTTCTAAGTGGTGGACGTAAGAAGCGCTTTCCGTGATCCATGCTGCTCTTTCATTGTTCGCGGCTAAAGTCTCGGGGGAGAGACGCATCGACTCCAACTGATGCAGGCGAGCCTCGATCTCCATACAATGGTTAACCCAAGATGCGATGATGCCTTCGTCATGGAAATTCACGAGTATCACCAGCATCGGGTTAACCGCCGTAGCGAAATCCGCAGCAGGCGTAGGGGTCTCGACGTCGAGCTCCTCAACGTAGTCGCTCAACATACGCAAGCTGTTCGCGGCGCCTTTCGAAGATGGAAGTCTCAGGTAAGGACCTGCCGGCATTATGATGCGAGAGTCAAAGGGCGTTGAGACCGGAACAACAGCTGAAAAGAAACAAGATATGATCAGATAACAGTTCAAAAAAAAAAACGGGGGAGTTATCAATGTGATAGTCGATGTACCAGCTGAGGCGGGTGGCAAGGCCGGAAGGGTCGGTGGTGCAGCCGATCTTTCATCCCCTCCTTCGATTTGTAGCACTGCAGTCGGGAAAAAAATTTAGAAGTAATTCCATAAATGAAAAAGAAAGATATCAATGGAAACCATACTTACCAGCGCCACCGGAGGAAGAAGCGAGTTCAGATGGGAAGGAGAAGTGTGGGAGTAACACTTGATATAGATGATCAAAGAGCACTCCTGAAAAGACATAACAAGTACGAATTTAGTACACAAATTATACGTCTGAAAGATAAGATTAATAAATTGCAAACCCATACCTTCCAACATCTTCGATGGTATGAGAGAGGGTTGAGAGGTGACCACCGCCAACGCAGTCGTTGAAGGCGCTCCCTCGAGCAATGGGGCATCGGCGCTAGCTGCACCTGCGTTACGAAAAGGTGAACTTGTCAGAAAGGATTGTAAGGTAAAGAAAGACAGCAACTTGGGATTTACCTGATAAGCTGCCGGCTGAAACGGAGGCGACTCCCTCCTCCATCGACATGAGGCCACCGCCCGTGGCCTTATCACCCGACTCGATGGGGACCGTCGTCGTGCTCGCGCATCCAGGAGACGGCGGAAGACCGTAGACGGGGAGGGCAATGATTGGAGCGTTGCCGGACTCTTGGGAGAGAGCGGCTGACTCTTCCCCAAAATTCGTACCCATCTTACCCGCTACTTCTTCGGGCTCCGCGGTCTCCATCGGCTCACCCGCCGTCACCACGAGGTCGCCGGCCTCAAGCGCCTCGTCCTCCACTACCCTGGACTCGGTTATGACGATCATTTCATCTGCCACCACTTCAGGCTCAGCATCAATGACCTTCTCGGCTGCAGACCCCTCAACCTCCATCTCAGGCTCCGAAGCCTCAGCGACGTTGCCCACCGTCAGCTCGGGTTCAGCAGGTGCCACCTCCTCTGTTTCCTTGGGTTCAATGGTCTCCGCCTCCCCCTCGGTCGGACTTGGCCCTGCAAGATAAAATATATAAGAACCGATGGCATTATAATTCTTACAACAAAATTCTGAGAGAATTATTACCTGAAGTGGATTTATCATTTGCGCTCCGAACTGCGCGCGCCACTTGTCTGCGAGCAGTGGATAGGGCGACAGGGGCCTCTTCGGAGGGAGTATAAGCACGAGGGACGGTGCTGGGGCCCGCTCCCGTAGCCAAAGCAGCCCGGCGTGCCTTCGCTTCGCGCCTTGACCGTTTCCTCTCCTCCCGAGCTGTCGTGATGGATCTCTTCGACGCTTCCTTCAAAGCATCGTCGTCCTCGTTCAGAGATGCCTCCAGAGCCTTTAAGGCATCTCTCATTAGCTCTTCAAGACGGACCTCCCGCGGTAGCCCCGAGGAAGCAGGAACATCGGCAGATGGCAGAATGTCCGCGTCGCTTGGCGGGAACGGCATTGAGGTTCCTGCGATAAAAAGGGAGAGGTTAGATCGACCATAACACAAGGAAAACGAAAACTTGATGAATTGAAACTTACTAAGGCCTAAAGACGCTCTGAGACTTTCCTCCTCTTGGAAAGTCTCGAGGGAAGCGGCAATGGCTTCTTCATCAGTGATGCCTGTTGGAAGAAAAGAAGGAAAAAACGTTAGTCAAAGGCAATGAGGAGGATATGATACAATAAAGAAAATACGACTAGTAGTTACTTGATTGCGCAAGCTTAGCTGGCCACGCGTCACGCTTTGCCAACCACGCTGAAGTTTCGAGAGCGGCCTCCAAGTCTGTATCATCCGGCGGCGGCATGACTAATCCCTCGTTAGTCCCATATTCGCTCAGGCCCTCGGCATAGGGAGCGTGGGGTTCCTGACCGAACGCGACGTCTGCGGCGAAGAGCGACTTCTTTTTCTTCTGCCCGCCAACCCTAGGTGCACGCGGGATCGACTTGCGCTTAGCAACCACCTTGGGACGGCGGGTCCCGATGTCCGCACCCACGCCAGACTCTGGCGAGGCTACAACCACTGTCTCCACTGGAGCACAGGACGCTGGAGCTGCATCTGTAATATCGGGGAGCGGCGATCCGTGTGGAGGACTTTGCGCACGCGGTGGCCCGGCTCTAGAATCTTTCAAAGGAGGAACTACCGGCGTCCTTGGCACTAAGGGAGCGTTACGGTCGGTACCTGGAGGCACACCCTTACGGTCGACCAGCAATCGCCTTTCCTCCTTTATAACGGCCCCCGTCGCATGATTGTACCATTATTTATATACATTGAGGAGTCGTGGAGCGTAAGCCGGCGCACTGATAAAAAAATGAGAACCCGTGTTCAGGCGCATGAAGTGATGCAGCGTGTTCTCCATCTCTTCTTCAGTGGCAGCGGGTTCCAGCAGGAAAGCTTCCAAGGGGACCCCTTGATCGTAGCCCAGTTGTTGGGCGAAACGATGCGGGTTATATCTCATGAAAATCGCCGCACCATTCTGCCTGAAGAGTAGGAAGCCCGGTCTAATAGAATATAAGTGAAGAGTCTCCCGGGCCGTCAAAACTGAGGCTCCATCCTTAAAGGAGTCTTGTAATGGTCGCACCACAGTGGTGGACGCCTTTCCAATAGTCAACACCTTGTCAATAAAGGACATCCCGGCTCCAACGGTGTGAGGGCGAAGGAGTAAACCCCTGGCGTTCCGTGGTTATGAGGTCACAATTGATGCGCCGATCAGCTGTATAATGCGAGGGAAACCGCACTTGTCGAAGAACGAGGGCCTTTTGTGCATGCCGAAGACACCCGCCGTGTGTAGCTCGAGCCACGATACAAAGTAGTGCATCGGGAAGACCACGTGCAGTACCCCGGGCTCATTAGCATCCGCTGCTCGACTGAGGCCATGATATAGGTGTGCCAAGCCGGCGATCCCAACGGTCACCTTTACCCCGATGGCCATCCGGTAGGCTGGGTAAAAGACAGAGGGCCGCATACGGTAAGAGTGCATTGGGATCGCAAACCAACTCAGCCACGACCCGAGAAATCCTAAGAAAAAGGCCTCCTCGTCCATCCCGGGGGCCGCAATTTCTGCAAAAGACATAGTCGGGAAGTCTGGAAGGAAAAAAACCCTTTTGGTCTATCTCCTTCTCCGGCAGGCTGTCCACACCTAGACCGAAAGGGTCATCCAGGGTAGCGAACTTGGCAACTTCTGATGAGAGGACGCTTGGGCGAAAGAACCGAGCGATGAAATCCTCAAAGTTAACTCCTCGACTCCCATGTTCAATGAAAAGGGACTCATAGATGTTCAACACTTTAATCAAGCTTGGGAATTGGTGTTGAAAAGCATTCTCCGGCGTGAGCCCCCTTACCACCGGCTTAGCACCGAAGACGTACTCGTCTGTCGGGAGCAACTCCTCATAGTGTTCCCCTATGACTGGTAAATCGGATACCTCCGTGAACTCCTCCAAAGAGATTGACACTTCCCGATCCATGGCAAGGAAAGTGTGGGTAGGAATGTTCCACTGCTCTAAGAAAGCCTTGAACCACCAGGTGGGAAGCGTGGGATACTGGAAGAGAGAGACATAGACCGCGGTGTACAATCCTAACCTTATCAACTGCGACTTCTTCGTCGACAGGATATACCGGGCCCACAGCAGATAACCGATCGGGTGGCGGGGGATCAGACCAATGTTATATGATTGCCCCCAAGGTCGTGCCTCGCCCTGATAGATACGGCGTCCTAGGATATCCAAAACCATAGGACGCTGGACCGGAATCGCATCCATAGCGGGATGAAGAAAGCCCTTTGAGGTCCAATCAACCATCTCCACGGCATACTGCACCGAGGGTGGGGTAGCATAGTGAATCGCCGTAATGGGTTCCGACGGCACTGCGCAGGTGAAGCTCCGTCGACCCATGATAATCTGGTTATACCACGACCCCCAAAGGTGGAGACTCTTGTATTCCGGGTCGTAGTCCTTAATCATGGCCAGGACTTCGCGATCCCGGGGCGCTTCAGGAAACCCTTCCTCCGAGCGGGCCAACGGGAACGAGGTATCGAGAGACATGGTCACTGCAAAGGAACAAGAAATAGCTGTTAGTGCTGCAATTCCAACGCTTAGCGTTTGAAAAAATTTCCAATTAACTGAATTTAAAAATTAATTAAATTAAAATTAATCACACCACAGTGGGTAGGGGACCAAATGGGGACCCACAAAATCTGGATGAAAATGCCTTATTTAATAAGACAGCCTCATCATTGGATGAGACTATCAGTTAAAGAAAAGATCCCCAAGAGAATATTTTCATCAGTGGGGAATCCCTAGAGACAAGGAGAAAATCTCCTCTTTCAGAGCAAAGCTCTGTCACAGAATGACACTTGTCAAATTCTGGTCTCAAAGGAATAAAATTCCTTAAAAGAGCATAGCTCTGTGGTAATAATGGAAAGATCCATCAAAAAATTTTAACACTTAAAAGAATTAAAATTTTTGGAATCTTGAAAAATCCATGAAAACTTATAATAAGTTCGTCATTTTTCAGATCTAAAAGATCTACATTTGATCCAAGAGCAAAACTCTGTTCATGGGTTAGAACTCATGAACAAGATCTCTGTAGATCTATAAGTTTTTTGGAGCAAAGCTCTGTTTATGAAACCCCAAAAGGATTTCTTAGATCAAAAGATCTATAAGAGCAAAGCTCTTTTAGTTAAGATTGATTTAAATTAATTTGATTTAAATTAATTTTACCTAAAGTTTCTAACTTTGGAAATGAGAAAAACTCTGAAGTTCTTAAGCAAGAGCAAAGCTCTGTTGAAATCAAAAATCTTGAAAAAGGGTGAAGATTTTTTAAGGGCCAAAGGTCCTATTTATAAGGCGCTTGCGCCCTTTCAGCTCACCCCTTGATCCAACAGTCAGGAGCTTGCCACCGCTGCACTCACGTGCGCGCCACGTGGGCGCAACGGTGGGGGGCATTTGTTTCCCCCAATCAGAGCAAAGCTCTGTTGGAAATTCAAAATTCAAATTTTGAAGCAACGCTTCAAATTCCGGGCGCAACGCGCCACATGTCAGGCGCAGATACATCAGCGCAGCGCCCAAAGCAGCACACCCAATCAGAGCAAAGCTCTATTTAAAGCAAAATTAAAGGAAGCAACGCTTCAGTTCCGCAAGCACTGCGCTGCGCGACACGTGTCAGCGCAGTTGCGCTGCGCTTTGCTCTGCACGACACGTATCAACGCAGATGCGCTGCGCGACACGTGTCAGCACAGATGCGCTAGCGCAGTCGCGCTGCGCTTTGCGCTGCACGACACGTGTCAGCGCAGATGCGCTAGCGCAGTCGCGCTGCGCTGTGCGCTGCGTGACACGTGTCACGCGCTGAGCATTTGCGCCAAACAGAATCAAGATTCTAAAGAAATCTTTCTGTTCTTGTTAAAACAAGAAGATTTTCTTCTGTAAAACAGAAGCCCTTGGATCAAAGATCCAACGCTGGGAAAAATTTCCCAAATCACTCAGAGAAAGATCTCTTTAACTAATTTATGGGCACTATAAAAAGGACCCTAGACCTCAATTCAAAGGCATCAACATTTTTTTGTGAGAAATCAAAAATTTCAAGCAGAGAGAACTCTGAAGAAATTCCAAGAAAAAAAAGAGAAAGGTAAAAGACCTTTTAGATAGAAGAATTTTTTCTGATAGATCATTGATCTAAAAATAAGATCAATGATCTTTAATAAAAAACAAAATAAAAACAGTGCTTTGCACTTTTTATGAACCTCTGGTTCCTGAAATAAGAAAAAACTTGTTTTTCTTTGATCTAAATTAGATCAAGAAATCAAATAGTGCTTTGCACTTCTTTTATGAACCATTGATTCTTGAATCTAAAAGATTCTCAAATTAATAGTGCTTTGCACTTATAAATCTGCACTGTTGCGCTCTTGATTGGCGCAAACCACCAGAGAGCACCACGTGTCAGTATCTGAACCATTTGCGCTATGCGCTTTTGAAATAGAGCCTTGCTCTCTGAAACTAGCGCAACTCACTACAGTGCGCCACGTGTCAGCAGCGCAAGCGCGCCACACTGGCGCAGCGCACTGCGCTTGTATGACACGTGTCATCACCACAAGCGCTTGCGCTCTTTGATTGGCGCAAAGCGCCTGACAAATGCAATGCATTTCTTTTGCTAAAGGGCCAGGCCCAAGTCAAAAAGACCTAGCAAGCCAAAGTAAATTGCAAAGCAATAAAAGGGCAGAGCCCAAATAAAATTGATCCCCTGCATCACTTATAAATGGGCAGAGCCCAAAACAAATTGATGCTCTGCATCCTTTCTGGGCAAAGCCCAAACAAAAATAAAAAGCAATGCAATGCATTATTTAAATGTGGGCAAAGCCCTAGCACATGTCTAATAGACCAAAAATAAATAAAAATGTTGAATATTTTTTTAACTGGACTTAGCCCAATCATGGCCGTAAGTCCTCAAATTAAATTGACTGAGCACAGCTGCTCTCCTAAATCAATTTACATCCAGTTCGAGGGTACATCTCCGAACTCCTTTGACTCCTATCGTTGTAATCCTTCAACGATGTCAGAGAGGTGACGGGTCCCGACAACCACACATCAACATGGACTGCGGGGTCCTTAAACTCATGGACCGAAACGTCCTTAAACTAATGATGGACCGAAACGTCCTTAAACTAATGACGGACCGAAACGTCCTTAAACAGGAACATGGACTACCACGTCCCTAAACTGGAATAATAGAGCCTCCAAATGCTCTTTTGCCGGATCTAAACGGTCCCGTTTAAGTTGATCTTAGCCCCAAATACGGCTAACGTATCCTTAAACATTTAAATGGACTATAAAACTCCAAACCGACTTTGGTTCAAGGGTACATCTCTGAACTCCTCTGACACCTATCGTTGTAATCCTTCAACGACGTCAGAAAAGTGATGAGTCCTAACGGTCATATATATTAAACGGATCACCACGTTAAGTTGATCTTAGTCTCAAACAGGACTAACGCATCCTTAACGAATGTTTAAGTTGATCTTAGCCTCAATACGGCTAACGTATCCTTAAACTAAAAACACCAAACCCAAATCTAAGTAAATACGGATTTGGACTAATCTACGTCCTACGGGCGACGGCATTACTCAGTCTCCGTATACAATCCACGGGCAACCACAAACAAAACAAACACCCACGACATGAAGTGAAATTCTGGAGAAGGAGAAAGTTGTTACCGTGATGTGGTAGCGTAATTAACTATAGGGGCTTGCGCCTGCAGGGAAGAGCGTCCCCACAATCAAAAAACCCCTCAAGCGAGGGGGAATCTGACGAAGTCTGCTACATCGGCCGCATCTGTCTAAACCTCCGATACACGGTGCCATAAATCAACTTGGCATCTTTGAAGAGGTGGAAGGGTAAAACCAAATAGCATCTGCCCCGAATCTCAGGCAAGACGTCCTCACGTCGTTGCCGTCTTTCGGAGGGGAACACTCCCGAGGGCAATCAATCGAACCCCCCATGATTAGGGTCCCCCAAACCGATCTTAGTCCCAGAGATAGATAATGAACTCCTGGCATCTAAGATGATGTTCATCCCACCATGATCTCTCCCCTCGATCTGGAATTTGGTTCAAGGGTACATCTCTCCACACCTCCGATACATGTCGTTATAATCCTTCATCGTCTTCAGAGAGATGGAGGGTCCCAATAACCAATAACTTTTAGCGCACCCTCAAACTGGTTAAACCAGAACCCCATGGACTATGATGTCCTTAAACTCATGGACTATAATGTCCTTAAACTTTACGGACTGTGGGGTCCTTAAACTCATGGACCGTAATGTCTTTAAACTAAACAATAGAGCCCAAATGGTCTATTGTTGGATCTAAATGATCCTGTTAAGTAGATCTTAGTCTAAAATTAGACTAACGTATCCTTAACAAACATTTAAGTTGATCTTAATCTCAAACGAGATTAACGATCCTTAAATCAATCCAACTACAGATCCCCCAACCAATATTGGTTCAAGGGTACATCTCTTCACTCCTCTGATATTTGTCGTTGTAATCCTTCAACGTCTTTAGAGAGGTGACGGGTCCCGACAACCAGACATTCCACGGACTGTGGGGTCCTTAAATCCATGGACTATGATGTCCTTAACCTTGGACTGTGGGGTCCTTAAACCCATAGACTATGATGTCCTTAACCTCGGACTGTGGGGTCCTTAAGCCCATGGACTATGATGTCCTTAACCTTGAACCGTAATGTCCTTAAACTAATTGACCGCAATGTCCCTAAACTAAACAATAGAGCCCAAATGCTCTATTTTTGGATCTAAATATCCCGTTAAGTTGATCTTAGTCTAAAATTAGACTAACGTATCCTTAACAAACGTTTAAGTTGATCTTAGTCTCAAATGAGATTAACGTATCCTTAAACCCAACCCCAAACCCAAATCTAAGAAGATACGGATTTGGACTAATCCACGCCCTACAGACGACAACATAAATTAGTCTCCGTATACAATCCATGGGCAACCAAAAACAAAATAAACACACACGACACGAAGTGGCCATCTGGAGAAGGAGAAAGTGGTTACCGCGATGCGGTAGCGTAATTAACTGCAGGGGCTTGCGCCTGCAGGGAAGAACGTCCCCACAATCAAAAACCCCTCAACGAGGGGGAATCTGACGAAGTCTGCTACATCGGTCTCATTCGTTTAAACCTTCGATACATGGTGCCATAAATCAACTTGGTATCTTCGGAGAGGTGGATGGATAGCACCAATAGCATCTGCCCACGAAATTCAGGCCTAAAGTCCCAACGTCCCGGTCGCGTCCTTCAGCGGAGAACAGATTCTGGCACGTCCGGTGGGACCTTTTCCTCTTTCCACTGCACACTTCGTGTGTCGTGTTTTTCCGCTATCAAATAATCGCGGTATGTATGTTTGTGGTTGCCTTTAGGGGAGAGGATACTGAAGCCGGCGTTTCGTCTCTATGAAGAATGGAGTTTGCTCCCACCTTAGCAACTCAGGCTCTGTCATATCTGGTGGAGTCAAGTACGGGCCACTTGCAGGATCAAATCTCTGCAATTCGGCTCTTCAAGAAATCAGCGAGCTTCTCTTTGGGTCGATGCTCCCACCTCCCACCCTCGGTGCCTCAACGCCGATGGAGGAAGCCCAGAGGAAGTCTGTCTTCTACAGGCTGGTTCCCTAAGCTGCTACTTTGCCGACGGAATCAGTCCTCAAACAACTGGCACATGCCAAGGACCAAGGTCGACGCAGGGGGAAAAATATTCAAGCTCTCAAAGGAAACAGGGGGCAGGCTCAGCAAAATCCTGAAGCTAATCAAATCCCGGCTGTAAGAAACGGCCAACGTCGTTATCAGCGTCATACAAAATGAGTTGGGGGCAGTCCTCCGTATGGTCCTGTTTCAACCCCAGTGGTGAATGTTGTTGTTCCAACTAGGAACAACTTAGAACTTTTGTGAAGGGTCAGAAAAAATTCTCCTGCCGCAATACTGAAGAAGTTTCCGCAGCCCATGGAGATCCCACGACTCCCTGAGACAACTTTCCTCATCTATGTATAAGGTGTGGAAGCAGGTGAAGGGGACTCACCCCAAGACGGATCCTGATACAGCGGTTCCTCTCAAAACTAAAGCGGCTTTTCACAAAAAAAAAAGAGAGGCTTAATAAAGCTCAAGTGCTCGAAGCAAACTCCAAAGGCCAAAAACTCCAAACACTCTAAGCCTGGGGGCATGGTAGTTCACATAGTCTATGTGGTGAATTCCAAAGACGAAGTTCGAGCTTCTACTAGTCACCGACCTCAAACTCAGTCCTTAACAAAAGTTCAACTGCAACATGAAAAGCTGCAGGAGATGCTTGCTCAGGCGGCACCACTCGCTAATCCATTGTCTAAGGCAAATCCCGAAGACGCACCTGGAGAAAGAATAGAGAAGGAGTCGGATATTGATTTCCTGAAGCGCGCTCTGAAAAAGGGAGATGCAGAAGCGGCAGAAATGTCCACTAAAATGAACCGGATGGCCCTTCTGATTCAGAATATGGCTGGAATGATGGTTCAATCGGAACCACTGGCAGATGAACTGCCTGTAGTCGGTCTTAAAGATAAGGATGACATTTCAAACCCTCTGCAAAGCTCATCAATGGCTGAGGAGGAAATGATTCCTAAAAGCAAAGTTGGACGAATATATCGCTCAGCAAATCGAAGCTCACTACGCCAGTGAAGCCGCAAGTCGATCAATCAAGATTGGTCGACCGTATCCGACATGGCACAATCAAATACAGTACCCGCCAGAGTACACACTTCCAACGTGCCATATGTATAAAGGAACTGAGAATTCTCGCCGGCACATTGCGTGATTTGAACCCATGTGCGGCAATACTAATATACTTCTCCTTTGACAGTTCATCGGCTGTCTGGCGGGCATTTCCTTCGAATGGTATGCGGAACTCCCGAATGACTCCATGAAGACCTTCAACGAAATGGAGATGCCCTCCTGCCAGAGATTCGCTAGTGTGAATAAACGCACTACTGTGATGGCATTGGTCAACGAAAGGGTTAGACCGAAAGAGACTTGGGTTCAATATGTTACCCGATGGCGAAATCTCTGGCCAAATACAAGCAACGCATCGATGAAGTTGAAGCCATGGGAATGCTCATAGACACCCTTGACCCAAATTCAAAGGCGTCCTCATATATGGACCTCTTCAAGCCGACAGCCTTCCAAGAGCTCATGGATAAAATGACTCGATTGGATCAGCTGAGTCAAGACCGTTCATCATCTGATGAAGATGAATGAAAAGCGAAGGTAAGGTGGTATTTGTCGCCAACGCTCAACAAAAAAAATGAGCGACTTTGAAACAACCTGTCACCAAAATAGCGACGGCGTGGGTACTCGTTCTCCTCGAGGTATACACCGGGGGCATATTTCTCACTGGAGAAAGAATCTCTGCGTAAGGTGGTCCTTTCTTCTCAAAAGAATAGAAAGGATATCAAGGGGCTTACAAACAAGTCCTGCAGTCAAGTGGAATATCCCACTTGAACCCCAAAAAAAATGGCATGTCCACAAGCAAAATGGGCACGGATGAAAACCCGAAAGGGCGCCGTGAGTAAAAACAGCAGGATTACCGGCGATGTTTGTGAAAACCCGAAAGGGCACAGACTCGTAAAAAAAAAATAAAACAAAAACGGTACTTCCACAAGCAAAATGGGCACGGATGAAAACCCGAAAGGGCTCCGTGAGTAAAAACAGCAGGGCCACCGGCGAGTTTGTGAAAACCCGAAAGGGCGCAATCTCGTTAAAAGACACTTGCAAGGTCCTCTCGACCCTGTAAGGAGAAAATACCTGCGTGAGATCCTTACGACTCACAAGGGAGCAACACACTTAGGGATCCCCACGATTCCTAAGGAGAAATTACACTTACGAGATCCTCACGACTCGTAAGGAGAACCCTCTTATGAGACCCTCACGGCTCATAAGATTCAAAAGCCTTAAGCTACAGGGATCTGAACCTGTTCTTAAGCCATCACAATCCCCAGATTGCCCTACAAGCGGTTCAATATTGACCCTTGTATACAATCCACGGGCATAAATAAATGTTTCCCCAACAGAGTCCCACCACTGATGAGGGATGTCTTCATATGGCGAACGACACATGTAAGTCCTCTCGACTTATAAGGAGAAAGCACTCTTGTAAGATCCTTACGACTTATAAGAGAACACACACTTAGGAATCCTCACGATTCCTAATGAGAGAACGCACTTACGATATCTCCATGACTCGTAGGGAAAAACACCTTTATGAGACCCTTACGGCTCATAAAGTTAAAAGCCTTAGTCGACGGATCTTAACCCTGTTTGCTAAACCACCTTTGTTCGAACCGACAAAGGCAAATGATGATTCGCTCTTAGCAATATCCCAGTTGTAGCGATGCTGATGCCTAAATCGGTATCAAATCCCAAGTCCTTTAACGGCAAATGATGATTCGCTCCTGGCAATATTCCAGTCGCAGCGATGCTGATGCTAAGACTGGCATCAGATTCCAAGTTTCATACTCGCGATAAAAAATCAGCGAGCCAAAAATGCATATGAAATAGCCGAAATGATGGGGCAACTTGCAACAAAATCAGCAAATAAAATATATGTACACAAAATAGCCGAAATGGTTGGGCAACTCGCAATAAAAAGTAGCGAGTAAAAAAAAACCAGCCGAAATGATTGGGCACCACGAAAAATAGCCGAAATGATTGGGAATCGCGAACTTCACGATATAAAAACTGAAATGATAGAGCATCGCGGAAATTAAAAAAATGAAAGAATAAAACTTTTGCCCTGCAGGTAAGTCCATACTAACCCCTGTACACAATCCATGGGCATAAATGAAAGGGAACCTCATTTCCCCACCAGACCTTGTCAAAGAGAGGGTCAGATCTCGACGGCAACATTTGCATCCCAGAAGAATAACAACGACGTTGCTCCTCATTCCAGCAGAATTCAGACGCGACATCAACAAAGCGGAGCCACGACAAAGTCCCTAGTTCCAAGACTCTACGGTCCACAGACAACCTAGAGTCAACCAATGACCTCCCCGCCGGATCAACGCTCCGTCTCAGAAACAAGTCAACCAATCCGAGGAAATCAACGTCCTTGGTAAAAACCTCGATTCAGGGAAATCGGCGTCCATGACGAGAGCATCTCGATTCACGTCAACCCGCAAGGAAATCAGTGTCTTTGCAGGAATACCTCGATTCGTCTCAACTCCGAGGAAATCGGCGTCCTTGGTAAAAACCTCGATTCAGGGAAATCAGCGTCCTTGACGAGAGCATCTCGATTCGCATCGACCCGCAGAGAAATCAGCATCTTTGCAGGAACACATCGATTCGTCTCAATCCGAGGAAATCAACGTCCTTGGCAAAAACCTCGATTCAGGGAAATCAACGTCCTTGACGAGAGCATCTCGATTCGCATCGACCCGTAGAGAAATCAGCGTCTTTGCAGGAATACCTCGATTCCTATCAACCCCAGGGAAATCAGTGTCCTTGGCAAAACCTCGATTCAGGGAAATCAGCGTCCTTGACGAGAGTATCTCGATTTGCGTCGACCCGCAAGGAAATCAGTGTCTTTGCAGGAATCTCTCGATTCGTCTCAACTCCGAGGAAATCAGCGTCCTTGGCAAAAACCTCGATTCAGGGAAATCAACGTCCTTGACGAGAGCATCTCGATTCGCGTCGACCCGCAAGGAAATCAGTGTCTTTGCAGGAATCTCTCGATTCGTCTCAACTCCGAGGAAATCAGCGTCCTTGGCAAAAACCTCGATTCAGAGAAATCAGCGTCCTTGACGAGAGCATCTTGATTCGCATCGACCCGTAAGGAAATCAGTGTCTTTGCAGGAATCTCTCGATTCTTCTCAACTCCGAGGAAATCAGTGTCCTTGGAAAAAACCTCGATTCAGGGAAATCAGCGTCCTTGATGAGAGCATCTCGATTCGCGTCGACCCGCAAGGAAATCGGTGTCTTTGCAGGAATCTCTCGATTCGTCTCAACTCCGAGGAAATCAGCGTCCTTGGAAAAAACCTCGATTCAGGGAAATCAGCGTCCTTGACGAGAGCATCACGATTCGCGTCGACCCGCAAAGAAATCAGTGTCTTTGCAGGAATCTCTCGATTCGTCTCAACTCCGAGGAAATCAGCGTCCTTGGAAAAAACCTCGATTCAGGGAAATCAGCGTCCTTGATGAGAGCATCTCGATTCGCGTCGACCCGCAAGGAAATCAGTGTCTTTGCAGGAATACCTCGATTCGTCTCAACTCCGAGGAAATCAGTGTCCTTGGCAAATACCTCGATTCAGGGAAATCAGCGTCCTTGACGAGAGCATCTCGATTCGCGTCGACCCGCAAGGAAATCAGTGTCTTTGCAGGAACACCTCGATTCGTCTCAACCCTCAGGGAAATCAGTGTCCTTGGAAAATACCTCGATTCAGGGGAAATCAGCGTCCTTGATAAGAGCATCTAGATTCGTGTCGACCCGCAAGGAAATCAGTGTCTTTGTAGGAATACCTCGATTCGTCTCAACCCCCAGGGAAATCAGTGTCCTTGGCAAATACCTCGATTCAGGAAGATCAGCGTCCTTGACGAGAGCATCTCGATTCGCGTCGACCCGCAGAGAAATCAGTGTCTTTGCAGGAATATACGACGTCAACAAACGGAGCCACGACAAAGTCCCTAGTTCCAAGACTCTGCGGTTCACAGACAACCTAGAGACTACCTCGGAGCCATGGCAGAGTCCCTAGTTCCAAGTCTCGATGGCAACATCTACAGCCTAGAGATCACAACAGCGTTCCTCGTCATTCCAGCAGGATTCGAATGCGATAATCAATCTCGGAGCCATGGCAGAGTCCCTAGTTCCAAGTCTCGACGGCCACATCTACAGCCTGGAGACCCACAACGGCGTCCCTTCTCGTTCCAACCAGAAGCAGATACGACGTCAACAAACGGAGCCATGGCAGAGTCCCTAGTTCCAAGTCTCGACGGCCACATCTACAGCCTGGAGACCAACAACAACGTTTCTTTTCACTACAACGGAATGCAGACGTGACGTCAACAAGCGACCCCAAGGTCAAAACAAAGCGGAGCCATGGGAAAGTCCCCAGTTCCAAGTCTCGACGGTTCAAAAACAACCTAGAGACCACCTCGATGTTCGTCTCGATATAGCAGACGCGACGTCACCCCAGCATTCTTCCCCCAGCAGGATGCAGACGCGACACAAAACAACGGAGCCATGGCAAAGTCCCTAGTTCCAGGTCCTGACGGTTCACCAACAACCTAGAGACTACCTCGACGTTCGTCTCGATACAGCAGACGCGATGTCACACCAGCGTTCTTCCTCCAACAAGATGTAGACGCGACACCAACAACAGAGCTATGGCAAAGTCCCTAGTTTCAAGCCTCGACGGTTCACCAACAACCTAGAGACAACCGCGACATTCGTCTCGATACAGCAGACGCAATGCCAGTAAACAAAGCGAAGGCAATATTCCTAGCTTCAGGGTCTTGACGGCAACTCATATAAAACCTGAAAGACTATCGGAGATCATCCCACACCAGGGCGGAGTGGTTATGACTCATCGGGGCTCCCAAACTGAGCCTAACCTCAAGTAAAAAGCGACATGGAATATCCCTAACACTTGCTCTTTCGACGGTAATACTACCTGGAAGATTGCTTGAAGACTTCTTGTCCAGCCCCCGAAGAGATCAGAGATACGACAGTCGCAAGGCTACTTGAACAGCAAGATTTCCTATCGAGGAATACATCAGCCAACGCGACGGTACGATGGACAAAATCCTAATACCACAGACCCTAACGGACCTCTGTCTTAAAGAGCAGAGGTTAACTGTGACGTTAAGACATCCTTGCGAGAACTTCTCGATTCGTCTCGACTAGTAAGGAAATTAGTGTCCTTGCGAGAACTTCTCGATTCGTCTCGACTCGTAGGGAAAAGCCTTAGGCAATGGGAATAAAGACCTAGTTCCTAAGCACTGGGGCCCGGCAAGTTGGTCCAAGATGGACTCTTGCATACTATTCATGGGCCACACTCTCCGAAGTCGAATCTCGACAATGAGGGAAACAACCACTTACGAGTCCTCTCGACTTATAAGCGGGAGAATTCTCTTGTGAGATCCTTACGACTCTCAAAAGAAAGCACACTTAGGAATCCTCACGATTCCTAAGGAGAAAATATACTTACGAGATCCTCTCGACTCGTAGGGAGAAAAGTCTTTATGAGACCCTCACGGCTCATAAAGTTGAAAAGTCTTAGGCGGCAGATCCTAACCCTGTCTCCTAAGCCATCACTGCCCTGAAGGGAGGTCAAGATAGACTATCTACGGGCCACACTCTCCGAAGTCGAACATCGATAAGGAGGGAAACAATCACTTATGAGTCCCCTCGACTTGTAAGGAAGAAAACTCTCTTGTGAGATCCTTATGACTCTCAAGAGAAAACGCACTTAGGAGTCCTCACGACCCCTAAGGAGAAAATACACCTGTGGGATCCTCTCGACCTGTAGGGAGAAAAGTCTTTATGAGACCCTCATGACTCATAAAGTTGAAAAGTCTTAGGTGGCAGATCCTAACCCTGTCTCCTAAGCCATCGCTGCCCTACAAGAAAGTCAAGGTGGACTATGTACGGGCCACACTCTCCGAAGTCGAACATCGACAAGGAGGGAAACAATCACTTATGAGTCATCTCGACTTGTAAGGGAGAAAATTCTCTTATGAGATCCTTACGACTCTCAAGAGAAAACACACTTAGGAGTCCTCACGACCCCTAAGGAGAAAATACACCTGCGGGATCCTCTCGACCTGTAGGGAGAAAAAACCTTTTTGAGACCCTTACGGCTCATGAAGATGAAAAAGTCTTGGGCTACAAGGACCCTAAAACTTGTCTTCTAAGCCCTCAATTCTATGGCCATGCATAACTCTGCACTACTTCACCCACGTACATACTTACGTGGGCAAACAAGTGGGGGCATTTGTTCCCGCCAAAAATTTCTGCGCGAAAGAGCCCAAGGTATCAAATGGCAGCGATACGCTTAAGAAAATGTGAATCAGTATTATCCGGGTTGTATTTTAACAAACTCCCGAATGAGAAACAGCTAAATTCTGATAGTATCGAAAGCGTCTCAAAAAATACTTCAATTTGATATATTATGGGATTCATAATTCATCCGGGATCAAAAGTTATGAGCAAATGTGCTACGCACGTGTAATCTAAAGTAATGCTCTACTATATGGGGGATGCATTTTTAGTCCCACAACGGGAAAGAGAGAGATCTCTTCTCTACCACTCCCATATAAATAAGAAGGGATACCTCTTAGAAAAGGTAGAGAATTCAATTCTCAAAGGAGATTAGTTCTCCATAGAAGCTTGCTCCCCCGCATAATGCGCATATGCGCAAGCGCCATGTGCGCCACGTGCAATGCACGTGCGCCCGCCACATGCGCGTCACGTGCAACGCACGTGAGCTAAACACGTGCAACGCACGTGAGAGGATTCAATTCTCAAAGGAGCTTAGTTCTCCAAGTTTGGGCCATAGCCGCCCCCCCATAATGCGCATATGCGCAAGCGCCATGTGCGCTACGTGCAATGCATGTGCGCTCGCCACATGCGCGCCACGTGCAACGCACGTGAGCCAAACATGTGCAACGCACGTGGGAGAATTTAATTCTCAAAGAAGCTTAGTTCTCCAATGTTAGGGCCTTAGCTGTCCCCCCATAATGCGCATATGCGCAAGCGCCATGTGCGCCATATGCAAAGCACGTGCGCCCGCCACATGAGCGCCACGTGCAACGCACGCGAGCCAAACATGTGCAACGCACATGGGATAATTTAATTCTCAAAGGAGCTTAGTTCTCCAAGTTATGGCCTTAGCTGCCCCCCATAATGTGCAAGCGCCACCTGCGACACACGTGCGCCCGCCACGTCCGACGCACGTGCGCCCAACACGTGCAACGCACGTGCACGAACGCAAAGAGGCCTTTTTCAACAGTTAGGAGTTTAAGCTTCAACATATTCTTCCTCCTGATAAGTGGGACATGGTTCAAAGGGTACATCCCTCCACACCTTCGATATATGGCGCTGTAATCCCTCAGCGTCGTCAGAGAGGTAGTGGGTCCCAACGACTAATGATCTCTCTTTCCAAATAACAGAGGGATCCCGATAAACTCCAAGTTCAAAAAGAGGGGAGACACATACACAAACAGAGGGACATGGGAAGAAAAATAGAGAGAGAATTTAATTCTCTAAAGAAGAGGAACCCCTCCCAAAAGCTCTCACAAAAAGAGAATTTAATTCTCAAACCAAGAGTTTAACTCTTCTCAAAGAACTTAGTTCTTCCTCTGGTAAGATCTGCAGAAGCAGATCTCCCCACAAGTTGAGAATTTAATTCTCATCTGGGAGATTCTGTCATGCAGATCCAAAACCCAGGGGAAAAAACTGAATCCACAAGAGTTTAACTCTTACAAAACAATGGGAATTTAATTCCTCTAAAGCTAGGGTTTAACCCTTTAAAAAGAAATTAATTCCTGCAAAGGACAAAGGAGAACTTAATTCCTCAGAACCATAGAAGAATAGCCTAGTGATGCATATTAGTGTTCAATATTACACAATAAAAGCTCATGTGTCCCCACGTGAATACCTTCGAGGAACAAAAAAAAGGGAGGAAGACTGAGATCTAGTCACGTGACCCCTGAGAAGTGCTCAGCACTTATAAAAGAGAAAAAGGAATAAACCCTATTTTTGGAGTGCCTCACGTGACCCCAAGTGACCCCTGAGAAGTGTTTAACACTTATAAAAGAGAAAAGGGAATAAACCCTATTTTTGGAGCGCCTCACGTGATCCCACGTGAGCGCTTCAAATTCTTAGTGTTTAACACTATTTCAAGCGCCTCAAGTAGGAGCAAGTGAGCGCTGATCATACACTAGTGTTTAACACTACTTTAAGGCCTCACGTGGGAGCACATGAGCGTCAATCATATATTAGTGTTTAACACTATGAGTGGCCAATATTAGCCAAACTTAGATCAAATCTCTCGAGGGCAATCAATCGAGCCCCGCATGCTCAGGGTCCCCCAAACCGATCTTAGTCCCAGAGATAGCTAATGAACTCCTGGCATCTAAGATGATGTTCATCCCACCATGATCTCTCCCCTCGATCTGGAATTTGGTTCAAGGGTACATTTCTCCACACCTCCGATACATTTCGTTGTAATCCTTCATCGTCTTTAGAGAGATGGAGGGTCCCGATAACCAATAACTTTTGGCGCACCCTCAAACTGGTTAAACCAGAACCCCATGGACTATGATGTCCTTAAACTCATGGACTATGATGTCCTTAAACTTTACGGACTGTGGGGTCCTTAAACTCATGGACCGTAATGTCCTTAAACTAAACAATAGAGCCCAAATGGTCTTTTGTTGGATCTAAATGATCCTGTTAAGTAGATCTTAGTCTAAAATTAGACTAACGTATCCTTAACAAACATTTAAGTTGATCTTAATCTCAAACGAGATTAACGATCCTTAAATCAATCCAACTACAGATCCCCCCAACCAATATTGGTTCAAGGGTACATCTCTTCACTCCTCTGATATTTGTCGTTGTAATCCTTCAATGTCTTCAGAGAGGTGACGGGTCCCGACAACCAGACATTCCACGGACTGTGGGGTCCTTAAACCCATGGACTATGATGTCCTTAACCTTGGAATGTGGGGTCCTTAAACCCATCGACTATGATGTCCTTAACCTCGGACTGTGGGGTCCTTAAGCCCATGGACTATGATGTACTTAACCTTGGACCGTAACGTCCTTAAACTAATTGACCGCAATGTCCCTAAACTAAACAATAGAGCCCAAATGCTCTATTTTTGGATCTAAATGATCCCGTTAAGTTGATCTTAGTCTAAAATTAGACTAACGTATCCTTAACAAACGTTTAAGTTGATCTTAGCCTCAAATGAGATTAATGTATCCTTAAACCCAACCCCAAACCCAAATCTAAGAAGATACGGATTTGGACTAATCCACGCCCTACGGGCGACAACATAAATTAGTCTCCGTATACAATCCATGGGCAACCAAAAACAAAACAATCACACACGACACGAAGTGACCATCTGGAGAAGGAGAAAGTGGTTACCGCGATGCGGTAGCGTAATTAACTGCAGGGGCTTGTGCCTGCAAGGAAGAGCGTCCCCACAATAAAAAAAACCTCAACGAGGGGGAATCTGAAGAAGTCTACTACATCGGCCGCATCCGTTTAAACCTTCGATACATGGTACCATAAATCAACTTGGTATTTTCGGAGAGGTGAACGGATAGCACCAATAGCATCTGCCCTCGAAATTCAGGCCTGACGTCCCAACGTCCCGGTCGCGTCCTTCGGCGGATAACATTCACGTTCAAGTGTTCTAGTTCATGATCAAAGGTTCAATTTTATGTTAAATTTTGGATCCTGATTGAGTTTGTATTCAGATTAGAGTAAATATCTTATGAAAAGATTTAGCTCTTGAATATCTTAAGTTTGATAGTAATCGGCAACTGTTGCACATGGACGGCATGATTTGTGTCTTTTTCCAAGACAATTGCCATTTGATAACTCTGTTAAGTTGTCTAACCTGAATAGGTAAGAACTCACTTTCTCCGGCTCCCTGAGACTCAAGAGAATTGATCCCTCTTAAATCTATATTAAACTAGAGTCCTTAAAATATTGTTTTGCATATCTCGAGGGGGTTTTGTGAAAAAATCTTTAATATAGTTTAAAAAATAAATCTCGAGGGTGATTTATAAAATTTAGGGTTTTCATGAGCATGTATTTTAATTATTTGGGTATTTTAATGATAAAAACTTAGATTTTAAAAGTTTATGATATTTTATTGAAAACTAGCCATTTTTTTAGTAACTTGATGGTATTTTATTTAAAAGTTTAATCTTTCATATTAAAAAATATAGTGTATATGTTTTATTAAAAATACAGATTTATATTTTTATATATTTTTTTTCAAAAATTAATTTTATTTAGAAAAGTCGCATTTCTTAAAAACCGTATTTTTATTCCTTTTGAGACCGAATACTCCGTGAGGAGTTCTGCATCTCGTTCTACTATCTCAAGGATGTGCGATAATCCACACCATCCATTAGCGGGTTCCCTAACATGAGTTGTAGAGGCGTATTTCCAAGAATTACAAAATACCTCTTTAAAAGAAATCCGGTTTTGAAAAGATGTGGTATTTTAATATAAAAGCTATTCTTTGAACCAACTATATATATATATATATATATATATATATATATACATTGTGCTATGAAACCAAAACGTGCGTGTGGGGTAGGTCGTTACCCCGTGAATTTTTCCTAAATGTATTGTTTAAACAATTATCCAAAAGATGTTTATATTAAAATTCAAGGTATTTTACTGATAAAGTTCGTTTATATTTATTTCACATAAAAATCTTGGTTAAACTCGAAACTAAAAGATTGTAATCAAAATTACAAGTAAGGTGGTAAAATTTGTTTGACAAATATATAAAGGAAAAGGGAGTTCTAAGTTTAAAAATAAATGTATCGGAAGTAACTCCACTTTACCGATATATGTTTAGGAGATGAATTGAGATGAAAAGAAGAAGAGATAAGAGGGACTTACGGCTTAGTAATATTGAGAAGAGAGTAAGGAAGAAAAGAGGGGCTTCGTAGCGTCGCAATAGCTCCGGAAATGGTTTCGATCTTCGATGGAAGGAGCTTGGTTGCTAACTCCACTTGACTCCACTTGCACTGAGGAACTTTTGAGGTGATTTTGCTAGAAATTTTCAGAATAGAGGGGAGCTAGGGCATGGGGTGGTATTTATAGTGAATAAAAAGCATTAAAAAAGTGTTAAATGGTGAATTGAAGGGTCTCTGTTTGATTGCAGAAAAATCAAACAGTGCAGGGGAATTGAGGGGAGTTGAAGAGACGAGTGTGCAAAGCATGGAGGAATTTGGAGCTATTGGGACCGTCGGCGCCGGCCAAAATCAAGAAATGGACGGTCGAATTTTTCCCAACCCCCTCGAGATTTGTGCTACGTGTGTATTTGCGTGTGTACATCTCATTGCGTATGTTTTATTTTTCTGAAACTTTTCATTTCTCCCTGTATTGCACGTGCAACTCTTGGGCTTTCAAAAATTAAAAAGAAAAAAAATCTAAAAATAATTGGGTCTGATGGAAATTGAACGCACAGGCTACGCCACAGCAGTGCTGGGGGTTTACCAGTGAGCTACAAATTGCTTCTTGGTTTTATTTAACAATAATAACTTTTAACTCACATCAGGCTGAAATACTCTTTTCTGTACAATAAACAAGAAATTTTTGTACAGGGATTTCAGAGCCGTTACAGTTATAATATATTATACTCAGAGTGCTTGGGATAGTTTCTTGTGTGAATCCAACGGAGCTTCAGGAGTCCCGTATTAAGCTATTTTTTATTTTACTCGAATATCAGTACGCATCCACAGTTTAGAGCCCCGATACTATCACATGAAATGGGCCCGTGTTTCCTTGCTCCTGAGGCCCCACTCTTGAGTTCGTGAATACTTCTACGGCTGCGTTGACATTCACACTTGGAACTTAACGTTAACATAGTGGCCATATAGAGACCTATAGTATATACTTACCCTTGAACATATATTCTTACTCATCATATATATATATATATATATATATTCTACACTTATCATTTTCTTTACTCTTACTTTATCGTTGGGACTTACCGAGCGCTAGTTCGCTGACAGGTATTCCACTCACCTTTGTTTTCTTGGAATGTTCGTCAGATACGGTCGAGATGGAGGAAGTGGACGCTACTGAGGAGGATTACGACCAGATAGCTACTCAGGACTAGTTCAGCTTCACTTTTCTTCAGTTTATGTATGCCACTTGTTTAGGCTTTCCTTATTGTATTT
Source organism: Agapanthus africanus (assembly GCA_030015575.1). Lineage (NCBI taxonomy): Eukaryota > Viridiplantae > Streptophyta > Magnoliopsida > Asparagales > Amaryllidaceae > Agapanthus > Agapanthus africanus. Next base: position 127,917,543 of record JASDDO010000024.1, read on the forward strand.
ACATTCCAGCATAAACCCATGTACTTGTAAATATTGGAAGTTGAATGTAAATAAAAATGTTTGTTGAAAATTTTTACAGTCTTCATTTATTCTTGCATTGTGTATTATTTTTTCAATACGCTTAGTATATTTATTTAGAGAATGGCCTTCTCTGGATAAATATACCGCGGGCTTGCCACGTCATCGTTTTCCGTCTATTGGGAAGCGGGGCGTGACAGATTTTATTGGTGGCCCATGCAGGTCAGTTCTACATGAAGTCAAACAATATACCACAAGAATTAATGAATTCAACAAATATTTACATTCCTTGCATTACAAATTTCTTGAATCTATCTCTTCCCTGTTCTCTTTCAAATCCTTTCAATTCATAGTCATCAACACGACCTCACATAACTTAGGTATTATATTAGTAGCCACCTTTCCTGCACTCGCATTTTTCGACACTGGAGTTTCACACTGCTTCATGCCACAACGATTCTTGAGAACGCATGCGATTCCCGTGAAGCCACTCATTTCAAGCTGGAATGTCAATTCCGGGAATGGAGTCTTGAAGGCAACTTTGGGATATGATCAGTGCCCAGTTATAGTTTGCGGTCGAGAATTCTATGAAATTTCAAAGTACTGGATATACCAAATTTCGATGTTGTGTTGGGAATGGATTGGCTGGAAGTATTTTATGCTACCATTGACTGCCGTCAAAGGAGGATAGTATTTGAGATACCAGATCACCCAGTTTTCTATTTCAAAAGTGGAGATAAAACCTTGGAGCCAGAAAACTACCGTGCTAAACCGAAGAATGCGGAACTGTTTCCCCTACCAGCTGAAAAAGAAAAACTTGCAGTAGTTCGAGGATGTGTTTCCTAAAGACATATCAGGTTTGCCTCCCGATCGAGCTCTTGAATTTAGTATTGATTTACAACCTGATGCACAACCTGCAATCAAAGCTCCATACCGATTATGTTTGAAGGGGTTGAAGGAGATTCGTATACAGTTGGACGAACTCCTGAAGAAAGGTTGGATCCGTCCCAGTACTTCAAGTTGGGTATCTCTGGTGCTACTGGTGAAGAAGAATGAAGGTACTTACAGGATGTGCATGGATTATTGAGCTCTGAACGAAGTGAAAATTAAGAACAAGTATCCACTACCGCGCATCGATGATTTTTCGATCAGTTAGGTGGATCTTGTGTCTTTTCAAAGCTAGATCTTCGTTCGGGTTATCATCAGGTGAAGGTCAAAAAGTCCGACATTCCGAAGACGGCGTTTAAAACTCATTATGGCCATTATGAATATCTCGTAATGCCATTTGGAGTGACCAATACACCTGCCATCTTTATGAACTTAATGAACCAAGTTTTCCGAGAGTACATAGACAGGTTTGTTGTTATATTCATTGACGACATTCTGGTGTATTCAAAGAATCGGAAAGAACACGCCGAGCACTTACGGATTGTCCTAGAGACATTACAACAACATCAGCTCTACATCAAGTACAGCAAGTGTGAATTTTGGCTAGATCAAGTCAGATTTCTCGGACATATCGTTTCAGGCGAAGGAATCTCTGTGGATCCAGCTAAGGTATCATCTGTCAGTGAGTGGCCGACACCAAAGACGGTGAAAAATATAAGAAGTTTCTTAGGTTAGCAGGATGCTACTGACGATTCATCGAAGGATTCTCAAAGATCGCAGCATCCCTGACAAAGTTCACACATAAAGATGAAGCATTCGTATGGTCAGAAGCATATGAAAAGGCTTTTGTAGAACTCAAGTCGAGGTTAACCTCTGCTCCTATTCTTGTAATATCGGATCAATCTAGCGGATTCGTTGTGCATTGTGATGCTTCCGGTAAAAGATTAGGATGTGTTCTACACCAGCATGGAAAGGTTGTGGCTTTTGCATCAAGACAACTAAATGTTCATGAACATAACTATCCAACACATGATGTAACACCCTAGTTCATTTATACCAATTCCAGTTCAAGTATTTACTTATTTATGGTAGTTTCTTGGTTTACTGTGTTTTGGGTGCGAATAGTATTTTGACATTTGTATTTGCATTTTACCCGACCCGCTTGCTTGAAACCTATCTTGATTCATGTTTATGATTTATCCTGATATGTTACATGGACTCGTGCACTTTCATTATTTGTACATTGCATACTCGCATTTATCTGGCATATGCATTTTAAATATAACATTTAATGTCACATAAAATATTTTAAAAATATATTGTATGGCCTGCATGATACCCCTGACCCGGTGGTAGCATCCGCGCATCTTGTTCTCATCCCGTTCAGTGAAACGGACTTGTTTGGATGGTTACGCGTACGTACGTGCATCCGTTTTTAGGAGTATGCATTTTCGTTACCCGGACATCCAATTTGAGTTTTGGTCGACATATATATTTTTTATATTTTTGAAACTGAATTTTAGACCTGACCCAGGCGTATTTTAGACTAAATTTGTATTTACCATAAAATCCAATTTTATTTCATTTAATATCTTTATTAAAATTTAACAGTTTAAAATATTTATAACTTACAAAATCTTTTTAAATTAAAATCCAAACCTTAATAACAACCCCTTTCTCTCTCTCTTTCTCGTGACTCTCTCTCTCCTCTGCATATATATATTTATATATATTTTATTTATTTATTTTTTTTATCTTTCCTTATTTAATACACAGCCTCTTCTTCTTCTTCTTTCTTCTTTCTTTTTCTTGATCTTGTTTCTTGATTCCGGTAATCATCGCCGGAGCCGTGCCCGTCGCTGACGATCCGAGTGATCCAGTGAACGTACCTTGCCTGTGTGATCACCCTCTTGCCTTGCCTGGACCCGTCCCGCGTGTCGCGTGTGTGTTGCGACGATTTACCGACATCGGACGTGCCGTGCGTATCCGTCGCGTGATTCGATCGAGGCAAGTTTACAACTTGCTACATGCTATTCTTTATGTAATTTATTTATATGTTTCCGTATTATTATCATCACCACCATCATCATACAGCTATATCTATATAATTTATACACCGTAGTTATTTAACGTTAATCGGTTTTATAATATAAAATATATGAAAGTTTACAACTTGCGACATGCTATAATTATATCTATAAAAATATATATCGTCGTAATATTTCTTATTATTATCTTTAATTAGTTTATAATCTGAATTTTTATAATGTTATACAAAATATAGTTTGAAAATATTATAGTTTACATATGAAACGTCGTTGTAAAGCGGATACGACAAATCTGAAATTTACTGTACACCTTAACTTATAAAATTCATTATAAATCATAGAAAATTTATTAGTATACTTTCTTTAGTTTGTTATGAAGATAACTCAGAATACTATAACTCTATAAAATATTTACTTGCAAAATAAATTGTTTAAATAACATAAAATGCAAATGAAAATATCTCTAAACTGCTGTCCAGGGAAATTCCAGCAACAAACTTTCAACTTCGAATGTTCATATCCTTTTGTAGGAAGAACCTGGGATACTTAAACTTATAAAAATGAAAACCTTATTGAATTATCTTTGTTTTGGTATAAGACACATCCCTTTTGGAGAACGTTTGTTATTTTTAAGATATTTTACAAATCAGGGTAACGCTGAATTTCTGAACGGAACTTTCTTGTGCATGGTTAATCAATACCACTTTTATAGTTATTAATTGGTTTGAATATGTTATCCATGTTAATATTATTATATCACTATTTACATATCAAGTCGTATGCTAATTCATCTTGCTACATGCTAGGTATATTATTATGCATCCATATGAGTAAAATGTTACCCGTTTATCACATTGTACATCCATACTAAAAGTTTACTGTTTTTGGATACCCGTTTGCATCCATATCATTTAAAATATATATAAATGCATTTATAGATCAAATTAATTCATATTATTATTGTAGTAACACCCCATACTTAATAAAGTGGATCCTAATTAGTATTGGAACTGTAAATGTAACCCCTAATCGATATTTGTGCATCCATACCATTAATTCTATAACTATTCGAATACCATGTCAAATTATTACATATTGTTGTTATATTGACACCCCATGCTTGATATTGTGCACCCTATATAGTCATGATGTAACCTCTGATCGATATTTGTGCATCCATGCTTTTATTGTACATCCGTACTTTCACCCTGATTCAATACTTGCTACAGTTTTATTATGAGCATCCGTTTGATACCTGTACACTACTTGACGTGACCTGATACACCACTACTTGACATGACTTGATACATGTACACTACTTGACATAACCTGATATATTACTACTTGACTTGTTACCTGATCCCGTTTCTAATGCCGACAATCCAGACCTGTTGTCCCGATGGACATATCCTACTGTTTGTATAAACAAACATGTTCCTGCTTGATTCCTGTGTTGGCATTAGTCTCAGATTTATCAATACCTGACTTGAACACATAACTTGGGGGTATGGGGAAATCAATGATGAAACCTGACTTGTAACTCGACGGTTCGATGCCTTTACTTATCAGTCTTACGGGTTAGGCCAGCCCCGGAATGATGCTGCTGACATCATTCGTCTTTACATACTATCTTTTACTGCCTAGCGGCACGTCTCGGATTCAGCCCGAGAGTCTTTGACCGTGGTCCCGGGCACGCACGGGATACTATTGAGTTACATCGACGATTCATTAAATTGATTTCAAGGACTTAAGAGTAGTTAACCCAGTAGACCAGTTTAGATTACTCACTGCACGTCACCTGTACCTTTACCCTTCACTGTCCTTATGTATGTTACTGTTATACCTGTTTTACCGTTCATACTCGTACCTGCATGTCTTTCTACTCATTGATTTTATTATTGCTTGATATTATGACGCACCGACGTCTGGTTTTGCATGGCCCAGATCCTCTACCTTTGTCGCAGGCTGATCAGGAGTATTTCCGCCGTCAGGCCGAGCAGTGAGGATCCTGTTAGTATCCAGGTTAGTTATGTTTACTTTCCAGATGTTATTGCTCATTGGATTTATTGCTTCCGCATATTATTTCTTGACTCGTTTATTCTGGCTCATGGACATGTACTAGATAGTTTATTTACTTTCCCGTTCTTGATATCTTCTAGATGGCCGTAATGTGACTGTGGAAGGATGTTTACTAGCCACAGGTAGCATAGTTGGCTCTGTCACGTGCCGATCTTAGTGCACTCTAGGAAGCGGGGTGTGACACATGATCTAGAATTGGCAGCCGTCATCTTCGCACTTAAGATTTGGCGCCACTATCTTTTGGAAGAACGAGCGGATATATACACGGACCATAAAATTTTAAGTATATATTTATTCAGAAGGAACTCGACATGCAGTAGAGAAGATGGCTAGAACTTATGGCGGACTTCGATATCAACCTGCAGTATCATCCTTAGAAGGTGAACGTAGTTCCCGATGCCCTTAATCGCCAACCATTAGCAATAAACCTCACCGCTCAGTGGAAGCTATAGCAAGAACTTCATGGATTGGAGATTGAAGTAGTTGTGCCAGATAACAGTTCATCTTTGATGAACTTACAAGTCCAGTCCACTCTTGTCAATCAGATTAAGGCAGCTCAAGCAAATGATGTCAAGCTACAAAAGATCCGAAAATAAGTAGAAAGTGGACTACGAACTGATTTCATCATCCACGAAGGTGGATCCTTGCGATATGGAAGCCGTTTATGTATACCGGTCGGCTCTATTCGAGAAGAGCTGATGAAAAATGCTCATAGCTCTCCGTATTCGATACACCCCAGCGGTACAAAGATGTACATGGATCTACGGCAACACTATTGGTGGCATAGAATGAAGGGAGAAGTAGTAAAGAGCGTAGCAAAGTATCTAGTATGTCAGCAAGTGAAGGCTGAATATCACAGAACTGGTAGTCTACTTCAGCCATTACCAATCCCAGAATAGAAATAGCAGCACATTACCATGGACTTCGTGACTGCTCTCCTTCATAGAACGAAGGGTAATGACGCAATTTGGGTTATTGTGTATTGACTCACCAAGTCGGCTCACTTTATTCCATTTCGAGTTGGCCAGTCAACCAAGACGTTAGCAAAGAAGTACATGGAGGTAAGTATAAACCTAAAGTATGATTTATACCTTCAAGATGTACCATACTTGATACCCATAAACTCATGCAGGAAATCATGAGATTACATGGAATACCTGTTTGAATCGTCTCCGATCGTGATACGAGATTTCGATCACAATTTTGGCAGAGTCTGCAAGCTAGCCTGGGGACGAGTCTGAATTTCAGCACGGCATATCATCTGCAAATGGACGGACAGTCCGAGCGAACAATTCAGATATTAGAAGATATGCTGAGAGCTTATATGTTAGACTTCGGAGGTTCGTGGGAAGATCACCTACACCTTGTGTAGTTTTCATACAACAACAGTTATCAGGCAAGCATTAGGATGGCACCTTTTGCAGCACTCTACGAACGGAAATGTCGTTCCCCACTGAGTTGGGATGACATTGGAGATCGTGAAATCTTTGGGCCAGAGATGATCATGGAAATTATAGATGTAGTCCGCACGATCAAGGAAAAGATGCGCATAGCCCAGGACCGACAAAAGCATTGGGCAGATGCAAAGCATCGACATCTGGAGTTCCAACTCGGAAAACATGTATTCTTGAAGATCTCTCCAAACCGAGGAGTGATACATTTTGGAAAAGGGGGTAAATTGAGTCCAAGATGCATAGGATCGTTCGACATACTCAAATGAGTTGGAGAAGTGGCGTACCATTTAGCACTACCACCCTCATTGGAAAGAGTGCACAACGTGTTCCATATATCCCAGCTATGACGATATGTGAGCGACCCCAGCCACATACTTGATCACTCAGAGCTCGCGGTACAAACTGACCTAACCTGTGAGCAATAACCAGTTAAGATTCTGGACCGAAAAATTGAAATTATTAAGGAACAAGGAGGTAAACTTGGTACGAGTGATGTGGAGAAAGGATTCGTCAGGAAAATCAACTTGGGAAAGAGAAAAAGATATGCGTATACGATACCCTTACTTTTTTGAAAATTAGTCTTTATGTAACTGTAATTTTTGAGGTTGAAATTTTTATAAGAAGGGTAGAATATAACGACTCTAAAATCCCTGTACAGAAATTTCTTGTTATTGTACAGAAAAGGGTATTACAGTATGTGTAAGAGTTAAAAGTTATTTTTGTTAAATAAAAGCAAGAAACAACATGCAGCTCACTGGTAAAGCCTCTACACTACTGCGACATAGCCTGTGCATTCGATTCCCATCAGACCCAATTATTTTTAGATTTTTCTTTTTAATTTTTCGGAAGTCCAAGAGTTACAGATGCAATTCACGGAGAAATAAAAAGTTTCAGAAAAATCAAACATGCGCAAATAGGAGTAAACACCCAATTTGACACGTGGCATAAATCTCGAGACTGATCACTAAGATCTGACCGCCCATTCTTGTCTTTGGGCCGGTACCGACGGTTGGATTGCCCCCAATCGCCTCCGTGCTTTGCACACTTGTCCCTTTGACTCCCTTCAACTCCCCTGCACTGTTTGATTTTCCTGCAATCAAACAGAGACTCTTCAATTCACAATTTAACACCATTTTAATTCTTTTAATCCTCATTTTAATTCTCAAACCCTAATTATCCACTATAAATACCACCCATGCCCTAGCTCTCCCCCATTATGAAATTTCTATCAAAAATCCTCTCAAACTCTCTAACTACTAAGTGGAGTTAAGCACCCAAGAGGAGTAGCAAGCCATGCTCGACGACCGGAGTATCTCTGACGAAACCAAAACCCCCTAAAGCTTTTTCTCTTTCTTGTTAACGATCTAAGCTAGTAAGTCCCTCTTCTCTCCATTTCTTTCATCTCAATTCGTATTCTAAGAAAACATCGACAAAAGTGGAGTTAACACATAACAACCTTCTCTTTTCAATATTTTATCATGTTTGATAGGTCTAAATGTCATATAATCATCCTAATATATTTTTAAAACAAAACTCACATCTATTGTCTTTTGACGTAACCAAAATTTCATATTCAGTACTCAAATAACGAACTTTTTCATTAAAATACCATGAATTTTAGTAGAACCCTCATTTCAATAATTGTTAAAAAATACCTTTAGGAAAAATTCAAGGAGTAACGACTTACCCCACACGCACACTATGGTTGCATAGCATGGTATTCCAAACATATTGTTAATTTAAAGAATAGGTTTACATTAAAATACCACACCTTTTCAAAACGGGTTTCTTTTAATCGGTATTTTTGTAATTCTTGGCAATTACGCCTCTACAACCCTCGTTACGGGACCTGATAATGGATGGTGCAGATTATCGCACATCCTTGGGATAGTAGAGCGAGATGCAGAACTCCTCACGGAGTATTCGGTCTCAAAAGGAAATAAAAATACGGTTTTTAAGAAATACGAATTTTCTAAACAAAACTAAATTTTGGAAAAATTATATAAATCTATAATCTCTATTTTCAATAAAAACAAATTAAAAAACTATATATTTTAAAGATTAATTTTTTTTCATAAAATACCGTCAAGTTACCAAAAAGGGCTAGTTTTCAATAAAATACCACAAACTTTTAAAAAGGCTAAGTTTCATCACCAAAATACCATTTAAATTAAAATACATGTTCATGAAAACCCTAAATATTATAAATAACCCTCGAGATTTATTTTTAAACAATATTCATATATTTTTCATAAAACCCCCTCGAGAAATAAAACAATGTAAACAAATAATATAAATATTAAGGACTCTAGATTAATATAGGTTTAAGCGGTATCATTTCTCTTGAGCCTCAAGGAGCTGGAGAAAGTGAGTGGTTGCCTATTCAGGTTAGACAACTTAACGGAGTTATCAAATGACAATTGTCTTGAAAAAAGACATAAATTATGCCGTCAATGTGCAGCAGTTGCTGATTTCTCCCGAACATAAGATCTCAACAGTTTATATCAATTCATATGAAAAGATCTGAACTCGAATCCAAAAACCGAATTCAAACTTGAACCTAAATTCAAACTCGAATCTAAACTCAAACTCTAACGCAACTCAAATCTAAACTCGAACATGAACTCAAACCCAATCTACTCGAACAAACTTGACTCGAACCAGGATTGCAATTGTCATGACTCGCATATTACTCGACTCACTCGACTTCATTCTACACCTTTTGCAATCTATGGTTTCGATCAAGACATGTTAATCAATCAATCAAATCAATTAAGTATATTAATCAGTTATAATATATTATACTCGGGGTGCTTGGGATAGTTTCTTGTGTGAATCCAACGGAGCTTCCGGAGTTCCTTGTTAACTTCTTTTTTATTTTACTCGAACATCAGTCGGGTTGACTCATCCACAGCCTAAAGCCCCGATGCTAACACATGAAATGAGCCCGTATTTCCTTACTCCCGGGGCTCCACTGTTGAGCTCGTGAATACTTCTACGGCTGCGTTGACATTCACACTTGGAACTTAACATTAACATGATGACCATATAGAGACCTATAGTATATATTTACCCTTGAACATATACTCTTACTCGTCATATATATATTCTACACTTGTTATTTTCTTTACTCTTGCTTTATCGTTGGAACTTACCGAGCGCTAGTTCGCTGACAGGCATTCCACCCACTTTTGTTTTCTTGGAATGTTCGTCAGATACGGTCGAGACGGAGGAAGTGGGCGCTATTGAGGAGGATTACGACCAGATAGCTACTCAGGACTATCTCAGCTTCACTTTTCTTAAGTTTATGTATGCCACTTGTTTATGCATTATTGTATTTACTTTCCAGCATAAGCCCATGTACTTGTAAATATTGGAAGTTGAATGTAAATAAAAATATTTGTTGAAAAATTTTACAGTCTTCATTTATTCTTGCATTGTGTATTATTGTTTCAATACGTTTAGTATATTTATTTCGGGAATGACCTTCTCAAGATAAATATACCGTGGGCTTGCCACGTCATCATTTTCCGTCTACTGGGAAGCGGTGCATGACAGGTAGTTACCCATATGATTCATAGGCCATGTGGTATACAGAATCCAAAATGTGTTTGCATGAAAAATAATAAATGCTAAAAAAATTCCCTAAAATATTCATTGACCATACTATTATTGATGAAAAGGGATATGCAATTTACCGAAGTCGCAAAGCAAGATCCTACATGGCAGATGGAAAAGATATTGACAACAGTTGGGTTGTGCCTTACAATACAAATCTGCTACTAAAATATCAATCACATATTAATGTTGAAATATGCAATCATAGACGAGCAATAAAATATTTATTTAAATATGAGAATAAAGGATCTGATTTTGCAACAGCTATCATTCATCAAAATGTGCTCGAAAGATATGACGAGGTCAATTATATTTAGATTCTAGATATATTGCAGCATCTGAAGCTTCATGGAGGTTTTTTGAATTTAAAATAAATAAACGCCATCCTACCGTTGAACGGTTGCAGTATCATCTTTTTGGTGAACAGATGGTTTCCTTTAGAGAAGATGGAAGTGTTCAAGAAATAATGGAGTCTGACTGAGCTAAGAAAACAATGCTAACTGAATAGTTTACCATGAATCTTAAATTTTCTCATGATAGAAATTATACTTATGTTGAGTTTCTAAATCACTTTGTTTGGGACAAAAAAAAACTTATGTGGGAAACAACGAAAAAGAAGGAAAGCGATAGGTAGATTATCTTATGCACATCCTTCCGCTGGTGAAAGATGTTATCTCAGGATGTTGTTGACAATAGTGAAAGGAAGAATTAATTTTATTGATATGAGAACAATTGATGGTGTTGAACATAAAACTTATAATGCTGCATGTATAGCACTTGGACTTCTTGATGATGATAATGAATGGAACTTAGCACTCCAAGAAGCGTCTAATTGGGATACGGCTAATCAACTTCACCGCATGTTTTGCATGATATTACTTTTTAACGAAGTTATGAATTCTCGAGAACTATGAGATTTACATTGGGAGGCCATAAGTGATGATTATGAAAGACGTTTAGAAAATTTGCATCCTGATTTAAATTGTACTCGATAACGAATAATTAAGAGATTTTGCACTTTATGATATAGATGTAATTTTGTCATATAATAATAAAAGATTGAGAGATTTTCCATTTATGCCAATACCCTCTCCTAGCAATTTAAACATGAACAATAGATTGATATTTGAAGAGGTAAATTATGATACTTTTGAGTTGCTGAAAAAATCTATTGAATTGGAATGTGGTTTAAATGATAAATAAAGAAAAATCTTTGATGCGGTCATAATTTCGTGCGAAAAAATATCGAAAGGCTATTTTTTGTGTATGGATGTGGTGGAACTAGCAAAACATACTTATGGAATGCAATTTTAGCGAAGTTGCGTAGTAAGAAATAAATCATTCTTGCAATTGCATCTTCTGGTATTGCTTCTTTGTTACTATCCGGAGGACGTACAACACATTCAAGATTCAAAATTCCTATCGATCATCATGAGTTTTCATCTTGCGCAATATCTCGCCAATCTAATTTTTCTTCTCTCATCAAAGAAGCAACACCGATTATTTGGGATGAAACTCCGATGATAAACCGCTTTGCATTTGAAACCGTAGATCAAACTTTCAAAGATATTCTATCAAATATTAATCCACAACATGAGAATAAACCATTTGATGGAAATACTGTTATTCTTGGTGGTGATTTTCGACAGATTTTACCTGTCGTCCGTAAGGGTAGGAGACAACAAATTGTGTCCACTACATTACATAAATCATATCTATGGGATCAATGTGAGATGTTTATATTGACAAAAAATATGCATGTCCATACGAATACAAGATCAGAAGAAGACAGCGAAAATTTTGTAAAATGGCTAATCGATATTGGTAATGGTGATGTTAAAGGAATTCAAATGGGCAATGATTGTGATGATAATTGGATAGAGATTCCGGATTCAATGTTATCTAATCACAGACTTGATATTGGTGGATTAATAAATGAAATATATACAGATTTAAATTATAATTATCAAAATCCGCCGTATTTGGAATTAAGAGCAATACTTGCATGTAAAAATGAAGAAGTTGATGAAATTAATAAGAAAGCCATATCTCAAATTAGAGAAGAAAGTCGGATTTATTTGAGTGCAAACACGAAGGTTTCTTTTCTTGATGATTCTGCTTGCAATGATTTTTTACATACAATGGAATTTTTTAATTCCTTGATATGTTCTGGATTGCCTCCTTATTCGCTTGAATTTAAAGTAAATACATCGATTATGTTACTTCGTAATTTAGATCAAAGTATTGCTTTATGTAATGGCACATGTCTTATTATTAAACAGTTAGGTGAAAAGGTCATAAAAGCAGAAATCATGACTGGTACAAATATTGGAAAATGTGTGTCAATACCAAGAATAATTATGTCAAGTGATAATGAGGATCTCCCTTTCATTCTTAAACGACATCAATTTCCCATTCGTGTTGCTTATGCTATGACTATAAACAAAAGTCAAGGGCAAACCTTGGCAAAAGTTGGATTATATCTACGTACACCAGTTTTTTATCATGGGCAATTGTATGTTGCGTTCTCAAGAGCTAGATCCGCTTCATCCTTAAAAGTTTTTCTAGAAGAACAAATTGACATTCCAAAAAATTATACACAAAATGTTGTTTATAAAGAAGTTCTACAGAGCGTTCTCACAAAGGTAAAGATACATAAGAACTATATACACAATAAATGAAATCGAGTATTTATCCTAATATTGGAAAGTATCGTCTGATTTAAAAATACTTTTACAGTAAATTTATTTTTAAATCATAGTGTTAGTTTCCAATATTGAATTAATAATCGATTTCATTTGTTTTATATATGTAGTTCTTACATTAAATTTTATGTAATATATGCATTCACTTGCACTACTACAATAAGGGGTTTGCCCCTACGGGTATAAGAATCCGTAGGGACAACTTTTTATTGCCCCTACGGATTAATCCGTAGGGGCAATACGTAGGGGCAACTTTTTATTGCCCCTACGGATTAATTCGTGGGGCCATCGGTTTGTCCCTACGGTGCCCTACGGATTAATTAAAAAATATTAAAATGTAATCATTGATTTAGCTCTACGAAGCCGCAAAAAAAGGCCCTACGGATAAATCAGTAGGGGCATCAAAGGGTTATTTATAAAAAAAATAAAGCCCAGAAATTTCCTCATCGTTCCCAAAATTTCCCAACTCCCTCCCGTGCGCGCTTCCTCGCCACCACACCCGCGCGTGCCTCCTCGTCGCAGGTACACCATCGTCGACTTCCTCATCGACACCACATCCCGCGAGCTCCGGCCTAATCTTTGTCGACTTCCTCGTCTCGTCGACAGTGGAATCTTCGGCCCCTTCCACCTTGTCAACAGTAGAATCGCCGGCAAAACTACTACCAAGGTGATTTAATTTCAATTTTTAACTTATAATTATGCTTTTATTTGTGTTATTGTTGATTTTAGGGTTACTACTATGGCTTAGAGTTAGGGTTCGGTCTAGGGTTTGAGCTAGGGTTAGGGTTAATTAGGTAGGGTTAGGTTTAGAGTTAGGGTTAAGGTTAATTAGGAAGGGTTAGGGTTAGGATTAGTTCGGGTTAATTAGGTAAAATAGGGTTGGTAATGATTAGGGCTAGGGTTTGGGTTAATTAGATTAATTAGGGTTAATTTTGGTTAGGGCTAGGGTTAATTTTGGTTAGGGCTAGAGTTAATTTGTGTTGGGGTTTGGGTGATGATTAGGGTTAGATTAATTTGGGCTTGGGTTAATTTGGGTTAATTAGGTAAAATAGAGTGTATTTGTGTTAGGGTGTTGATTAAGGTTAATTTGGGTTAATTGGTTTAATTAGTGATAATTTGAATGGTTAGAGTGTTTATTAGGGTTAATTAGGTAAATTTGGGTTAATTTTGGGTTAATTAGGGATAATTTGAGTTGGGGTGATGATTAGGGTTAATTAGGGTTAGGGTTTAGGGTGCAATAGTTCCTTCAGTAGGATACTCGATGATAACGGAAACGTACAACTTTACCGTAAACGCAAGAAAAATTTACCTTAAACTAAAAGCTTCGAACCCTTAATAACGAAACGTAAACGTAAAACCTATTCATGTTAAATGTTCAAGTTAAAACCAATATATGATACTCGATGATAATATGAAACTTTTATATTCTCATCGATACTTATATGTGAAAATCAAAGCGCGACTTAGTCCCCGTCTATCGGTTAACATACGTTCGATATTCATCGTGACATAGAACTATACGAAGGTTGTTAAATATCAGACGGTATAGTTCGGTACTAACAACTGTCGTGTAGTCTATGTAATGAGAAGATTCAATCGTATGATAACCGATAGATTTGTCCAGTGTGGACAAGTTAGGAATGTATAAAGCAAACACCTACATTCACTTGTGTTTTCATTCGTTTCGAGTTATTTCGTCGGTACTTTTCCGCTGGTTCTTCGTGTACAAAGATAGATTAGATGTTCATTTCAACGTTGTTTCATAGCAATATTGAAATGATTATCTATTCTATTACAGTATACTCGGAGAACAGCGGAGAGGTGCTGCCGAAATTTACTCGAAACGGATGAAAGCACAAGAGAATGGGTGTCTTCTCTATACATTCTTAATGCGATAGAAGCCTTACCCCCGACAGCCGAAACACACACATACAACACGAATACATAACAAACGCACACACAAAGCACATACACACTAACAACCCTACACTTAAGCGAAATCATAAATTGAAACACACATACACAGAATACAACTCATACTTGGGTATCTTCAAATCTAACTTTGTTTATCGATAATTTATTCATTCAACGACAAACTTGCATCTACGAATTTTCTTCTTTGTCAGTAACCATCATGTTCTTAGATTTCTCAATATAGTCATAATAACCTACAATTTATATGTTATACAGTCTAACATGGCCCATGAGTACATCAGAGTTAAGGACTGGATGTACGTGGATTGACAACAATATATACAACCTAAGTTTGTCGTAGGAGTTGCTGCTTTTATTGAATTTGCACGCTCACATAATAAGATTGTGTTAGAGAAGATTCTCTGCCCGTGCGATAGATGTGGGAATAAGTACCTGCAGAAGGTAGAATTCATAGAGCTTCACATTGTTAAACATGATTTTACTATACTTTATACAACTTGGCTATATCACGGGGAAGGAGAAGAAGAAAACCGTAATGCGGCAGAAGAAGAAGGAGAAGACGGTAATGCGGCAGAAGAAGAAGTAGAGAAGAAATGGAGGATATGGTAGAGGCTGCCCTAGGTGATAGTATTCGTACCGAAGATGGCATTCTTTCTGGTCAAGGACCGTGTGCGGATAAGTATGAAAAGTTCATGAATGATACTAGAAGACCAATTTATGAGAATGCAAAGTATTCCACCCTCTCATGATTCGTCCAACTTTTCTAGATTAAGTGCCTAAATGGATGGAGCAACAAGTCATTCACGATACTTCTGAAGTTCTTGAAAGATTCTATGCCCCTGGGAAATAACGTGCACGACAGCTGGTACGGAGCCCAGAAGATGATGTCTGATTTGGGTCTGAAGTGTGAGAAGATTCAAGCATGTCCCAAAAATTACGTGTTGTACCGAAAGAGAATTCAGATTTGAAAGAGTATCCAACATGCGGAGAGGCCAGGTATAAGCCAAAAGAATCCAATAAGAAGCCCGATATACCTGTCAAGATAGCACGATATTTTTCCATAACACAGAGGCTGTAGAGGCTATTCAGATGCAAGAAAACAGCCGAGGCAATGATTTGGCACCACCGTGCTCCTCCAAGTGAAGATGAAAAAATGAGTCATCCAAGAGATTCACCGGCATGGAAGGATTTCGATAGGAGGCACGAAATATTCAGTAGTGATCCTCACAATGTCAGGCTCGGACTCGCTAGTGATGGTTTCTGCCCATTCAACTATATGGCTGGAAGCCGCAGCACATAGCCCGTTGTAATGATAGTTTATAATCTGTCGTCTTGGTTGGCTATGGATCAATCCTACTTTATGATGCCTCTTCTTATCGACGGACCAAACTCACCGGGAAACAATATCGACGTATATTTCCGACCTCTGATCGATGAGTTAAAATCTTTATTCATTGATGGTGTAGAGACTTACGATGCAAACATAGATACAACCTGCACACTGCGTGCGGCTTTAATGTGGACAATTAATGACTTTCCTGCGTATGGAATGCTATTAGGTTGGTCCGTACATGGTCATAAAGTATACCCTTATTGCCATCAATATACAATATCGAAATTCTTGAATTTTAGCAGGAATGTTTGTTATTGTGGTATACAATATCGAAATTCTTGAATTTTAGCAGGAATGTTTGTTATTGCGGTCATCGGCGTTTTCTGCCACTATACCATCCCTACAAGTTAGACGCTGCTCAATTTAATGGTCATCGGGAGCTTCTTGGGCCTCCAGCCTCATTGTACGGAGAGGACGTGACTGCTCAATGGGATAGGTACAATAATGTGACTTTCGGGATAGATCCGGCAAAACAGGTCAAACCACTATACTGGAACAAGTTAAGCATTTTCTACGAGCTTCCATACTGGTCAACAAATTTAGTGCGTCATTGTCTGGACGTCATGTACATAGAGAAGGAAGTATCCGAGCACGTACTCAACTTGCTTCTTTGTAAAGACGGAAAATCGAAAGACAACCTCCGTGCTCGGATGGATCTTCTTGACTGGGAAATTAGAAGTGAATTGCATCCTAAACCGATAGCGGGTAAACCAGGCGAGTTTGTACTTCCCAATACCGCGTATCATATGTCACAACCGGAGAAGAAAAGGTTCCTGCAGGTGTTGCATGATTTGAATGTTCCTACAGGTTTTTCAGGATCATTTAGCAAGAAGATAAAAATTGTGAAAGGCAAGATCGATGGGCTGAAAAGTCATGATCACCATGTTATTATGGAGCACCTTCTCCCATTAGCCCTCAGGACTTCCCTTCCTGAATCGGTTGGTCTAGTAATCAATGACCATTATTGCTTTTTTAAAGAATTGTGGGCTAAAACCCTGGATGTTGTGACGCTGGAGAATCTAGAAAATTCTATTTCATTGATACTTTGCAAGCTTGAGCATATTTTCCCACCGTCATTCTTCGATATCATAATACACCTAACGGTTCATCCTGCAACTGATGCTAAGTTAGCCGGACCGATACAATATCGATGGATGTATCCCGTCGAAAGGTATGTGGAATTTTTCGTTTCATGCAATTTGTAAAATTATTGTTGTCTTATATGCCCGTATTTATTTATTTAACATATTTTTCTTTAGATATCTCTATACTCTAAAAAAGTATATACGCAATAGAAATCGACCAGAGGGTTCTATCATGCAAGGTTATCTTCTAGATGAAACAACCATATTTTGTTCCCGCTATCTGAACGAGAACATTGAGACAAAGCTTAACCGGCCTCGGAGAATTCAGGATGGGCCATATGGTAAAGCTGATTATAAGAGAGTAAACACTGTGTTTATCAATAAGATATATCGGTTTATCCTCCTCAATAGCGTATGTCTTGAAGAAATTAGAGAGTAAGTTTTTTTGGATTAATTGTTAAATTTGTGTTTGTGTGTGTATGAAATGATATAATATTAATGTCATAATTTATTATTGAGAACAGAAATCATTTTAATGAGGTATGTGAGGGGCATCCTGATTGGAATGATGAACGATTGGAAAAATATCATCAGAATAATTTTTGCGATTGGGTTGCAGATCATGTAAGTTGTTCAAATAACATGTTATTGCTACCAGTCTTAATCTAAACTTATATCGTTATGTATTTGTCGTAAAATTTGTTTTGTCATATCCACGATCCGAACTTGTCTGCATCATTAGAGAGCGATTCAAGATGTTTAGCTCAGTTTCCTAGTATGGAGTGTGCATATTATAAAGGATTCGATGTCCTTGGATACAAATTTGAAGTTAAGGATATAGAAATATCTCGAACCACTCAGAATAGTAGGATTGCGACGGTAGGATCGGATGGTGTGATTTATTATGGATACTTAAATTGCATACTTGGCATCCAATATCCCGGACAATCAGAAACGTTTTATATATTTCAATGTACTTGGTACGATACACGAACCGATACGGATAAGTGGAGAAACAATCTCGGGACTTGGAAAGATGAATATGGATTGACTAGTGTGAACACACTTCGATTTTACGGTCAAGACGATCCATTTATCTTTCCGAACCAAGCGTTCCAAGTATACTACTCACAGTGCTTGAAGCATCCGGGATGGAGTGTCGTATGCCGTTGGAAACCTAGGGATGTTTACGATGTCCCAGAATTCGAGGATCGTATGGAGGACGGTGATGAGGATGAAGAAGAGAGAAGATTTAGAGTGCTCCGACCGTCTGTTTCAAAAGACAGGTTGTCTTCGGCTGATCGTGACGTTAAGTGGGTTAGAAATGATATCAATAATGAAATCCAAGTAGATATGTCTAATGCGTCCACGAAACGAAAAAGGTTATCAGTAATGTTATATTATTATTTCACATTTTTACGATCTATACATATATAGCATGCATATGTAATGATTGTACTCTTGTCTAGATTTGATGACGACGACCGAAGCAGCGAGGGGCGGCAGGAGCACCAGCCGCGGCACCGGCAGAGGCAAAGCGGTTCTGCCGCCCGGAGAGCCGCATAGGGAGCTTCAGAGGGCCAGTCTTACACCCCGATCGGAGACCCCTTCGGATGACTCCTTCCGTGAGGAATTTGTCACACCTCCAGGTATATTGCACGAATATTCATTTTGAATATAATATTATAGATATACACGCATATTTATTTCAAAATTACTTATATAGTCAATGTTTGACTGTCTAGCTGTAGGTGGTGCCTCCACATCTCAGGAAGAGGCCACCACTGCACCTGCGGGTATGTTTATATATCCTATAGTGTATGCATATTGATTTAGAATGTTATATTATTGATATACACATTCTTTTTGCAATTACTTATATAATCTATTTTTAATTGTCTAATGATAGTTATATGTATGCCCTAGAGGCCATTACTGTACATGCGATGTATATTGTAGTGGATGCTTGGATATATATAGGGAGGACTTTCTTGCTCGACATGATAGTATGCTATCTGGTTGCTCTTTATCTTAATATGTACACTTATTGTCTCTCTATACATGTTGATAAAGCCCTTAGGATGAGTAATTGACTACCAGGATTATGATGCAGATCATACTAGTGGGGACAGGGTAGTCAATAAGTACATCCTTCAAATGTTCCTAGTCGTGGGAGTGTCGAGACAGGGCATCGATACTCCAGAGTAGACTAGCGTATACGCTTCTCGACCCATGTGATGGGTGATGGATGATCCCATATTCATTGGTGTTTAACATCAGAGAAGGTATACGGGTACTCAGTGGAGACTGGGTACACTGAACGGACTCGCCGAGAACTCCTAGATGGTATTATGCCTATCGTCGGATAGCAGTTCTCTGGTGACACTGGTACAGGTTAGTTTGTAGACCCGAGATCGTCATAGAGTCTTGTGTGATTCCCACTGTGCTTTGATTTCCACCTTACCACAGTCAAGAGATCGTGCAAAATAGTGGCTTTTGGGTACAGTCCCGAGTCACATGGAGGCAATGAGCGATAGGAGGGGTTTCGTCTCTCCCGGTATTGGGAGCTGATGTTGCGCTATGATCGATTAGCCATAACAGGAAATCCTTGGTCAGGGTTGTTGAGATTTACTGGTAAGTGTTACCAGTAGTTTCTCGATCCGTTATAGACCTTGTATCGGTATGACTTATCAGGCTATTGGGGTCTGACGTTATACCACCCCTAGGCTGTGATATGCGACATATCAGAAGAAGAGACCGGACTGTACGGTAGTGTTGCTGATTGGATTCGCAGGAGAATGAGCAGGCTTGCTTGTTGATCTTATGATCGCTCAATACCCGGATGGTCGTTACGTTTAGCAAACCGCTTGCGGCTTGTGGGTGTTTGATGTGATCACCTACTGCCGGCGTATTGACGAGTCTTTAGAGTCCTACACAGAGGTTTCCTGGTTCATGCGAAACGGAGTAGGAGCACATATGTGATATGTGCGGGACCGAGATTAATACGAGTATGTGATACCGTATTCTATTCTCGTGATATGTGATATCGGTCGGGTATATGTGATATAGCCGGGTTATCGGATCAAGTGTTAGTTCGATAAGTTGATTCATTTGATATTAGTCGGTTATATGTATTATAGCCAGATTATTAAATCAAGAGTTGATTTAATAATTTAATGTATAATTATATATTTGATATATTAAATTACATTGACTAATATTAGCTCACTTAAGAATTCTTTTCTCACTTTATGATACATTGATATATATGTGATATATGTTAAATGTATTATTTTCTTTTTGCACAAAATATATATGTGATATATATTGTTGTGTCATGCTAAGTTACACATGCAACATGTATGTATGAGACTCACGCCATGCTAGGGTTAAGTTAAGGTTTTATTTGTTTTAAGTAATTCAAACACTTGGATAATGAGTCATGGTTGAAGCTTGGAGAAGCTTATGGAAAACATTGACTTAGTCCACTTGTTTGTCTAGCTTAAGATATTTTTCAACCCAACCCTTAACTCATAGCTACGGTTAAGTCTCTACAATGATTAGTGGATGACATACACAAACCATGGTTGCATTTCTAATCTCATGAGTTCATTGATCTCTTCATCACTTCTTCTTCTTCATCAAGACAAAAAGCTTGCTAGCTTTTTCTAAGTGATAATTCCTTATGAGAAAAATAAATCTAAAATGAGCCCACTTCCTACTTCATCATCCTCTACTATTAGACATTTAGTTTAGGATGTTTGCTTCACTAATCTACACAATTAGTGAAAAGATAGCATGAGCTAGTGTCTCCTCGACGTAGATCGTCTTTGGCCTCGAAGACTTTGAAGCAAGCTTGTTCGTTTCTTCATGGGAGCCTCTCTAGAGTCCGGAAGTTTGTGATCGCGGCGAAGGGACTACTACACGGAGCTACTGAAGTGAAGGACCAGTCTACAAAGGTTGTATTCCTTCTTCACTTAGATGTAAAGAGTTTACATATCTTGTTTAACCCTAATTCTCTAGTTCGGTTACTTGGTTGGTTTATTTAGCACCCCAAAATTTTAAAGTAGCATGATTGATGCTTGCCAAAATCTTCACAAGGTGCTAAGCTAACCCTACATTTAATTATAGGTGGTGCGTCCACATCTGGCGCAGGGGCCACTCCCGCCACTTCTGTACCCTCCGCTCAGTCTGCAGGTTAGTATAAATATTTATTCATTTTACATATCCTTTAAGAATAAACATGAACTTCATGTAATTTTATCGTCAATGTTTATTTTCTAGTTGGAGGGGATGCGTCCACGTCCGGGTCACCGGCTGTTCCTCACCGGAGGAACTATTGTCCCGCTCGTGCTGCTGCCCGGGCCCAGGCTCGTGCTGCTGTCGCCGGAGGTATATATCGCATTTCAATTTTCTTTAAATCTTGATTTCTTAATACCACTTTGTCTTAATATTGATTGTCTTGATATTTCTTGTAAATGCAGGGAAGCCCCATCCCGAGAGGGGGACTCGAGGGCCGAATCAGTCCCATAGGCTGAGGCTCGACAGAGCTAGGGGGAGGCAGCATTCCCCCTCTTCTTTACCCTCAATTATCGCTATACCGGCAATTATGCCGAGAGGTTCGGCCGGTATATGGGGGATGAAAGCCACCTCGTGAAGAAGTATCCACTTCACGTTGAGTGGGGTGATCAGCACCGGCGCTTATTCGTCCACTTCTAGGACCAGGCTCGGGTATTAATATATATATTTTCATTTGATTTATCCAATATATTTATTATTATTTAACAACTGCAATTTAAATACATTCTTTTTTTGTATTTATAGTTAGATTATGACTTTCAGCCTATACCCGACCCAGATCACCCTGAGAGAGTGCTCGATCTTCATGCTTTGTACCATGGCCTGATGAAGAACATGCAATCAAAGGTCCGATACAATAAGAACGAGCTGAAGATCGACTGCTATTCCCTATGTATGGCGACCCCCGAGGCGGAGAGAGAGGCTCTCCTACATACTCCGGCCTTTGCGTGAATCGACGTAGATACATAGCCTCTCTTGTGCCAATATTTTGACTCTCAGCGCAAACGGGTTTGTAATTTAAATGTAATTCATTGTTTAGTATATAATTTATTTTTTTGTGTTGCTTAATTAGAAAACTAAATCTGAATGTGTTGTGCAGAAACAGGCCGATCAAAATAAAGAGAATAGGAAGTCGACGAAGAGGGGTCGCCCCACTTATATAGGTGGCTCGAGGAACATTACTCGTGCCATGGAGGCATCGGTAAATTACAATAGATCTATTCTGATATAATGTAATATTAAGAGTTATTTTATAATATATGTAAATTTTTTGTGAATTGCAGAGAGCTCAGACCCTGGCGCAGGGTGGTACACCGAGCGTGCTGACCGCTTATCTTGCCGTCCACGACACCTCGACTAATCCTGCCACGGGAGAGCTTCGATTCCCGACACCGCTACCCAGGAGTATCGCGTAAGTGTTAATATTTATTCTAACAGGTTTGAAATTTTTGTTTTGAAAAGTTCAAATTTAAATGATATACTTATATTTTAATGGTTAATGTGGGTTTATGAGCGAGTGGTGGAGCGGGTGGTGGCATCGAAGATCGATTTTACTGGACAGACCAATCCGATGCTGCTGACCCCAATCCTCGAAGTCGCTGACCCCAGTCCTAGACGCCGCACACAGAGGGCACCACGGAGGTTGGGAAAAAGGCCAGGGACTGGGTCCTAGCAGGGCCCATATGAGGTTGGACTCCAATCCGGCGGTTACTTCCCCTACCCTCCGTGAGCAATGTCTAGAACATGATGTTGCCGCCTTGAAGACCACCGTCGAGGAGTTGAAGGATATGTTGGTACGCATACTATTTAATAGTAAAATATTATATCACATTATAGATGGTAACATATGCAATATTAGTAGCCTGAGCTTATTTGGTTGTAGACTTAGCTTTGATTAATCATACTTACATAAAACTATGTAATTAAAATAAACTACAGTTTTCCAAACTAGATACCCAAATGAGGCCTAAGTCCCTACGTATTCTTACCCATTTATTACACATAAAATTTAACAGATACGACAGGCTGCTTCGGCTGCAGCTCCACATGTATCTCCTTCGACTGCGGCTCCGCAAGCCACTACCTCGGCTGCGGTTGCGCAGACCACTCCTGCAGCTCCACAGCCCGCTCAGACTCCCGCACAGTCCGCTCCTTCATTGGTCGAGTTTTTGATGACTCAGGACTGCACCGAGGAACAGATGCGCCAGATTACGGCGTTTATCAGAGGCGGAGGAGCTGAACCGAGCTAGGGTAGCTTTTTTTAATATTTTTGAGAATGTATGTACTTGATACATATTGTATATATTTTGGACGATTTTGGTGGTTGTTTGATTGTTCACGATGATTTAGATTAATATCGTATTCTGTTTCAGTATTTCTTTTATATATTATGCGTGATATGTTGATTATGAATATTTCTGTATTTGGTTATATGATGAATATATTATTGTGCACAGGACAGGGAAAAAACAGTAGCCCCTTTTTTTAAAAAACTGATATTTTGTCCCTACGGATTAATCCGTAGGGAGATCTATTGCACCTACGGATTAAACCGTAAGTGCCAAATTTGCCCCTACACTGTTATCCGCAGGGATAAAATATCAGGATACCTGATATTTTGTCCCTATGGACTCAGTAAAACTTGCCCCTACGAATTTATCCATAGGGGCATTTATCGGGACCTATGGATATATCCGTAGGGCCAACAATCAGGCCCTACGAATACATCCGTAAGGGAAAGTATTTTATTTTATAAACCAATAAATTAAAATATTTATCAGGCCCTACGGAGTAATCCGTAGGTATATGTGTCTCTACGGATTAAGGCGTAGGGACAATTATTACTCCGTAGGGGCATGTTCAGGACGAAGACTTGTACCTGCGGCCTTTGCACCTACGGAGTATTTTTATGTCCCTACGGCTATATCCGTAGAGGCTGTGGTTTGCACATACGGATAAATCCGTAGGGGCAACCCCTTGTTGTAGTAGTGTTAATCTATTCATCTTTGTCAGATTTTATTATATCGTGATGTTTATTATTATTGATTTATTTTTTCTATTTTTTGTGTAGGATGGAAAAGAATAATTCAAATGATTGTGATGGGAATTTATTCTTGAATGAAGACTCTGTTCTTTTGTAAAATTTTGAGGATGAGGTCAATTATCAATACAGTAGTAATGATGGTGGGGATGACAGTGATGGTGATAATCTTACCATTGGGGAAATAAGAAATAAATGTATCAATGATAAGAAACCTCAGAAAAGAGAGAGTGACATTTTAAAAGGAGAGAAAATATTGAATAAACGTGGAAAAAATTAAATCAGTTCATAAGAAAAAAAAGAGTATGAGTTCCTACAATATTATTTCAAATTTTATGTTTTATTATATTTGGATTTTAATGAATTACTTACATTTTATTGTGCATGTCAATTTGACGACTGTGTTATTGGTAATATTCAAGCTCATTGTATAGGTGAAAACAAAGAAAAATTTGCAAGTAAGAGAGCAAAAGGATCATGGAGACAAAGTGAAAATAGTAAAAAAGAAATTTCTCATGTGAATCGTTTAAAGAAGGATTATAAAAACGGTATATGTATACCGATTATCTGTTTTATTTATTTGTAAAAAAAAATTCTTTCTAATTTTACTAACGTATTTTCTTATACTAAAAGACAAAGAAACCAGTAGATAACATGAAAGCAAAAGAAAGAAAGAGAAGAATCTATTGATTTTGATTTCTAACGAATCTTATCCAGAAAGTAAGAAGAAAATACTACCTACACCTTTAGACATCACCACTTTTGAAAAAATTGTAGAACAAGGTAAATTATATAATATCAAGGTACGTATCACGCGATTGTGGTATGCTCGATTGTATGCAAAGTCATCAAACTCGCTTACATTTATGGCTAGAAACGAAAAAGTGAGTTGTTGTTTACGATAACAGTTATCTTCTCAACGCAAAATTTATTATTTAAATATTAATTGTACGACTTTATGCAGGGTGTTGAACGAGAGGTGTTAGTTAATGATTTATATGCTGACAAATGGAAAAACATGATATTTGTTGATAAAATATACGCGATAAAAAATGTTGTGACTTTGATAACCGGTAAATCTATTAAAGTTTTGGAAAACAGATGGCAATTATTATTGACAAGACAATCAGAGGTTGATAAAGTTTCTATGAAAGAAATATCGGCTGGCCGTACTTATCATTTTAAAAAGTTGTGCAAGGTACACTATCTTGCGTATAAGCCTAAATGTGTTTATGGTAAGATGATGTGTACTCATAACCGTTAAGCTTTTTCATTTTTTACTATAAGTCATTACAACATTTATATACTCATGACCTTTTATATTTATTATGTAAATTGCAGATATAGTAGGATATGTCGTTGATGTGAGCCATGAATGCATAATCTCTTTAAAGTCTGGAGGTACAAGTAAATTAGTTGAAGTATCACTCATTGATGATGGTTGTTACGAGAAACCAGTCACTTTAACGATCTGGGAGAATTTTCTGACAAAGCACATGAGTATTTTTAGGGAAGAATACACTGATAGTTTCTTAATTTCCGCAATAGGTGTACGTGCTAAAGAATTCAGAGGTAAATTTTTTACTTGCACTCATAGAATTTTTGTTTTTAAAAAAATAAAATTAAACTTTAGTGGTTATCAATACTTATTAAGTTTTTACAAGTATAGCGCTATTGATATGGTAAATGATGCAATTATAGAAAGCTACATGTTAGAAACAACATGCTTTACGAAAATGAGATTTAAAACCGATGGTATCCACAAAGCAGAACGGCTGATGAGATGGTAGTATAACATATATTTATTATATTTTGAGTATTGGATTTTTACATTTGTTAAAGGCAATGTTGATAAGAGTGTCATACTTCTAGGGTTCGATTTGATCTGCCAACAAAGAAAATTGGATATTCGAGACAAGTAGGAAGTAGTAGCAATAATGCAAATCAGATGATAGAAACGTGTACCATTGAACATCTAATCGATGAAACAAGAATTTGTCCCTGTTGGATATGTATGCCCTAAAGACCATTATTGTATATTATATTGGACATTAGGGACATATGTATGTATAAAATAATCTTGCTCAAAATGATAGTATACTATCTGTTTTTGACTTTATCTTAACGTGTATACATTTATTTCTTGCTCTTAATTATACATGTTGATAAAGCCCTTAGGATCTTTACTTGACTGTCAGGACTATGATGTCGATCATACTAATGGGCATTGGGTAATCGATAAGCACATCCTTAAAAAGCTCCTAGTTGTAGGGGTATCGAGATAGGGCATCAATCTTCCAGAGTAGACTAGTGTATACGTTTCTCGACCCCGTACAAAGTGATAGTTGATCCTACAACCATTGGTATTTAACACCAAAGATTGTATACAGGTACTCATTAGAGACTGAGTACACCGAACGGACTCGTCGTGAACTCCTAGATGGTACTATACCTATCATCAGATAGCAGTTCTCAGGTGACATAAGTACAGGTTAGTTTGTAGACCTGAGATCGTCATAGTGTCTCATGTGGTCCCCACTGTACTTAGATTACTACCCTGCCACAGCCTTAAAGGACTGTGGAAACATATAGTGGTTGGGTACAGTCCCGGATCATGTGGAGGCAATGAGTGATCGGAAAGGATTCGTCTCTCCTGGTATGGGAAGTTGATGTTGCGCAGTATGATATTAGCTGTAACCATAATTCCCTAGCCAGGGCAAGCGAGATTTACTGATAAGTGTTATCGGTAGTTTCTCATATGGTTATGAGTTTTATATTTGCACGATTCATCGGGTTATTGGGAGTTTGATGGATACCACCTCCCAGACCCGATATGCGACATTCTCAGACGAAAAGACCTGACTGTACGGTAAGTTTCATCGATAGGCTCTGTAGAGTACTGACAAGTTTTCTTGTCGACCTTTCCTTCGTTCAATACCTGGGTAGCCATTACGTGCAGCTAATATCGATGACGTGCTTGTAAGTTGAGGATGTGATCCGACAACTCACTGCCAGCATGTTGACGGGTCTTTAGAGTCCGATACAGATGTTTTGTCCACTCGAGCGAAATGATGTAGTGCGCGCATGGGATGCATGCAGGATCCGGTTAGACATTCGTCTTTAGCGGGAAGGGTTATGATACTAGCCGGTTTATTTAATAAACCGGATCATTGAATTAATTGTTAATTTAATAACAAGTTTAACTATATGATATTATGTGATAATACATGTAATTAACCTAATATCATTTTTCCTCTCTCTCTTTATCTTTTGTTCCATGTGATGTGAACATATTTATTTATCATGGCTAATATTTATTAACCATGATATATCCATTTTTCTTTTTGTTATATCCTTTTTCCTTTCTCATTTATGCATGCCTAAGGGTGATGTGTAACCATTTCACACATCTTAAGACATGTGTTAGCATGATAAAAGAGAGGTGGAATGGCTTAGGTTATGATAGCATGTTGAGATGAGCAATAACCTAACACTTCTCTCTCTCTCCTTCATACTAGCAAATTCTTGCGAAAAAGAAAAAGATAGAGAAGAAAAAGAATAGAGAGAAAAGAGTGAAACCCTTCATCATCAACATCTACCTTATACTTCTATTTGCTATTTAGCACCTAGTAAGAGAGAAGGAGTAGCTCGAGCCACCATTCATCGCCGTGGATCATCTTCAACGGGAGGGTCGACATCGGGACTTCAACCGGTAAACTCTAGGAGATCAAACCCGGAGTTCAAATCGAAGAAGCAACCTTGCTAAACAAGTTGCAGCTTTGAGAAGAAGTATCAAAGGTTGTATGCTATTCTCCCTTAGCTCATAGTTCTTAGTTCTTGCAAGTTATAGTTTTTGGATGATCACTGGGGAAGTATATCATGCTACCTAGAATTTTTTGATTTTACCATTCTGCATTGTGTTATTTGCTCTAGCTCAGTGCATGACATCCTTACAGTCCCCCACCTAATACGGTATGAAATGATAATTTATATGTAATATATATGATATATAATTTAATATTAACATGTATTTAGCATATAATCTAAAGTAAGTTATATTTTTATATTTTTATTTTATTAAAAGGATTTGTTTATCTCTATACTTCTATATAGGTTCTGGATTTTATAGTTAATGCCAAAATTATTTGCATCTTTTCCGATGAACCATGCTATGATGTATGTTCTCAATGCAAGCGAAGTGTAAAGGTACAGCCTGGGCAAAATTATACTTACTTTTATTCGGATTGCGGGCATATGGGGTCGATTCTAGAAAAATGTATTTTTTAAAGAAAACCTTATAGGTTGTCGAATAAAATTAATACATAATATTTGATCAATATAAACATATTGTAGGTACCGAATTAAAGCAAGAATCGAGAACAAAACTGATGAAACAAATATTGTAGCTTTTGATCAGCATGCTCAGACTCTTCTCCATTATCCACTGGATGATATGATACAACTTTATTCATCGGTATGATATAGATTATTAAAATAATTTCAAATGCAACATAATAATCAATGTATGTCTAACAATTCTTTTTTCGTTAATGCAGAGTAAAGATTCGTATGACTATGAGAAATATCTTAATAAGTGTGCGTCCATTGTATATAAGATAAAATTAAGAGTGACTAATAATAATCATAAATTTATCCAAAGTGGAGGATTTACCGTCAATAGTTTGAAAAGGGTTGTCCGTCAATTTTATAAAGTCCCAGCTTTGGAGCCAACTGGAGAAGATGATGGTGAAGATTAGTACTAAGATTAGGGTATTTATATAATGATGTTTAATTAAATATTATTGCTTCCGGTATTTCAGTATGATATTGTATAATTATGTGTGAAGTTGTGGTTATTATAAGGGTGTCTATGAGAAACCTTTTGTCATCAATCACATCTAGCAGCTGTTACATTATTATAAACTTAGAAAGTTCCAATGGTATATCCAATAAAGAAAAAAAGAGTAACAGAAATTTACAAGCAATTCTCAACACATAGAAATTATTACAAGTAGAGCAAAGACAACAAATACTGAAAAGTATATAAATGCAGACTGGCGAGATAATTTGGGAACCCATGTGATTATCTTGCCCATGGCCGAATTCAAGTTCGATTCTCTAAGTAGTTGGATCAAAGAATTGTGAGAAATCAAAACCAATCCATTAAACCACACTCTCTCATCTAGCAAACAAATAATAATTATCAACTTTTTTTACTATCCTTACGATGAGCATCACTATGCTTATCATCATTACGAGTAACCTAAAAAAAGATCAATCCAAAAACAAGTATCATCAATATCCCAACAATAAAAGAAAATGACAAACAATGAAGAATCAAGAAAACTAGAGTAGACATGATTTGAAAAATCTCAATAATTACTTACCTTTCCCAGAGAAGATAAAAATGTTTTTAAAGTTAGATTTATCTCACCTACCGAGATTGAGAAGAATGAAGCAAAGGTTTTCTTTTTTTATTTGATTAAGAAACTGGGTAGCATGAAGAATGCTGGAAAAATCAAAAATCAAGTTTAATCAGGCCGGGGAGAATAAAAATCAGTTCTTAGAGTTAAAAATGTTGGTTTTGAGAATTCTTTTTGCGGATTCTGAAGTTCTGAAGTTTAAGTTTGCATCTTTGATTTTAGTAGCAAAATATTATTGAGAAAAAGTACAGATCTAATGATTTATAAAGCATGAGAAATTACAAAAAGCCTCAAGGTTGGGCATTTGGTTGCTTAGAAGAAAGACCGTTAAGAGTAGAGACTGGATCCGATGATCACAATACTAGAGATGAAGAAAACTTTAGCAAGCCAAGTGTTTTTGCTCATTTTATGCTTACCTATATAGATCCCAAGATTGAAAAGCTCAAATCTCTCAAAATACTCTTGAAAAATGATGAAAAATTTTAAGATCTGGAGTTGGGGTGAGACGAAACGGACGAAGAAAAGGAGAGATGAATGATATCGGTGTGGAGAGATCAGATCTACTAAAAAGATTTTTGAAGACTGGCGGAAATTTGTAGATTTTGGAGTTCGAATGGGGCGAAAATGATAAAAAAAAATTAGAGATGAAGATATTTTCTGCATCTAGGGTTTTCTACGCGAACTCTAATTCTTACGATGTATATATATCCCTTTTAAGAGCCAGGGTGTATGGGCTAAAACCCACTTAATATTTTTCTTAATAAAATTCAGCTGGGTCTACTCCCGGTTTAATTTAAAAAAACTTGAATTGCAAGACCGCTCGAGAAAGAGAGAGTTTCTTTGTTTATCAAAATTGTCTCAAATTAATTTTAAATTTGTTTGTGTTATACATTGCCTATGCATATAGAGGATCTTTTTAGTTACTAAGTACAAATCTATAGAAATATGTGATTTAGAATTCTATTTCCCTGAGAATCCACCCTCGCCTAATTTATTTGTTTACCCAAAAATTTTAGATTCCAAACTTTCAAGATCATTTTGAAAACTCGTAATCGAATTTTACACCTTTAAACAAGTTTTAGATTCATCACTAGGTAGGTTTATTTAATGCGTTCTCGCTTATCATTTTTCCAAAAGAGATTGACTTATAAGAATCAACATATTTTGCAACTTCATGCCTTCATAACCAATGGGTACCATTATGTTGTGTTTAATTTAGATGGATTATGTTATCAGCTATCTGGAAAGGGTCATATTTGTGCATCTCTGCAATCAGATCTTGATGTATACTGCATATTTTATTGTTATTTCAGAATTTGTCCAACTCCGAATAGATTGTGAAAGAGCTGTTCAGGACAACGATTGGATAGATGATACATGATTGGTCAGATGATTGTTTGTATAATATTATATATAGAAATATGAAGAAAAATGCATGATGAGATAGATGGAGCTATGCATTTCCAATTCACCATAATTGCATTTCCTGTTTTCACAGTTGAAGCACGTTTGGTTGTCTTCTTTATCACTAGACAACATCAAGGATTATCTTTTTCAAATATTTTTATTTAATTTACTCAAATTACGATACTATTAAATCAATCAAATCATACATTTGTCAAAATATACCTTATTGAAAACCGTTCATATGCAGCGTGCAATAATGATATGAGCTGTAAATGTATATATTTCATCTGTCCAATCATGCATTTTTTCTTCATGCATGTTTATACATGATATGACATCGAAATAGTCATTTAGACTAAAGCATAACTCGACTTTGTTTTTTTCTTTTTAACGGAGAATGCATTAATTGTTTTTATCCCTTTGTTCTCTTATCATCTCATGTAGTCAAAGGAACTTTGTTACAAAATTCATCGTTTGGTTGCTATGGCAAATAATACTTGCTTCTCTGAAATCAGATTTTGATGTATACTGTATATTTTATTACTATCGAGAAATCTGTCCAATTTCGAATAGATTGTGAAAGCAATGTTCGAGACAACGATTGGATATATAATTCATGATTTGACAGATAATTGTTTGTATAATATCATATATTGAAATATGAAGAAAAATGCATGATGGGACAGATGAAGCTATGCATTTCCAATTTACCATAATTGCATTCCTTGCTTTCACGGTTGAAGCACGTTTGGTTCTCTTCTTTATCACTAGGCAGCATCAAGGATTATCTTCTTTAAATATTTTTATTTAATTTACTCAAATTACTATGCTATCAAATCAATCAACTCATACATTTGTCAAAATATACTTTATTGAAAACCATTCATATGCAGAATGTAATAATGATATGAGTTGAATGCATATACTTCATCCATCTAATCATGATTTTTTTCTTCATGCCTATTTATACATGATATAACATCGAAAATAGTCGTTTAGACTAGAGCATATTTCGGTTTTCTTTTCTCTTTTTAACGGAGAATGCATTAATTCTTGACGCCTATTTATATCTTATTGAAAATCGTCCTCAATATAGAGAGGTTATCATAAGTAGAGCAAAGACAACTAATGCATAGAGAAAACACATAAGTGTTGGATAAAAAGTTGTTGGGACTATCCATACTTGATTTTTCGATTTATAAAATATAAGATAAAAGTATTACATGTTAAAGAGTTCATATAAATTATAAACTGGGTATCGTAATATTATAAGTTGATGTAACTTTTATGAATTACCTAGAAAGCCATTTTAAAATAACTCTATTTTTTCAAAGATTCTTATTAACAAATACAATCAACTCTTTCTGTGGCATAGTTATACTTCTATCTATATATATGGGAGGTAATTTTAGTTATTGCCACTTCAAAATTCAACAACTTAACAGATATTATTGTAAATCAATTTTGATTATACTTGAATAAAATTTAAAGTTTTTCTTTACTTTTTACTCGACTGCCTTCTTAGTCAATTATGTCTATATGCTAGAGTTTAAATGAAGAGTTTAAAATTCTCTTAAATTTCATAAAAAACATCACTTTTGATGCATACTTTTTGCTTTTAGAGTTCAATTTTGATATTATAAAAGCATTATGCTTATTTAAATGTTTTTATTTAAATTCATGTATGGTACTTTATGTTATTTGTTTATATCGTTCATTTAATTTCTTTGAAGTAATATCCATTTTATTTCTTTGAGATAACAATATGGCACTTTGTGTTGTTTGCCTATACAACTCATTTTATTTCTTTGAGATAACAATATTTACTTGTTAGGTATACTTGCTGAAACGAAGAACAATAATAAATCAATACAATATATATATATATATATATATAATGATTTCAACTACATAGCGGTATCTAAAATTAGTTTAATGGAATATTAATACAATGATGTGAACTCAGATAAACGATTAGTATTGCATTGAATGGATCTAACCATTGGGCTCTCTGGAATGTCATCTCCATCAACAGGGAATGTAAGTTCTCTTCTATATATAGAATTGTATAACGGTAGAGTATAATTAATAATTCCTGTATTATTCTATAAATTTCTAATACTATTTTTATAAAAATCATGAAATATGTTAAGTTCAACTTTATTCTATTAAAATTTTCTTTAGAAAGAAAAAAATTTAATAACAAAATAAATCTTAATTATATATAACTTCAAATTTTTAATTTCAGGATAGGCATAAAAATGTACTTAGAATGCAATTGGAATTGTGCATTACAGAAAGATATATTGTTAAATGGACAGCGAGAGTTGATATTGTCAATTTTAGTATATTATGCTTTATGTTTCGTGATTTCATAACCAATGGACACCATCCAGTTGGATATAGTTTATATGGGATATGCTATCAGTTATCTGAAAATTATAGTTATGTTTCTTTACGATCGGATCTTGATATCTTCTGCATGTTTTATTGCTATCGAGAAACCTGTCCGGTTTGAATATATCGTGAAAGTGATATTCGTAAGAATGACCATTATTTTACGCTCATCAATCCGTCTTATGAAGTGTTCGAGCATGCAATAATTGTCGCTTCTTTAATGAGTGGAGATTATTCTTAATGTAAAAATATTTTGCTATGTATAATGAAATTCTAAAATCATGATGTAATATCATCGCAAAGTTTAAGTAATATTTATCTTTCATTTTTCATCATGTTAGTTATAGGTCATTTTTATACAATTACGTAAACTTTAGTTATATGAATATTTTATAAATCCTTGCAATCATTATACTTATGATACCTTACTTGCTATATAATATTTATTGTTAAGAAATTAAAAATAATAAATCTAAAAGAAAATTAAAAAAATAATAAGTCAAACGATATATATTCATTTATTCTAAATGTTAAGTTATATACTGAATGGAAAGTATAACGCTGATTGGACAAATAATTGTTTGTACAATATCATTTCTAGATATATGAAGAAAAATGAATGATGGGATAGATGAAACCAGCATTTCTAATTCACCGTAATTGCATTCCCTATTTTCGCGGTTGAAGCACGTTTGATTGTCTTTTCTACTATTAGACAACATCAAGTATTATCTTTTCCAAATATTTTTATTTGATTTACTCAAGTTACGATTATATCAAATCAGTCAAATCATACATTTACCAGAATATACTTTATTGAGAATCTTTCGTATGCAGAGTGTAAGTATGATATGATCTATAAATGCATATACTCCATCCGTCCAATCATTCGTTTTTTACATCCCTATGTATATATGACACAACATCAAAATAAAGAAAAATGCATGATGGGACACATGAAGCCAGCATTTCCAATTCACCCTAATTGCATTCCCTATTTTCATGGCTGAAGCACTTTTTGTTGTTTTCTCTGTCACTAGACAACATAAAGTATTGTCTTTTCCAAATATTTTTTTTTAATTTACTCAACTTACGATGCTATCAAAGCAGTCAAATTATATTTTGTCAGAATATGTTTTATTGAGAATTTTTCACATGCATAGTGCAATTATGATATGAGCTATAAATGCATATATTTCATCCATCCAATCATGTGTTTTTTTTCATGCATATTTATATATGATATGACATCAAAATGAAGAAAAATGCATGATGGGACACATGAAGCTATATATTTCCAATTCACCATAATTGCATTCGCTACTTTCTAATTTTAAACTTCAAACTGACTTGATGATTCTTACTCCTATCAGGATAATTACAATATTGAACTTATATATATATATATATATATATATATATATGATCATGCATTTTCTTACAAACACTTGTGCCTGACTATTTCAAGTACTCAAGTTGTCCATGATGAAGCTTAAACTTAGTCCGCCGGTAATGAAGAAAAGCCATAAAAAAAAGTAAGACGTCAACCATGACCTTTCTCCTACAAAATATGCTCATCTAAATAGCTATGTAATTCGTCTCCAAATTTTCGGCTCTTCTCAACAATGTTAAAAACCTACGTACAACGTAAGCATTTATTACTTTTTATAATTTCAGAACAACATATGAATTATCTAATATCGTTTTGTATGCATTTAAGATGTAAGAGTTTTTATCGGGCCTCCAAAGATAAGATGGTCGGGCGTTCAATCTCGGTGATTAAAGAGTAATTAAGAATGTATTGGTGGGAAAAATGTACATGTCTAATTTTGCTTCGAAACTGTGCAAATAGCGGCAATCTTGATGCCAACTTCATTCTTGGACTGGTAAATAATTTGATTTAATACATATCTTGCTACTTATATATATATATATATATATATATATATATATATATATATATATATATATATATATTGTCTAATTCATCGATGTTAGGTTTTTCTTTAAACCTATAGAAAGAGATATACAATTTAGGAAGGACGACTTTGGGTATGGAGCATCTCAAGACAGCGATGACTGGTGGCCACTTTGTAGCGGCATACGTGGTCGGGATTATACTGTTTTTTGATTTATATAGATGGGCACACGCCATGGAAATCCTGAACAAAGTTTCTTGCGGCGATCTTTTATGTGCTGGTCATGAAGTTAAAGAGTGCAAGAGATCGGACAATCCGATAATAGACAGATGCAGAAAAAATACTTTGCAGATTATGAATAAAAGTTGGACGAGAGTGATGTTGAGGATGGAGCCGAGATCTCCTTGCAAGGACAAGCTCTGTGGAAAGGTCGTGAAGGCAAAAAGTGGTGACTACTGGGTTGATAATGATCGACTTCCGAGGGTGTTTTGCGGTCAGTTTTGCCGATGGGTGGATGAGTGCTACAAATTCTTTGAAAATTAATTCCAATGGAAACATTGTTGCCATCTCTTAACTGATTATGTTTTTGAAGTTTTTTTAAAATTTTAGGTTTCAGAAATATGTGTCATATTTGCTGGGTATGATGCTAAAATCTGTAATCACTTTTTAATGGTTCATTTTTGTAAGTAAAAAACCAACATCTCTTTTTGTTGCTAAATTTAATTTTCATATCGTAACAGGTTTTAGTTTGCTGTTGAATAATGATAGTCTCAGGAGAAAACATTGAAATCGGAAATATTGACGCCATTCATTTTTTGTTGTGTTCTTCACCACTAAACAACATCAAATATTATTTTTTCTAAATATTTTTATTTAATTTACTCAAGTTACGATGTTATCAAATCAGTCAAGTTATGTTTTGTCAAATCTACTTTATTAAAAATCGTTCTAATGTAGAGTGGATCATGATAAGAGTCAGAGTTCAAAAAGTAACACCTTATTAACAAACTAAAATAAAATATTTATTAATATTCTATTTTGCTGTTACTTTTTGAACTCTTACTCTCATATATAAGGTCACTTCATTCATTTTCCAAGTATTCCACTATATTAGGCTGCTGTGAGATTATAAGTTTTTTTTTCCAATTTTTTATTTAGTATTGTTTTATTTTCTGATGTAATACGGATATGGTGATGTACTTTGTTTATACTTAGAACATGATTTTTTGCTTATATTATACGTCTATTTCAATGAAATGGATGGCTAATAATGTGTATTTCCTTAAAATATTTTTATACTTTCACATTTTATATGTTTAGGTTAAATAAATATCATGTACCTTATTATGTTATCATCCATTAATGTTTTGCATGTCTTTTCAATTTAGAGAAATAAATAAACACATATTCTTAATTCTAATTTAAAATAAAAATATAACCTAAAGTCTCTTAAGTATATATTAATTATTGAGTATAATCAAGATAAGTTGAGAGTGTGAGTGACTAAATAGAATTTAAATTTGTACCTGAAAACCAGTTCATCGTCTCATTTTTCTTGATTCATGCTATCCCATAAGAAACATTAGAGTGCAAATGTTTTAATTGAACCTGCAAAATGAACGATTAGGGATAGAGAGGATCCTACCATGTGCCAGAAGTTTCTCCATGCCTCAAATGAGTGTTGTATGTGAAAAATATTAATGTGGGTTGTATGACACAGACAAATATCCGAAAAATTAATAACAGAGGAGAGATAAGGCGGTAGCACAAAATCTAATTGAAGCATGAGAACTTCATTATTGTTATTATATCTTGATACTGGGCCCGTGAGTTACTCTTGCAAAGAAAGATGAAAATGAAATGTGCCCACCAAAAGAGTGACCGAGAACCGGTGGGTTTAATTCTATTGATGTCCTGAATCAATGCTTACTTCTATATATATGGATTGATACTGATGAAGTGGGGAAACAACAGGAACAAAAAAGATTCTATAGGGATCATCAATGGAGTTGACGGGGCTGGAAAAAGTGCTGAATGAGGCCAGAGATACCTTTGAGAGTGGGACAACAAGGAGCTTGTCCTGGAGAATAGCTCAGCTGAAGGCTATCTTGCGCCTTCTCAAAGAAAATGAAGTTGAAATCTTGAGGGTTCTGAAAGAGGATTTGGGCAAGCACAGGGTTGAAGCTTACAGAGATGAGGTAATGCTTCTCTTTAGTGTCTAAACTCGTTCCTTAAATTAATATCACCCTCTTTTTTCTTCCCCATTTGTTGTTTGTTGTGAGCAGGTAGGATTTCTGGTAAAGTCTGTGGACTGTCATCTGCAAAATATTAAGAAATGGGTGGCTCCATCAAAGGTGAGATTTTTGGTCTAAGATTATAAGCAAACTAACTCAAGTGTTATATAGATTAAGATAACATCAAATGATTTGGTTTCAGATTGAGATTCCACTTGTTGCTTTCCCAACAAGTTGTCATCTAGTGCCAGAGCCTCTTGGAGTTGTTCTTCTAATATCTTCATGGAATTTCCCAATTGGTAATGTTATTTAATTATGATGAATAATATTGAATTTGATGAATATGAAAATAATTCTCCATAGAAAATCTATTATCTTCCTGATGGAGGTCCTTTTCGGGTCTCCCTCAGATGTTGTCTTCCGTCGATCTCCCGGTGGATTTGGAAGGTAATCTTCTTTGTGTGTGTGGGTCTCAATGGGTTTTGGGGAGATTGATGATTTGAGGAGTTTAGCGCTGAGTACCTGCAAAAAAGTCCGGGGTGGTTTGGTACCATCGAGGACCCTCCGACGATCAAGTTAGCACTAGATCCGAGCAGAGTAACGGCTAAGCGGGGTCAAAAAAGCTTACTTGACCCCTCTGTGATGGGGATTTATATAGCGGCGGCAGCACGCGGCAGCAGGCGCGAGGATCTCGCTGGCAGTTACGCTCCCGACGTCACGCCCGCGTAAAGAGCGGATCGCCCATTAATGGGGATCGTGATGGCGTGGAACGTGGGATGTTGCTGGCGAAGAATCTGTGCATGGCGAGATTTGCGGGGCGGTGGTTACGCCTGCGAGCGGTGGAGTTGGTCGGTCGGAGGGACCGAGGAAGATGGCCTTGGCGGGAGAGTTCGGGAATGAGCGGGAGGGCCGAGGCATCTTGGTCTTGTGGTCGCTCGGGGTGAGCTGAGAGGCCGAGGAGACCAATTTGCAGGGGTCCTTGAGGAGAGCCAGCTTGTGCTTGTAAGTCGGGTGCAGGGATGGCCTGGTCGGCCCCTGTAGGCCCTTTCTTCTAAGTTCTGGGACACGTCATCTGCCACGTGTCGTGATCATGGAGATCTCCAATATTTAGCATCATCATTAGCCCCCCCACTCTTGTCCCGACCAGCTAGTGGGCCGGGTCAGGAGTGGATTGCCGGGCCGCCCGGGGCGAGCTCCCTCCTGAGATTTCGTCGGGTCGAGTCCCCTGGCCGTCAGCTGTCTCTTCTGCCAGTGAATCAGGGCGAGATCTCCGCATTTAAGGAAGGTGCGCCGGTTTGCGCATCTGCTACTGAAGCGACGGTCCACGTGTCAAGCGTCGGTTGACCGACGCGACATATGCAGGCCTGCGGCGTCTGATGGGATGCGGCCCAGTGTGGAAACGACACATGGAGCGATCGGAGCCATTGGACACGAGGAGGCGTTTTAGTGGGAGATGGATGGCGCCGTTGGATGAGGACGATTGTAGTGACAAATAAAGGTGGGGTCCACTCCAGGGCCCCTACTCCTTCATATTTCCCTTCTTCTAAGTCTTGGCTGCTCGGTGTTCTTTTGGATACATGGTTCGTTCCCACTCTTTGGGTCGCTCGAGCCAGAGGGAGGCCAGCGGCGCGGCCGTGCCCCTGGCTGGCTCATGTCCTGCGCCGAACGTTCTGCCGGCGATAGGGCCGTCCGCTTTGTTGACGGCTCCTGGTGATTGTTCGACGGCTGTCAGAGATGTCCACAGTCACCTGAGCCCCAGAGGGGAGGGTGAGGACGATGCCCCCCTTAAAAGAAAAAGGACAATTTCTCGTGTGCCGCCGTCGATGGTTCCTGAGGGGATTCCCGTGCATGAGGGTGATGTCGTCTTCATGGTTCCGTCTGGGCTTTCCGTCGCTGCCGGCCTGCTTGTTGGAATGGAAGAGTCGGCCAGGGGAAAGCTTCCGTATGGCACCCTGAGGGCCCAAATGGAGGCCGTAGCCCAAGGGGCGGTCCAGGTACGAACTCCCCTATGCATTGTTTTTTTTCCTTCTTTTCTTTGGCTCGAGCGCCTCCCAGTTCCTCATTCGCTTCCCGTCAGGTCCTTCAACACTGCGTCCTCGCTACTTGTATGGAGGCCGAGGGGGCGTTTCACGCACCGAGGCCAGTAGAAGCGTTTCCTTCGAAGGTCGAGGTCCTGTGGCGTGACCTGTGTCTGGAGAGGGCGAGGGCCGACGTCCTGGCAGCCCGTGCGGAGGTTGCGGAGCTCGCCAATTCAGCGAATCGGGGTGCCCATCGTCGCCTGAGTGCATCCCTTCGAGTTGCCGAGAGGAAGCTGACGGATCTGGCCGATCGTTTCGCGGCCATGGAGAGGGAGACAGATGCCAGCAGGGGGGATGCCGAGACGGCGCTTCTGGCGGCCCAGACCGCCGAGGTTCGGGCTAAGAAAGCTGTGGCCGTTTACAAGGTGTCAGAGCAGTTTTACGCCGAGCTTGGTGAGTATTCCGCCGTTGCGTGGAATAAGGCTCTGGATGCCGTGAAGGAGCAGCTTCCCGAGTTCGCCGATGGCGAGCTCCGTGCTCGGGTCCCTCTCCCGGTGGCAAGGCCTCCGGCCGACAACGATGACGAAAGCGAGGCGCTCCCCTAGTGGAAAAACCTCCGGTGGTGAAGCCCCCGGCAGGCCGTGATGCCAGTGATGAGGGAAGCGAGGCGTAGGGGAAGGGGTTTGCGACTTGGGCCCTTTTTGATATTTCCTCATCCCTTTTTGTAAGCTTCCGGGCAGTCTGTAAGGTTGGGGAGCCCAAAATACCCTTTGTAAAGACTTTGCCTTTGGTAATAAAACTTTCTTTTTATCGGTTCGCGCTTTATCCTCTGTTTTTGAAGAATGCTTGTAAAACATCCCTGCTTGCACTGTTGGCTTTCATGTCAGGTCGGCTATCTGCCTAGCGATCACCCATCGAGTTGATTTCGATCACTTGCCAAGCGCTGCTGAGAAGGAGGCATCTCCATGGCCCCGGAGTCGAGGGGGATCGCTCAGATTTGGATGGACCTGATGCCTCTTGTTGGGGCCTCGGATCCTCTGCATGTGATAGGCGGAAGGATGTCCGCCGTATTTGTGCCGAGCATCTTCCCGGCTTGTTCATGGCCAACGTTTGGTTTCTGTTGGTTGTAGTAGGAAGCTACCAGCCGGGGAGATCCGAGCAGGGTAGCTGCTGGGCTGGCTCCAAGAAGGGTTTGGATCCTTAGCGTTGGAGGGGCTGTAGGGAGCCCACTAAGGATGACCGGGCAGTGAAGTTGCGCGGTTGCCTCTTGGCGAGGGCTTTGATCACTGGCGTTGTGAGTAGGCAACTACCATCCTGGGATGACCGGACGAGGTAGCCACTTGGATGCCTCTTGCGAAGGCTTCGGTCCCTGGCGTCATAGGTAGGGAGCTACCAGTCGTAGATGACCGAGCAGGGCAGCTGCTCGGTTGCCTCTTGCGAGGGCTTCGATCCTTCAGGACGGGGACCGAGCAGGGTTATTACCTGATGCCTCTTGGCGATGACTTTGATCCCTGTCGGTTGTGGTAGGAAGCTACCAGCCGGGGATAGCCGAGCAAGGACTCGACTGTCTCTGGGAGGACTTTGGTCCTTGGCGCGGGAGGGGCTGTAAGAAGCCTACCAAGGACCTTTGGCCGGGCAGGGTTACTGCCCGGTGCCTCTTGGCGAGGGCTTTTGTCCTGAAGGATAGCCGAGCGAGAAATACTCGGGCTCGACTGCCTCTGGGAGGGCTTTTTGATCTCTGTCGGTTGTGGTAGGAAGCTACCGGCCGGGGATAGCTGAGCGAGGGATCCTCGGGCTCGACTGCATCTAGGGAGGACTTTGTGATCCCTGTCGGTTGTGGTAGGAAGCTACCAGCCGGGAAAAGCCGAGCGAGGGATCCTCGGGCTCGACTGCCTCTAGAGAGGACTTTGATCATGGCAGAAGGCCTGCTGAGAATAACCGGGCAGTGAAGCCGCGCGGTTGCCTCTTTGGTGAGGGCTGGAATCGTAAAGACAGAACTCTATTTGCAATGTTTCGACGTTTCTTTATTCGAATGGAAAGGATTTTTAGAAAGCATTTGCATCGTCTTTGCGTAAGGAGGGGTACACACTTGTTGTTGGCCTTAGCCTCATTGGTATAGCTTGAGCTTCTCGGCGTTATAAGGCCGCGGGAGCTTGCGTCCGTCCGCGTCTTGCAGGCGATAGGCTCCGCCGGGGTGCACATCAGAGATGAGGAAGGGACCGTCCCATCTCGGGGAGAACTTATGTAGTCTGTCTTGATCAATGAACTCATTTCGCTGTAGGACCAAATCC
This sequence comes from Agapanthus africanus, assembly GCA_030015575.1. Taxonomy (NCBI): domain Eukaryota; kingdom Viridiplantae; phylum Streptophyta; class Magnoliopsida; order Asparagales; family Amaryllidaceae; genus Agapanthus; species Agapanthus africanus. The sequence continues at coordinate 127,959,575 of JASDDO010000024.1, forward strand.
CCAGTCTGGAAGGAGCGGTGCTTGACCCGAGCGTTGTAGTATCGGGCCGTTTGTTGTTGATAAGCGGCAGCCCTGATATGGGCCCGGTCCCTCTTTTCCAACAAGATGTCCAGGTTGGTCCGTAGTGCCGAGGTGTTCGCATCGTCGTCGAAGTGCTCGACCCGATGACTGGGTATCCCGATCTCCGCTGGGACCATCGCCTCGGTCCTATAGCAGAGGCTGAAGGGGGTTTCCCCGGTGGCGGTCTTCTTTGACGTGCGCAGGGCCCATAAGACCTAGGGCATTTCTTCGACCCAACTGCCTTGCCGCCCTTCTAGGCGGGTCCGGAGACCTCGGAGGATGTCTCGGTTAGCGACTTCGACCTGTCCGTTGCATTGGGGATGCGCGACCGCGGCGAACTTCATGAGGATATGGTATTCTTTGCAGAAGTCCTTCACTTTCTCGTTCTCGAAGTTCGTCCCGTGGTCGGTGATGATACATCTCGGGATGCCAAATCGGAGTATCAGATTATTTTGCAGGAACTTGATGATCGTGGCGGCATCCGGTTTCCTGATGGGGATGGCCTCGATCCACTTGGTGAAGTAGTCTACTGCGACGAGGACGTATTTGTGCCCGCCTGTACCAGTAGGGAACTGGCCGATCATGTCCAATCCTCACTGGGCGAACGGCCATGGGGATGTTAGGACGGTCATATCGGTAGCGGGGAGATGAGGGACACTGCCGTGGAGCTGGCAACTCGTGCATCTCCTGACCAACTTCCGGGCGTCCTCATGAATAGTGGGCCGGTAGTACCCATGGAGCAACGCCTTTTGGATCAAGGTTCGGGCCCCTTGGTGCGCACTGCCAACCCCCTCATAGATTTCCCGGAGGACGTAGTCGGCTTCATAGGGGTCAATGCACCGGAGCAGGGGCTGAGTGAAGGACTTCTTATAGAGGTTCCCATTACTCCAGATGAAGTGGCGGGCCTTGGCCTGGAGACGGCGGGCAACTCCCCGATCTTTTGGGAGCGTACCGTCCTTCAGGAATTCTACGAGGGGCTTCCTCCAATCTTGGTCGTCTTCCTGCGCCGCGTACACGGGGAGCGTTGTCGCTTCGTCTTCCACGCTGGGATAAGGCAAGGTTTCGAAGAGGATAGACCGCTTATTGTTGGCCGAATATGACGAAGCCAGCTTGCTCAGGGCGTCGACTTGGGCATTCAGCTGCCGGGGTATCTGTTCTACTTGGACTTCTTCAAAGTTCTTCCGGAGTTTCCTCACCTCGTCCAGGTATTTCATCATCAGAGGTTCCCGAGCTTCGAAGCGGCCGGTCACTTTACCGACGACAAGGGCCGAGTCGCTGCGGATTCGAATTATTTTTAGCCCCAACCCGGCGGCCATGCGCAGGCCAGCCAGGAGGGCCTCATACTCTGCCGCGTTATTCGAGGCTTTGAAACCGAGCTTCAGAGAGTACTCTATTTCCGCTTCGTTCGGACCTCGGATAATGAGGCCGGCACTGCAGCCTTCCTCGGTTGAGGACCCGTCGACGTAGATGATCCACTCAGGAACCGAGCCGGGCCTCTCCGTGATGGGACACCGAGTCACGAGGGGCGGCATGGACTCCGGTTTCTTTCTAGGGATGGTGCATTCAACGATGAAATCGGCCAGGGCCTGTGCTTTGATGGCCTGCCTCGGGCGATATTTTATGTCAAACTGAGATAGTTCCCACCTCCACTTTTCTAAGCGGCCCGAGGACTCTGGTGATGCAAGGATAGCCCCCAACGGGCGCTCGGTGAGGACGATGATGGTGTGTGCTTGGAAGTAGTGCCGCAGCTTCCTTGAGGCCACCACGAGGGCTAAAACAATCTTCTCTATGGCCGAATATCTCGTTTCTGCGTCCTTAAATACGTGGCTCACATAGTACACCGGCTTCTGCGCTCCACCGACCTCCCGGACGAGCACTGAGCCTGCTGCTTGGTCGGACACCGCCAGATACAGCGACAGCTCGTCTCCTTCAACTGGTCGGGTGAGCAGTGGTGGCGTCGCGAGGTGTTTTTTCAATTGGTCGAAGGCGGTTTGGCACTCTTCCGACCACTCGAACCTCGGGATCTTCCTCAGAGCTTTAAAGAACGGGAGGCATTTCTCCCCCGACCTGGACATGAAACGGCTTAGAGCAGCGACTCGTCCCGTGAGCCGCATGATCTCGACGTTGGTTTTGGGCGCGGCCATGTTGAGGATAGCGTCGATTTTCTCTGGGTTAGCTTCGATCCCACGGTGAGTGACCATGAAACCGAGGAACTTTCCCCCGGTGACTCCGAATGCGCATTTGGCGAGGTTTAGCTTTATCTTGAACTTGCGGAGCACTCCGAAGGCTTCGCCCAGATCCCTGGCATGGTCGGCCGATGAGACGGATTTGACGAGCATATTGTCAACGTAGACCTCCATATTCCTGCCGATCTGTGGCTTGAACATGCGGTCGACCGTTGGTACGTGGCCCCAGCGTTCTTGAGGCCGAAGGGCATCATTCTGTAGCAATATACCCCCGGTCCATTGTGAATGCGGTGAGATCTTCATCTTCCAGATTCATACGAATCTGATTGTAACCGGAGAAAGCATCCATAAAGCTCAAAAGCTCGTGTCCGGCCAAACTTTCGACGAGCTGATCTATCCGAGGGAGTGGATAGTTGTCCTTGGGGCAGACCTTATTGAGGTCGGTGAAGTCGACGTACATGCGCCACTTTCCGCTTGACTTCTTGACCAGAACTACGCTCGCCAGCCACTCCGAGTAGGGTACATTCCTGATGAAGTTGGTGGCGAGAAGTCGATCAACCTCATCCTCGATAGCCTTCTGTTTGACGGGGGCGAAGCTTCGCTTTTTCTGTCTGACGGGTCGGGCCGCAGGATCGACCCCGAGCTTGTAGGAGATGATTTTGGAGTCAATCCCAGGCATGTCAGCAGGTGCCCAGGCGAAGACGTCGGAGTTATTTCTGAGGAATCTGACCAAGTCGTCTCGCTGAGTCCCTGTCAGGAGTGATCCGACCTGGACTGTTTTTTCCTCGTCCCCTTCTGTCAGGGGCACCTCGGTCAGTGGTTCGATCGGTGTCCCCCGGACCTCCTTCCGCTCCTCCCGGGTGTCCAGAGAACCCTCGATGTCGTTATTTACCTCAGCGTCGTCGGACGGCTGCTCGGACGAAGTTGTTTCTGTAAGGCATACCTTTGCGACCTGCTGGTTCCTGTAGACCGACCTATCCCGCCATGGTCGAGAGGGAACTTCATCGCCAGGTGGTAGATCGATATCTGGACCTGGAGGGAGTTCAGCGTCGGGCGGCCGAGGAGGACGTTGTAGGTCAATGAGACCTTTGCTACGATGAAGCCCACAAGCAACGTACGGGTGTGGCCGGGCTCCCCGATGTTGAATTGCAGGGTGACAACCCCTTGTGCTGGGATGAAGTGGTTGGTGAACCCTGAAAGGACGTGGGAGGTCGGTTTCAAGTCTGCTGGGGTGAGCCCCATGCGCAGAAAGCAGTCATGGAAGAGAATGTCTGCCGAGCTGCCCGAGTCGAAAAGTATCCGGTGGACCTCGTACCGGTGGATTCGGGCCGTGATCACCAGAGGGTTGTTTTGGGGCGTGGATATGCCGTGGAGGTCCTCATCGCCAAAGGTGATAGGCTCGTGGACCCGGGCCTTCTTGCTCGGGCTGCCGTTGGCGTCCGTTGCCGGCGAGGGGTGCCGAGTCTCGCATGAGCTCGACTGGCCCCCTGTCGTCATGACTATAGTTCTCGATTGGCCTCAGTTCCTTCCGGCATGGTCCTTTGTGCCCCTCGGTAGGGTGGTTCTCGAACTGCCTTGGCGGGTTTTGTGGGCGTGACCCCGTCGAGGGGGATGCCGGTCATGCCTGGAAGCGGGCGAGCTGACCGCCATTACCTTGGTTAGGACAGGAGGGTGACAAGGCCCGAGGCGAGGCTCTCCGACGCGAGACTTCGAGGTTGAGTAAGAAGGATCGCGGAGTCTGCGACCGCCGGAGTCCAAGGGGCGGTGGCCGGCGGAGGTGTCGACGACATTCGGTGGATCTTCAGGTGGTCGCTTGCCATGCGGATGGAGATCGGAAAGCCAACTTGTTTTTTTATGGAGTTTCTTTCCCACAGACGGCGCCCACTGATGGAGGTCCTTTTCGGGTCTCCCTCAAATGTTGTCTTCCGTCGATCTCCCGGTGGATTTGGAAAGTAATCTCCTTTGTGCGTGTGGGTCTCAATGGGTTTTGGGGAGATTGATGATTTGAGGAGTTTAATGTCGAGTACCTGCAAAGAAGTCCCGGGATGGTTTGGTACCACCGAGGACCCTCCGACGATCAAGTTAGCACTAGATCCGAGCAGAGTAACGGCTAAGTGGGGTCAAAAAAGCTTACTTGACCTCTCTGTGATGGGGGTTTATATAGCGGCGGCGGCACGCAGCAGCAGGCGCGAGGATCTCGCCGGCAGTTATGCTCCCGACGTCACGCCCGCGTAAAGAGCGGATCGTCCATTAATGGAGATCGGGATAGCGTGGAACGTGGGATGTTGCTGGCGGAGAATCTGCGCATGGCGAGATTTGCGGGGCGGCGGTTACGTCTGCGAGCGGTGGAGTTGGTCGGTCGGTCGGAGGGACCGAGGAAGATGGCCTTGGCGGGAGAGTTCGGGAACGAGCGGGAGGGCCGAGGTATCTTGGTCTTGTGGTAGCTCGGGGTGAGCTGAGAGGCCGAGGAGACCAATTTGCAGGGGGCCTTGAGGAGAGCCAGCTTGTGCTTGTTGGTCGGGTGCAAGGATGGCTTGGTCGGCCCCTGTAGACCCGTTCTTCTAAGTTCCGGGACACGTCATCTGCCACGTGTCGTGATCATGGAGATCCCCAATATTGAGCATCATCACTTCCATTTTCTAAACTTTCTCCCCAATCCCCAGTCCAGAAGAATTCTGAGGATTATGCCAAACCCTCTCTTTTCCATAGTTTTCTCATTATCGAGGATTATGCCAAATTATATCTTATCCGTGGTTTTGTCAACCAAGAATTGAAACTAATTAAGACTTGATTTATATCAAGTCGATAACCAATTGTAAAACTTTATCAAACCTTCTTTTGTTATAATGCCTTGTTTCATACCCAGTCCATTTTGATGGGAATAGACTTAGATGGCGAAATTGATAATCTCGTTAATATATTACTTTAATTTAAATAGGAACAAAGCCCACGAGGTTCGTAGGAAATATATTTTTTCTATCTGACATATATATAGAGGGAGTATACAACATTTTTGTATAGAGAGAAAAATATAGATTGGTATGCATCAATTATTTTGCTCAAAGAATAACCACACAAAAGAGGCATCACAGAGATCCTGACCGCTATCTATAATTTCTCACCTAACATTCATCATCTACACGATTCCTTAGCTTGAAAAGGAAACTTTCATGTTTCATTCACTCATCTGTTCTCCTAGCTCTTATTACACTTGCGACTATTTTCATTATAAACACGTCATTATCACATTGAAAGCATTGGAAAGAATTCAATGCTGAGACCGACTTTTACTTGACCCTTACATCAGAACTCTCAAATAAATGCAATACGTTTGAAAAGCTATTTCCAAACGACGATGAGTTTAATCATGGTCTTGACTCAGCATGTACATAAATCTGTCTACATTTAAGATCAACCCATTTTAATTTTTTTCTTCTTGCTTTATTTTTGTTTGTTTTCGATGTTGTTAGAGAGCACTGTGTTTCTTCGCACTCGGGGCCTATATAATAAATTTCAAGAGTGAAAATTCACCGTTTATGGCATCACCTATAGTTGGTATCACAGAAATTAGAGTACAACTAGATTTTTGCACGTGTGATGCATGCGTATTATATATTGAAGCTTGTGTCTAAAAATATATGCAAAGCACAAATTGTGTGTGTATGCGCGCGCGCGTGTGTGTGAGAGAGAGAGAGAGAGGGGAAACACTTTGCGCTTTAAAGATAATTTAAAGGAAAATCTTGCGTTATTTTAACCTTTACTTCTTCTTTTTTTGGTAAATTTTTTAACTCTTACTTGAATATGAGAAGATGACATGTGGGGCTCCTCTAGAGTTTGAGTTATAATAGTAGAGATGAGGACAATTCTACCATAGTTCAATGCTAAAGGTACAAATAAATTTAATGAGATGAATTTAGTACAATGTTGGACTACGACAATGCTAATAGAGGACCCATTACCATCTTTGTTGACAATAGGCGAAGGCAAGGTGAATGCAATAATTGAATGCTGGACAGTAAAAATGCTGGAACAAACCTGTTTTTCTGTCTTAAATTTGTAGGGCGATGTGTGAAAAATTTATACCTAGACACCGCTCCAAAAAATATAGTATATATAGGGTTATGTGTTTGTGTACAGACAAATTTTAATCCATTTATGTATTGCATTATTTATTTGTTGGTTGCCTTCTCTCATAATATTCATTTGCTCGTATGAAATTTTTCTTATTGATTTGTTCATTTAGTTGTTGCATGTTTGGTTGTCTTGTATCTGTTTGCGCACCTAAAGCGGTCGTATGGATCGCGTGGAGTCCATATTGGAATTGAGCCTTTTGGGTTGGGCCATCTATTCGTGTGGGCTACCGATAGATGATGGGTACTGTTAGGTTTGTAACACTATATATACTCTTGTGTGAAGAGTGAAGTTTATAGGCCAAAATGTATTCTGTTTGGGTTTGTGTGGCCTCCTCTCTTGGAGAGAACAAGAGAGAGATATGTGAGTAATGAGAGTGTGGAGTCTCTTGTATGTTAACTTCTTATGTCGGTGTCCAATTTGAGACGTTTGCCCAATGGATATAGGCCGAGGTGGTCGGATTATGTAAATCTGGTGTGCCCTTGTCTTCTTCATGTGATTAGTGTTGTCTATCTTGTGCGCTTGATTGTTTGTGGAGATCGGAATCCCCAACATTACCCTGGTATGGGGAAGGAAACTTGAGTAACACAGTAAGTGTTATATTTGAATTTTAAATTAAGGTTTGAGTGTAAGAATAAAGCCTTCAATGTTGCCTTTTTGGTGGAACTTACATCTCGCATCCAAGTTATTGTCAGAAATTGAGTGACTTGTTTGGCCCATACCTCCTTAATACAACTGGCATTTTGCCTAGCGTCATTCCGACTCGAATGAAATGAACTGTCAGATGTTACTGGTCTCATACTCAAATTTCTTTAAATTACTCTCACGAGTTCATAAAATTCGGCAGAATTATGTTGTTGAAATTAGGTGTAAAGGGCTCCTCTTTTGATTGGTGCAAATCCTTAAGGGTGAAAACTTTTCTTTCTGGATAAGTGCAACCCATCCAATGTATATTAGAGAAACATAATGGCTTAATTCTGAGTTTGTGCACAATCTTGCTCATCCTCATAGGAGTCGCCTCCATTGTTGTGGTTGATTACAGCAGCATCTTGTTGACTGTGTGGTATTATCCATAGCCGTGCTCCTTGAGTTATCGCATTATACTCGCATGATCTCCTTCAATATAGTAACGCCAAGTTCCACTCTGAATTTATTTTGTGCTTTTGATAACAATGCAATATCTTTTTCGTCGGTATCAATTCTCTTTTTAATTTGGATTTTCTTCTTCTACTACGAATCTTTGGCATGAGCAGAACCTTCAACGCCTCGATAGTGATGTAGTAAGCTTCACTTGAGGTTAAGAGCATCCACTACCCTTTGACCTTTAACTAACAATCATGAGGACAGGCAGCACTCTCCAATCCACACAAAATTGATGATAAAAGTATGCCCCCCCCCCCCCCCCCCCCAAAAAAAAAAGTGAACTCATCTCTTTGTTCAGAAGATATAAAAACTAGAATAATGATCATAATAATGGGAAAATATTTTCTCCTTCTGCTCTTTTGCTCACCTCTCCCTTCATATTTCAATTAAAATTTTAGGACTTATCTATGGCTCGGATTTCAGTAATTATTTGCAATGTTTTGTTTTTTCCTTCTAGAGTGGGAGGATTACCCTCCGGTAGAATTTGTTGTTTCTGGAGCAATTTGGTTAATAATAAATCTGAAAAGCTTTGCTCTACTTGTAGTGAAATACTATTATGTTATTCCTCTTCTAGCTTAAGACTCCCAATGCTTGTGGATTTACATCAAAAGTTTCCTGAAATCTTTTCCTGATACCCAAACAAACCCTCCTAAATTCGGACCTAAACTTTGATGAGGTTTAAGATTGTTCTAGTCTCGACCTTGTATCACTTTTGTACTCCCAAAAATCTATGGAAGTTCTCACACATCTTTTGGTAGTACAGCGATTTAATATCATGAGCTTCTCTTTTATACTTGATCCTGTAGCAAGAGATTATTTGGTCTTGATCAGATAAGAGACTAAGTGTAGTTTGTCAGCGCATGTGTCTTCAAGGTTGGGTGATGTTTGAGTTTGACTTAAAAGACGGGGGATTTAGTGCTTTATTGAGTAGTGGGAGATGATTGAATAGATGATAAACTAGTTTGAATCCTAGGACTCTGGACTCATCAGGGGCATCCGTTTTTGGGTTAAATTGATTCCAAATTTTTTTAATGTGTCCAACTGGATATACATCTGATCCAGGCCTTCACTAGATAATCCAGAATGATTCAAGGCATACCATTGTAATAGATTGGCTAGTTTGCTGTGGCACAAATATACGACATGGACAAGACACCACAATTCTTTGAAGAAATGAAATTTTAAAAATCTAGGATATGAATTCGACTATAACATAGCAAATACACACAGAGAGAAGAACATGGAGGTTTGATAGGTTAGATGCCTTGCGTCATTTAGCGTTGCTAAAGAGGGTGGAATGGCAAAGACAATATTAGAGAGGGGGTTTAGTCTGAAATTGGATATCATGAACTGAGGCACCACAATTAACCTCTAAATTCTGTAGTGCAAAGACCTAAAATGAAGATGGATGTACCTAATAAACTTTGAATCCACTTAATCAAAAATGGGCAGTTCCTTGTGGAGTCTAGGGTCCAAAAGTTATTAGACCGTACGTTTCTCTTACACTTTCTTCAACTTGGGTAAGGAAAAGGTCGTGCCCTACCCATTGGTATCGGGTTGTTAATTTGATTAGGAAGTGAATGAATGCCTAAAGGGACAGGGACGATTCTCTATGTAAACCAAACTAAATCATGCTTGCTTATTTGCTTCCCTGAGCAGGGAGACACATGGAATTCAATTTTCTTCCAGAAGTCAATGATTGATATCTGGAATTCAATTAAATGTTGGTTCCTGTTCCTTTATGCCATTGCTACAATACCTTAAACTTTGTTAGTTAATTATTAAAGAGACATGAAAACTCTTTTTTTCAACAAAAAAAATTGCAGGACTTTCTTTGGAGCCACTAATTGGAGCTGTATCAGCTGGAAATGCTATGGTGCTAAAGCCTTCAGAACTTTCACCTTCATCCTCTGCCTTCTTAGCAAACACTATTCCGAAGTATTTGGACAAAAAAGCTGTGAAGGTGGTTCAAGGTGGTCCTCAAATTGGGGAGCAGCTGTTGGAGCACAGATGGGACAAGATATTCTTTACTGGTAATAACAAACTCTTGAAACCTCTGTCACTGCTCCAAAACTTTGAAGTTGTGGTGTGGGTTGAGAGGACTGCCTCTAGACATGACTACTCCCCTTGAAATTGGTAATCCTTTTCTGGGCCGAAAGCTGAACTTTTATGCAGCAATGATTTAAATCGTGTTTTGCTTTTAAATGCACGATTGGGTGGATTTAAACCCTGGTGGATTTGTTACCACTCACTGCACAAAAAACTCTGCAAGTTGTGAAAAGGGTTCAGAAAAATAATTGAATACTCGAGTTTTCACTATAATCGTGTGAGAACATTTGTAATATATGGATTAGATGCAACAGCATAAGCTTTTTGCATTTCCTAATTACAATCAAATTGTTCTCAGGCAGCACACGCGTTGGGCGCATTGTCATGACAGCGGCTGCAAAGCATCTCACACCCCTTGCTCTTGAATTGGGGGGGAAATGCCCTGCCATCATAGATTCTCTCTCAAGCTCTAGAGATAGAAAGGTATGATCTTATATTAAGTGCAACTTAACTATTTTACATGTACAAAAACATTTTGGTCCAATAACAGGTCACGTGCAAGGAACTTGTTGAGTTTTGGATGGAACACTTAACGACAGTGAAGTGCAGGTGGAAGTGCAGGTTCTTAAATGTTAGCGGGTGTTCCTGCTTTTGAGCCAAAAGTGGGGGGTTCTTGAAATTTCGCCTTCCGCATATTAATAAGAGTTGTGAAAATTTGGAGACTTGCCTCTTACAAACTATTTTGGAACATTACACAAGAAACTGTTTACAGAATCCCTAGATTACATACAAATGCGAAATTTTGTTTTATAAGAGATAATTTCAGAATCATACGTTTAAAAACACTTTAATTTGTTGGTTGCATGGGAAAATTAAAAAAAAAGAAAGAAAGGATAAATGTGTAAGCAAACTACCAAATGGTTCACAAACACATTCCTTAGTATGCCAATAATTCTCAATTGTAAAACCAGCATGATTTATTTGCTTTAGTTTAATTTGCCATATGCTTTGCTAGCGATCTAATGTACATAGTTCAATACTTTTTTCTGACCTTATGTAATTTCCATCAATACATGCACTTTTTTCCAACCTTGCGCCTTTTCAAACGATTAATTTACCAAGTTTTTACTTTGTTGTTTTTTTCCCTGAACTTTTGTACTTTCCATAAGCACATGTACATTAGCTTGATGTTTAGTAGCCTTTGCAAGTGAAAATGTAAACCTGGCTCGATTCTCTTTTCATTAGAATTAACGCCTATGTTCTTGCCATTAATGTAAACCTCACTAAACCGCAACGTCTCTCGGACTTGAGGCATTGTAGGTAGGCCCTTGCTTGCTACTAGTTTCAAACAGAAAGAAGTCCCCAACTACCCGAAGTTGTGCCTGCATTTTTAGTATAGTTTACGGTTCCTTTGTGTAATTGTCCTTTCTGTCTTAGTTTCTGTCGTGAATCAGTTATTAGCTTACTTACGTTCAAGGGATCCTGATTACACTTTCGAATGCTGGCTCTTTAGTTGAAAAGGCTTCCTACGCGGGATATAGTAGTCTACCGGTGACTGGCATGTGCCCATAAATAAGGTGAAGGCACTTGGGGCGCTGCTTTCTCAAGCCGATCTTTGACTTTTTTGGATAGCCACTCTTATTATGACTTCTTTCTTCAAAAAAGTGAGATCTAGGATCGAAAAACCATCGTAACCACCTCGTTACCTTACCTAAAGTTTCATCCAGACAGCACCCCTGATGGGAGAAACCAAAAATGGTATTGGGTTGGATGGAATAAGACTTGAAACCATCTGGATGGAATAAGACTTGAAACCATCTTGTAAGGGCACTTTTCATTAGAATTACATAGTAGTTGGCAGCCAAATGAAAAGTTCTCTTGGTAAATACTTAAATAAAATATCGGTTTTAACCATTTGGGTTTAAATAAAAATTCATTCAAGCTTGTAGATCCCAATTATTGTTGATATAATTTCTCATGTGTTTAATGGGTATAATCACGACTCCTCTTTTTCTTTGGAACTCTTTCAAGGTAACCGTTGAGCGTATAGTTGCGGGAAAATGGGGTTCCTGCTATGGTCAAGCATGTGTAGCCATTGATTATTTACTCGTGGAAGAGAAATTCGCACCAACCCTGGTACCTAACCTATAATATCTACACAAATATAGATAATGATAGAAGCTTGGCTATCGCTATATACAGAGTTTACCAGATTACTACTATATCAATGCTATTTAACCTCAAATTGCCGTATCTCTTCCTCTTGTTAATTGCAGGTTGAACTAATAAAGAGAACCCTCAAGAAATTTTACACAAAACCAGAGTACTCAGCTAGGATTGTGAATGAGCATCATTTTCAAAGACTGAGCAATCTTTTGAATGATCCTTCAGTTGCATCATCCATTGTGCATGGTGGTTCTCAAGACTATGAGAACTTGTAATTACTTGTAACACCTCATCTCTATTTCATTTTATTAACATTTAATAGCTTCCAACTTGTCAATTTCGGGAAAACCCCCCCTCAGGACTATTGAGCCAACAATTCTGATAGATCCCCCACTGGATGCTGGAATCATGACCGAAGAGATATTTGGCCCATTGCTTCCAATTATCACTGTGAGACACTCTTCTGGTCTGTTATACAAAGAAAACTGCCTGTTTTTCATTTCTCACTATCGGGTGTCGCTGTTTCTCAACAGTTGAAGAAGATTGAGGACAGTATTGGGTTTATAAGGGTGAGGCCGAAACCTCTAGTTCTCTATGCCTTCACCAACAACGAGAAGCTGAAGAGGCGAATTGTAGATGAAACAAGTTCAGGGAGTCTCACTTTTAACGATTCCCTAATACAGGTATTACGACTGCTGCTTTTGTATGAAAAACTTGTTAAAAGATATTATATGATCAAGTTTTTTTGCTTATTATTTTTCTTTTTTCTTTTTTCTTTTACAGTACGTTTTTGATACGATTCCATTTGGTGGGGTTGGAGAGAGTGGGTTTGGGAAGTATCACGGCAAGTTCACATTTGAAATGTTCAGCCATGGGAAGCCAGTTTTGAGGAGGAGCTTCTTAACCGAGTTTAGTTTCAGATATCCTCCATGGACGGAGCATAAGTTGCAGCTCATGCGGCGTGTGTACGCGCTCGATTACATAGGATTTTTTCTGATCTGGTTGGGACTGAAGAGATAAATACTCTACAGGTGGATCTCCCTTTTTTCATTTCCCATTACCAAATAAGTACTGTTTTTGTTGTGCATATATTTATTCATGTGGCAACTTGTTTATTGTGTAACAACCTACAACTTCTAATTTGTATTTGTGCAACCCTTTAAAGTGATAATACGTAGACTTCTTCCATTAAATAGTTTCCAATCCAATTTAAATCTGAAAGCTAATACAATTTCATTCAACTTTCTGACTTCAAGACCCCCTTCTACAAGAGAACAAATATGCTTCCATGCCACCAGGTGATGGTGATCACCCTCCATCCTTCAGCCTTCTCACAAACAATATGACAATCGATTGATTGGATGCAACATATAGAGCCCTTTCTTTTCTTCGTAGTGTAACCTCATGGCAGTAGGTAAACCTAAGCTGTCCAAGCAGGAAGCTAATTCACAATAACTCTCATGTAGTTTTTGTGATAACCCTATGCTCCATACTCAACACATGAACTTGATACAACACTCTGGTTCTTGCTTTTCCATGACACCTAGTTTTTCCTACAAATGCGCAATATTCTTTGATAGATAAATGGAAGATCATGCCCAATCAGCATTTGTATTTCCAGCTACCCAAGAGTGATCAAAATCTGAATACAGCTCTCAACCTGATGCACTCTTCAAGTATCAAAGTACCTGAACTGCCGCATCTCAATAGGCAGTCCTGGGATCAGCTATGAATTGGTTCACCATACTAATAGGGTATGCGATATCACGTTGAGTAACTGTCAAATAGTACAATTTACCCACTAATCATCTGTATATCTTTGGATTTATCAACCAGTCATCTTCTGTAGGAAGCAATTTTGTGTTTAGGCCTATAGGAGCCTCAATAGATTGCGATCAGCATCCCAGCCTCAGGCAACACATTAGGCAACACATTAGACCCAATTTTTCATTTGAAAATCTACACACGCTTTTCGGATTGGGCGACCTGTATATTTAAAATATATAGAAGACTTCCTAGTTCTTTCATATGAAACTATATCTTAAGATAAAGTTTCAGATAACTAATGTTTTTTCTTAATTGTCCGGGATAGCAATATCAACAAAGACAACCAACAATACCCTCCATCACAAATGTCGGAGGTAGAAAACGGAATGATCGCTGCTGCGCTTGCGAGACTCAAGTCACAATCTCAGTTAGTCTGCCAAACCATGCTGTGGAGATTGCATTAACCCGTAGAGAGACTTCGTTAAGCGACGAATCATCTTCAAGTTCCATTTTCAATTTCAAATCTTCCTCGACATTCTTCAAATTCTTTCATCTTTTACATTTAATACTCTATTCCCCAAAATTTTCACCTTCAATTTATCAATTTTCTCTTTCAAAGTCCTAAAACCCAACATCATTCTGCAAATTCTCTCATCTTCTACCTCCAAAGCTCTAAACCCTAAAATCCCACCTTCTATAGCCCATCTTCTGCCTTGTAAACCTAAAAAATTTCTTTTTTCTTCTTCTTCTTCTTCTTCATATTCTACATCTACTAATCCTAAAATATCTTAATTTCTTGCAATGCTCTAGTAGAGATTTCAACTCCAAGTGTTATACCATCATTCTTCAATGGCTTCAAAATTAAGTATTTTCATCCAAAATAATTAAAGGCTTTCTTCTAAGTTAGGCATTTTTCCAAATTAGGGATTATTCAAAGCGCCTTTTAATGAATTGATGGGACAATTAATCTTCTTTAGATAGCTTGATGATCTGACGGGTGACTGATCCAAATATTTATATTGATCAATAGGATATCAATAAGCTTTATTGTTTTTGCCTTGAAAAAAATGAATTGGGCGATCGATAAGTAATAGGTTGCCAAATTACTTACGGTTGCAAATTTATAGAGAAGAGGATGAGTGCATGGAGAAGAAGTTGAGAGGAAGAAGGTATTTGAGAGAAGAGAATGAGAGTGAACAAAGATTTTTGGGTTAAACCTAGTTAGAAAAATCTGACCCTAGTTAGGATTTGACGGAAAAAAGATATCCTGGCTTATTTTACGTAGGGCCGTTGGGCTGGAAGTAATGGAAAAATAGGAAAGGAAATAAACATAAATCTTACTTCTAGAGCTTTGTGTATTTTTTTAAGAAGAAAGCAAAAAATGAAACGACTTTAAAAAATTACTTTTTTACGGGCAAAACTAACAAAAAAGTGCTTTTTTAATAGCAATAAATTATTACCTCTTGGAAGTAATAAAGAGAAGGATTAAATAATTATTTCTTTTTTTTTGTTCCTTGTGTTTCATGGTTACTTTTCATCCAAAATGAGGGGGAAGAAATTTTTTTAAGTAACCATGCGACATAGGTTTCACATCATCATTTTGAAGTAACTTCCAAATTTTACTTTCATGCAAACAAATAACTAAAGTACTTGAAATATGCATACTTCCGATACTTCTATATTACCACTATAAGAAACTGTGTGTATTAGAGACGGAGTATTAGCGACCGTTAAATTTATACGGTCACTAATACATAGTTGCCAATACCAGGCTCGTATTTGCGACCGTCCTATCGATGTTAGCAACCGTATAGGTACGGTCGCTAATACCATCACCAAATCTCTCGCTTTTGATTGGTCCAAACAAGTTGCCGCGGATCACCCCTCCAAATCCCGAACGTCCATTCTTTCCACGATCCAACGGTCATAGACCCCCATCTCCCTCTCTCGCTCCTTTATATCTCCCAATCCTTTTCATTTTCCCCACATTAAATCCCAACTCAAATTCAAAAAAAGATCTCAGATATCAATCAATGGAGTCTCCGAAGATCAAGAAGGGCGCCGGCGGTCGCAAGGCCGGCGGCCTCAAGAAGAAGTCAGTGACCAAAAAATGTATATTCGCTAGGACGACATGCGGATGAGTAAATATTGAGAGTTAACCAAATAAATAAATAAACTTCAAATTGTAAGAGTAAAGTTATATTCCATTGGAGAATGTATTTATGTATTTGTTATATCTTTGTATATAAACTAATGTGACTAATGGTATAAATATTTAGATAATGTTTGTCATTTATTACATTTCTGTATTTCGTTATATATTATGCATGTGATGTTATTGATATATATATATATATATATATATTTTATTTGGGTGTGATATTTTTGTGTAAATGGCAGACAAAAAACAACAGGCGGTATTTTTAAAAAAAATTTAAAGTTTGTATCTACGGGTTCCACCGTAGGGGATACGTTTGTACCTACGGGTGTTCCCCCAATATTTAAACATAATAAAAGAGCTAAACTCTGTTAAATTATATTGAGATAGCGCCTCACGTGCTCCCCACGAGGGCGCCAGCACCAGCACCAACCCCTTAAAGTTGAATCCTATGATGGCGCCGCACGTGAAGCTCACGTGGACGCCAATGTGCAAAGCACATGGGCGCCTATCATATGTAAGAATTAAATTCTTAAGTGGCGCCCATGTGCACAGCACGTGAACGCCGGTGCCCAAATTAAAATTGAGTAGAATTAAATTCTACATAGGGATATTTCCCTAAAAATTGGGATACTCTCTATTAAACAGAACCGTTGGATCAAAAATCTAATTGTGATAATAAATCATTAAACAATAGAATTAAATTCTATCAAGAGAAAATATCTCCCAATTTTTTCTAAGTGAGAAAAATATTCTCGGTTGGATCAAAAATCCAAAAACAGAATTAAATTCTATTTTGGGGAATATATTTCCTCAATCTTTAAAGAAGGATTGCTCTCCGTAAAACAGAGAGCTCTTGGATTAAAAATCTAATGGTGATTAAAAATCACCGTTTGACAGAATAAGTTCTGTATATGAGAAAATATTTCCTTAATCTTGTTAAAAACAAGAAAACATATTCCGTAAAACAGAAATCTTTGGATCAAAAATCCAACGGCAGGTAAAATTCCCCAAACAAATTTTGTGACCGATTAAATCAATTGGAATCTCTCAATGAGAGATTTTCTCAAAACTAATTAACAATTTGCCACCACTATATAAAGGACATGAGACTTCAAGTCTCATATACAGAAAACCCTCCATAAGCTTCTGTAAAACTACAGAAAGCTCTAAAAAACAACGGAGAATTTAATTCTCAATCGAAAAGAAGATTTTTTTCCTCTCAAACCCTAGTTAATGAAACCACAGAGAGCAAAACATCTCCTTTACCTATCATCGCATATCTGAGGGTTTAACCCTTCTAAAAAACTTAGTTCTTTCTCTGGATCATAGATCCACAAGACAAGTCTCCCACAAGTTGAGAATCTAATTCTTATCGGGAAGATCTTGTTCTTGAGAATCAAATATTCAAAAAAAAAAACTAGGTCAAAAAGAAAGAAAAAAGAAAAAGAACCTATCTTATGAGAATTTAATTTCTCAGAAAATAGGGTTTAACCCTAAAAGAAACTTAGTTCTTATAAAAGAACTTAGTTCTTAAACAACCTGAAATAAAGATCTTGGTGATCATTAATGGTCAAAATGCCATTAACAGAGATTCAATCTCTGAAAAAAAAAAGAATTTAGTGCCTTACGTGCTTTCCACGTGGGCGGCCTCCCAATAGCGCCCCATCGCTTTACGTGAAAAACACATGGGCACCAAAACAGAAGGCCGGCGCCTTATGTGCTCCTCACGTGGACACTCTATAAAAGTGCTTAGCACTTCATATACAGCCAAAACGGTTGAGTGCTTAGCACTGATTGGACAGCGCCCAGCACCTCACGTGCTCCTCACGTGGACGCCCTATAAAAGTGCTTAGCACTTCATATATAACCAAAACGGATGAGTGCTTAGCACTGATTGGGCAGCGCCCAGCGCCGCACGTGCTCCTTACGTGGACGCCATACAAAAAAGTGCTTAGCACTATATATTCAGTCAAAATAACTAAGTGCTTAGCACTGATTGGACAATGCCCATATCTGAAGGCTTCACATGATACCCATGTGAGCCCCAGAGCTTCAAATAAGTGCTTAGCACTTTTGTATAAAAAAGGGGCTGAACAAATAGAGCCCAAATAAGTGTTCAACACTTTTGAACAAAAAAAAGAGACTGAGCAGACTAAGCCCAAATTGGCCAAGTCTCTGAAGTTTTCTTGCAGCTGAGCCCAAATACTTTGTTGTTGGATCTTAATAAAATTTAATGATCCTTAAAATATTGCTAAGTTGATTTTAGTCTCAAATAGGACTACCGTATCCTTAGTTAAAAATAAATCGAGCCTAAACGCTCATATATTTAAGTTGATCTTAATCTCAAACTATATTAACGGTCCTTAAATAAAACAAAATATTTTTGAACTAAAGGAATATATAACCTAAGTTCAAAATCCAAACCCAAATCTAAAATATACGGATTTGGACTAATCCGCGCTCTACGGGCGACGATATAAACTAGTCTCCGTATACAATCCACGGGCAACCATAATAAACAAAATAAACACATGATACGAAGTGAACTGCTGGAGCAAGAGAAAGTGGTTATCGCAACGCGATAACGTAATTAACTACAGGGCCTTACGCCTGCAGGGAAGAGCGTCTCCACAATGAAAAAACTCCTCACAAACGAGGGGGATCTGATGAAATCTGCTACCTCGGTCGCATCTATCCAAACCTCCGATATATGATGCCATAAATCAACTTGGTATTTTCGGAGAGGTGGATGAATATGTTCCAAATAATATATACCCCCAAATTTAAGTTAGACGTACCAACGTCTCGGTCCGGTCTTTCGGCAGTGAACAGATTCTGGCACGCCCGGTGGGACCTTTTTTTCTTTCCACTCCACACTTCGTATGTCGTGTTTCATGAACAAAATCGCGGTTCGATATGGTTGCCCTTGTATTCAAGGTACTAAAACTTGGTGTCTTGCTCATGAACAGAAAATCAATGGCTTCTCAATGCACTGCATGCAGCAGCAACTCTCGCTCTACCCCGGAAGGAGTGACTTATGGGCCCAATGCGGCCTTTATGTGGGACAAGTTACACAAGCCACTACTGGATTGTTCTTTGGGACCATGCTCCCACTTGTGAGTTTCAGTGCCTCATAGCCTCAAGAAGAAGCTCCTAAAAGGTCAGTCTTCGATCGACTGGCAACCACAACGGCCCCTCTCAACGGGCCATTCAAATTTGGCGTCTCAGTCTTCAACGGACTGATCAAAAGCACAAACGAGCCCATAAAAAAGCTCGTGATACCTGAAGGGACTACCCCAAAAAGGATAGCCCTCCCAACTCCTCTTACAGGCGAAGCCGTCAATGGCACCTCCCCCACTAGACGGTCGGTTTTCGAAAGGCTGGCCGCTTCTCCTCAAACTTCAACAAGGATGTCGGTCTTCAACAGGCTGACACCGATTGAAGCTCCTCAGCAAAATCAGGGGCATGATGAAGCCGCTTCCAAAACTAAGACGGTCCCTTCTGCGAGGCACGCTCGACGTCGCCACTGACGCCAAGTGAGAGAAGCTGATGTCAACTCTCCCTCTGGACTCACCGCACCAACTCCAATGGTGGAAGTCGACGCTGCTGTTCCAACCGGGAACAACTTTGATCCGCTTAAGAGAGTGCGCAAAAACTCCCCAACAGCGGTTCTAAAGAAATCACCCCCACCTGCAGAAGTTACAATGCAGGCAAAGTCGGAGCGGCCTCATCAGCAGCTCTCCTCGCAAATTCATAGTGTCTGGCGGAAAGTCCAAAACTCTGTGATTGACAAAGATTACTCTAGTCGACCTGAGAAATCCAAGGACCGGCAAGAAAAAGATCGCTCCTCTGCCATACAACGGGGGACTTCTCCTAAACGGATGCCTGTCACAATGGCTCGTTCAATTCCAATCTCTCATAAAAGAATGAAGCTGGAGAAAACTCTACCGTCTGCGGCAAACTCCAAAGGTGATGGACCTAAATGCCCTAAGGCCGGGGGCATAACAATACACACGGTCTACATTGCTTCGGGAAAAGAAGAAAGTCGTGCTTCGGTGAGCCACCGACCGCAAACTCGGTCGCTGACTAAGGCTCAGGAGCAACAACAAAAGCTTCAGGAAATGCTGACCAAAATGGCAGCACTTACCGGACAGAAAGAAAGTCCAGACAAAGAAGCTGAACAACGCCAAGAGCAGAAGACCGATACAGAGTTCCTGCGAAGGGTACTCGAGAGAAAGGACAAGGAAGCCGCTGAGCAAGCTGCCAACATAAAGCAAATGGCTCTCTTGTTCCAAGACATGGTTGGAATGATGATCTAACCAGAACTTCCGGCCGAGGATCCACCGATAATCATCGAAGATGACAGGGGGGAAACATTAAACCCTCTTTCAGCCTTATCGGCATCCAAAGAAGAAACGATCTCCAAGGCCGCCCTTGATGATTACATTGCTCAACAAATAAAAGCTCATCAAGCTAGTGAAGCCGATGGCCAAATTGTCAGAACCGGACGACCGTATCCAGGCTGGTATAATCAAATCAAATACCCACCAGGATATATGATCCCCAAGTTCCATGTTTACAAAGGAACATGCAATCCTCATCAACACATCGTGCAATTCAGAACTTTATGCGGCAACACTGGAGGAGATGACAAATTGTTGCTTTGCCAGTTCGTTGACAGCCTGTCAGAAACGGCATTCGAATGGTACTCGGAGCTCCCAAATGACTCCGTGAAAACATTCGCAGAGATGGAACTGCTATTCACACAGCGTTTCGCCAGCACGAGCGAACGTACTCCAATCACGGCATTAATCAATGACAGGGTAAAGCCGGAAGAAATCTGGGTCCAATACGCTATCTGGTGGCGGAACCTGTGGTCTAAATGCGAACAACGCATTGAAGAATCTCTTGCCGTGGGCATGTTCATCAGGACCCTTGATCCTCAAACAACCGTGTCCCGGTTCATGACATTCTTCAAACCAATCACCTTCCAGGCCCTGATACATAAACTGGCCCAAATGGGCCAGATAGGCCGTGTGCCTTACTCCTCAAATAAGGACTCTCGAAACGCCAAGGGTAAAGGGAAAGCGGCCTTCGTTGCCAATACTCAACAACATCCGAGTAGCCCAAAACCAGCTGCTCGCCAAAATAATACGTGTCCGCGCCCATCCTTGGAGGAAAGACTAGGACGCGCTTACTCGTTTCCCCGCGATAAGACGAGGAGACTATTCGAATTGGCAATATGTAATAAACTCATCACATTGCCAGACCCGCGGCGTCCACCACAACCCGGCGACGTCAACAACCCTAACTACTGCTCCTATCACAGAATGGTGAGCCACCGAATTGAAGATTGCTACGACTTCAAGAACTGGGTCGAAGACCAGTATCAACATGGGAAATTCGCGATGTCTGATAACTGGAGGGTAAACCCACCCCAGAAGCACACTCCCAAAACGGTGGATGCGCAGGGGGCATCATGCTCACTTGTGGAAGAAACTCCATGGGGAGTCGTTTTTTCAACAAAAACCAAAAGAATGCTGAAGGATCTACAAGCATGTCCGGCAGTCAGGTGGAAGAGCCCACTTGAACCCGAAATAATTGAAGGGATGTTAAAATCTCGTCCCGCACCGAAAATTGTTGACGAGGGAAAAAACACCCAAGTCAAGCCTTCGAAGTCTTCGATGAAAAAGAAGAAGACCAAGAAGCTTGTGCAGCCTGCCGAGTATGACGAAAAGCGCACGGATCTAAAAAAATACATTGACGCGCTGGAGGAGTACAACCAGAAGGCGCGGACGCCGGTCACGCTCGAAGAATTCCTCAAGCATATTCTTGAGGACGAACATAGTGACAATGATGAGAAAAATGACTCATCAGAAGACACCGAAGACCGTGTAGCAAGTTGCTACATGGTCTCCTATTGAAGAAGTTCCTTCAGCGTTAGAAAACAACACAGGAAAACTGGGGGAAGAATCGGCGCTAAAATCTCCAGAACCGCCAGAAGACCCGATCAAGAGGCTATTAAACGAAGCCTTTCAAAAAAGTAAAGCTGATCAAGAACGCGAGACAGCCATATATGAAAGGGTTAAGCGTCAGTGTCAGCATCAGGATAAAGAAGCTGCGGCGCGGACGAGTCGTAAAGTACTCCGACCAAACCAAAGTACACTTGCTACAAATAAGAGCAAGATCAAAATAAATAAGCGGTTCGCCAAATCCCTGTCGATGGGTATGAAGCTGCCACCTCTCATAAGAAATACTCCCGGGATCATAAGCCTCGATAGAGAAGGATCACATCCAGACTACTGCTTATATTATCGGAGGGTCACTCATCCCACCTAGGAATGCAACGCCTTCAAGAAGTGGTGGCAAGGATACGTTGCCCATCAAAAACACTTCAAGAAGATGACGCGCGAAGCTCGTGCTCATCGACGGCAAAATAGTGAGACGAACACACATGGAGAAACGACTGGCAACTGTCATATGGTTGGTACCAGTTCGGAAGGGGAAAACCCCATAAGTTTTTACCTTCGAAAGCGATTCTGAGGACGAAACGTCTCTCAGGCCTCTCTTCAAATACTCTGCCTCCGAAAAAGAAGAGGAAGAGAAGAACTGCGAGAATATTCAGCTGCGTAACCGCACGCTGCCTGAGAGGAATCTCGGACCTACAAACAAAGGTTCGAACAAAAAAAACAAAGGGAAAGAAAAAATCCCCAAGGAGATCGCCCTCGATGAGGAAGCAGTCAAAGAGCTCACGGCAAAAGATCCGCCTAAGAAAAATAAGGTGGATTACATCGTCCTGGCATATCTGAAGAAAATACCCTCGCAACTGAGCATATTGGATGCTCTCCTTCTGTTAAAAGAGACACGAGATTCCCTGATCAAAGCATTATAGGAGCATGATCGGTTCCAAACTTTCTTTGCAGAAGAGAAGATGAAGGATGAGCTGGCAGAGGTCCACACGGCTGACATTACATTCAGCGATGAAGATCTCCTCCTCGATACGTGCGAGCATAATCGTCCATTATACGTCACCGGGTACTGCCACGATATCAAGATAGGGAAAATCCTTGTCGACAACGGATCCTCCGTTAACCTTCTCAATGTGAGAGTGCTGAAGGAGATTTGCATGAACGTTCAGCATCTCACCCGAGATAAAATTACCATCTTCGGGTTCGACTCATAGTCGTCACGGATGCTTGGGTCCCTAATACTGACGCTGCACTTCGGGCTACTCGTCACTGACATCAAATTTCATGTCATTAATGCCAAGACTTGCTACAACACTTTGCTCAGCAGGCCTTGGATACACGAGTACAACGTCATCCCATCTACACAATATTAGTGTATGAAGTATTTCAAGGATGGCTCGGAGTACACCGTCACGGGAGAGCTAAATCCATTCTCCGTAAACGAAGTCCGGAAATACGAAGACGCAAAGTACTTCCTACCAGACTTCGAGGATACGGAAATGTGTCACAAGCTGGAGGATAAACAGAAGTCCGTCGCCACTATCCCGATCTTAGAAAGCAATACCGAGAAAGATGAAGAAATAGTCTACTCGGGACTGCCCCAAAAAGAAAACAATAAGCTTAGACTATATACTCCTATTATGGTTTTTAACAGCGACTCTGAAGACGAGGCCAACACAGTGCAAACTTTTGCGGGAACGGATCAGAGTCTACAAATTACAATGGCTCCGCCTCGGCATTACAAGGAACTTAATGCGCTCCATACACACAGCGTCCAAGAACTGCAAATTTTCTACGTACCTCTCAGACGAAGAGGTGAAAAAGCGATCCTCTTCTACCAATCTACAGAAAATAAAGTAGAAAAATAAGTCTGGCATGGTACCGACCTTGCACTCGACAGGCTTCAACCAATCCGTCTGCCAAGATACTATGCAGAGGGATTGAAAAGGCTGTTAAAATGCCAAGGTGTATCCCTTGAACAAACTGTTCGACAAGCCCAATTCTATAAAAAGATTTAGGATATTCCCGTGACTTAGAAAAAAATGCCCAACGGAAAGATGGAGACAACCGGGATCAGATATGTTCGTTCCAAGAAACGGGAGCAGATCTACAGTTGTCACGTCGTAAACAGCTAAAGTGAAGCGGAAGACGGTCTTCCAAATAGTTGTGACATCAAATCGGAGCAAGCTTTTGTTCTAAAAACGTTGAGTCCGTCGCTGGAAGAACAAATTGACAAGTTAATAAAAGAAACTTGTCAAACGAGCCGGGACAACCACAGCCGTGAAATGGCCATTTATGAAAAGGCCAAGACGCAGCGTCTCAGCCAGCAATCTGCGGAGAAAGTAGACCGTAATGCTTTTCATCCCCGGCCCGATATATATTCTCACGAAAGGGGAAAACTCCGAAATGGAGGCAAAAATAGGGCAAAGAATGTAAATGACGTTCGAAAACAATAAAGCGGATCCAAGACGCCGTGCAATCAAAAAAAACTCGATTGGAGCCCGTCCTTTATAAAAAAGATGGGTCAGGAATACTCTTTCCCTCAAGATAAGACAATGAAAATATTCAACCTTGTCATGAAGCACCAAATGATAATGCTTCCGGAGTCTCGGCACCTCGAACAAATAAGCGAGGTCCATCATCCGCATTATTGCTCCTATCACCGAGTGATAAGTCATCCCCTAGAAGCCTGCTTTACCTTCAAAAACTGGGTAGAAGACCAGTATCGACAAGGCAGGTTCATGTTATTCGACAGTTGGTGGGTAACCCCGCAGCAAAAGCATGAGCCGAAAAGAACCTATAACGTCTGGTTAGGACTGGCTCGACAACAAAAAGTGAAGTATGCTCGTACCTGCCATATGATAACACTCTCAAAAGAGGGAGGGCACGAGACTATGAATAACCTCTACAGGTGCTTCGCAAATGAAAATGAGGACGAAGTAATCTCAGAGTTTTCACCAGCACCAAAAGAGCTGGATGATGGGATACATACTACGGCGAACAACCTAGGAAAAATTGACTTAGGGACGGAAAATGATCCGATTCCAATGTTCGTCAGTGAGCTGCTATCTGAAAAACAGGTGACCACGCTAAAAGACGTGCTCATGCAGTATAAAGACTGCTTCGTCTAGAACTACTCTGAAATGCCGGGTCTAGATCCAAAGGTGGCAATACATAAACTGGCTATATCGCCGGGAATAAAGCCAATCAAACAGCACCAAGAAGGATGCACCTCGAACTTGAGATGAGCATCAACGCTGAAGTTAGGAAACTAATCGATTCCGGCTTCATCCAAGAAATTCAATATCCCGACTGGATCGCTAACATCGTTTCAGTGATGAAGAAAAATGGGACGGTACGTATCTGCGTAGACTTTCGGGACCTCAACAAAGTTTGCCTGAAAGATGATTTCACAGTATCTGTTACCGAGCTGATGATCGATAACACGTCTACCTATGAGGTTTTCTCTTTCATGGATAGATCTTCAGGATATAACCAAATAAAAATGCATTCAGAAGACCAAAAGCATACCGTCTTCCGGACCCCATTGGGCATATTCTGCTATAAAGTGATGCCCTTCGGTCTGAAGAACGCTGGTGCTACCTACCAGAGGGTCATGATAAAGATCTTCGATGACCTCATACACGAGATCATCGAATGCTACATCGACGACTTTATGGTAAAAATCAAATCTCACGAGGAACATTGGGAACATTTAAAAATAGTGTTCCAACGTCTTCGGAAGTAAAATCTGAAGATAAACCCTCTAAAATGCGTGTTTGGAGTCTCCTCGGGCAAATTCCTAGGATTCATCATACATCGCCGGGATATCGAAATCGATCCCTCAAAGATCAAGACGGTTATGAAAATGCCCACGCCAAGAACCCTCAAACAACTGCAGTCTCTCCAAGGAAAGCTCGCATATATCCGGCGGTTCATAGCTAACCTTTCTGGAAAAAGTCGCCCCTACAATCATTTGATGAAAAAGGGGACCCCGTTCATCTGGGATCAAAAGTGCCAAAATGCACTAGACAAAATCAAGTAATACCTGCAAAATCTGCAGGTATTGAGCGCTCCGATTAAGGGAAAACCCCTTATCCTATATACAACGACCCTTGAGGGTTTCTAGGCGTATTGTGGGCATAAGAGAACGATCAGGGAAAGGAGAGAGCAATGTACTATTTGAGTCGAGTTCTACTGAGGGCAGAAAATAACTATTCCCCCATCGAAAAGTATTGCCTGGCACTGATCTTCGCAACAACGAAACTTATACATTACGCCTTGGCACACAAGGTCCATCTCATATCGAAAATGGATGCTTTCAAATATCTAATGTCAAGGGCCATACTAACATGAAGGCATGCCAAATGGGCCATCCTCCTTATGGAATTCTCGATAACGTATCGACCCCATAAAATAGTGAAAGGTCAGGCCATAACTGACTTTTTAGCGGAGCATCCGATACCGGCCGATTCCTCCTTAAATTGCGAGTTGCCGGACGAACATGCGTTCGACGCAATCAAAGAGGAAAATGATTCCCAAAGGAAACTCTATTTCGACGGAGCATCTTCCGTGAAGAGATGAAAGAAAAACACCCCTATAATCAAAGCTGGGGTGGGCCTTATCTTCGTGACTCCGCAAGAAGGGATATTGCGTTATGCCCTCTCCTTAACATAGCCCATGACTAATAACGAAGCTGAATATGAAGCTTTGATAACAGGTCTCGAGATCGCTATCAACATGGAAATCAAAGACCTCCTCATATACAGAGACTCCCAGTTGATTGTCAGCCAAGTAAATGGCAACTATCAGACATGCAAGCCTGATAAAGTATGGCGAAAGAGTGCAGAAATTGCTGACACAAATCCCTTCCAACATCCTGGAGAGTATACCGCGTGCAGAAAATAGCAAGGCGGACGCGCTGGCCAAATTGGCTAAGGAAGTGGCCAATGAAGGCCTCGATGACGTAAGGATCATTGTGCAAAGCCGCAGGATTCTCGCGCCAATAAATATATCTTCGGAAGACCTGATAGAGCCATCCGAAGAAAAAGAAACGACCGAACAAGTAGCCTTTCAAATAGAGGACGAAGAAAAGATCAAGGATTGGAGGGAAGTCTTCATAGACTACTTCAAATCCCAACGAACGCCCAAAGATGCGTCGTCTAGACATTAGCTCATGAAACGAGTTTTGACTTTCGCCTTCATCAATGATACTCTATATAAGAGATCGTTCGACTGTCTGTGGCTAAGATGCCTGGGGCCAGATGAAGCAAAGAAAGTCGTCCAAGAAACTCACAACGGACTCTGCGGTTTTCATCAAGCTAGGCCAAAGATGAAGCTGAAGATAAAAAGAATGGGTTGTTATTGGCCCACAATGATTCACAATTGCCTCGAATATGTGAAGCAGTGTCACTCGTACCAAATTCACGGAGACTTCATCCACCAATATCAAAATCCGCTACACACAACAGTGGCTAGCTGGCCGTTCGAAATGTGGGGAACCGATATAATTGGCCCCATTGAACCGGCATCGTCTAAAGGACATCGGTTCATACTGGAAACGACCGACTACTTTTCTAAGTGGGCAGAAGCAGTACCACTAAGGGAGGTGAAGATGGAGAATATCCTCCATTTCTTTAGAACCCATATCATCTATTGGTTCGGCACTCTACGACGGATAATCTCGGATAATGTGCCAGCTTATAGAAGCCATAAAATCAGCCGCTTCGCACAGCAACATAAAATAGATTGGAGATACTCTTCAGTTTATAATTCTCGGGCCAACGGTCTAGCTGAAGCTTTCAACAAGACCTTAATAAAGATTATAAAGAAAACGGTGTCCAAAAACAAAAAAGACTGGCACGAAAGGCTGTACGAAGCTCTCTGAGCGTACAGAACAACGTTCAAAACGGCCACGAATACAACACCATATGCGTTAGTGTTTGGCACGGAAGCAGTGCTCCCACTGGAGGTATAACTCCCTTCTCTACGAGTAGCGGTTCGATACGAGCCGAGAGATGAAGAAAATGCTCATCTTAGGCTTGAGGAGCTCGATGCCCTCGACGAAACTCGCCTTATAGCACAATAAAATCTGGAGGCTTATAAGGCAAGGATGACACAGTCATACGAAAAACTAATAAGGCCAAGAACATTCCGCCAAGGCGAACTCATGCTAGTCGTCAAAAGACCAATGATTCCCAATCGTGCAAAACTGGGAAAGTTCGAGCCGAACTATGAAGGCCCGTACATCATAGACAAGTCTACCAAAGTAGAGCCTACTTGCTCATGGATATGCATGGCGAAAGACCCTTCCGCCCAATAAACGGCCGATTCCTCAAAAAATACAACGCTTGACGAGTCACGACTTATGTCAAGATAGATGACGACGTTTGTGTCCATTCGTTATCTTCTTAAGTCAGAACCCTAAAAGTGGTATCCAAAAATTCGCCTCAAACATGGCAATAATGGACCGAAACTTCCTTAAACTAATATTTGTCCCAAAAACGGGAATGTTGGACCGAAAAGTCCTTAAACTAAAAATCCGCCTCAAATATGGCGATAATGGACCGAAACGTCCTTAAACTAGTACTCGCCTAAAAAATGGTGATAATGGACCGAGATATCCCTAAACTAATAATGGACCGAAAAGTCCTTAAACTAAAAATTCGTCTAAAATATGGCGATAATGGACCGGAACGTCCCTAAAATAGCGCATCACCCCAAATACAGCGATATGTTCCCTTGAGATCTATATTGCAATCGAAGTCCTAACGACAAAGGTTGCAGCTCAAATCCCACTGGCTACACAGCTGCTCCAGCGATGAAGCCACCCCTAAATCCCACCGGCAAACAGATGGGTCATCTGCGACGAAACTACTTTCGAGAGTTTCACCATTCGTGCAAAAAAACGGTACGTCCGCAAGCGAAATGGACACGGATGAAAACCCGAAAGGGCGCCGTGAGTAAAAACAGCAGAGCTACCGGCGAGTTTATGAAAATCCGGAAGGGCACAAACTCGTTAAAAAAACGGTACGTCCGCAAGCGAAATGAGCACGGATGAAAACCCGAAAGGGCCATGAGTAAAAACAGCAGGGTTACCGGTGAGCTTGTGAAAACCCGGAAAGGCGCAAACTCGTTAAAAAAATAAAAAAAAAATTCATGCATACTTACAAAGTCCTCTTGACCTTGTGAGGAGAAAATACCTGCGTGAGATCCTAACGACTCACAAAAGAGCGACACACTTAGGAATCCTCACGATTCCTATGGAGAAATTACACTTGCGAGATCCTCACGACTCGTAAGGAGAATTTCCCCCTATGAGACCCTCACGGCTTGTAGGATTCAAAAGCCTTAAGCTACAGGGATCTAAACCTGTTCTTAAGCCGTCATGTCCTCTAAGTTGCCCTACAGGTGGTCCTATATTGACCCTTGTATACAATCCACGGGCATAAATAAATATATCCCCCACCATGTCCCACCAATGACGAGAAATGTCCCCATATGGTGAGCGACACTTGTAAGTCCTCTCGACTTATAAGGAGAAAACACTCTTGGAAAATCCTTACGACTTACAAGAGAAAACGCACTTAGGAATCCCCACGATTCCTAAGGAGAAAATATACTTATGAGATCCTCACGACTCATAGGGAGAAATACTTTTATGAGGCCCTTACGGCTCATGAAATCGAAAGCTTTAGTCGACAGGATCCTAACCCCGTTTGTTCAAATCGACAAAGGCAAATGATGATTCGCTCCTGGCAACATTCCAGTTGTAGCGATACTGATGACTAAACATATGTCAAACTCCAAATTCTTTCACGGCAAATGATGATTCGCTCCTAGCAATATTCTAGTTGTAGCGATGCTAATGCTACAATGGGTATCAGGACCAAGTCCCCAACTCATGATAAACACCATCGAGCAAGAAATATGCATAAACAGCCGCAATGTTTGGGCAACTCGCAATAAAAGCAGCGAGTAAAAATAAAAAAACAGCTGAAATGATTGGGCACCGCGATAAATAGTCGAAATGATTGGACAATCGTGACATAAAGGCTGAAAAGATAGAGTATCGCGGAAAGAAATAAAAATATAATAAAAAATGAAAGTTGAAAATAAAACTTTTTTGCCCTGCAAATACGTCCATATTGACTCTTATATATGATCCAGGGCACAAATGAAAGAAAGGGAACCATATTTTCCCACCACGCTTCATCAAAAGAAGCTTCAAGTCTTGACGGTACATATACAACCTAGAGATTGTCCATGTGTCTCCTCCCTCCTCATTCCAGCAGGGGCAGACACAACAATCAAATAAAAGTGAAGTGACGGCAAAATCCTAGCTTCAGGTCTTAATGGCAACATCTAAAGCCTAGAGATCACCCCGACGTTCTTCTCATTCCAGTAGAATGCAGATGCAACGTCAACAAAAGACCCAAGGGTTAAAACAAAAATAAAGCAATGGCAAAATCCTAACTCCAAGTCTTGACGGTACATATACAACCTAGAGACTATCCCGGCGTTTCCCCTTATTTCAGCAGGATGCGAATGCAGCTGTCAAATGAAATTGGAGCAATGACATATTCCTAGCTTCGGAGTTCAATTGCAATACATGTAGTATAGAGGTCCTACAGATGTCTACCCTACTTCAGCAAAGAATCGGCATGAAATCGTCAAAGAAAAAAGCGAAGTGACGGCATATTTCCAGCTTCGGGTCTTGACGACAGCTCATATAAAGCCTAAAAGACCATTGGAGATCATCCCACCTCAGAAGGGTGTGGTTATGACTCATCGGGGCTCCAAATTGAGCCTAACCTCAGGTAAAAAGCGTTATGACAAATTCCTAACGCTTACTCTTCTGACGGTAATATGACCTAAGGAGATTACTTGAAGTCGTCTTGTCCAGCCCCCGAAAGGATCAGAGAGACGACAGTCGCGGGGCTACTCGAACAGCGGCTTAAAGACTGCATATCGAAGAATACATCAGCCAACGCGACGGTACCACGGACTAAAACCCTAGTACCACAAACCTAACGGACCCTTGTCGTAAAGAATGACAGTTATCTACATACAACGTTAGGACAAGTTTGCCTGTAAACTCAAGAGAGGTAAACTTAAAACACTCCGAAATGAGTACATAAATTAAAAATACTTCGAAATGAGTACATAAACTAGAAACTTCGAAATGAGTACATAAACTAAACACTTCGAAATGAGTGAATAAACTACAAACTTCGAAATGAGTGAATAAACTAGAGACTCCGAAATGAGTACATAAACCACTTCACGCTAGATCAAGACATCAAACACAAGGGAGTGTACGCAAAAGAAAAGAATATATATTCTTTATATATGAATCGAAGTGTTTGAAAGATACAATTTATATAAAAAAAGGATACAATTCTAGCCTTTAAGAGGACGGGGCTTTCAATACAGTGGTTACCCGTTCACTCTCT